>JAIUSX010000094.1:0-649844 GCA_026573805.1 Hesperophylax magnus | reverse complement strand
GACCCACCTCTTGATATGTAGTTTGGTGTGGCAAGCTGCTACTCCTACGGCCGGCTCAGATCCCGCAAGTGGTGCTTTCGCCCCTTTCCTTGCTAGTTCGTCAGCCCGCTCGTTGCCCTCAATACCTTTATGTCCTGGTACCCAGAGCAGGGTTACTTTATTGATGGTCGCCAGTTCTATTAGGATAGTCCTGCATTCCATCACCAGTCTGGAGTCGCATCGGTTACTTTCCAGTGCCATTAAGGCCGCCTGGCTATCCGAACATATGTTTATGTTCTTATTTCTGTACCCGATACTCATATTCTCCTGTGCGCAGGCTAAGATGGCTTTCATCTCAGCTTGAAACACAGTGCAGTGCATTCCTAGAGGTATACTGAGTTCCCTCTTAGATCCCTGTAGACAGACCCCGGCCCCTGTTCCTTCCTCCATCTTGGACCCGTCTGTGAACCAGATTAGTTCCAGTTTGGAGTTTGGACCTGGGACCGAGTCCCATTCCTCCCTTGTGGGGTACGTCACTTTAAACAGCTGTCCGAAGAAGTATTCGGCTTGCTTGCCGTCCTGCTTCATCCCAGCCGTCGGACTAATTGCCCTCAGTCTTATTCCTATCTCCGTGTGACTGTTTCTGGGCAACTCTCCTCTCCATTGGCCATTGCAATGTAACCTGTAGGCTGCCGCCATCGCCGCCCCCTCTATTTCTATGTTTAGTGGGGGTAGGTTCAGCAGCACTCCCATGGCTAGTATTGGAGTGGTTCTCATGGCTCCTGTGATGCTTCTGCATGCAAGTCCCTGTATGTGATTGAGTGTGACCATCACTGTTTTCAGTGTTGTTCTCCTCCACCAGACCAGGGCTGCGTGCATGATCCTTGGTTTTACAACGGCTGTGTAAAGCCATTGCATCATTTTAGGTTTCAGACCCCACGTTCTGCCGCAGATTCGCCTAGTTGCCCACATCAGAGCACAGGCCTTTCTGCCTACAGTTTCCACCTGGTTTTTCCAGCTCAGTTTGGCATCTATGATGACTCCGAGGTACTTAACCGTGTCAGAGGGTTCTAATTCCTTTCCATAGAAGGTTGGATTGCTCCATCCTTCTAGTTTCCTTTTACGCGTAAAGATTACTAGTTCTGTCTTGTCTGGGTTGACTGACAGTCCTGTTTCTTCACACCATTCTTCCACTGTTGCCAGTGTTGACTGTATAAGGCCTCGGGTTGTGTCTGCATCCCAACACCTTATTATGGTTGCAATGTCATCCGCATACCCTTGCGTATATAGGCCCCTGTTGTTGAGTTTCCGGATGAGGTTGTCCACCACCAGGCTCCACAGCAAGGGTGATAAGACCCCTCCCTGTGGACACCCCCGTGTCACCAGCACTTTGATGCTTACCTCACCCCTTGTCACCGTAAGTATCCGGCCTGAGAGCATGTTCCTCAGCCACCTTCTGGTGGTTTTGTCGAGTCCATGTCTTTCTGCCGCTTCATCAATGGATTTAATAGTGGTGCAGTTAAATGCTCCCTCTATATCCAGGAATAGCCCTACCGCCAGTTCCCCAGTCGCTTGTGCCTGCTCTAGTTTGTACACCAACCTGTGCAGTGCCGCGTCGACTGACTTACCTGCTTGGTAAGCAAACTGTAACTCGTGGAGGGGCTTCTCTTTCAGTGCCCCGTCCCTTATGTGCCTGTCCATTAGCCTCTCCATTGTCTTCAAAAGAAATGAGGTGAGGCTAATTGGGCGGAATGCACCTGGTTGGTCGTAGTCAGCTCTCCCCGGTTTGGGTATGAACACTACCCTTGTCTTCCGCCATGGTATGGGGATGTATCCGAGGGCACAGCATGCCCTCAGGATCTTCGTCACCGGAAGTAGGATTGTATCTAGGCCCCTCTGTAGAAGTGCCGGAAAGATTCCATCCTCTCCTGCGCTTTTAAAAGGGTCAAACCCTCTGATTGCCCATTTAACTCTGGAGGGCGTAACTATTTTAGCCGCAGTGTCCCAGTCCTTACCTTCCCGTGTAACTCGGGCTGGTGGTGGACCGGTATCATCTGCTTCTAACTTTTTGTAGCCGGGAAAATGTTTCCCCAGCAGTACCTCCAACTCCTCCTCCCAACTGTTGGTATATCCTCCATCAGCTTTTTTGAATGGGCCTTTTGCTGCCCCTGGGTCTTTTGCAAGAATTTTTTGGATTCTTGCAGTCTGTGGGATGGTTTCCACCTCCCCACAGTATTTCTCCCAGGAGCATGTTTTGGCTTTCTGGATTGCCACCTTGTACTCTTTCTGGTATTGCTTGTGGGCATCCCAGTTTCCTGACTTTTTGGCCTTGTTGAAAGCTTGCCTTACTATTTTCCGTAGCTCCTGCAGTCTTCTGCTCCACCACGGTGTTTTGTCCCTGGTACTTGTCTTCAGAGGGCAGCTATTTTCGTATGCCCTTATCATTGAGTCCCTCAGTACTTCTACTGCGTCCTCAATTTCTTCGGGGCAGCCGTATTTAGCTGGGAATCTTGTCATTCCTATATTTAGTTCCTCCGAGTATCTAGTCCAGTCAGTTGCTTTTGGGTTCCTATATGTATCGGTCCCCGTTTTGCTTGTTTCTCCCTCTAGTTTAAATTCTATGTGTCGGTGGTCCGACAGGGATGGTTCGTCCGATACTCTCCATCCTGAGACTCTTAATGTTCCTAGGGTCAGGTCTATCACCTCCTGTCTGTTACTTATAACGAAGGTGGGTTCCCTACCTCTATTAAGAATCTCAAGGTTCACTGTCATCAGGTATTCCAGGAGGTCCTGTCCTCGTTTGTTGATGTCCGTACTCCCCCACACAGTGTGGTGCGAGTTAGCATCTGCTCCGAGTATCAGTTCCCTACCCTTCTCCCTGCAGTCCTGGACGAGTCTCGTTATTTCCCTTGATGGTGGTGGTTCCACAGAGTCATAGGGCATGTATGCTGATGCCACAACTACTTCCCTGCTTCTTTGGTCCAGCGTGACCTGTAGCTTCACAGCCACTAAGTCCCTACTGCAGTGTTCGGGTAGCAGTGTGCCAGGTATCCCTCTGATGAGAATACAGGCCCTGGGTCTGTCCCCCGACTCGTTATAATAGATTAGACCTTGGTTCATGTTTAGTCCTCTGACCTTCCCCCTATAAGTCCAGGGTTCTTGGATCAGCGCGACGTCCACACTGTCCCGAGTGACTCTACTGCTAAGCACTGCAGTCGCTGCCGGACTGCGGTGCAAGTTTATTTGAATGAACTGTAAGTTTTTAGCCATTACTGCCTAATCCTTAAGTCATTCCTCCTATTTACGCTCCTCGGTGTTAGGAGAGCGCACCGTGAAAGTGGCCTTCCTTATCCCGACATGCGCCGTCATCCCCATCTCCCTCAGCACCTTCACACTTTCCTCGTCCACACTCATGATCAGGCGATACATGTTCTTATCCCTGATCGAGTCGTGGACGATCCATTTTTTTGTGTGTAGCCGGGGAGTCTGGTTCTCCAGCAGTTGTAGCAACCTCTCGGTGCTTACTGCTCCATTTTCGGGGATTACTGCCATAACCTTTACGTACTTTGGCAGTTCCTGCAACCCCACCACCTCCAGGTCGCAGCCCTGCCATTTCCGTATGGTCGGCACCATCTCCCTCAGCCATGTCTCTGACTCCTTGTCGGAGCAGGTCATTTTCAGGACGCCCCTCTGAGTGAAGCATTCGTCGAATCTGGGTTTGAACTGCCCCTTTGGGATGCTCAAAATCAGATCCGCGGCCGCCTCACTCACGAGGGCCTCCTGCTCTTTTGTAAATTCTTCCTCTCTGTTTCTATGGACAACAGCCACTCGAATTTTATTTCCAGCGGCTTCCGCATAGGTAGCAGAGGTGAGAATTCCTCGGGGCTTTTTCCTGGCATTTCCCGGTGAAAGCCCCAAGGGTTTAGGTTCTGGTGAGGTTCTTCTCCTCTTCCCAGCCTTCTTTTCCCCGGACGTTCCAGGTTGCTCCCGGTTACCTTGTGCGGTCCCCGTTAGCTTCCGGTCTGTCCCTGGTTTGCTGGTTCCGGCCTTCGAGGTCCCTGGTTGTCCCCAGCGGACTTTTACAGTCCCTGGTTGTTCCTGGTTTCCTTCCTGCCGCCCCTGCTTCTCTCTTTTGAGTTTTCTCCTCGCAGCCCCACTGAGTTTCTTACTGATGTGAATTTTTTTCACATCGTCTGACAGGGACTTTACCTTGTCTTCCTCAGCGGTGGTTGTTGGAGTAAGTCTCTTCTTTAAGTCCCCCCCTCTCCGCTGGTTCCCCGAGGGCCCCAGTTGGAGTCGGGGGTTCTTAAAGAAGTTATTTTCCAGGTCTCCTGATGGTCCCTGCATTTCCACGTCTGGATCCCCTGGGGGATCCCGCCGTGTTGCGTCCGTCGGAGGTCCTTCTTTATGGTTCCCAGAGGGCCCCTCAAGGGAAGAGTCCACCAGGGTGGTCCCATCTCTCCTCTCCACTTCCTCTTGGTTCCTCAAAGGCCCCACCGAGGCGGCCTCAACTCCTCCTTCCACTCCCCCTAGGTTCCTTAAAGGTCCCTCGTCAGTGTTGTTTTGGTTTTTGTTTTTACAGTCCATATTTGGTCCCACGAGTATCTAGGGAAATAAAAGGTCCACCCCAGCAGAGCCCCGAATGCTGGGGTAAGGTCTGTATACTCCGAGATGCGACCTTGTGTCTCGGAGGAACCGTTCGTGACACTGTTCCCCAGTGTCATTCAGCCCTGAGCACGGTATCTCACACCTTAGCTTGGGATGGCTATTGCAGGTCGTGTTTCCACTCCCTGAGCGATGGGTTCGCCACACTCCCTACGCTACTACGTTTCAATTAGTAAGGTTTCAAATTTTCAACACATTTTTTAGTAATCCCGATTACATTTTATAGAACATCCAAAATCCACCAACATTAATATTTCAAATTCCAGCCCAGACAGACAATGAGTTAAAGGGAGCGGTAGAATATTTTTTTAAATCCGGAAAAGCTGGCGTGGAAATAAAAATGAAAATTGAATTCACAAAACAGCACGAAGTTAACTGCCAACAAGTTATTTTGAAACATTTATGCGGTAGATAATTGGCTTGCAGGCTTCCACCAACGCAAACTTTGTCGGTGTATTTTTTAAATCGCTGGAGACGGTTCATTTATAAAATAATTTTACCTGCTTACTCGGCCACTTTGAAATCAATGCAATTATGGAAAACTCTTATTTTTAAGGTTGGGGATTTTTACTTTCCATCATATCGTCAAATAGACAATCCGTAAGTACGTATTTTTACATTTTTGACCGGTTTTAGCTTTTGATCAAATTATGATCAGCTTTTAAGAATAATACTCATTTTGTAATTTACATAAGTTGATCAATAGTTGGAATGAGTCGAGAATCGGATGAGACCGTTCAAACGAAATATAATTCAATATGCGCTGATGGTCGATTTGTTTGCAACAGATTTCTGTATCGAGTCACTAATCAATTCAAAAACCCAATGCCTCTCAAATATTATTATCGTATTATCCGTAATTGGCAGCATTATATGAACGACGTGACAAAATTGACATCAAATTTCTTTTCGAAATTATATTTATATAAATGATCACTTAGAATCAATAATTGCAAAATAATTATTTTATTCAAATTTAAAATAAAAATCTATGTCTACTAAGAAACTACAAAACTTTCCATATTCCTTTTCGAAGAACCAACTTAACCTTCTCCCAACCTCTGCGAGTGTGTCGATTATATCGATTATTTCGGTAGCATCTTCTGTAGTGGTAAGATTCAGACAAAAGAAAAGTTATCGACCTTAATATTCAGAAATGCGTTACTTGTAACTTATACTAAGTTTTTAATTGCCTTCAATAACAACTATAAATGCCATCAAAGTTTTGCCTTCAAATCTAAGGTCCGACGGCAAGTCCATGTGTTATGACTTTCAATATTATGATATTCATCCGCTAATATTCTTACCCAGGCTTTGTGTTTCAAACTTGATACAAATTATTAGTAAATAAATTAATTATGCAGTTCCAAGTTTAAATTCTGAAGCAGCTAAAACTATTGAACGGTAAGATCTGGTTGAAAGGACAATGAAACTTGTTTCAATTATCAGCCTTACAATATAGATTTATCCGAAGAAAAAAGAAAAAGCTGATCAAAACTAAATCTTAAGCTATACATATACATCATCGGTGTTTAGCAAGGATCGTTCAAATTTGAAAATACCAAAATGGAACCCATTCATCGATTTGACGGTTATCAAATATAATTGAGTTCGCCACACCCATGGAGGAAAGAATTAAAAATATATATATAATTGTAAAACGATGCGACACGAATGTCAAGGCTATTTTTTTATCTGGACTCTAGTGACAGAATCTGTGTTTTGTATTATAAGTGGACATGGTTAGGTAAAAGATAAATATTTAAGTTAGTGGAAAGTGTTTACTTTGTGTTTAAAAAGAAGACAAACGAGAAAAGCCGAGCAAACGCCGCACCAGTAGCGGATAGTGATAAATACAGAAAACATCTCAGTACATAAATGAGTTTCTTTTCCAATCCAAAATTAATAAAATTTTCTATGTTAGAAAAGCAAAAAAGAAACCCGTAGTTTAGGGGTGACTATATATAATTTTACCGGCATCAATATTTTACTAATAACGATACATAATTGAAACATCAACTTGACTACAAAAAAAACCACAACGAAAACATTATAACATAACGAAAACGTTATAACTGAGTAATGTATTACGCATTGCTACCTACAGTCTATTCTAGAATATGCCATTGTCAGGTGAGGAACTACTTACAAAACTAGCAAACCTATCTCTAAGACTAAAGCTCCAACGAGGTGTAAATATATATATTATTTCGTATAGGTATCTATCGTTATTACTTTATAATATATAACTGGTTTTCAGATAGAAAAATTATAATATTCATATATTTATTGTTTTTGTGTTTAATTCTTAGAACTAAAAAAATTAAACTCCATTTATTTATTTTTTAAATTTAATGTTAATCAAATTAATATTATTGTTAAGTTCTGTCAAAATGTAACAGTTGAAAATGGCCTTGAAAGAAGAAACAGTTGTAACAATAACAAAAGCCCAAAAATACTTGCAGAACTTAATAATAATATTATTAATGATTTACAACAAATTAAAAAAATATATATTCATGACTAATACATGCACGCACACCTTATTATAACCAAAATCTGTTCCAAATAAAAATTGAACATAAGTCCGCAAAAAACATTGTTCTGATTTTATTGATTTTGATGAATTTTTACTAAAAAGGATTCTCGTTTCCCATTATTGTAACTGATATAAAACCAACTTGACGTTGGTTCTTCGTTAAAACCATGTTCAAACACAATTGTTTATTTATATGAAAATCGTATAAATCTACCTTACACGCATCTGCTGCATAGCAAGCAATAGCAATCATAGTCCCTCACTGCCGAGCACGTCATTCTACATTGTCTGATTTTACAGTACGTAATATTGAGTCGATATTCCTTTATATATTCATGATTCTGAACTGGGATTAATAAACAATGTAATTATGCGTATGTATGCAAGTAATGTATGATCAAATAACACAAGTTATAACATTTCACAGTACGTAATATTGAGTCGTTATTCCTTTATATATTCATGATTCTCAACTGAGATTAATAAGCAATATAATTACGAATATGTGCGCAAGTACAATATGATAAAAAGAACACATTTTATAAAATATATCTTTTTTAATTCGGTAAAATATATATAAGCACCTAAACATTATTACAATATTCCTGACACTAGACAATTATTTTAATTTCCTGTTTATTTATAATGTGTATTTGGCTCATATATCTATATTTTTCAAAAATGCAATGTTGCTGGGTGGTCTGTTTATGTATAGTAATAATAAAGTGAAATAACGGTTACACATCAAGTACATCTGCCAGTTACTCTGTTACAATTAGTTGAACGTGAGCCACCTCTGGGCTGGAGTCCCAATGCATTTAAATAACCCGCTTGACCCTGCGCAGTGAATGGACGATCATCAGATCTGATTAACGATCCAGTGTTAAAATTGAAACCGAAGTCTGTTTTACAAATATTTAAATGGAGACTGCTTGTAGGAACTGCATCAATAAATCCTTTCCTTAACCTGCCTCTCTTACACAGAGAGGGTATCTTTTGTAATGTGTCAAATAAAAGAATGTCACTCTCACAACTAAAATGGGTCTTGGTGCAGTTTATTGATCTGCCATTAGCTGTTGCAGAGTATGAAAATAAATTAAGTGAAACGCATTAGCTATTCAGGAAGTTTCCGTGTTGCCCACGAGTAAACTCGCGGAAACTGCGTCACGGAAGATGAACAGAATCGTGATGTGACTGAAATACTTTGTAACCTTTTTGTGTTATAAAAAAAACATATTATGAGGTTAATAAGATCAAAAATGCAATATTACGAAAATTCAGAAACACCTGGCTATACAGGATATTATTATATTATTATTATGTACGTTTTTATTGGTTCCATGATAAATCAACACAATGACAATTCAACACACTTTTAAAATGTGATATAAAATCATTAGATACGACGAAAAAAAAATATTTAAAACTAACTTAACCTAACCTAACCTATATACCCAGTTAATAAAGTCTTTGTTTCATGACTTTATATAACTTTTTAAAGATGTGATGAATTTTCATTTTAATGAGTTATCCGGTCACCGTTTTTATCATCCAAAAGAGGTGCCTACGAAAAATTACAAACTCTGATCACCGGGATTCATGTAGAACAATTTTTAAAAATCTCAAACTTCCGACAGTGACGAACATATATTATATATAATGGAGTTATGCCTGTTAGTTCGATCATCTCCAGAAAAGTTCCCACAAAAAAACTCAACATATAAACACGCTACAAGGTTCACAGAAAACTTATTAATCCCAAAAGCAAACAAAACTATATTTAGCCATTAAAGTATATAACAATCTTCCACGTAGCATCAAACAAATAACCGTCATACTTAAATTTAAATCATCACTAAAAACATTTCTTTTAAACAAATGTCACTACATCTTAAATGAATACCTTACATAAATTAAATACCTATGTTTTTTATTTACATACATTTTTTAACATGTAATTGTTGGGTTATGTAATATAATTTGTATTTGTTGGGTTAGCTGGAAGAAATAGGATGTAACCTATAAGCTATACCCTTTTTACTCTGTATTTTTGTGCAATAAATATTTTTTGAATTTTTTAAATTTTTTAATTATTTTAACTATGCTTCCTACTAGATAAAGGCGATGCTTTCGCAAAATAAGACGAAAAAAAATCCTTATTTGTGGGTGTTTCTAAAGCGCTACATAAAACAACTGCGCTCAGTGTTAAATTTTATTGTTCATTTCACATAATTTTAAGCTGATAACTTCAAGAGCTTTGCTGCTGAGCATATGTTATCGTAATATGCATAAATAATGAATTGTAAAAGTTTTTCCTGTGACAAAATATAACTTACCTATGATGATGACGATAATCTTCATGATGAATGAAGCTGTTCCTTCCGAAATAGGCTTTTTGTATAGCGGCCTTATTAGATCTTCAAATATTACTCCAGTCATTGAATTAAGGCCTGTAGACATAGAGCTGTAAAAAATAATTCAGAAAATGTTGTAAATTTGTAAAATATATAACCTGTCATTTTTTCAATATTGGTTCGTGTCTTAAATTGCAAGAATTGCAATCCTACATTAAAATAGAGGGAAAAAATTCCATAAGATATATGAAAAAACTCGAATGCTGATCTTTTTGACGTTTTATATGTATATACTCAGCGTTACAAAAATCGCACCTTTTGCAAAATCTGATGAAACAATAAAGCGATCGTCTCTTTCGTATGTGTAGCGTCGTCGCCCTGATCCTCGCTTCCAGGGAAAGCCACCAGTCTCTTGAAACCGTTGGGAAACCCGTCGAACGGCAAAACAACTTAAGTTTAATTATTATTTTTTGGTAAACTAATGTTTAAGACAAGATTTTTTATGCATAGCACAAAGGGTAACAATTATTTATAAGCAATAATTATTAGCCTGAAACACTCATCCACATTGAAAAATCTCCTGATAAAAGATACATGACGCCAACGGGACTTGAACCCGTGTCCTTTCGATTTCCGGTCGACAGCTCTGACCACTGAGCTATGGCGGCTTATCTCTTATCCGTGAAATAATTCAATATATACTAGTGTTTCATTCAACAATTACTGCTTGTTACATTTTTTCACCTGAAACAACCAACTTTATTTATATGAAAAAGGCATTGTAAGTGCTAACTCTCTCACTAGATGGCGTCGAGACGAATTGTCTACATTTTTACCAACGAGACAAATTGTCTACATTTTTACAAGTTTACCAAAAAATAATAATTAATATTTGACAAGTTCTAGTATTTTCACCAAAATAGGGTTTTCCCTAGGTCTAAAGGATTCTCATCATATCAGTGCAACGGAGGTTACTGGCGTAGCAACGAAATACAATTCGGTGATTCATTAATACGTTTGTGGCTAAATAATATGATTCGTAGGCAATAAAAAATAGTTTTAATTACGAGAATCATAATTTACACAAGAAGCTGTTATTTTTATATAAAAAGTGACATCTTCAATAATTACATATAGTACAATTCTTACAAAAAAATCTGTTGCTTCTTGCAAAATTTTATTTCGTGCAGATTTGGTGCGAAGAGCTCTTGATCGCTACTCACACGGTTACCTAGTAAAAACCCAAGTTTTGCACGTCTACGATCTGGCGTTACCAATATGTTTTTTTATGAAATGTTTCTTAAAGCAGAAGTTCCATAGTCGCTGACATTTATAATGCACAGATGGGATTCATTTCGGACTCGCTCTTAGACAGTATAATTAGCGCGAATGTTTTAAGTGTGTTAAAATTATATTAAAGTTTTACCTTATTTTCTTAACTTTATTATGGCACTTCACTGCATAAACGCACCTTAGAGAAAACCAACAATAAAATACTTCTTTTAATATTTTTTTTGGTATTGAATTCCATTTTTACTGATTCTTTCTCTATACTGAATCCGTTTTCCAAAACATGTTTTTTGTAAAGGAATTTTGATGTAAAGTGAAAATGGCATAACATTTTTTACTTTACATAAAAAACATATTGGTAACGCCAATATGTTTTTTTATGTAAAGTTAGAATGGTATATAATTATTGAAGAAAGCAACGAACTTCTATAAGTTTGTCTCTCCGGTGCATGGATCTTATTTACACTATAAGTGAAGTTGGTGAAAATTGCATAACATTTTTGCCAACTTCACTTCTTACAGCTACTCGGTTTGTCCAAATAAAAATGGTACAATATTACTTCTTGAAAATTCTTCGGTGAATTTAACTGGACACATTATAGTGTAAATAAGCTTCATGCACCGGAGAGACAAACTTAAAGTTCGTTGCAGATATAAGCGGTATTTTTCCTTAATTTTGCAGAAATTAAGGAAAATAAAGCCATTTCAAGCTACGTTTCAGCTCAACAATACTGAGAGTATCTTCCACTCTGGAACGTGCCGCAAGTATAGTATTTTAGCAAAGTTAGTTAATATAGTAATTCTCCAAAAAGCACTTACAATTTTGAAAATGATACTTTAATTAAAAAAAAATCGTAGTTCTAAAGTTCATTGAACCGGCATTACAGACTGATATTAGCATTTTTATAATTAGGAGAAATATGTCCTAAATGACATGCATTGATAAAATTAATTTTGCTATTTACACGGAGAAAATTTACTGATTTATTAAGAATCTCATCAAATTATTCTTATTCCAGTTAAAAACGGGACTCCATGCCTTTAACTAACGAATTGACAGGTTTCCTAACAAACTATCTGTTAAATACGAATGTGTTATGGCTATTTTGGAACACGTGTTAATAAAAATACTAAGCAATTTTTGTATATTATCAGGGCAGGCCCAATCAACACGTGTTCTGATATTTTGTGAATTCTATCCCGTGTTTAACAGGATTTTAATAAATCAGCAATACAAATTTTTCACCGTGTATCTCCGAAACCCTTGGGTTTTTAGTTCCCATTTAAACTATGACGCGACCGTCGATCCTACAAAATCTTTTTATATATATTAAAATCTAACGGCTTAAAATCTTTTATTTAGTACATTTACTTTTAATTTTATTTTTTTAGTACACATATATATAAAATCCTTCTAAAAGTATATGTATGTTTTTAATCTTTTTAAACTTGAAAATGGCAATTAGTTCGATAAAAAGAAGATAAAATTTATTTCAGAAAAATGTATTGACTACTGAAGAATATATTCAAACATAAATGATATTTAATTTTGGACGAATTTCTTTAAATTGTGTTGTACCTATCAGGTAAAACAGGACAGTGTAAAAATGGTAAAAGAAAAAAGAATCATTTACGTTAATAACATTTAATCATTTACTTTAGTTGTATATTTGCTTTCAATGTAGTTTTTTCATGGAACCGTAAAACGAGAGTATTTTTAATAAACAATGTTACTTTCGTATTATATACTATACATTATAGAAATACTATATTTTCATATAGGAAGGAAGTGCTAAAATTGTCTGCTGCGTTTGACCGTCTGAAATTTATTGAGGCGTTGCTTCAGCAGCTTCCCAGGGGAGAAATATTGTTTTCCACTCAGATTACCCGTTCGTGCTGCAGTCTCGTTATCCGAGTGATGATGAAACGTTTCGATATATCGATGTCTAACTACAACTACCTACGAGTATGCACAGCTAATAATTAATTAATTTTTTAAAATTAATCACTTTTTTTTAAAAGTTATGTTATTTATCTTCAAAACGCTATTCACTTACGTAACATCTCACAATAAGGAAGTTGAGTGAAAAATATTTTGACTTATAAAAAATATATTCATGTAGATCAAAAAATATCGATTCTAAATATATAAATATATTTCTATATTATTATTCTTAGAATTAGTTAAACGTTCTTCAAAAAGCATTCAATAGCAATAGACTGTATACGCTCCACGATTGGTCGAAAGAATTCTGACGTCACATGTGTCGTGACTTGTACGTACAACGGATACCTATGGTGCATCTCTTTCTATTACATGAGAGATGGTCGGTTTAGATGAGAGAGGTGTATAGGCCAAACGTTTATTTGGGTTTGTCAAATATATGTACGTATTTGTTGTTATTATTATATGAAATGGATTTCTAAAGATACATATTCGTATAGTGCTTTATAATAATATGTTGTTTATTGCATAACTTAGAAGTTTTTATTATTATACATGTCACATAACATGTGATACACTTCAGGCCGCCGGCCGCCCAGAAAAGTCTCACAGTGAACTGGGCTGTAAACCGTTATTTTACTTTTGGTCTTTACTTTTCTGCGCGGTGGTCCTGAATTCGTGCGGGGCACGTCAACAAATAGCGACGGAAATACCGTACCGGGCGGGAAAAGCAAATATTCTAACTTAAAATATTAATTTAACTATTAAATCTCAATCAATTTTCTTTTTTTTTAATAACATCAATTCTAATAGACGGTTAACATTGGTAAAAAAAATACTGGAATTCCTTGTTGAAGAATTAAAATTTTTTCCATACAAAATGCTTAAGCGACGTGGTTTTCACAGTTCGAATGACGTCACACCCACACCCGCCTCTTACCGCTCGGATTCCGCTCGTTTTGGCGGGCTTAATAAAATTTAAACTTTAAGAATTAATTTAATTATGAAAACAAACTTTAAAAAAAAAAAATACTAGTATTTAAGTTAACGAAAGGGGGACTAGATCGCCACTCGGTTGGGCAGCTTTGTTAGGTGGTTAAGGTAGGGGCTTCAGTGTTATTGATCTTGAAGAGGCCTGAATTATATGAAGGATATAATTATATAAGGAAAAACAGATGCCGGTAAAACGAGTCAAAGAAACGACCCATACTCATGAAGCCAAGATCAGCTGTGAACGGGTGTTCAGCTCGTGTCCTTCGAGTTTCTCGTGCGTACAACGGTGAACAGAGTATCAATGCTGTTAGCTCCTTGAGCAGACTCTATCAAAATACCTGTAGAACCGATTCAAAATTACGTCTGTGCATTAGATATGACAATAGGTCTATTAACAATTGATTGTCAATCGGACGAACCGCCCTCCTTTGCACAGAATTAACTCTTATTTGTACTACTAACAAAGTCTCAAGACTCAACAAAGTTTTGTGGTTGAATATGAAAAATACACAAATATGTTAAAAACGAGATGAAGTATTGTCCTACGTACGAGATTAAAAGCTCGTAATCAAAATTACGTTGCGTCCTTAAAATAATTATGTTTATCTACAAATTAAAAAAATAAATAAAGATTGAAGCTTTAGATATGCGGACGTACAATGGAAAGGAACATGGATAGCGCAAGTTACAAACGAACAGGTACCAGGAAAACTCTACAAGGAAAGGGAGAAACAAATAAAGAGGCTCCGTTCATTTGATGGGAGGCGGGGTACGAGACAGCTTAGTAACGCATGTCTCGTGCAGTGAGGTTAACTCTGCGACGTGGAAAGTGCCCAATAAATGCCGAGACTCGAGTCAGTCGTACATAGATAGCAACTAACTCTATGTCGTACTTTGATGGGGCGATTTTAGCGAACAGAAATCCCTAGTGAAGGACTGTGAATGTAAAGAACTTCTGAACTTATATACATACATCATGATAAATGTGTCTTATATAGACATTTTTTTAACGCGTCGTGTTATATAGACGGTTACTTGATGCGAGTGAATCAAAAATATGCTATTAGTAGCTAGCTTAAGAAGCGGCGACTAAATTAGAATATGTTAAATTATATTCGCGGTTATATGGCATAATCGCGGCTACACTGCGCTTTTGACGCCTCGTTTGGCATCTCAACTCGCTAGTCGCCCTCTAAAGTTGTCATCAGTTGAATAAGTATGATTTATTTTGGTTTTATTTGATTGATTATTGTTTTTAGCTTCTCGTTGTTTATTTTTGTGTTGAATTGATATTTGATTTGATTTTCAATACATGTTTATAATTTACTTCCGAACCAAATAAAAACACGTAAATGAAATATTAAAACAAACAAAAATCAATATTATTAAAAAATACATAACGAGGTTTTCTAGATATATTTTATGAGTAATACTAACAGCTGGCAGTTCCAGTAACTCCGCGTGACTAGGTGCTAGCAACTACAAGATGTGGCTAGTGGCTACCACTCTCCGAGGGAATGTAACAGCTACGAAATCGTCCAAAGTTATGTTACGTATACATACGCGAGCAAAACTGCCGAGTTGAAGCTCAACTTATGGAAAAGGAACTAAACAACCGAAAATGGCGCGAAACGCCGTGTGCAGTTGCTTCGTTCCTTTAGAGGCTCGACTCGCGTTTTGGTTCACAAATGTATACGTACTGTAGGGGGAGTGATATTTACTTACAAATGCAATCGCCACTACATTCTTGGTCGGAGATAAGGAGAAAAGAAATAACTATTTGGAAACGCTTGTGATGATTTTAGTTCGTTGTGACATGTAAAGCGGTGTTGCCAGGAAATGAATATTGCATGCGAGAAAAAAAAAATAGTCGATATGTGTAGTTCTTTCTCAATTTCCCATAGTACCATACCAAAGGCAGTAACTCACGCCTCGTGGCGTGTCAACACGTTGTGGATGTATCTTATGTGGCGGTGTCTTAGAGTAACAATATACATTACTCTAAGGGCGTTGTGTGCATAAGAAACAACTACAAGTAGCCGAAAGATGTGTATTGGGGAATCAATGTTAGTGTCAAAGGCGTCACCAAAGCAATCAGCAAATAAGTTTACTATTTCTTGAAAGTATTCATCTATTCTGTGTTTATTCTATTGGATTATTTTATTATTAATGGTCACAAATGATTTCAAACACTTAGCCCTTTTGATTGCTAAATATTTATTTGCTAGTAGCTGTATGCAATCAAATGGCTGTTTGGATGAAGAGCAGACAAAAATACACCCCTCTGAAACATGCCACGGAGCAACAAGTGCTATATACTACGTCAGCTTAAGGACAATTCATCTACCTAGTTTCTAAAATGTTCAATCTTTTCTTTGATGATATAAAAACCAATCATTCTGGTTTGTCACTGTTCTGTTTGTCATAATTCTTTTCTGTTTTGTCATAGAACCACGCATGTCACATAACAATGATTCCTACCTGAGAGCAGCGCTGAAGACGCCACTAACAAATATCCCCGGTAGGCCGGGGATCTGTCCGGCTATCTCCATGACGAAGTACGGCAGCAGCTGATCACTCTTGCTTATGGCACCGTTCTTCAGTGGGTCGCAGTCGTGAAAGGTTGCGTATATCACCAGCCCCGTATAGCAGCACATGGAAACGATCGACGCTATGCCCACAGCAAGGATGCCGATCGTTCTGTAATTATAAGAAAAAGTAAAAAAATTAAAAATATAATTTACACAAGATGCCCGAAGGTAAAGTACAATAACTTCGTGAGGTGATTTTTCATGTAAAAATATTTAAGTGTTTGCATGGAATGTGTTGCACGTATGGAAAAAAAAACAATGGACACCCCGTATATTTTTTTTAAAATACTACTAATGTATGAATAAACAACAAAAAAATCACTAAAACGAATACCAGTGAGATTCCATCATGAGTTAACAGTTTCAAATTAGAAATACGATAACTTAATTATTTTATAATACTCAAATTACAATTGCAATACAAATAATAAAATACAACGCTGCCACCCTAATATAAATATATTTCAATTGATTTCTATTTTCTGTGATAAACTTAGAAACAGAAATCAGTTTGAAATCATCATAAATCATATATATTCTATTTTATATATTATCATTTTTGTATTAGGTTGACAGATTATTTGACAAGGAATGTCCTTAATTATTTACTCCGTGACTCAAATTTATTTTTAATTTTTATTACTTCACGCAGGGTTTCTCCATCTCTAGGTTCCCAGCAAAGGAAGCTGGTTTTTCAAACTTACAGGCCTCAAATAAAACTAAATTTAAAAAAAAACCTCAATGATTCTCGTAATACTGCTCATGTATATTTATGGAACCTGCGAAATATATCGATATCCAATATGTCCATGGCGAGTGTCTTATCTTTTTACGGTCGCGATTTATCAAAGGCATCATGAATATTTTAAGGGTCTAGTCGCAAATAAAAACATACAGACATCACGGATTCCTTCATTCAAAATGATACATTGATATAATGGTGTATACCTATATTCCGGCAACATGATTCGTTTTATTTTACCTCATGTACAGTACCGGGAAAAATATCTTTACAATTAATGGCGTCGGGTGCATTCAGCAGAATCAAGGTCGGGGGAGGTTTGTACTTCCTCCTCAAGAAAGTAACTATAAAAGCAAGCAATGATGTTAATATTTTGGAATGACATTTGCTTAATTTTAAAACTGACTACCATACATTAAACTGGTAAGGTAATTGACCTGACCAACACCACCGAAAATTAGGAATTTAATGAAAAAAGGTTCAAGCGACACGACCCGACAACATCAATGATCTACAGGAGGCGCTGAAGACACTGTGAATAGCTACAGATTCCACCTACATCGCCAGCCAGAATCCATGCCCAAACATGGTGATAAAAAAGGGTTTATATTAACGAAATGCTAAGATTTTGTGGTTTCTGTGTTTTATTCGTAGAACTCCATTTAATTAAAATCAGAATAACATAGATTTAGGAAATGGGATAAAAATAATTCACAGATTTAAAAAATGAGATAAAAAGAATTTGGCATTCTCAGACTATAAAAATATTACCATTTGTTATTTCGGCTACTGGCATTATACCTAGCTCTCTCATTCAAAATTTAGGCGTATTAGCTCTATAAAAAATATATATATATAAAAATGCAAAAATCAGTCATTTTAAATACATGTAGGATAACGAAAGATTTTTTAAATATTTATGTATAGGGATCAGTAGGATTTATAGGCCCTGTTAGGAGTTCTACCGAGCCGAACCCTCTGATATGAAAATATCTGGAGTCGGTGAATTATTTTCCCATTTGATCTCTGGTGAGTTGACGTGTTGTTCTTGTATTGTTTTGTATTTATTTTGCTTATATAATGCACTTGCATAATGTTGATTGATTAGATGATGATTTGTGGAAAAGTGTGTGGAAGGGTTTAGTTTTTCCTATGGGGAAGATTTAACCCGGACATAAAATCGGAAGATAAAAAAAAAAAAATTATTAAATTCTGCAATTATTTTTTGGTTTTTGTTATTGTTACAGCTGTTTCGGCTTTCAAGGCCATTTTTAAACTGTCCTGACAGTTTGTAATATATATATATATATATATATATATATATATATATATATATATATATATATATATATATTACAGAAAACTGTATCAATCAAAGCTGTATAATTACTTTGTGAACTGTAAATAGTTGACCTATAAATAGAAAATTTTAATAGAAAAACTACTTTGCATAACATCAGATCGCGAGTGAGTTTTTACTAGGGCAAGAGTGACAACATAGTTTTTCCTAAAAATCCATTTAAAACGTTCGCATATATCAATAAATAGGGAAGATACGTGCATAATTTATTATTAAAATTAACTCATTGAAGTATTAAGCTTCGTCGTGATTATTTTAAATCAATATAAGTAAGTCTGCGAGCGTCATGCAATTAGTAACTAATTATCTCCGTTCCGTTGCCTTTCAGGTTCGCCTTAGATATGGTTCCAGCCCGTGCAGTTATTACAGAAAGGTAAACTAATTTTGTAATTACTTAAATAATATAACGATGTAGACGTATAATCAGAAACTGTGTATTCGTGGGCGTGTTGTGTTATGTGTTATGGGGTACAGTATTTATCGACATTTTTTATTGTCATTTGAAAAAAAAACATCTCTTGGTTATCTCTACATAGCTTTATTATAAAAATGTCTGCAGCTACTACTCCGCGAACATGAACAAATCAAAAAATTACAAATCCTCCGTTCAAATTCTCTTTTATGGAGTTTCTTAGAAAATACACATAAGTCGCAACCACGGAACTTTAGGCCGCAAGCCGTCACACATCAGATTCAATAATTATATTTATTTATTTGTATCATTAACGTCTTTCGGCTCTTATATAATATAACGTATAGTTTTAGACATAAACTACAACGTGATGTTAAAACTACAAAGTAATAAAGAGCCCTTATGAGCGTGTAAAATAGCAAAAGATGGTAAATAAAAATATGATTTAAGATTTTCACGGCCAAAAGTATTTTTGTTATTTGTTTTTGAGGTGTTATGACGTGGCACATCTGCCCTGATGATGGACACTGTAACGTTGCCCGAAACGTTGGTTACAGGAGGAGTTAGCGCAACACGGCGTAACACCCCAAAAACAAATAACAAAAAATATGGTAAATAGAAGTTAGAAGGTTAAACCAAAAATGTGTATATTCTTGGTTTATATAATGTAGGTAATAGGCATTGAAATCGCTTGACGAACGGAATCAAGAGTTTTGTAAATAATTTTATAAGAAAGCAAAAAAGTTAATCAAGGGAAACTGTCACAGATAATCTTAACTATAATATTGTAATTTTTAAAAGTTGTTTCCTTTGCTCGTTCATACATTTCTATTGAAATTTTTTTTTAGTAGTTTACATTCAAATTTTTTATTGAGTAGTTTATTTTTTTATTTGTATTCTACTCAAGTGAAACGATAGGAAAACCTTCAATTTATCTTAACCCTTAAATGCATACTGTTGCAAAACTGCAACATACCGTTCAAACCACCTTTAACTCTTTGGTGTATACTTAATGCATGCCGTTTTAGAATTATCAAGTTCACGGTAATATATTTTATCGGGTGGCATCAACTTTTTTTTCTTTCGCGAATGTCAAATGTCACTTTTTCTTTAACAAAGTGAAGATTCTCGAAAATTGGTTGGAGGTTAGAATTTCAGTTTTGTTTTGCTGTTATAATTTTGATTTTCTTAGGTAAGTAGATACAATAATACAATACTTATATGTAATAACTCGTATTTTTCCGGTACAGTTATTAGTTTTGAGAATTTTTTTTAGGTTTTTTATTTTTTTTTCATACGTAAATTGTTCATATTAATTTTTATTAAATACATGGTGTTGTAAACCTGCAACAATTTTTTTTTAATCAAATATCATTAAAAAATTACAAAAAAATAAAATTCTTTGTATTTCCTTGCATATGCATGTAATACACAATATTTACAAAATATTTTTTTTTCCAGAAAAATTAATAAATCATGCATTTAAGGGTTAAGCACATTTTTTGGTATTCATAATGTACACCAATTCGTTTTAAAGATTAATAAAAATATTGATTAAGCATTAAGCTTAGCCTTAAGAACATAATAAATTGGTTTTCTCAACAACTGAATAATGTGCTCCAGTATGGGCTAGAAGCGTCCACTCTTCCATAGTTCAACTTAATGCCACTATACGAACCATCAGCGGGAATTAAAAACCTACACCTTTCACTTGGCTCCCCGTACTTGCAAATACAACCCCTCCAAATATCGAAATATTGAAATGCCGAAAATTACAAAAATAATTACGAGTTGTTATGATAATGCACCCGTACTTTACAGAGACTTAATTTAAAAATAAATTAATTTTACATTTTTGAGAAGTGGTTTTCTGCAGAAGTTAGGAAAACGGTAATAAATGTTATTCAAACGCAATAAAATTTAACATCACTTTTGAACTCAATGATATATCACTCCTATGAAGCTCCATAACGGGTAGCTTACGAATCGATACAGTCTAAATACGTGATACGGCGACCGCACCGATCCATGTATTTATTTTTTAGGGTAGGTAAAAATAGCATTCCAGAGCCGCGTCATTACTATTCATCCGACATTCTTCAATTTATATTATTGATTATATAGACAGACAGATGTGATATTCAGCAGAAATCTACAACACCGACAGGTTACTGACTACAAAAACATCTGCAGACAGGTCGCGCCACATTTCCCGAGTTTTTCCTGCACGCGGGTTATGTTGATTTCTTACCGACCCGTGACATAGCCGCCTCACTCTTTCTCACTATTTCTTCTAAAGTTGTCTTAAATTTTAACAGTTAATCTGATGTTTTCATTCAAGGCTTCATAGCTCAGACATAACCAATGAATTCTGTAAAAATTTAATGATACCAGAGACCGCACTTCGAGAGCTTTTGACTGCTCTAGGAAATATTTAGTTTCAATTATATTATTGATTGATTAAACAAACTATTTAACCTTTTGCAAATCGTCTGTCCGTAATTTGATTCAAGATGGTGGTCATCTTAAGCATTTTTCAAATGTGAAGCCGACGCCTTTATATTTATATTATTTTACGAAGTTTTTCATGCCAGAACACTCCTTTCGGGTGAAAAGCAATAATGTTATTTATTTATTTATATTGTGGTACCAATTTGGTAGTACATTTTAAAAAAAGAATTGCATGTTACGTTTCTTTTGACGAATTGTATAAATCCTTATTTGAAATTAATTTAAAATTTAGCACGAGCTACATAAATGGTTTATAATTAAGTAGGTAGGTATTTAAGTACCTACTTATACAAATTTTATGATTTCACTAGAAATGTTAGAATAAAATGATTGATTAAATAAGAGAAAATTAGAAACATTGTTTTTCGGACGCGAGATCTACTGTTCACAGAACTACTGGTGGTGAAGTTTCTACTGAATACAAACTTATGCTGAAACAGAATATAATATCTACTGTTAGCTGTATTGTACTATCCAGTCTTAGAACTGGCTTTCCGAAAGGGGCTGTAATACTAGTACCTAGACCCAACTGTTGCATAATTATGTTTCATATCTGTCTAACAAATTAAATTGAATATTATGTTTACTTTAGAGATAGAGCATGTCAGTGCCACCACAGTACAGTGAGATCCGTGCAAAATACCAGTAATATCCGGACAGAATACCAGTAATATCCGGACAAATTGCAAGTACGTCACAAGCGTCTTCTTCGAATATTTTATACTTTAAAAAACCGACATCAATTTGATTTACCTATAATCGTGTGTATCTTTCTTTCTACTACTGTCATTTTCCTTCCTTTACCTATTGATTTAATATTGTACACGGAGAAAATTTAATATTGCTAATTTATTAAGAATCTCTTCAAATTATTGGTAATCCGGTTTAAATGGCATAGCGGGCCGTTTCCTAGTAAAATTATAAGCAAGAGGAAACACCGTTTTGTATCTGAATGGTAATCTTGTTAATCCATTCGTATGACGATTAGTTTTGGTGAAGGGGAGCGGCAACATGGCGGACAAATGGCGGGCGGCGTGGACATGATTTTTGATGGATATAGTGATCTACAAAACAAAATGAAGGTCACTATCTACAGGTCTTATATTTAGAATAACCCTTTGTAAAACCCAAGCAACGCCGAGGACTCATTTTAGTCTATCTTATATCTACTCATATCTTATAATGAAGATAGTCTATTGCGGCAGGCGGCGTGGATTTGGTTTTTATATAAACCTACTTTAATTTATTTCAAGCGAAATAATTTTTACAGTAAACACATTTTCAGGGCTTAAGTTCAGTTATGAAGAAGGTTTAATCAGAGATTGATGAAAATTTGCACACTTGACCTTCAAAACAAGAGGAATTGTGCTGTCTGCATTAGATTTTGAAAAAATCTGCGTAAAGCCTTCAGATAGTGACATAATAAATAAATAGGTCAATGCTCTCGGTAGATATGGAGATTGTTTGCTTACATTCTGGCAGTTTTGAGTGACGGCATGGCCAAGCACCTTTGTACCATGGCCTGGTTCACGGAGCACGAGGCGAGCCAAATGAAGTAGTTACCGATGGTCGTTGTCCAGAATGTGTGTCTAATAAAGGGGTCCATTTTGAAACTAAAAAAATAATAATATCAAATTTAATTATTTTATCACTAAATTAATATTTATGTGGCCAACAAAATAATACATATTTATTAATAAGAAAGACAATAATTCCCGGGTTACGAATAACCCTAATCACACCATTAAAGCTGAATTATTTGTTTTTTGTTATTGTTAATGGGTGCGAACCGATGTTTTGGTCGATTTGAACCCTTCAGCTATAGTTATAATAACTATACATAACTATACGCCAATAAAGTATAATCGTTTTGGTTGCTGTTCAAGGAGTAAAGAAGAGACAAAGAATCGTTAAATACATTGTTTAAACCCGCTTCAGAACTCCAAACCGAAAGGGATTTTTACAATTGATCATACTTGTTTGTACAAATTGTTATAGTCCATCTCTTTGCGCTGTGAATCAAAGCTTGTTTAATGGTTTGAAATTTAACGCCAAAGTCATTAAAACGGATCATTCACGTTTTCTGCGTCACTTACAAACAGTTTAGCGACAATCTTTTAAAGCATGTCACAAAGTAGTAAAACAGCCCGTAACCTTTTTATACCTCTTCTTTACTGGATTTCTTATGAAACTTTTCTACCTCTTGCATGTTTGTTTGACCCAGATTATATTCTTTAAAATTCATTGATTCCATTTATAAATGTGGTCTAATATAAACAAAGGTATATTTACACTTATTACCTGAATACACAATTTTTACATCTTTCTTTGAATTCAATTTATCTAGGTACATTTTTAATTTCACTAATATGATCCAAACTACACATCTGACTTCCTTTATGCAGTTTCTGTGTTTTTGTTTTATTAATTTTTTTAGTCTGATATTTTCTTTCTGTCTTGTATGGTGTGTGTATTGAAGTCCTTATTGTAATGTAGTATGTTTCTAAAGTTGTTGGTAGTAAATTGTTAAAAACATTGTAGATAACATGACATTTTATTACTTCTTCTATTTATTTTTTTATAATTTTATTTTGTTTGCGTACATAATAGTGTAGAACTGATTTATGGATTTCAAAAATAAACCAACATAAATTAATAACGTAACTTTTAACTTGTTTGTTCTTACTTGAAAAATTCGATACGGTCTCCTTTGGCAGCTCTATCGAAAACTGTTTGAACTCCCCCAACTTTGATGGTTCCATAAACCATGACAAATATTACTCCTCCGAACATCAATATAGTTTGTAATGTGTCGGTCCATACAACTGCCTTCAAACCTCCCTGAAAATACAAAACAATATTAACAATATGTCCTTTCATGGGTAGCTATAACTTTGTGATTTAAATATGATAGTAATTATTTTTTTATTAAAGGTAAACATATATTTACAAGACAAGGTTTTATGCAAAGCACAAAGGATATCAAATTATTTTAAGCAATAATTATTAGCCTGAAACACAAATATAAATTAGAAAAATCTGGAATTGAATCCGCACCTTCTGATTACCGGTCAGGTGCACGGAACCACTGTGCTACGTCGGCTTATTTTCAATTCCCGTCGGCGTCATTTATTTTTTCTCGGAAGATTTTTTCGATTTATATTTGTGTTTCAGGCTAATAAGTATTGCCTATAATAATTTATAATCATAATTTGTTATTTTAAAATTATGATTATTCAGTATGCAATGATGGTGATCTAATTATTTATAATCTATTCCACTCAACAACAACTCTAGCGAATTTAGTGCAAGCTATTAATGGGATTGTATTGGCGCAAATGACACTGACACTGACACTGTCAGACACTGCATGCCTTGTCAGTAACGTCACTAGCTCCTCTCGTCGATCCCTGAATAGTCTGAATAACATATGAAATTTTTTTTAAATATTAAACAAAAATCATGGTTCGGTAAGCTTAACCTCTTGTGGTTCATCTCGTCAATTCCTGGAAGCAATCTCTTCCGACCGGATCAAAGAAGATGAGATGAGCTAAATACATTTGATGGGGAAAAAGATATCTCCGGTATGCAACAGATCTAGGAGAAGGTAACTCTGTGTTTGAATATTGGTACCTAGGGACGGTTGGAGAGCTTCTGCGTTAGACAGGCAACTTTGAAATTGGCTCGTGGAAAGGCGGGAGGTATGTCTACGAAGTCATAGAAGATAGTCATCAAATAGGTTTATATTTGCATGTAATATGGCAGTACTTTTAATGAACCGACGAGGTAAAAAAAGGTAATCTCTATTGTAATCGAAAATGCTTCATATCCGATCCCATAGGCTGATATATGATGAGATTGCTGTATGAAAATGCGATGTTTAAAGACATCATGATTGTTAGGGTGTAACAAGAAGTACCCGACAAATTTTTAATAGTGATTCCAGAATTCATTTGGGTTAAAAATGTAGCTTTCGTTTTGTTTTACGGTCAATTAAAATCAAACAAAAATATTTTTTTATTATTAGATGACAGTAATAAATGTAATCAAAATATGAAATAGAGCATAAAAATAAATAAAAAAGTTACGGCCGCAACTGGGAATTGAACCCAGGATCTTTGTCTTACCGGAAAAACGCCTCTAACCACTTGACAATCGGGAGCCTAATTTTTTTACGTCATTTAGTCGATCTCATATTTTAAATTCCTAATGAACAAAATTATTAAATATATATTTCGTTTATATGTCATCTGACTGGCTGGCGATAACTTTAGGCGAGAGGCGATATGTGAGACCAACATTACACACATTATGTTTACTCCAAATTATCTCAGGAATAGGTTTTTCCGGGTACGTCTTGTTACATCCTATATTAAACCTGTAAATACAAGTACAAGTGCCGGCCCTGAGCTAATCAGTAGTGTTCGCAAATGAAGATCTACAAACTCCCCCAATAGAGAAAATATAAACCTTACAATGAAAAATAAACTAAAATATGGCAGATACAGGTCCCGTTTAAATCGAATGATTGATAACCAATCAAATACCGATCAAAACTAGAATAGGGAGGAAACAAAGAACCACACCAGGGGTGTGAATATTAATATATTATTACCATAGCTACAAACAGTCACGTAATACAAGCAATTTAAATAAAATGTATAGATGTCGTGGTTTCTGTCATGAATCACCTTAGGAGCCCGATATTCGATGATCATCTGATCCATCTGTGTTTGTGTTATGTAATTTACTTATTTGATTGAATTGATTCACTGAGTGTACGGAGGCATCATAAGGATGCACTATTCCTGTATAAAGTAGTTAACAATAATATTCAATACCCAGAATTGCTAAACAAGATTCCATTCAATGTACCTGCGCGTTCAACACGCTCTTGTGTCCTGTTCAGGGTTGATCAAAGCAAAACGAACTCTAAGCAGAATTTTCGCCTTAACAGACTATGCAATAATTACAATAGCGTATTATCCAAAGTTCAGTTACGAACTTACCAAATACAAGAGGTCCATAAAAGAATATTTTTCTGATGGTTTGTGAATAATGTTTAAGTCTCCATTGTTTAAATCTCTATTGTGATTTCATTTATATCTACAACCTCTATCCATGGCTATAAATGTATTATTTTGTAAATTTTGCGTTTTATATAATCTTTTGTTTTGTATAATATTTTTAATTCATATTCCTTTCTCACAATTTTAATTTACTTATTCCATATTGTGCTGTCTCATTAGAGGTAAAGTCACAAGGAGGAAATCCATAATTGGTTTTATTTTACTATGTAATAGTTATGTACAAACTGATTAAATGTAATCTGTCGATTTCCCGAAAAATGAATAAATAAATAAATAATTGTAAAGCTGCTCATCTCGACAAAAGAAATTTGTTAAAAGATAAGCAGCGGAGGAAAAAAAAACACCACACAACTATTTTTTAGAGATAATTAGAAATTAAAAATTAGATTCGCTTAGATAATTTGATTTTCCGGCACTTTTATTTATTTATTTTTAAATGTGAATAACGCACAAAAGTAGAAACTGCTCCCTACCGCATGAAACCAATGAAACTATGGTATCCCTAATATGTGTATGATATTAAGGCTGAAGGTAACGAGGAGGGAAAAAACGTAACTAGATATTCAGAAATAGTCACCAAGCATGGCTACAGTCAGTTCTTCCACCAGTGCGATTCTGAGAGGATCTTCCACTCTGAACCGTGCCGCAAATATATTATACTATAATATTTATCTAATGGATAATGACTAAGACCTATCATATTTTAACATATACAAATTTGGGTTCTCCAAAGTAGTCTAGTTCATAACTCATTTTCGCAAAAAGTGAGAACAGTCTTGGCTTTAAACCGTCGATATGCACTTGAAAATCAAATGAAAAACATCAAACGGAGTATATTAGGTCTCTTCGGAGTGACGAGAAGATATCATTCTGGAAAAATAATCTTTTACAAAATATATGTTATCAATAATGAAGGACGTAAAGGAATTTTAATGAAAGCGAAAATTTAATCAAACATATTCAAACACAAAGAAATACTCTTGGAATCATAATATATGGGACAACTAATTTAATTTTCTATGATCCTAGTTACGCACCGATTTCTGCATTCACAGACAAAAGAGGAGGAGCTCTTCCACGAAAGCATCTTAGGGAATATGACAAAAGTAATAAAGTATAGTAGGTATGACTCGGATACGAAGAAGGAAGAAGAAACCGTAAGGATATTGTGCTCATCCGTTATTGGAAATTTGAACAATACTTCCACATGATTTCATTTTGAAGAATAAAATGAAATGAAATTATTTTATAAAAATATCATTCGTGAAATTTTGTTTGTTGATTTTGTTCAATTTCCAGAAAGAGAGACATGAATATATTTAAAGTACATTATAATAAAAATATTGTTCACTGAAAATTTTCAGCATTTTCTACAACAGTGGAAGATTATCTTATTGAGAAAACTTGCAACGTTTTGCAACAAAATTTTCATCACGAGCTTTGAAATATCTATTTAACCGAAAATGAAAATAATACACCATGCCATGTGGTTTGATCTTTATATCTAAAATATTAAACATTATAATGTCAGATGTAGCCGCATAGAAAAAAATGCTTTCATTTGATTTATGACAATACTGTTAAAAATGTGACTGCATGCCCATTTCCCAATAAAATATTAGTCATTCAAAATATATCTGAACACGTGTTCATTGAAGTGGGTTTGTCGTAATAAATATAATGGACGAAATGCGAAAATATTTTTTATTTTTAAGAACACGTGTTCCAACATCCTCATAACATATTCGCGCTTTATTGATGGTTTGTTATGAAATATGTGAATTCATTCGTTAATTTTCTTCGTTAATAAATTAATAATATTTTAAATCAGTATTTTTTTCCGTGTTAGAATTGTGGGTAGTATTGTTTTAAAATACATCGACGTTAAAAGAAAAATGTAAATGAGATGTTATATTTAATAATAAGCACTTACGTTTTGTGTAAAAACCAAGTTAGGTATCGCTTTACTAAATGCTGTAGAAATGAGATCCCTGAGGCGTATGCGTGGTAAAACCATGTATCATCGTGTGAGAAATGTGGATATCCGCAAAAAGTGTGAGGCTGATTTGAGCATATTGATTAAGATCAAGAAAGGGACTCTTAGATAGTTTGGGCATGTAGAGCGAATGGGCGAAGAAAGGAGTGTAAGGAGAATATACGGTGCAAATGTGAATGGGCATGACCAAGTGAATCAGACACTTGAGTCGGGCTATGTCAAGAGTCAGAATAATAGAAGAGTATGTATGAGACGATGTTTGAATGTGAATGACGCAAGGAGTGTGTGCCAAGACCGAGTTGTTTGGCGGTCCGTCCTCTCTACCTAAACGGCGTGGTGGTTAGTTAGTTAGTTAGTTAGTTATAATTACCAGAGTTGTGTAGAATATGCAAACCATGCACACAATAGGGGATATCAAATGAAGGTTGATTCCGGTAACTGAAAAGAAAATTAGAATTAATTAATCATTGATGGCAATATTAACGACTCTCAAACGAAAAATGAATATAATATTGGTAACTCTCAATTGGAGTATGATAAAGTATAAAAAATTTCGTAAATTGATATGGTTTAAAAAATCAATGCAATATTCCCCGGCAAGGAAGAAGTCCTTAGTTCAATTCCTAGATGTGACTGAAGCTTTTCTATTTCACATTTTATCTTCGAGTTGTTAATATTTTATTCAATGATTAAATATAACAATTAGAAGTTTTACTTATCAAATGGGTGTCATCAATCCATTCGCAAGATTTGACACTAATAGAGAAATAAATTTTAATAGATCCGAAGAAACGCCCATGTACACAAAACCTCATTTTCATTTCTTTTTCCAGAGTAGTCATTTGGCATTTGGTTATCGCTTTACAAAAAAACTTTCAAAGAAAAATTACAGATGGAGGATGAGACTAAGGGTTAAAGCCCCACATTGGCCTCAGTATGGTGTAGGGAAAAACTAAAATGGTACTCGTAGATCACATTCCTTGAAAGTACAACAATATTAATTGCACCATTTTTTTCAAAAAAATCTTATACATTTTTCAACCCTCCCCCCTCTCCCTTCCCCCATGGTCTAACTTCCTTCTTAAGATCGAACCCCCCACGTAAATGCTATTGCTACGCCACGGGATCTACCCCTTCGTGTAGTATCAGGAATATAATAAATAAAAAAAAGTTATTTTGCAATTACGCCATAACACTTACAAAGAAGAATAATAAGTCCTCTTTTGACATTCTGCGATAGGTTCAGGATTATGAGATGCCCTATCCTTGGAAACTAAATAGAAATCATAATGCAAAATGGCACAAAGTCAATCACTAATTCAACAAGTCCACAAGTGGTCGATAAAACCACTGTGTTTTTTATATCTCACTTGCAGCAGTGCATACATATTGAATGTCACACCTGCGCGGCAGAGCCATTGCATAATTTATCAACCAGTGCAAAAGTGGTCATACCTTGACTGAAGGCGAGGGCGGGGACATATATCACGATGGGGATGTACAGAAGCATTTTTATCACGAATATCACGGAGCCGAGGACTCGGACAGACTGGTTGAACCTCAAGTTAAGATACTGAAAAATAAAACAAAAATATTTTCATAAGTATTTATGTCTTCTTTAATAGCATTCCAAATGAGTTATAAAACTCATTACTGGACAAGAGAATTACATGACATAAATATATACGTGATATATTTCATACAGTACGAAAAAGTGACATGCTTATGAAATAGTATAGGAATTCGTACGTATATTATTGTTGTTTTGTTTTACTTAAAAAAGGAAATAAAATAATTTACTGGTTACGATCAACCTGACAATATTTTAAAATATTATAAGTGGAAGATGATGCTTTTGCAATGATGGAAAACTTGGCTAGCGGAGGATTGAACCCGCAAGGCCTATTATAAATTTGAGTAAAAAATGCAGAAACATTTCGTTTAAGGAAGCCAGATGAGGAATTGGATTCACGAGTGGTAAAAATTTACCAACACCGCCACAGACCGGTCGAAACACCTATCTACATTTGTTTTTGGCTACTTGATAATAGTTTTATTCCATTAGTTTTCTGCTTTCGGATTATTGTCATGTGTGTAATATAAAACAAAATTAATTAATTGTCTATATTACGCTTACAGCACTGACCAGAGATGATGAGTTGAGGACATACTTAAAAGAATTCATAATCCGCTATTTCATAGATTTGGTTCCGCAAATTTACATTTTTTTAGGAAAAATCACGTGTCATAAGATATTATCTGCACCTGTACATGCGTAATAAGAACATGAATAAATAGTTTTGTACGTATAGAAACTCAATTCTTCCAACAAAGGAATCAAGTAGCACAAAACTATTTATACTGGCGCAAACAATCAATTCATCCTAATATTTTAAAGTAAAAAGTGTTTTTTCCTAAAAATAATTAAATAAGCGCCATTTATGAAATAGCAGATTAAGATTTCATTTCAGATTATGAATTTATTTTTATGAACTAGATTAAATGTCGACCGAAATGTTTACTGCTTCAGATAGTCAAAATCTCATATGTGCAATGTATGTATCTTCTGCATCAAAATACCAATGAATGAGTGAATGTTCAAACCAATTGAATCGTTTATTTATATAAGCGGGCAAGTCACTCGGAATTGTTAGGGAATCGATAAAAACCTTATAGTTTATCGATTTTGGTTACGTATTTTAGTACATAGTCAAAGTCATTACGATGTTATTATGTTTAATTAATAAATTAACTTGTTAAGAGTAAAAATATTTTATAAGATATCATTTATGGGACAAGTCCCCTTTTAATAATAAATGAGAGTAAAATCTTTGCAGTTGGTAAGCTTATAGATGCTGAGGTAGACATTTTGGTGGTCTTCGTCTATTATTGTATAACTTTCCGATTACACAATTTTTTTAGTGTTTATAGCGTATTTCCACCAGGCCTTATCAACGCCCCCGACTTCGTTCACACTCAAAAATATTTATCCTTAAAACGGATGGCAGTGTTGAAGTACCTACTACCGCGCATGTACCGCGATGTCACACGCTTTTCAGCCGGCCGCAATATCAAGTCAGCTCATATCTTCGGTACTATTCGTTATTTTCAAAATATCAAAAGCTCTGTTGCCAGCACGCTCTAAATCAATAATATAACATTTCGTTGTAGGAGACAACCTCAACGCAAGAAAAGATATTACGAATAATATCTCCAAGTTATAGTTATTGCTTTTGCACCACCCTCCTGAACTTCCCAACTGAACTCCGTCAAACATCTACATTTTAATTTTATTGGAATAACTTTTGAACGTTGTAATCAGTGTAATAAATCAACGAAGAAGATAATACAAATAAATTAGAAACAGAAGAATATACAGAAAAATCAAAAGATAGCGGTCTCAACTGGTAATCCGATTTTAAGGCGATACCATACGTAGTAATGCAAAATCATGTGTTTTTGGTTTGAAAATTTGGTCGCCTAGAAATGTTTCAGATGCTTTAATTAAATACTGCGAGTAGAATACATCTTGACCTTTGAAATAATCGAGTATTTTTTAGATAAGTCTTTTTATAAGCCCAGAAAAAAATAATGTATAAGACCTATGAAAACTGCTTTAAAGTTCAAAATCTCCTACTTACGAACCCATTTTCGGTTATAATTTTATTGTATAATGTGGAAAATTAAGTCATCTAAAAAATGATCCAAAAAAAAATAAATATTTATGCCTGAACATATACAAAATAAAAGAAAAGGCACTTTTTGGCCAGGTTTTTTTCTTGCATAAATCAAAACAGGCGGATGGTGTTAAGCGGGAATTTAAACCTTATCGCCATCTACGTAAGGGTTGTTATTGATAGCGGTTCAATTTAAAATATTTCACGACGTAGTGCATCGCCTTAAAGGCGTTGTCCCGGTAAGACGGAGATCCTGGGTTTGATTTCCGGTTGGGACAGTTACTTTTTTATTTTTCCGAAACTTGATCTGTTCATATTTTGTTCATGTTTTATCGTATTCTTCAATATTCCATATTTTATCTTAATAATTGCATTTCCGGAGCATTGTTCTACTTGGATGAAAGGAATTTATAGCACCGAGTAATTGTTTTCTATTGCATTAGTGTTGTCATATTATTATCTGGAATTCAGTAGCATAGTAGTATATGAATTTATTTATTATTTAAAGCGCCTGTTAACCCTTCAGGTTTTTTAGTTCACTTTTGTGAACAACTCATATGATCTCACAGAAAACCTTGTAACTTCTTTACTGTTGTGAAAAATATGATCTAAACGGTGTTAGAAAGATAAAACGCTTATTAGTCAAATATAAAAGTTAACCACAGAAGAATTAATAAATGCACCTTTACGAAATTAAAGGTACCAAATGCAATTTGAAAAAAAAAACTTAAAAGACATTAATTTGTGATTATTTATTTAATTATTATTAATTTAATACATGTGTCTAATAAAATAAGAATGTTTAATATATTTTCATTGAAAAAACGTTAATTCAGAAATTTTATTTTTTTCTTTGCGTTTGTAATAGAATTTTAATATTAAAAAAAAAATATGTTTATTTCTAATAAAATATATAAGCATTTTTATCACCTTTCCGAAATAGTTATTATTTTATTGAAAATGTGATATACTCCGACCGTCTGACAGAATATGCTAAGGCCTGAGGAGTTAAGCATAGCTCACGGTTATTACAAACAAACCCCGGAATTTCCCGGGATTTACACAAAGTATTTTGAAATCGGATGTAGATTGTAATTTTCATCTCATTTTTAAGTTCGCAAAACTTCATCAATAAGTTTAGCATCAAAATTCTGCTTGAAGTTTTGGAAACATAGGAATTCGTTGTTTTTCAAAATCTCATGTACTGAGCATCCTCTAGTTTTAAAGGTCAAGTGTCCAAAATGACAAAATCTGGGATTAAAACTGTAGATTTGTTATTAAATAGAAGCAAAAGTTCACAGTAAAATAATCAATAATAATGTAAGTGGAGTGTACTGACCAGTCAAAAGCAATGCTTTGAAATAGCACGGCCAACTATTTTACATAAAGAGATGATACGAATAGGATTCAAAGGCGGTGGAAAACGTCAATATTTGAGAAACAAATCCCTAGAGCAGAGGATTCAAATAGGATTTTCCCGGAAAACCCTGTATTTTGATGAGATTCAAACCTAAAATAAAAGGTTATTCAGTATTCATAGCTTCATGATAACGAAATTATATTCAACAACTAAGAAAAAAGTTCATTTAATTATTTTTATTTCGATGCGCACACATGCACGTACATTTTTAAAAACATCTGTTTTGATTTCGCTAATTAATGTATGCAAATCTTCGAAGCCGAAATTAACCCATTTACCGACATCTGATCGACCTGAAACTAGGCAGATTGACTTGTTGTCGATGACAATGCATTCTATCTTTTGGTGGCAATCACTTTACACACACGCGGATATATATACATTTCACTAAAATAGGATGATATTACAGCAGTTAAAATTCATACCCAATCGGCATTTGGCAAGGTTAGTAGAGCTATCGACTCATTTAACTGGTAGGAAGGTTCAATCCTCAGTCAAACCAAATTTTATAGTTTTTTTCAGTTTTAAAAAATATTATAAATAATCGTGTTTACCGCGTTTGTAACGAATCTCTAATTAATATTTTAATTTTTTAATCTCTAATTAATCTATAATTTTAATATTTCATATGAAATTTAAATTACTTACTATCGTCAGCAGAATTAAGCTACTAACGCATTACAATTTTGTGCAATATGGAAGGGCCTCTGTATGTACCTATAACGATTCAAACTTTAGATAATTTCCATATACATAAAAATAACCAGGTACCCACTAACTTTTACTACATAAAAATACCGTGGTACGCCACTTCTTGGGTTTTTTATTTAAATATTTGTTTCTGTAGCAACTGGAATGTTCTAGAATGTTTTATTTTCCACCTAGATAAGCGACAACGTGAACGAAATGGTCAGTACAGTACCAGCAACCGCGACATCGAAATCGAATTATTTTGCCTACGTGAAGCGCTTCGGAACATTCACGAACCTTCCTTTCGTAAATCATTTTGTTATATTATCTACGTTTATTTATTGTTTTCGGATGTATTATTAAAAACCGCTTCAGCCAAATTTCGTAGTTATCTATTAATACAAAGAATACCGAAAATAACTACAGGTACATCACTTAACGTCCAATATTCAATCAATAAATCTGAATATGACACGAGAGACTATAACTTTCCGATTTTCTTAATAATAAAAACTAATACTAAACCGTAAAAAAAAAACATGTGTTTTTTTAATCTGGATTATTGTGAATTTCGTAAATAACCTATAACTAGGAGTGCGAATTGTACCTACATCCAATATAAATACATGCATTTTTTTTTTAAATATCTTAATTTCGTGAGCGAGAGTAAATATGTAATTTCCACGGGAAGATCTGAGCATAACTGAGCGTTGTATAACCGGCGTAAAGTATTAATTTAGTGCTCGGTTGTTCCGAATGACTGAAAACAATCAAATATCGAGTAATTCATCGACTAGACTAAAAAGCTTAAAAGTTTGTGACTATTTTGATGACATTGTTTCATGAAGTAACTTCTTTACTATCAATGGCTTCAAAGCTATCAAATTTTGTGTGTGGTTTGAATGTATCTTTTCTTTTACTGGGCAACTGTTACCTGATATGAAATACTTAAAAATGAAGGAATTTTTCTTCTTATACATAAAATATATATATTATAATATGTACTTACATAATATATTACATTTAACAAATTTTACTATACCTTAGAAAATAAATATAACTTTTGATGTAATATCGATATACTTTTATCGCGTTATTCAACATTTCGTTTCAAGTATTAGTCACAGTGTATTTTAATAATATTATTTCGTTGCTGACCAGATTACTGGATACTTTCTGGAAAACGTTTCTTAAAATGTATTTAGCCGTGTTTGGTAATCAGTTCTGAATAGCCAGGTAGGTACTTTTGAATCTTCCGATTTCTTATCGCTTCCATCCCTACTCCCTTCAACCTCACAACTTGTCCAGATTAGAGATGCCGTATTCTCACTGGTTGCGATACGGTATGGTGTTCAATTATTTTTTTCTATTTATTTGATTGCATACAAAAATACTAAAAATCCTTTAATTTTTTGGCACTACCAAGTAAAAATATTAATGAATTTCTATCTCCGTCGATAATATTATGAAATGGGAAAATGTCTAGCCTCGGTTGGGTTCAATTAAAAATCCATTAAAGTTTATGCGCAGCTAGTTATTGAACGGCGATGGCGGGAATCGATGTTTTGTTCCCGCTCAGGTCTTTGACTGGCAACAACTTGTCAGTTCTGAAGTAATTGAGTTATATTGAAAAAGCACGAGCGGGAAAATTGCGGTTTGACCGGATGCAATGCTATAATGATGGAATATTTTACAATGGGTGTACTGGATGTTCACGCCGGTGACATCGATTGAAAATTGCCTAAAAGCATACACGAGTTAAAAGTATTCATAATTTTTCTTATCTCCAAAGGGATGAAAAAGAATAACTAAGTTCCCGCGGTTTATCCATTTTTGGGCGAAATATTTAACCCTGCAAAGGCAAAATCACACATTTAAAAAACTTACAAACGGATATTAAATAATAAACAACAAGTCACTGCCGTCCAATAAAGTGAGGATTTAGTAGAACGGGAGGGAGATTTTTCAGTGCCCTTGAATGGTAACATTTTATTATATACATAGATATTTATACTACCTAATATTTGTTTGAGTTCTCTCGACTTTCGTACTAGGCTGATAAGTAATGGTCAGGATAATAATAGGGAGTGGTGTAAGAGAATCTGCCTACAGTTTAGAATTTTGAAACTCTGTTTACGCGCGGTGACGCGCGTACGCCGCAAAACATTCATGATAAGGTATCTTGAATTGGACGTTAAATTTAATGATCTTGTCCGAAAAAACGTAATAATTCAAATAATAAAAGAAAAATAAATTACAGCTTTTTAACTGAAAGTTGTACTCGTCAAAAACATATATTTCCAACACACAAATGTAACACCTCTTTTGCTCGACATCATTAAATATATATTTGGGGAAAAATACTTCAACAGCCTACCCGAAAATATCGGAACGATCGAAAACGATAAACACCTACTAAAAGAGGAGTTCAATGTAAAAATACCAAAATGATGAAACTGTCTTCTTAATTAATTATAAATTTTAATTTGTTTATTTACATATGTTTGTATTTTTTTAATATTTATATTTCCTTAAACCATAACTACAAACACTAAATATTATTCATATTGATGCTCAACGCTCTTCTAGACACAAGCGCCAGCTTCTACAGAAGAGAAACATTAAAAATCAAAAGCAGTGAAAACTAATTTTATGATTGATTATTTTTTTAATGATAAAATATTCACAGTTCAAAAACAAAAGTTGTGGCGCGCTCGTTGCTGCTTTATATAGTTGCGCTACGTATATATTTCTGATAGCCGGATGTGGTACTTCCGGGAAGCCCGTGGCACCTTCCCGCATGGCTCTGGATGGCCTAGGTACTGTAGTATCTAGGTACTGGCACCGCCCGGGTAGAATGGCAGCGGTGGCAGCGACCTATTTTGAATGCTATGGGCAGTACCAGTGGCGCGCCACTACACACCAAACCGAAATGGCGGCTAATATAAAATTATCTACTAGTTACACAAAACTAAATAATTTCTCGACAAAAAAACTGTAGAAATTAAATTAAAAAAAAAAAAAACATCTTTTACTGCTAGTTTTCGAAGAAGAATGATTATTTTCTAGTTTCTCATATCATATCGCCGATAATAATATCATACGTCCGTCACTCCTGGACACACTGATCCCTAGATTGCTACCCATCTTTCATACTCTCTCCTTCCTTTTCTTAAAAATATCCTCTACATAGCATCTCCAAAGATGACATGGGCCCTGAGGGAAATTAAATAATAGTAACTTTGTTAAAATAAAAAAAATCTTTATTCTTTCGTTGCAATGTTTTACATTAACAGTATTCAAAATTTATTTCAGTCATTTTTATCTCCGGCTGTGTATAATTTACGTGAAATACGAGCTTGTGCACTACTAGGGGATAATATTTATTTATTTATTTATTTATTGTTTGTTTGTAAAATTACATAATAAAATTAATGAACTTAAAATGTCCAACTAGGCGATTGCCCGTTTTAGGACATTCCAATATGATAATGTTTTTACATGTAAATTATAGTGTTGACTATTCTGTTGTTAAAATAATACATATGTATATACATATTCTAGAATACTTTCAGTTATACCATGATATATTTTAATATTGTTTAGCTGACATAATAAACTAAAGAAATATTAATAGATAAAAACAAGAAAATGAAACTGAATTGAAGAAATTCTGTTGGTAAAGTAATACAAATGTATATTCATAATCTAGTATACATTCAGTTATACCACGACATTTTTTTTTTTTTTTTTTTTTTTACTATTGTTTAGCTGATATAATAAACTAAAGAAATATTAATAGATAAAACAAGGAAATGATAAATAAAAAAAATTAAAAAATTAAAAAATGAAAGTAAAGAAGGAACTTTTCATTTAAGGAAAAATATCACGAAGAATTGAGCAATTTTCGAACTTACTTTATGTAAAAATACAGTTCCTGTAATGCTAATATAATACCAATATAAATTAAAATGTAAAAAAGAATGTAAAGAAAAACAAAGTTTACAATTCAATTACTGTTTTTTAGCATATTCTCGCATTCAGCTCTCCCCAAGACCAGAAGCCAATTGTTTACCTGCATGCGCAGAATATTAGTACTCTTTGCCTTCCATGCATCAGGTATGAGATTGAGCAGTTTAGGGCCTAAGTATGAGAATTGTCTCTGCGCTAAAGATGAGGAAGTGGTGGGCGGAACTGTTGGGTTTTTTTTTGCATGTCGTGTATTATGACAGTGGTTTATGGAAGCTAAGTAGTGCCTCTGTTTTTGAGTATGTAATATGATTTTCCTCATGTATAATTGTCTTACATCAAGAACGCGAAACTCTGCGAACAATGAATCGCTGGGGTATCTGAAAGGTTTTTTCAGTATGACTCTTATAATCGATTTCTGGGATTTAGCTAAGGGATCGAGTATGGTTTTAGCACAACCTCCCCAACCTAAGGAAGCATAGTCTAATATGGAATTGCACATTGCAAAGTAAATACGTTTCAAATCATTTAGACATAGAATATTTCTTATTGCTATAAACAGATGTGTAAGTTTCCTGACCTTTGTGGAAGTAAAGGCTATGTGTTTGTCCCATCTCAGAAATTTATCAATGATAATTCCTAGGTATCTTATATTGTCCACACATTCTAGGGTATTGCATTTACATGTAATAATGTCGTAACAATGGTGTATTCTAATGTTAATAATTTCTTGTGGTTGACCCGCTTGAGTTGAACTGAAGCAGATGAATTTCGTTTTATCCGAGTTAAGAGTGAGGAGATTACTATCTAGCCACTGTTTAACTTTGTTTATGCCAAATTCAGCTTTACTGCAAGACTCATTCCAGGTTTTGCCTTCGAATAAAAGTACTGTATCGTCAGCAAATGTAATAATGTGGTCTGCAAATGAAGTATTACATAAGTCATTTATATAAACATTAAACAATATGGGACCTAGTGTACTTCCTTGTGGTACGCCATATTTAATATTGGCTGGATCACTTAGAGTACCGTTAATATCCACTCTTTGGCTCCTGTTTTCTAGGTAACTAACCAACCACTTGAAAATTTGACCCTGTATCCCAATTCGCTGTAGTTTATTCAGCAGAATTTTGTGCGAGATAGTGTCGAACGCTTAGCTAGATCTAAAAAAAGTGCAATGCATTTACTACCTTTATCTAGATTATTAGAGATGATTTTTGTCAAATTAGCGATGGCGTTTTCAGTGCTTAAACCTTTGCGAAAGCCGAATTGTCTACTAGAAAGGATGTTGTTATTTTCGAGATAATGGATGAGACGGTTCTTTACAATTTTCTCCATAATTTTAGAGACAGAGTTGAGCAAGGAAACAGGCCGGTAATTATGTATCAGTGATTTGTCCCCACTTTTATGCAGTAAAATGACGATTGACTGCTTTAAATGGTTAGGGAATTTCCCTGATTTAAAGCTAAGATTCGCAATGAAAGCAATCGGTAAGGCTATGTATACTTTAATGATTTTTAGAAGATTTGATGAAATCTTATCGGGACCACATGCTTTTGATGACTTAAGGTCGTCAATTATCTTCATGACTTCGTTAGTTGAAGTTGTGATTGAGTCTATTTTGTGACCGATCCTAGGGATAGTTAAATTGGCGAGAGCGGTTTCTGATTTCTTACACTTATTGAGAATTTTTTTCGCAAGTGTGTCACCCACAGATGAAAAGTAACTGTTTGCAAAGTTTGCCATATCTTTGGGGACTTCAGAGTTTGATGTGTTAATGTAAAGCGATTTTATTTCAGAAGATTTATTGATTTTAGATTTGGTTATGTTGCGAAAGGTATCCCAAAAACGTTTTGGATTGCAGTTGTTATCGTAAATGAGTTTTTTATAATAATTTTCTTTCGCCGATGTAATTAATTTCTTACACAAATTCCTATACTTTTTATAATAACATTGCAATACCAAATTCTCAGGATATGTTTTTGCCTTTTCATGAAGATGATTTCTTCTGTGAATCGATTTAACTAGCCCCAGGGTGATCCATGGTGTGAATTTAATTTGTTTATTAGATACGGTTATATTGCTTGTGTGTTTTGATATATACTCGTGTAGTTTGATAATAAATTCATTCATTGCTAAGTCAGTATCTGATTTATCTAGAACATTTAGCCAGTTTTCTGCGCTCAAGTCCTCAATTAAATTGTTGAAATTAGTTTTAGCAACGTATTTAATTTTCGAAGAAGTGGGAGGCTTGTTTTTAAGACAAAGAGATGTTGTATAGTGGTCTGAAATAGTTGAGTGTATAACAAAAGTGTCAATAAAGTTAATATTTTTTACATTAATGTGATCAAGACAGGATTTACTCGAGCCCTGTTCACGAGTAAAGCTGTTAATAGTCTGTGTGAAACCATTTTCCGCGAGTAGACATAGATAATCGATTGATTGACGGTGGTAGTCAGGGATAGTGTTAATGTTTAAATCTCCCATTATAATTTGCTGTTCAAATTTTTTCGCATTGTTTAAAATTGCTTGCAATGAAAAAAGGAAGGGGTCAGTATTGATGAAGGAAGGAGATCTGTAAATGGCAAATATGCATATGTTATTATTCAATACTATTTTCATACAGTTTGATTGTGCTAAAGTAATTTCCTCAACATGAGCTTTAATTCCGTCCTTGATGTATATAACAATTCCACTAGATTTGTTGAGGTTGGTTGTGGTGTGATATTCAGAGTAATTGTGTATTGATTTTACGGTGTAGTATTTATTTAACCAGCATTCGGTTAATATTATAACATCGAAAGATGAATTAAATAGATCAAGAAAAATTGTAAAGTCATCGAGATTTGATATGCTTCTAATATTCTGTTGTATGATTTTTAGACTATATGAGTCCCAGTTATAGTTGTTTAAATTCTCCAGATCTCGAATTATATTCATATTAATGCTACTTACAGAATCATTGTAATTATCCGAAGGTAACTGAAACATAATTATGATTAAATTTACTATGATGTGTGGTGGTGAACCCGTAGTTCTTTTGTGAAAAGTCAGCAAACAAAAAGTTAAAAACGAAAGTGTAAATTACTGTGTTGTTAATCAGTGTTTTATTAATATAATGTATAGTAGATTGTGAGTTCTGATAATTCGAGTATGATGCGTATTTTACTACGAGATGAAAGTTGATTCCACTAATTATATTAGATATAAAAGATGTTATAAAAGATGATGGTGTTGGTATGTTTCGTAAAGAGCAATCTAAGCAGTTGATGATTATGTAGATATCTGTCATGAAGGCTGCAAATACAATAAATATGAAAACAATAAAATCAATAAAATGGCCAAATGCAAAGTATGTGCTGATTCTGTAGGGGAGTTGATGCGAAAAAAATGCCAAAAAAACAATAATTAAATACCATAACATGCGAAAAATGCAAAGAAGAACAAATACTAGGACATATTTATGTAAATTAAGATTTTTTCCAGATTTACATAGATTTGCTGGGAACATAATCTTACAAAGACTCTCGCTGCTTATGGTATGTACATATGAGTTTGATTGAAGCACAGAGATAGAGAATAGAGAGAGGGCATTATTGTGAGATAATGAGAGAACATTATATAACATGAATGATAATGTTGATACATAGTATTCCGACTTAAAATATATTTTAACCGTAAATTGCATACTATAGTGTATAATGCTTCTGAATGTAATTGTTAGGTGTGATAAAGGACAATAATTAAATTTGGTAACATGTGAAAAATGCAAAAGTATGATTAAAAATGTGGGTGGGCATTTGTAGCGGGATTTTTTCCCTGATATATAAACATTATGTATACATCTGTTGTATCCTAATGTTAAATACAATGTGCTAATAAAAGTTAACCAAAATAAAAAGATTATTGAAGAAAATAGGAGCATCATATAGTGAGTAAATAAGATATTACTACTCTGATTCCTACGAGAACATGCAGGAAGAATAATATTTACACAGTAAACAGATATTTTAAAGAATACTAAAACAGCGTGTTTTTTGTTGCTTAGAGGAAGAGTATGGTTAGAATTTTTAATTGTAAGATTCGCAATTTTTATAATAATTTTGATGTTACTAGGGAAAGCTACTAATGAAAGTAAGAATGAATTATTTTGATAAATATTAGGTATTATGCTTAGGGTGTGTGAATAGTATATAGCGGTAATATTCAAATAAAAACTTGTAGTGAAAGTATTATTTATGTAGATAAATAAATTTTTTTTAGAGAGAGTTGAAGAAATGTGAGTTACAGTCAAAGGAGGTAAAGTATAATAAAAATAGTGAATACTGATATAAACAATTTTCACACTGATATTGTTGCTATATGAAAGAACTCCTAAAAAGAGTAAGAATGCATTATTTTCAATTAAAACATTATTATTTTTAAAGACAAAGAAAAAACTCATAAGAAAACTTGCGATGAAGATGATATTATCCGGAATATTTTTGTTTAGCAGTGCAGTAAATGTTGAGGTACTTTTTATCATCTGTCACAGTTGTTGGCGTTTTTCTCGATCAAGATCAGTGATGTTTTTAATCGAAATAATTTTGGATGTATCCGTTTGTCTTAACAGAATGCGTCCCGAAGATGACCAAGAGTATTTGTAGTTATTTTCTCTTGCGAATTTTTTAGATTGGGAGAGTAGGAATTTTCCTTTTTGCGTAAGATGATCTGACACGTAAATCCGTTTTGCTTCTTGAGATAGCCCTAGATCTGCTGTATTGAGTTTGCTTGAACTGGAGGTAGAGGATTTTTTATAGTCTTTGATTTTGAGTAGGAAGTCATCTCGAGATTTAATACTATTGAACGATACTATTACAGATCTGGGATTTTTTTCGGACAGTTTTGGTCCTAGTCTGTACATTTTATTGATTTCAGATTGTAAAGGTATCGTGGTATCTCCGTAATTTATGATTTTTGATATTTTTTTAAGAGTTTCCATAATATTTTCATTGTTTGCTTCAGGGATGCCTCTGATGTCGATATTGCACATCTGTGTAATGTACTCCAGCCGGTCAATTTTGTCGTCCTGATGAGAAGTAGTATTTTCTAATACAGCGTTTTGTTTTTTTAATTCTAGCATATCAGTAATGACCCTTTCATGCGAGGATTCAATGTCAGTTAATCGTTTTTTTAGAAGGTCTTGCTGATCCGCTAAAAATTTAAATGAATCAAGGATTTCTTTGTTTTGTGCGATAATCGAATCATATTTTTGTTCCACAAAATCCATTATTGTTTTTTTGAAATTGTTTAATTCTAAAATGAACTTATCTGATGTAAGTATACCGCTGGCGCCATCTACGGTTGATGAAGGAAATTTCTCTGCGTCTGTTGACTGTTGAGTTAGATGTTTGGTAGGTTTGCCGGTAGATGGTTCTTGATCGATTTTTTCATCACAATAATTCATATTCCTGGTCTTTTTTTTAGAAAAAGCTTTAGAGCATTTTTTACATTTCCACTGAGAATTACGAGCACCACGTATGTTTTCACCAATCTCTGCACAAACAAGATGATAGCCACTATCACAGACAATACAAGATATGAATTCGGCTGGACTGTCAATATTTTTGTCGCAAACGATGCATAGTGTATTCATGTTGAAATAAATTTATAAAAAGTGATTTTGCTGTGAATAAAATTGATTGAATGATGTTTAATATTGATAGTTTCAACACAGTTTAGGCACTTTTGTATTTTTTAACAGCTGGCTCGTTTTAGTACAGAATGACAGATTTATTTTTATTATTTGGTTTTTTTTTTTGACAGTTAACATGCAATTTCTTTGTGAAGACAAAAAAACATGAAAAAATAGCACTTCACAATATATAAATGCACTGATTTGAAGCGCGGTCTTTGATTTCTAATAGTTTAGATCTTTGAGTTTAGTACACTTCAGTTTTATGTTGATTTTTATTAAATTATAGCAGACGTAAGAATATGTCAACACTAGACTCAGTAGGTAGTTTAATATGAATATATAACTAATCATTAGTCAATTAATTTATCTTATCCCCGATACAACATCTTCAAATCGGTCAAACAAAAAACTCAAGTTTTGGTGCAGAAATGGGTCTCGACGGTGGCCTTCAACTCCTTCACCAGAAAATTTCCTCCCCCCAATTTTTATTTAAAATTTAAAATAAAAATTAAATCAGTCCAGGCTAAACTTAAAAGCTTTAGGGATGGAAACATTTTTTTTACATTTTGTGCCTTGCGCCCATATACATTGTTAACGCCGATCAAAAAAGAAAAGCAAAGCAATTTGCGTAAAAGGGTAAGTTCTTTCTTTTCAAAGGACACACAGGTCACAAATAATTACAAACAGTGGCAGCCGGAGAAATACTTAGAATCAAAGGACACAGAGGTCACAAATAACTATAAACAGTAGCAACCGGAGACGTTCTTTGAATCAAAAGAAACAGAGGTCACAAATAACTGTAAGCAGTAGCAACCGGAGACGTTCTTCGAATCAAAGGAAACAGAGGTCACAAATAACTGTAAGCAGTAGCAACCGGAGACGTTCTTCGAATCAAAGGAAACAGAGGTCACAAATAACTGTAAGCAGTAGCAACCGGAGACGTTCTTCGAATCAAAGGAAACAGAGGTCACAAATAACTGTAAGCAGTAGCAACCGGAGACGTTCTTCGAATCAAAGGAAACAGAGGTCACAAATAACTGTAAGCAGTAGCAACCGGAGACGTTCTTCGAATCAAAGGAAACGGAGGTCACAAATAACTACAAGCAGTGGCAGCCGGAGACGATCTTCGAATCAAAAGACACAGAGGTCACAAATAACTACAAGCAGTGGCAGCCGGAGACGTTCTTCGAATGAAAGGACACAAATAACTACAAGCAGTGGCAGCCGGAGACGTTCTTCGAATCAAAGGTCACAAATAACTACAAGCAGTGGCAGCCGGAGACGATCTTCGAATCAAAGGAAACAGAGGTCACAAATAACTACAAGCAGTGGCAGCCGGAGACGATCTTCGAATCAAAAGACACAGAGGTCACAAATAACTACAAGCAGTGGCAGCCGGAGACGTTCTTCGAAAGAAAGGTCACAAATAACTACAAGCAGTGGCAGCCGGAAACGTTCTTCGAATCAAAGGTCACAAATAACTACAAGCGGTGGCAGCCGGAGACGATCTTCGAATCAAAGGAAACAGAGGTCACAAATAACTACAAGCAGCGGCAGTCGGAGACGATCTTCGAATCAAAAGACACAGAGGTCACAAATAACTACAAGCAGTGACAGCCGGAGACGTTCTTCGAATCAAAGGTCACAAATAACTACAAGCAGTGGCAGCCGGAGACGTTCTTCGAATCAAAGGTCACAAATAACTACAAGCGGTGGCAGCCGAAGACGTTCTTCGAATGAAAGGACACAAATAACTACAAGCAGTGGCAGCCGGAGACGTTCTTCGAATCAAAGGTCACAAATAACTACAAGCAGTGGCAGCCGGAGACGATCTTCGAATCAAAGGAAACAGAGGTCACAAATAACTACAAGCAGTAGCAGCCGGAGACGATCTTCGAATCAAAAGACACAGAGGTCACAAATAACTACAAGCAGTGGCAGCCGGAGACGTTCTTCGAATCAAAGGTCACAAATAACTACAAGCAGTGGCAGCCGGAGACGTTCTTCGAATGAAAGGACACAAATAACTGCAAGCAGTGGCAGCCGGAGACGTTCTTCGAATCAAAGGTCACAAATAACTACAAGCAGTGGCAGCCGGAGACGATCTTCGAATCAAAGGAAACAGAGGTCACAAATAACTACAAGCAGTGGCAGCCGGAGACGATTTTCGAATCAAAAGACACAAAATTTACAAATCTTCGGATGTACCGGATCTGCCCTGATGATGAACACTGCAACGCTGTCCGAAACGTAGGCTAAAGAAGGAGTTAGCGCAACACGGCATAACACCCCCAAAACAAACAACAAAAATGCTTTTGGCCGTGAGAATCTAAAAACTTACCTCACAAAAAGACACAGAGGTCACAAATAACTACAAGCAGTGGCAGCCGGAGAAGTTCTTCGAATGAAAGGACACAAATAACTACAAGCAGTGACAGCCGGAGACGTTCTTCGAATCAAAGGTCACAAATAACTACAAGCAGTGGCAGCCGGAGACGTTCTTCGAATCAAAGGTCACAAATAACTACAAGCGGTGGCAGCCGGAGACATTCTTCGAATGAAAGGACACAAATAACTACAAGCAGTGGCAGCCGGAGACGTTCTTCGATTCAAAGGTCACAAATAACTACAAGCAGTGGCAGCCGGAGACTTTCTTCGAATCAAAGACTTAAAAATAATGTCATTTATATCTTCGTAAAATGTGCACTGAAAATAAAGAAACTCGTACATATGTAGTCCTGGCTTGTTTATTTATAAATATTGTTTCCAATTTTCAATGTTGATGCTTTATTTATCTTTCTGTTTTCGCGAATGACATTCAGACGTGTGGTTATCGGCCCGTGAGGAAGACGAGAAATACCAGACCCCTGCCTCGTGGGAAATACGCATGTGTTACGTGTGATACAATTCTATATCCTGCAATGTAAAAATACATTTAAAAAATATACCGGTAGGTACATACTCATATTATCTAATATTTGTTATATCCCAGTGTTTGGACACAAATGCTTTTGAAATATAGTATTAAACCTCGGGTGAAGTCGGTAGTAAAGCCATACTCATATGAAATGCTGCCCTAAAGGTGCTGGTAAACGAGCTAGATAATTGCCTTTTATTGCCTATCGAGGAACAATTGTCTTCCAGGGAAAGGTGTTGGCCGTCAAGAATGCATATAAGAAAAATATTCAACACGAAAAACGATCTTCTGCAATATCTCCACAAAACTCCATAAACTTGAAAAAAAATTTCGGAATTATTTATTACTATTTCGCGTTTGAACATATGAGAGTTTTGGTTCGGGTAGGTGATGAACATAGACAAATATCTCTAATCTCTAAATATAGGGTGTTATAAGAGTAATAAGAGGTGTTATGTGTATTTAATTCCGGCCATAAAATGATTTTTTATGGCCGGAATTGGATGGTATTGATCTGGACAACGTTTACTTTCAACAAGACGGCTCTACGTGCCACACAAGCAACGAAACCATTGATCTTTTACGGGAAAAGTTTCTGGACCGTATTATCTCTCGAAGAGATAATCACAATTGGCCACCGAGATCTTGTGATTTAACACCTTGCGACTTCTTCCTTTGGGGCCACGTGAAAAAGAAGGTCTACGCCAACAGCCCAGCGTCGTTTCCAGGACATAAGGCAGCCACTTTGCGATTTGGTTATGGAAAATTTCATGAAAAGGATATGGTCCTGTAGGCGTAGTCGTGGTGGTCATTTGACTGATGTTATTTTTTTACTATTAACGGCATACCTTCTTCTTTATAATGAAATAAACATTCAATTATTGAAGTGAAACTTCTTTACGCGCGTTATGCAATTTCGAGGACCGGAGTAAAACCAACTCAAGACCGTCATGAAAAACCGTGATCATTTCGCTATAGGAGCCTAGCCATTATTATATACTTACTTTAGGTCACTCTCCAAACTCAGCTTCGCGGTCTATCGGCACGATTGTCGTCGTGAAGAACCGAGGTTTGATCCCCGCTTTAACTATTTTTTTTTTTCTTTTTGTGATTTTTTTAATAATAATTTTTTTTAAAGTGATAAAATGCTCTCGTGCTGCGACTTTTAGATATTTTGACCATATGATATTTTGGTCGAATACTTAATAACCGCGGTCTAGAGGCAGAACGTTCGACACTCGTTATGCAGGACCCGGGTTCGAATCCCATATTTTTATAACTTTTAATTTTTTTATCAACGATTTGTAATAATGTAGTAAAAAATTAGATAAATTTGTTAATTTAAATTTAATTTACTTTACGGTACCTATATGATATTTTGGTCGAAATATAGCTTACAAATCGAGCCGGTAGAGTCGCTCGGTATTTTGATTAATTATTTTTATTTATCAATGATTTGTAATAATGTACTAAAAAAATACATAAATTTGTTAATTTACCTTTACTTTAATTTACGATACCTATATGATATTTTGGTTGAAATATAGCTTACAAATCGAGCCGGTAGAGTCGCTCGGTATTTTGAATACTAATTTTTGAGAATGAAATGAAAAGAGAGAGAGAAGAATAATAAAAGTTTCACTTCCGTCGTGCGTAGGCTTGCCACACACTGTATTTTTTTATATTAAAAAATGGAATTTTTCTTATCAAAAAAAAAAAAATAAATAAAATAAAATAATAATAAAATAATATAATATATGGAAAACCCTGAAATAAAGTCGCTATACTCATCTGTGTGTATGTGCGCTTAGTTCTTCTAAACCACGAAACGGATTTTGATAGGGTTTACACTACCATTTAGAAAATTTCTTCCAGAAGGTTTACATATATAATACATGCATATTATATTTATAGAAAGTAGACAAGAGTCGATGTTTTATAATCAAGTCGAAAAGTGTATTTGGTGGCTACATTGTTAACGCTGGCCATACCTTATGAGATACATCAAAATAATGTAATACGGAATTGTATATCTTAAAAAGACCTACAGAAAAGTCCGCGATGGTATATGTATATGTCCTTAGGATAACCCTCAACAACGTCGGGTAAACGTCAGCTAGTATATAATAAAGCGAGAAGGAAAATATATATATATATATGTATATATATATTTTTTTTATTTTTCGGAATAACTTTATTGAGTAAAACCTCAAATTGTAATATTTAAATAATGAAGACAATATTAGTGATTTCTAAACGAAAATCTGAAACAGAAAAATCAGAAAAGGAAACGGTCACATCTGGGACTCGAACCCAGGACCCCTGTCTTTCCGGGACAGTGCTCTACCAACTGCGCTAATGGGACCCTATCCCCCTCGGTCACTTTTAACTGTATCATACTTCGAATAAGAACTACTAACATTGTCTTCATTTTTTCACCGCACATTTTTATTGGCAACTATCTTTATGTATGATCGCAAGATTCAACCCGAACTAAATGCAATCCAGACAGCGTCTTTTTAGATAAACCTATCTTATTTTTTTATTTAATGTGCGACATCTGTTGACTTTTCTGCAAGTCTAGAATGAATATTTATTTTTCGGAATAACTTTATTGAGTAAAACCTCAAATTGTAATATTTAAATAATGAAGACAATATTAGTGATTTCTAAACGAAAATCTGAAACAGAAAAATCAGAAAAGGAAACGGTCACATCTGGGACTCGAACCCAGGACCCCTGTCTTTCCGGGACAGTGCTCTACCAACTGCGCTAATGGGACCCTATCCCCCTCGGTCACTTTTAACTGTATCATACTTCGAATAAGAACTACTAACATTGTCTTCATTTTTTCACCGCACATTTTTATTATGCAGTTCAAAGAACATTTGAAAACTACGTCATAGTTTTGTGGTTTACTTTCAAACTCTCCGTGATGAAACTGGTATTTGTCAAAGGACACAAACTAATCCTTTACAGAGGTATAGTTTTCATCAAAGGCTAAATATATACTTTGTGCTTAACTGATTCCAGTTCCGTCGCGACTGGAATGTTAGCCGCAGAGAAACTTCTAGAACATGTATTGCGATAATAATAAGCTTTACTTAAAAATGGACTGAGCATATTATCTATTTAAATAATAAAATTTAATAAACCTAAGTTATTTATTTAAAACCATCAGGAATGTCTCCAGTAATAATACTTAATAAAGATCTACACGGCTCTTTGTCAATCGCTCTGAGAATACGGTATTATCGGATGGGGCAGTGCAAAAGACAATATCCTAAAATCACTGATTAAAACCCAAAAAGTCAAAGTGAAAATTATTCTGAAGGAACTAGCACCGATGAAATCTTCAACTTAACATTATGTCACTTAAACAACTCTATTCTAAAACAATACTTCTTTACATTGATAAATAAAACATACAAGAAATAAAAACTAACACATATATTAGAAACACTATATCTCAGTGTCAAAAACATATTCAACAACCAACTACAAATACAACATTTGGGCAAAAAAGGTTTGTATACTAAGGTATAAATAGTAATATAAGTAAAATTCAATGGTGGGGTCTTTAGGGAACAAAGGTCTTTAGAGTGGAGAGGAGCGTCGAGACGCTCTTCCCTCGTGGGGCGTTCAGAGAACTGAGGGGGAGTGGACTATTCCTCTATGGGGCCTTCGGAGAACCAATAAGGAGTGGACTCATCCCTTGCGTAGCCTACAGGGAACCAAGGAGAGGAGAGACGAAATCCTCTTCCATCGTGGGGCCTTTAGGGAACCAAGGAGGGGTGGAGAAGAGAAGTGAGGCCCTCTTCCCTCGTAAGGCCCTCAGGGAACCAATGGGGAGTGGACGTCTTCGTCGTGGGGCCTTCCGGGTATCAAGGAGGAGTGGAGAGGAGAGATGAGGCCACCTCCGTGAACTCTTTTTTTGTGGGGCCTTCACATAACCAAAGGGGAATGGAATGGAGAGATGAGACCTGGGAAGACACCAATCAGAACAACCAGAAGACATAGTCACATATCCAATGACAACCCTGGTGAACTGTATAAAAGGGACCAAATGACTGTTTAAGGAAACTCGAAACAAATACATATTTAAATGTAACAATAACCTCTTTGGAAATAGCTCTATATTTTCACCACAATTACAATTACAATTTCGTAAGTTTTAAATTACAACTAAGTAATTATTTTAATATTTGCTCACAGTTTACTTCACTATTTTTCTTCACTTTTCATCTTGTATAGTGTTTTTATTTCTTATAATAAATGTACTTCGTATATGGTATTGAGCAACAAGTTCGTATTATCAAAAGTAGTAATCAAAAAGGAATGGAAGACCCAAGGAGTATAAGGACGGGTTGTTATACAGAATTTGAAAAATTCATCAATTTTCAAAGCCGATTTTTCAGTTCTGTGAAGGTTCTATTCAAATTCTGTTATTATTTCAGTTTTGTAAAACAACTGACCAATAATGATATAATAACAGGACTTGAATAGAACCTTCAGAGTACTTGAAAATCAGCTTTGAAATTTGATGAATTGTTTAAATTCTGTGAAGAATCCCATCCTAAGATAACGTAGAATATTTTTGATACCTAAGAATTTTCTTAAGACAGGTGTTAAAGATGTTGAGGAGTTTTCTAAAGGTTGAGTTTGGCTGATTGAAAACAACAAAGTTTATAATCGTATTTTTGTGATAGTTGCGGTCTTGTTCAACTGTAATAAATTATATTTATTTAAGCTTTGTCATCTATGATTTGAGTTTGTCACAGTCATGGGTTATGGGGGTGTTATAATTGAATTTATAGAATCACGAGCTAAAAGCTCGTGTAGAGTGAATTAATAATGAAATTTATCTGCAGTTAATAAAGTTAGCGCAATTCAAAGTGTCACTCAATACACTAATCAAAATTATTAATTCTATTCATAGCTAATATAAAATCATTTAGAACAGTGTGTGAGGGGTTCAATTTTTATGATGGAAAGCGCAAAGCATGTTGCACGAACGATGAAATATAATACAAACACCATAATAATATGTACGATTATGTTTTGATTTGGCCAAGAATATATCCTAAAAAATATTGACAGCAGTGATTGGGAGATTACAAACTTGAAATTTCAAGTTAAAATAAAAATAATCTCATCTTTGAAGAACGAGCTTAATACTACAAGTAGACTAGTTGAACTAGATTTGAATATTAAACTGGATATGGCTAATCATTGGCTCTATCTCACATGGGTACTCTACTTTTTTCTGGCTGTTTTAGTATTTATGATATCTACGTATAATACATAAATGACGAGATAAAGATGAGAGTGATATTATAACATGCTCGTAAATATTTTTGTAGCTTTTCAGAAACACCACACTCTGCAATGTGTTTTCGGACCCGTTTCTCATTAGTTATGTTCACATTCAAGTGACACTTTTTTTTCTATTAGCCAATATCAGCATTTATACCAAAAATAAGAACCACTTCAGTCCTCGTTTGATGGAAAATCACCGGTATCACTTGCCTTCTAATTAAACCTTTTATGTCTCAGCGCAAAACAGAAATACAGGTATATAAACGGCAGATTTCACAAGACTGTGGTTTCCTTGACTGAACCCTTCGTAATCCTTCCAAATTTTGATCATGAAAATGATAATGATTGCCTTGTCAATCATCCGCCAAATCTCCTTCATTACTAAGATCTAAGCGTAAATAGTCACAGCAACTCAATATCCTTCAATTCGTTCCTTTAATTCGTTCAAAACAAAATACAATTATTTTTATTGATAAACTAATGTTTAAGAGACGAGGTTTTTTATGTATAGTGATAACGTATTATTTTTAAGCAAAAAATATTATCCTGAAACACCTATATGAAATGAAAAAATCTTTCGGGAAAAAATATATGCTGCCGACGGGAACTGAACCCGCAGCCTACTGATTGCTGGTCAGATGCTCTACCTATTGCGCTACGTCGCCTTATTCAAACCCTCCAAATTATTCAATGTGTACTGTTATATTTAATTCAACAATTATTTCTCATTACATTTTTCACTAAAAAAACTACCAACTATATTTTTGTATTTTTGTAGGAAAAGCATTGATAATGCTAAATCTCCTACTAGATGGCGTCAAGACTTATTATATCTTCATTTATTAGATATACAGGTATTTCAGGCTAATAATTAGTGCTTAAAAATAATAATTATTAATAATTCGCAAAATTACGGACATGTGCTGGTGGTCGTAAAATCCAAATACAGATTTAGTACATTACAATTGTGAACTAAGAAAAAAACAGTTACTTCTTCTAGGAGGATGCATTATTGCGTTGGACTATCTGGCAGTATTACATCTCAAATTTCACAGTGTGACAACTAACTAAAAAATAATATGTTGTTTAGTTAACTTTTGCAGCATGCAGGTAATTATTCCTAATCAGCGGATCTGCTATTTGCTACCAAGTACTTTACCTCCTGCTTTGTATTGTAGATTGCAGTACCGCCAGTATCTAGTCCGGATCACTGCGTAATCTCAATCTCCGTCCTTATCTGAGAAGCATAAAGGTACTGTGTTGCCATGATGACTTATCCGGGGGAAGTGACGTTTACGAGTTACGACTGTTCATAGAATCGTATGTATTATGCGAAGAGACCAAAAACAGTCATGAGAGTTACGAGGTCTGAATGCGATCGGAATGCAGTACTCTAGCGTAATATTATCTCCCCATCGTATGTTTATTAAAAGTAAATCAGTCGTCAATGTAATTTGATGTAGATTGGCAGTTTATTGCTTTTGTTACGTATTGTTAGTCAGTGACAATGTTTATAGATTTCAGGGAATAATTATTTACAAAGCACCTAACATTATTATTTTCTGAAATTAATTTAATACATTATGTTACGGAGTTGAGGCACGAAACCACTATTTTGTTCCCAATAATAATGTATGTCTTTATTTATTGCTTCAATACACGGCTTTGTCTGTTCAACAAGGAGGAATCCCTTTTTAGGACAGTCACATTATTGACAAACCCTAATTATGTATTGTAGAGCCTATACATACTACGTTACATATGTAACATGAAGTAAACTGGTGCATTATAAAGATTACTGATAGTCACAATAATGAAATTTATAGGTATGTAAGTGTGATAACTACAAGTCAACGAATGTTCACTTTTGACTCTCCCTAAATCAAAGAGCAAGAGTATATGTATGTAAGTGTGATAACTACAAGTCAACGAATGTTCACTTTTGACTCTCCCTAAATCAAAGAGCAAGAGTATAGGTAAGTAAGAATAATTGTTACTATGCATAGTAATTGTCTTACATCGATAACTTGAATTTATTCGAATAATAAGTCACTGGGGTACTTACAAGGGTTTTTAGGGTTTAACAACGCTTTGACTCTTAATGCTTAATTGCGGTATCGCATTAACGGTAACCATACTTTACCTAGCCTAAACTAACCCGCCCAGTGACGATACATTAAACTAGAATGCTAACTTCGTATGAAATTGGACAATATTAAAAAAAATAAACTTTTGAAAGTCAAAACAGTAATTCATAAAAACTTTTAAGCTACCTTTTAATACAAAAGTAGTCTTAGTAAATAAAATATTAGAAAGGTTTAACTCGATCTGTGATCAAATTCTAAAAAATGTCTATGAATTTATATTCAAAAGCATTCCTGCAAAGCCCGCCTAGAAACTGATATTTTCGAACGAATTTCGGAATTTTTGTTACTATTATAAAACCCATTTTTCACGCTGAAAATTTAAATTTAATCTACAAGATTTAATCTTCATATAATTGTAATATTTAACTATAAAAAAACAAGAGAATTTTTTTTATAAAACTATGGATACTATAGAACATAATATATTGGGATGTTCTATATTAGCACCGTCTGAGTATACATTTAGGCACAATCAAGTTTTAAAAATAATTCAACAAAGTTTGGTAATTAAACATACCTTGATTGACTGCCGTAATATAATACCATATTATGAATACGAACCAAATTCATTTTAAGAAAACCAATTTTACTAAATATATTATGATAAAACTATACTAACAGACCGAACGATTAGTCATAATAGACCCGATATAGTTTTACATGACAAAATTAAAAAAATAACTTATATCATTGATGTCGCTATTCCAAATTCATGTAATATTCAAAAATCTGTTAATGAAAAAATAAGAAAATACACAGATTTAGGAAATGAGGCTTTTGGCATTATACCTAGCTCTCTCATTCAAAATTTAGGGGTATAAGATTTATCAAAAAAATTATATATAAAAATGCAAAAATCAGTCATTATAAATACATGTAGGATTACGGAAGATTTTTTAAATATTTATGTTGAGGGATCAGTAGGATTTATATGCCCTGTTAGGAGTTCTACCGGTCCGAACCCTCTGACATGAAAATATCTGGAGTCGGTGAATTATTTTCCCATTTGTTCTCTGGTGGGTTGACGTGTTGTTGAATCATTTGTGGAAAAGTGTGTGGAAGGGTTTAGTTTTTCCTAAGGGGAAGATTTAACCCGGACATAAAGTCGGAAAATTACATTGTAATAATGTATCATATGCACATAATTAAACTAGACAATCACAACATACTTGGAGTGGGCATAAAATTCCAATAAAACTTTTTCAATAACTGCAAATTCACTTTGTGATGGCATCATTTTAATAAAGTGAAACCAAAAAAAATCGTTTAAATTGCTTTTTATAAAAAAATTTAAACATATTTCAAAACCGAAGGTTTCTTCATATAGGCACGTTTCGCTAAAAACGACAGCCTTTAAATTTTTGAATGTCGGTTTTACATGATACGGTTTTGGTACGTACAATATTATAGGCAACACCAATCTTGACAAAATAAAACAACACATCGAACGTTATAAAATAGTTATTTTACCAAATCTGCCCCAAAACTGTGATGATTGGTGATATAGCGCTGTTTTTAAGCAAAGCAAGAATATTTACATTTAATTTGTAAATGCGCGCATTATTTTTAAAATCAGCTAAATTCGATCAACTTTTGGAGTAACATTGCTGGCCCAATCGAATGTTTTGATAATCGTAATATCACCAACCAATTTCGCACATGTTATGATGTATTTATATTTGGAAATATGTTTTAAATGTTTTACTGGGATTGAATACATCCAGAATAAAACCCTAACCTTCCAATGCAACGAGCTTTCTATAAATTACATAATATATTTTTTTGACAATACTACTCAGATTGCAATAGCGAAAAGTGCGAGATGGTTGATAGACCGATGGGTATTATTTTCATTTAGAACTCGGGTGAATCGGGTTTGAAATACTATAATATTATGGGATTACCACACTTTCCTCTCTTCCTCTCCACTTTTGCTCGTTGACTACCGATTTGTGGCCATTACGCATTAATGGTTCCACAAGACGCCCGCATATTGCGCCGAGCCGCTCCACAGTTGTGAGTTGCTAGTTAGCAAATAAATAATTAATCAGTCAAAAGAGTAACATAAAACGCATTAAATCAATTGTAGGGTTGTGACTATAATAGAGTATCGGGAATTCCAATTTTCAAGTATTTATTAGCTTACGTGCTAGTTAGGAGTACATCACCGCGTTTAGCGGCCGTAGTGTGGACGTAGCCAATGATACATTTATTATTAACTATTTTTAAAGAAAAAATTGACTGAAGCGGCTGTTAATTAGTAAAATCATATTCACGGAAAATGTTTGAACGTAATAGCCTCTTCTCTTTACTCCTATTATAGATATAGCAATCCCGTGTTTAATCGATAACTTTAGGAGATTCTTAATAAATTAACAATAATCATTTTTCTCCCAGTGTGTTTATGTCTTTGTGTGTACAGTATTCGCTATGTAATTTCAGGTTACTGGTTAAAATAGAACAATAAAATAATAGGTCAGGTTAAGTTGGTTTAGGATATGCTAGGTTAGGTTAGGTTAAGTTAGGTTGTCAATAGTGTTCTGTATTGTCATGGGACAGTAATTTCACCATTTAACACGCGTAGTTATAAGGTAGTTTGTGGCTTACCTCGTAACTGGACGTTATTTGCAGTTTGTAGAAGACGGGCAGGTACACTAGGGCCATAGTGACAGACACGAGGGACTCCGAGAAGATTATCATCCAGTACTGTGTTCCGAAGGTATACATCTCCGCAGGCAGCCCCAGAAGCGATATACCAGATATATAGCTGAAACGTATTACTTCCAGAATATAATTGCACAAAATATACATATAGATAAACCAATATTCGAATGTGTTTGTACTGGGTTCCGAAGGTATACATTTCCGCAGGCAGCCGCAGAAGCGATATACCAGATATATAGATGAAACGTATTACTTCCAGATTATAATTGCACAATACATACTGTTGAAATTAAGTAAAGATCCAAACCAGAGGTTGAACCTGAGTTTGGTTGTGGTTCAGATGGTTTGGGTTTTTTGGTACAGATGGCAGGTTATCATTTTTCTCCCTCCAACAGATTGAGATTAATAAAACGCACTGTAACGCCATTGTCGATCTCTTTTGCATTTAACTTCTTTGAAAGGAACATCTCAACCCGTTGGGGGGAAATTACTTATTGGGAATACATTGTTGTACGGTGTCAATAAACCTTTATACGTGTTCCAAAAAAAGTAAAGTGTCTCATTCAAGTTATCCATTCTATCCTCCAGTTAACCAAAAACAATTAAACACATACATATAGAGAAACCAATATTCGAATGCGTAATATTTTTAATACATGAGGCCAATAGCGTAAGGGCGGCTTTACCCCATTTTTTTTGCTTAAGGCGATGCACTACGTCGTGTAATATTTTAAATTGAGCCGCTATAAATAACAACCCTTACGTAGATGACGATAAGGTTTAAATTCCCGCTTAACACCATCCGCCTGTTTTGATTTATGCAAGAATAAATCATGGCCAAAAAGTGCATTTTCTTTTATTTTATGACTGAACATAATTTTTTTTCCATCATTTTATAAATAACTTAATTTGCCACATTATACAATAAAATCATAACCGAAAATGGGTTTGTAAGTAGGAGATTTTGAACTTTAAAGCAGTTTTCATAGGCCTTATACATTATTTTTTTCTGGGCTTATAAAAAGACTTATCTAAAAAATACTCAATCATTTAAAAGGCCAAGATGTATTCTACTCGCAGTATTGAATTAAAGCATCTGAAACATTTCTAGGCGACCAAATTTTCAAACCAAAAACACATAATTTTGCATTACTACGTATGGCAACGCCTTAAGGATAGACAGAACAATGTTATAATTTATATTGTTACTCGAAGGTTTATCTATTCGTTCAGAGAGGCGCTAATTTAGTTTTTAGATTATAACACTTTTTGCAAATATTAAGACGAATTATTTGTTTGCGCATGTACATATACAAAATGAATTCTTTCAAGAAAGGCATACAAGTATAAAATTGTATTGGTGATTAAACCATTATCCATATGCCTTTCTTGGAAGGATTGAGGTTGATTCAAATAAATAATTTATCACATATTCTTAAAGCATTAATGAGAGGTTGTTTTTATTAAAATAAATAAATTAGTGCCATCTATAAACGCATACATTTTAACGTATGTTCTGTATACCCTTAACGATTATAATGTATGTTGCGTGTTAGCCTTAGGGGTAAGCGTAACGTACGTTATAATCTAAAATAAATACACCTTATTGATTTGGATCTGAATTATTTATAGTTTTTTTTTACTTGAAACATATCGAATTTTGCGGTGCTGCAAAAACTACCAGTCACTCGCACGAAGGTCAAATTCAAATTATAATCTCTTTCCGTCAATATCGTGTCAGAGGAGACAAGCTTTTGAGGAATTGTGACAAATTTAATGAGCTTTAAAACTAGCAAACATTTGATATTCTGAATTTCTGCCAAAGCGTTACATTACGCGGCCCCATTACGTGTCGTTACTAAAATAAACAATTTTTGCTTTTCGTATTAGTAATTTCATGGATATTGAAAAAAAACAGTCTTAGTCGTTTTCGAACAGCTCTGCCACAAATATGGGGGGAATAATATGGGAAAAGGGAAGGTTGGAAGTGTTTGAAAAGCCATTAAAAATATATTTAATAATTCGGCATTGTATTGCGAGCTTTCTGTAAAAAGCATATTTTTTTCGAAAATCGCTGAGCATTGGCTATCAGCCAACGGCCCAGCCCATTCACTGTTTATGTTTTGTATAGTTACTTGACTTATAAAGTATATATTTAAAAAACCCCTTTTTATTATGTGTGACACTGTAAATGTATTGTATATAAGTATTAAAATATTTGGCGTACAGTTTGAATTGCAACCACAACTCTCTTCTACCGTGATTTATTTTTGGGGTATTATACCATGTTGAGCTATCTTCTTCTTTATTAACGTTGTCTGATATATTGGATAAATAAGAAGGTAGTGTAACACGGCTTTGCACTTATTAATTATACTTTTACCTTAATCAAAATACTGGTGGTGAAAATTCAAAATTACTACATTGACCTGCTTAAATAAAGAAGATTATGTATTATTATTAAAATTATTCTCTATTTTTTTAACCGTTCTTTGTTGAAATTTAATTGCGTAGTTTTATTAATTGATACTCATGTATATTAAGCTCTAATCTACATAATATGTATTTCTTATATGGAAACATTACTTTAAATGGCTTTAACCATATTTATTGAACAAATCTGAATAATGAGCATCTTTTCTATAAGACATTCTACAATTTTGCAAAATTAAAATAAAAACTTTAGCGGTGCTTAGTATTTGTGACGGGAAATTTATTTAATATGTTAGTATATGCTCCAATATGCTGTAATAACCAATAAAGATGCACCCTTGTGCCGCGATTTCATGTGTGACCGCCATGTACGCTAATGCCATCAGACAATTTCAGGTTATTGAGCAATACAATCAAACACCATGAGAGAAAACAATTGTTACTTCATGTGTATTTAACCGTAAGACGAGATAAAGCGACAGGAATTACTTCAGAGAATTGTCTCAGCATCGTAATGGTTCCCTGGCGACACTGGCTGCTGCAGGCTGAGCTAGAAACGGGAGCCATTAGGCCACATCCTTGGCCGGTGCATAAAAGGCGTCAATTGATCGTTAGATCAATCTGCACAGATTGCCATCCGTCCATTCGGCATTGGTCCACGGACGTTAACCCAGTTTTGAAATAGTGATGGTGATAAAGTGCAAAAGATAGCGATAATCAGCGTAGAACAAAGGGTTGATACGTAACAAAATAATCACCGTTTTATTTATATGTGTATTATTTAGGTTAGAGAACGACTTAAAAAAATGTATTCGTTGGCCCGACGATGTTGTTATGTGTTAAAAAGTGGTAAGTGTAAACGATAATGTTTGATGCTACAAAAAAATCCCTGAAAATATCGAACCATATAAAAAAAGTTATTGAAAAATCCAATGTTTGCGTTTCTTAAATAATAAATATAAGGTAAAAGTTTTGTAATACAAGTAAAGAATTCCGTTTACTGATCACAGCTGAAGCCATTTAAAGCAAGGTTTCGATTCGTAAAAAAATGTAATCTCTCACAATTGTAGTGATACTAAAAGTAGGTATCTTATATCTGAACCGAAGTGCTAATATAATTCGAGTAATGTTACTTTACTGAGATTGTTGATATGAAGTATTCAATATGTAGTTTCAAACACGCGGTCTCTTTGACCAGGGTGAATTTATCTCTCCTGCTTCGCAAACACAATATATATTTATGCACACGTACTTCCGAAAACGCAATTACATGAAAAATAATTCCATTCTGCTCATAAAAAAATATATACATAGGTTTGAATTTTATATACATTTTGAAGTCATCTCTCTCATGCATGAGATGTTACGAGATTGACCTATAATATTTCGTGTCCTATAATATCAATTATGAAGAATGTTATTCCTATATATTTATTATAAGGAGTCAAAATTACGCAGTAAAAAAACAACACGGTAAACAGTAAACAAACGAGATATAGTCGAAACAGTATATTGTACTGAGAATTGTGTTAAAAGACTAATTTTCGTATTTAGTCGTAATTATTTTATTACTGGTTCGACTATAAACATTTTATTAACAATGGTTTTTATCATTCGCATTCAAAAAACAAATTTATGTATTTTTATACACATTAAAGAGTAATTCGCACACTACATCAAACACGTACAAAGCAAGTAGCAAAATCACATTTTGTACATTTCACCAAACATAATATATTATAATGGAATAAAGCAACAATAACTTTGTTAAAAAACATGAATATATTTGAAATGTTACGACCGATGGGTTTCGCTGAATACATGCATCATCAGGGTACGAAATTAAACTACGCCACGATACAATAAGATAAGATACGATTGTACTACTCCAGCCAGGAGCACTCGTGTTCCGGTAAGACCTGTACACTGAGGGGCCCTGTTTTTTTGGAACACGTGCTCTGAGGATTGGAGGGAGGTTGAAGTTTAATCTACCGGTATACATGGCAACTAATGAATTTAGGATGGGAAAAGGAATAAGGCGAAAGATAAAGGAATTTCTTGAGCGTTGTTGTTTCTTCTTTATCTTCCGTCTTCTTGCCTCTTTTTGGTTCTTTCTGATTAATATAGTTTTTTCTGAGTTCCTTTTGTTTCTTCTTGTCTCTTCTTGTCTCTTCAGGTTCCTTTTGTGTCTTCTTGTTTCTTCTTTTACTTCTAGTATCTCTTGGCTTTTCTTAGATCGCCTTGGGTCTTCTTGCATATTGTTGTATATTTTTGCCTCTTCTTAGATTGTCTTGTCTCTTCTTACATATTCGTATGTTCTACCGCGCCTCCTCTCTTCTTGGTTCTTCTTGTTTTTTCTTGTCTCTTCTTTTACTTCTAGTATCTCCTGGCTCTTCTTGGATCGCCTAGGCTCTTCTTACATATTATTTTATTTTATCACCCCTTCTTGGATCGTCTCGTCTCTTCTTACGTTCTACCGCCCCTTCTCTCTTATTGAATATTCTTGCCTTTTCTTGTCTTATATTACATCTTATCGCCCCTTCTTACTAGCGTTGAGTCTTCTCGAAACTTCACTAATCTTCTTACTTTTTACCGCTGCTTCTAGTCACTTTTAGTCAATTCTTAGCTCTTCATGCGTGTTATTATCTTATGGTATCTCAATGTTCCTTTATTCCACGCTACATTTTGTCTCATTTTCTATACGTATATAAGCTAGCTCATAGCTCACACTATGTATATTTGATTAGTTTCATGTTGTACTCTGATGATACTTGTGTTAAACGAACCCGGTTAAGTGAGAGGTTTTTTACTAATGAACTCTTAATGTATAGAACTCGAACCTGTTAAGAAAGGTGACATGTTTATAAAGTGCATAACCGTTTCCGGTAACCCAAGGCGCATCGATGGAAGCGTTGTAAATAATGAAATACTCCAGTTTATTAAGTCAATAATAAAGGTAAAATCATTATTTCTATCGAACGAGAGGTATGCATTTTAGGTACTTTTGAAAGGCTAGCATCAAAATCATATGTTGTGAAGAAGTTATGCAAAAATTGCTTACATGCAACGAGAAAGAATAAAGAAAGTTCCATTGTAAAAGGGTTAGGATTCAATAATTCCAATGAAACCCGAAGCATAATTAGTTTCACTGTTTTGTTTGGTTTGACGGATAAAGGATATTTTTTCATATTTAAAAAAATAAAGATGTCAAATGAACTAATGGAATGATGAAACTAATCACAAAATTACACCTTTTGCTCTCATCAAAAATTAATCTTAACGCATAGAGTTGAAAACGGAGGAAGTTTTTCATTTATTCAAGGTTTTTTCCTCATTTCCATGTACTTATATTCTATTTGCAATGATTGTATTGTACGCATTGTTACATTATTTATTCTTCTTGAATTGACTAACGAATCCCAAACGAAGTCGTTATCTTATGAGTCTAGACATTAGTCAATTCATTTCTGGCATGTGTACAATCAGCTAACGACAATTTACTAATTCGCTTGAAGGTACCGGAAATATTATTCTATTAAGTACAAGCAAATAGTAATTTTTCGTTGTTACTTTATTATACACACCAAGCAGTTAAAAAAAATCGCTCAGCCACCTGGACACAGCAAACTTAATAAAGTTAAGATAAATGTTCAATAAAAAATTAATTATTACACAGGCTTTTATAAAAAAAGCAGATATTCTAAATTCTCAAAAAAGTTCTTCTTTATGGTTATTAAATCTTTAACAGAGAATGAATGCTTTTTTATACATTAAAAAAATCTTTGCCTCACTGGCTGCCTTTTTCATGTCGATAGTTTAATACACTGGAACAGTAATTAAATACAAGTAATATAAAATGAAAATACAAGGCAATATAAAAACGTGTTGTCTACAATTTAAGATTTTAAAATAAAACGTTAACATTAATTAGATATTAGGTAAATATATAAAGTATAAATTTTTTTTTATAAAAAAAAATACCAAAAGATTATGTTTTATTTCAAATATAAACGTTATTGTTTGTTTTGTTAAAATTGTGTGTAAACATTCAAACATACAAACATTTAATGCTACGAATGTTATACTTAGGGGTTTGGGACTACAGGCGCTTGTATTATGTCGATTTCAACATAACCCCCGAGAGATGCCATATCTATATTAAAACTGAACGTTAAAGTGACTTACCTCGCAATAAGCGACATCGAAATAGGGAAAATGCCCATTGTTTTGCCTCCCATCAGGTACTCCTGCGTGGTGTTCTGTTTCTGCTTGGCAAAGAAGGCAAAGTAAACTCCGATCATTGCAGACACAAACAACATTGCACCGAACACCACATAATCCAGTGCGTCAAAATACCTTGCCTCTACAACTACTTCGTCGATTGCATCCATTTTTATAGGTGAATAACTGTTTAATTTTATTTATCGATGTTCAAAACCTTAGTTTTTTTTGTCGATTCTTGATTAATTTATTTGAGCAAATTCCATTTTGTTTTCTTTGCTTTATCCGACTCTTTTCTGGTAATGATAATCTTTTTAATATACCGATAGAAATTTGTAATCTTTTGTTTCATATTTACACTATTCAAACGGTTAAGCCAAACACGTCTCGGTGAGTTTACAATGAATGGGGTTAGTTAAGTCGGAGTCAATGAAAATATATTCTTGTGAGTCTAAGAAATCACACGAGTTTTCGAGCCCATGGGCAAAATAGCACTGAGACTGGGTTCTCAATAAGAATAATGGTTCCCGACGATCCCGACAAACGTAGATAATTGTCAATTACGTACACGTACACGGCCACGATTTAATCTGAACGTCCATTTATCGCGGAGTCCACTCTGGCCCGGGCGGCTCCATTCTCCATTGTGCTTCCGCCGCGGCACTCAAGCAAATAGTTTCGTTCTTTGTAAGGATCATTCCAGTTCTCATTGAACTTTTCATCTAGGTATCTACTATCCGGGTTTCAAAAACGATTTAATATTTTGAAGGGCAATATGATCAAAAGGACTATTTTGGAGTAACACAGGGTGGGTGCATACACTCTTAACTCGTAGCTAGCTGATGGGGCCGGTAAGTCGAGCTTAAGGGATTATCAAACTCTGCGAAGCGTGAAATCTGTATTAATATATTAGGTGGCTTAACTTAACTACGTTTCTTAACCTTGCTACTACATGAATTTTAATTAAATATCAAGAAATAGTATCATGAAAGTTCTAGTAGTTATTAGATTAGTTATTATTTTACTTACCATTCAGAAAAATATATTGTAATAACTTCAGAATTTATTAAATTAGAAGGAAGCTAATTTGAGTTACTGTCTACTAATGAAAAATCACGGTTACAAAGTCTTACAACCCTTAGGTCATGCATTTTTGTTCTTGGATTCTTTTTGTACCTCCCACTTGTTGCTTCATGGCAATAACAACATTTTTTCTTGCATTTGAAGAACATATAACAAACAATATGGAAGCTCCGTATCCCATGATCGACGTAAACTGGAAAAAGTTTTTTTGACCAATAAATTCCATGGAGAAAAAACTGTACATTTTCATGATTTTTCTAGAGTTTAGTTTTTTTTATAAATTGTTCATAAAATCAGATTTTATAGATAGAAATAGGTGGTCGATTTGCTCTCCTCATTTTGTAACGTAAAGTTTTTTTAAAATTAAATATTTTTGGAAGTTGTCTTGGATATTTTATTTGTTGCAGACCTGAATAAACAAGTTGTCATTGTTCATCATTTTTAGATTATTCACTTCAATTTTAGATACGTAATAGCCTTAGCTTACACCTAGCTAATTTTATTAGATAGTAAAAACAATAGTGAATGTATTGCACAGTTTTAAAAACCTAACTTATTTGGATAAAGTACATATATTTAAAGAATCTCTACAATAAAATATTCGGTTTATATCTAAACTAAATATCTGATGGTAGATTTTTTTTGTCGCACACTTTTTGTTTCATTCACATTCATAGATCGTCTCATCCAAATCCTTCCAATACTTTAACTCTTGCAACGATCTGACACGATTATTTGATTCACCATAAATTTATGTGTCTTCCCCGGAATCTCCTCTTATCAAAATGCGCATAATAATATTCTTCTGGCAGTCATTTATCATTAGATCTGCTACACTTGTATAAACCAACTTCGTTCCTTTTGTAATTTTGTCCATTACACTAACATCGACCTTGCACTGTTCTCGGATATCCGCAACCATAATTCGGTTGAACTTACATGGTTTTACTAGACACACAGATCTCAAGAATGTAAATGTTATTTTGTAAAACGATTTTAACAATCATCGTGCAGTTGTAATTTTGAAATATAACCAGGTTATTATCAATATTATCGTGTTTTGTTTTCAGAACATGTGGTTTAGTTTAGTCTCTTCTTGGGTATTTACATAACTTTTACATTAAAGAAAGACCCTAGACATAGGCATCTACAAACAACATTTGAACAAAAGGATATTATGTCGGCACGTTTTGTCTGTGGATTCCACGTATCGTGATCATTTGTTCATGGCTGTCACGTGTTATATTCAAGGTTATGGGGTCTTCGAAGGGCCAAAAAATATGTAGATACCTTCGCGTTAATTATAATAATATGACGAAACAACAGATTCAGGAATTTTATGGATCGCGCGTGTTACTGACTTGTCGTCCTCCGACGTGCGTTGCAGGATTGAATATTTTAAATTAATTTAACACAAAATCATCAACCTCTAGTTGTAGAACTGACATGTTAACTGCCAAGTGAACATGTAGATCAATGAACGCACAATGGCTGAGTCCCACCCAGGCGTCGTTAGTTTAATTCCTCGGCTGTCTAAGACTCCATCACGACACAGCAATATTTTCCACTTACTGTGGTGGTAGTAGGAGATTTTCAAATTATTGTTAGATTATTCGTAACATGGAAAACTTTGTATTTCTAAAAAAAAAATAAAATGGTGATACTGAGATAATTTTAAGAGAATTTTTTATCTGCATATTTCCACCATATGTTTTAAAATCGTATTATCATTATAACATTAACAAGAGATATCACGAACATGGAAATATTTTCATGCAGTGCGTATTAGGTGTCTTTGATTAGTTAAAAAAATTTTATATCTCCCTCCCTCCCTCCCTTACTTAAATTTTATTCCATATTATGAAAGCAGTAAAATCTAAATCTTTATTTATGCATTGACTCAAGATTTAACTTTTACAATATCCAAAATTGCAAACTTCGAAATGATCGATTGACTTCGTTGTATTTGTCGCCGACAAATTCGTTCTTATGAATTTACAGAAAATAAAATGCCGTCATTTTTTTAAAGAGAACTCGATCACCTTGTGACCGATCTTAATTCGATTATCGAAATTATCGTTTAAATAATAACTTCACTATTCTCAATTTCAATTTTGCTCACTTAGATCAAGTCTGGTGTTCAATGGTTTGTCAATGAAAAGCGTGTAATGAATTTGACTGGACATTTACACAATGTTCACGACTATAGATCCGAGATTATAATGTTGGCTGGAATATGAGCTGATGTCTACGAATTTAATCATAAATGATGGTCTTAACCGATTAGGTGTATGCTTTTACACATGACTGGATGTAACAATATGGTGGATTACCTTGCTTTCTTTAGTAAATTATTATTTTTTATTGGACTGATTTGTTATTTTACTTAAATTGCGCTCCGAAATAATACAATTTTAATAAAAAATAACCTATAAAATGTTTACCCTCTGTTTATGAATTCACAGGAATTGGGAAAAGATACTTCAAACCGAGAATAACTTCTTTTCCGAGATCGATACAATTTATGATACGATGCAAGTTTTGCAGATTGTACTGATTGTTACGCGTGTGTATGACAAATTTCGAATAAATAACGAAAAACCATCCTAGAGAAATATAGATATATGGTACCAGATGTATGCATTTTAAAATACATCTATTTTTAAGTTATATATTAGACTACACTGGTCCCAGCAAGAGCTTGTGCGTACACCATCGACCGATCGTCCTCTTTCTTCTCACATTTTGTGTACGGAAACGAAAAAGACATAACAGACAGATCGATGACGTAACGTAAACCTTTTGCTGGGACTAGTATAAGTAACGAACTTACTTTCATGCCCGTTTATTAAGTTGGCCAAAACAATAAGTAAAAGATATATTTTTTTGGACAGTTTTATAATGCTTTCGAGGGCAAAACAGCTGTCAAATAATAATTACACAGCAGAACTTGTTTGTAATAAACTGTTTTTTGTAAAAGAAAAACCAAAAATTTAAATGGAGTTCTACAAATTAAACATGATAACAACAAAAAAGGCCATTTTTAAACAGGTATCCAATGCGCAATTGCAACACATAACCAAAAAACTATGCTCAGTCTACCTTTATTCATAGAGCAATGCACGCAACCGCTATTAGCACTCCATTATGATGTGCAAAACAAAGTATTTTAATTGCAAAATAATTGTATTTGGAGTTGTTTGGTGGTCAGATATGAATAGCCAGGACCTTCCTCCTTCACTCACCCCTCCCACTTCCACCAGCTTCACAACATTCTTTGCACTCATATGGATGGCATATTTCCTCTGGCTTCGGATGTTGGTACTCTTATACAGTATTCACGTGTTAAAAAGAGGAAAGAAGAAGGTAGCAGTAAAACAAATGTATTCATTGTATTATGAATACCTTCATTACGACTTTTTAAACAGCAAAAAAAAACATTGTATTCAAAACAAGTGTTCTCCGCTGCATCTTAGCTCTTTTATGTAAGCGTACTAATATTTGACACTATGAACAATAATACGAACATCCTTTGTGATTCAATCACTGTACCATCAGCTTTCTTATTGAAACTGAATAGCGTGTTTCAAAATTAGGTTGATGGTTTTTATTCAGTCTAGAGAAAAACTGGACCAGGGATTCATTATAGTCTGTATTTGCTTTTATTTGGCTACTAGCTGACGTGTACCCGGCGTTGCTCGGGGTTGTAAATGATTTGAGGTTGTGAATTTAAGGATAAACATCGAGTTTTCTCTAATGTGCAAAAATATAATAATAACCTGCCGGAAAAAAATCTTTAAATGATTTTGAAAACCCTATCAAAATAAATTGCTTAGAAGACGCGGATAGCGACTTTATTTAATACGGTTTAGAGTAATTTTGTATGAAACGAATAAAAGTGAGGTGACAATAATTTTACAATACATACCTTTGTCTAATTATAGTAATTTTTTTTTTGGTTTCGTGTAAAGTGGTAATTACTGTTTACACGATAAAATCCATCGAAATACACTAATTTATAATTTTGTTTCGAAACAGCGAAAATATTTTCGAAAATGAATGTTACGCGGGAATATTTCATGACATTATTTTGTATATCAATATATATATGTCACACGCGTACAAATAACATTGTTTAATAATCCTATGAATTACGTTTGTAATTTTTATTCATATTGAACTAGCTGACGTGTACCCAGCTTTGCTAAGGGTTATCCTTGGGAGAAAGGAGACATATACCATCGCAGACTTTTCTGTAGGCCTTTTTAAGATATACAATTCCGTGGTCGTTATTTTGGTGTATCTCGTGAGATTTAGCCAGCGTTAGCAATGTAAGCGCCCGAAAATACGACTTGATTACGACTTGATTACAAACAGACTTTTCTCTACTTCCTATAAATATTACATGCATGTTCATTACATTTGTGTGTGTTCATATATAGATGTGTATGAATGTATTTATATGTGCATTTATGTATGTCTGTGTATGTATGTATGTATGTATGTATGTATGTATGTATTTGTGTATGTATGTATGTGTGTATATATGTGTGTATATGTATGTATATATATATATATATGTGTGGATGTATTTGTGTATGCATCTATGTGTGTCTATGTATGTATGTATATGTATATATATCTGACCATCTATATATGTGTATGTATGTATGTTTGCATGTATGAAAGGCATATGTTTTGTTTTGTATTTTGCTTAAATATGTTTATTTTCTTTTTTTTCCTTCCATATTGTTATTGTTTTATTTTTTCTTGCTACAACATATGGTTTTCTTGTGATTTGTAGCATTGTGACTGCCACAACACGGGCATGAGCCTAGTGTGGGAGTTATTGAGTACACAGAAGTTGTAATTCATAAAACTCACTGAATAAATAAAGACAAAAAAAATATATATATATTATGTATAAATGTACCTTTTGGAAGAAATTTTCTAATTTGATTGAACACTCTATCAAAATCAGTTGCGCAGTTTGAAAGAAGTAAGCGCACAAACAGACAGAAGCGGATGGTGACTTTATTTTATACTGTTTAGAGATTCTCATCATTTTGCCATTTCATCAAATGGTATATCGGTTGTTGCAAAGAAAAATTACATTCGACATGATTATACCAATAAAATATTACATCTGCAGAGCGAATACCGCTAAGCCGTCACATTTCAGTACAGTAAGATGACAAGCCAGGAATAACTTGAATAGCTTGCCCCTAGGATACACCTTTACTACTGTCGGTCTTCTGCTGTCTTTTTTTAGCTACATAATTTTAGAATTAAGTAATGATATTTTTCAATGACCGTGACTTGTGACTGCAATACTTGGCGAGGCCTGTCGACACTTGAACACCATAAGGCTCACGATAGAAATGTCGAAGGTGACAAATGACAAAGCAAGAGCCAATAATTCATCTTCGGTCACTTTATCACCTCCGGAATCCCATAAAACCATTTCCCAATCATCTTCCCATCGCTCTCCCCTCCCCAACATACCTACCTTAAATTGGGGGTGTCATTCTCCACTAGTCTTCTTGTTTCGAACAGTTGGGACTCCTGCGTGAAGGATTACGTAAAAAATGACTGTGTCCCATCTCCGTTCCAGCTTAGTTGCAGTGAATACCTCTTTTAGTACAGGTTTTCATTGGGTCATTATGTAGAATATGAACATACATCTCGTTGTCTGTCCGCATATCCAAGTAGCTGCATGGATTAGCTGTAATTGGACTCGCGGTTTGCACTTTTTATTATCTTATTATCATTTCAAGAGCCACATTAAAGAGTGCACACAGTGTAACCGCTATGTCTGAAACCACCCAGAGTCCATATTTTGGTGTCATGTAATGTCATCCTTATATTACACCAAACGCTTGGCGAATAACATAAATATTAATGAATTACGAATGAGTATGTTGTAACCAGCCGTGACCAGCTCACGCGCGGTGGCTTCGTCCAAGCCAGAGTCAGGTTAGACTCTCAGAAACTTGGCGTACTGTATCAGGGCCAGTACATACGGCATAAAGTACACAATTACTGACCCTAAACAAATAGCAAGTCCGCTCCGCTCTTGAATTTGGCAGTCGCAATATTTAGAGCACAGGCGTCAGATCGGAATGATCCCCTACCGGTATTTCAATGTAAGATCCTCCAAGGAACTAGCGTCATTGATCTCTTCGAAACTGGCGCATAGTCAAACAACATTAGAAAAGGTCGTTTCTGTGCCATTCTGGTCTTTTCGAGACCCGTTTTCACTCCTTCCTGTCATCAAAAAGAATTTTTACACAGCATCCCCAAACATGACATGGCTCGGAGGGAAATTCTTTTCCTCAAAGCTTGGAGTTTTTTAATTTTTTTTTAAATTTTTATGGCTTTCACCCTTCAAGGATGTTCTAGGCCATCATGACAAATTGTTGAGATAGAGTAGGTGAATTTATAAATTAATTTTATTTATATTGACAATTTTCAATATTTTATGGAAGATTGGAGTCGAATTAAATTTAATTATAGTTGAATGGAGGGGAGGTATTTTATAAGGTTTGAAAGAAGAGAGAATATTTGTTTAGAGAGGGACAACCAAAAAATACGTGATTTAAAGTTCCCACTTCCAAACAACAGATCGTACAATATGAGGAGGCAAGCACGTGAAGTTTAAAAGGTTGTGAAGGGACGGAACAATGTCTAATATATTTTTTTAAAATTTCTCTTTATTCGGTGAAATGGTTATTATAGTTATTAGGAATGTTTATACCATGGTTAGGCACATGCCCGTGTTATGGCGGTTGATATAAGTGAAGAAATTACTCCTTTTTGGAGTAATGGGAGAATTTCAAATTGTAAATTTATCTTTTAAAATTTCAGTGAGGATCATATGATTTACGAGGGTAACAATAGAATAAGATGCTCCTTGTTTTATCAAGTAATATTCAATATCGTTACCCACAATTCCAACATATCCAGGAATCGATCCATCCAACAAAATTGTGTGGAGTTAATGTTAAAAAATAAACAAAGAACCATAATATCCATAATTTTTTATCCCACATAAATTAGCGTTTTGATTCAATGGCAAACTGATTGTTTTGTGTTCAAGGAAAGAGTAATTTGTTTTTCGTAGGTGATTTTTTGACGGAGAACGACGTTACAAGCGACAAAAATAATATTTAGTGTACTTTTTGAATCAGTTTAGTTGGGATTGGGATACGTTAGAAACCTTTGTTATTTTGTGAAATGCTTAGGCTGGGGTGTTTCAGTGACTGTCACACAATTTTTACATTTGAACGGTCCTCATTTATCGGCGGTTTGTCATTTCAGTACCTGCATACTTACTTATCTTATTCCAGCAAGGCTCTGCAACTGCTTTTGAAAAATACCTGCAATAATTGAAATTGGAAGAGGCATGACTTGTCCATTACAATAAATAAAAAGACAATTATAGACGTAGGTACCTGTACTTTATTGTAATAATTTATTTATGCATACTTATACAAACTATGAATAGTAAGTAATTAACTTCGTATGATTTGAATCATCACGCATTTTTTCAAAATATAGTTAAACTTTAGTTGAGGCGAGAATAATACACCTTTATATATTATAAGCTTTTTTCATTTGCATGAAACCAGAAACGCTTTTTTTTATTGGTCAAGTTTATTTATCAATTCAGTGTTACGTTACTTGTCAAAAAAAGACACCAACAAATATTTTATAGTTTAGCAAAATTTTAAAGATGTGGGGAATATATTAACATTATCTGTTTTATAATCTGTTACTTCAAAAAAAACGTTACATATTATTTATTGACATGGTAGTTATTTACACCTTTTTTATATTATTTGTTTATACTCCTGATTGACAGAACCAGAATCAAGGTATCTTTGTACCAATAAATTTTACTGTCGCTGAAACTTTAAATTTAAAATATCTTTTCAATAATGGAACGATCGTACAAATTTCTAACGATGTCATTCCCATTGCGATAAAAGGAAATGTCGCAGGAACTATTTTTATAATTACGCCGAATGATTTTTTTTTAATTCATATAAAATATTGACTGTTTTTTTATTTGTATTATTTTTACTGTGTAATTTTCCGCAGCCCCATTTCAAATTACATATTATCTTTATCGGAAAAATTGGATAAATATGTCAGTGTTATAAAATCATTACGTACCTACGTAATATTATAAAAATTGGTACGTTACGCTTGATCCAATAAAAACATACTAGAACCAAGGTTGAACAGAAAGAAAAAGGTTTAAATCTAAAGAATATGTTAAATCTAAGTATAATATTGGTTCACAAATATGTTTTAAATTCTAATCTAAAATATATAAATAGTGCGGATCACACTTCATTCGAAGGAGACACGAACATGACAGGTAATCAAAAAAGGATTATTTAAAAAAAAATTAAAAAATCGTGAATCAGAAGAAAGTTTTTTCTGTATTATAAGAAAAAAAAAATTAATCTAACATATATAATAAATCGCAAGCTCGTTCTTAGTTTCGTCAAAGCGATAATTTTAGACATATAAATTAATATTAGTAAGAATCAAGGTTTCTTTTTAATATTTACCAGTATAATGCAATGTGTCCGCACTTTACACGAAAAAATGTATTTTGAAATATTAATATAAATAAGCAGATAAGTTACTCAAATTAAAATATCGACAATATATTTACTGGATGTACATTTTTGCACTCCCTTTAGTGCAATAAAATAAACAGAAAATGGAGAAATTGATTCATTAAATTTTGAAGGAACGTGCAAAAATCAACATGTTTTTGCGATAGATGAATAATTATTTAGCTTTATTATGATTGAGTATACCATTGACACAAATATATATGTGCCTAATAAGTGGTGAAATGGTAAAAAGGGAAGTTATTTAATACATTATTTCTGAAATCAACCAATGCAGTATCAAAACAACACGAAATAGAAATCTAAATAAGGTTATACACGAAGTTATGGGCGCCTATATTCTTTTCATTCAATTGACAAGGTAGGTAATGTTGGGCTGTTAAGTTGTTCAAATGTTAATTGCATCACAAAATATATTGTAATGTTTCTCACATTTTCGCTGCAATGCTTTGAATAAGATACACATGTATTTATTGTCAAACAAACTTGAAAATGGCCTTGAAAGCCGAAACAGCTGTAACAATAACAAAAACCAAAAAATACTTGCAGAACTTAATAATTATATCATTAAATTTGTTTTTAATTAAATTAAAAAAGATACACATGGTTAGCAAGAAAATAGACATTGAGCATTTGAATTCAATTCACCACTTAAACATGATAATTAACATTTCACATAATGATGTATGCTGTTATAACGAATATAAAGTAACGGATTATAACAAATACAATCCTTTTTACAGTACATAAAAAGATAATGATTTTTTATTAACATGAAAACACTTTAAAAATATCTTTGGATAGGTACTGCACATATAATATATGTGAAATTATGGGTACAAGTCTGCTAAGTTACATTTGATTTGGAGAATGATTCTCAGATGGAATCTACATACAAGCGAGTACAATATTAAAACACACACAACATTAATTGACAAAAATTTCTTAAAATATAAAGATTAATAAAATATTATAAGTGCTAAAATTAATTCCATTATATTATAGACATAAAGAAGCTTTTTAATGTGTTACGCATTTTGTATTTTTTGGCGAAATATTAAAAATTCACCTGTTTAAACATTCAGAGCAAATTTTGGTTTTTCTTTTTTTTTAAATCACGAAGGGGTCCACATACAAAAAAAGTTTACTGTCAGAATCCAAAAATTTGGAATAATAAAATAATTAAACGAAATGTTTGAAATTAATAGTTTTTCGTTATTGCTGACTGATTTGAAGTTTTAATTTAATTCAATTTAATTCAACAATTCTGCCACAAAGATAATACTTATATATAATTGAAATAGAAGATAATAATATTATGAAAGCTATGTTTTCCATTTTAATGTTTAGTTAACCATTTAAAATATGTTATAGGAATTGAAACACAAGTTTGATTTCAACAATTTATAATAAGGCTCGTCAAATAAATACTTATATAAATGAGTTGAATCTTAAAAGAGAAATTATAATCTTTCTGCAGAACCAAATTTCCGGGAAACGAACCTGATAAAAATTGTTATTTATTGACGTCCCTTCATTTTCGTAAAATGTTTGTATTTTACCTATTTTTGGAAGAACATAACATTTCACAAGAATTGTAAATAAATACATTTAACACGATCAGAGTTACTGAAGCGTGACTTAATTCTACAGAGCGTTGCTTTGTAGAATTAAGTTAAGCCCTATGCTTGTCCACTAACATTAATTGTTTTAATACAGCAAACCTAGATTCATTTGTTTGGTGGTGACACTTAGAGCAAAGGTGGTGAGACACGGGGGAATTGTCGCTCCAAACATTCATTGAAAAGTGCCACCTGCTTACGGGACGCCCGTTCGCTCCCGCCACCTCGCCCAGTGCGGACAGAACCAGAAACTAAATCTATTAAAACCTTACTTATCATTTTAAAGTACCTATATTAATATGACATACAGCCTTGATGAGGACCACTATTTCTCGTTAACCCTTTCAGGTATAGTGGGACAGAAATCAAATAAACACAAGAAAAGAACAAAAAACATATTTCTTACTTTCTACAGATTATAACTATGTAGTGGGAAAGGGTGCAACTATTTAAAATCAATGGTTTGTTTTGGCGATTATTGGAGGTCCGAAGAATATTTTCTTTTGTGAGACAATAGCAACTCAATACCCAGTCTGGTTTAACAAATGTTATTGTTTGCTTTCTTTATCATTATAATAATAGATGATCATTCAAATCCGACAATATAACCTTTTCTCTCTATTCTTATCATATCCACCTAGTTACTGCCTACCGCTTCATTCGTTTCCTAAGCACCTACATAAAGTATCATAATTTATTATCCCCAAAAGAATTTTCTGGTAATTTTAAGCACGCTTTAATTTTTTTATTCATTTTAGGAAGGACGTCATAATCATTTTCAAAGATACTCATAATTTCGACAATGTTTCAAAAACTATTCTAAATTATCATTTTTTACAAAATATTCATATTTTCAATTGTTTTCATTCCTGTTACGAGATAATCTTTTGGATTTATATTTATTAAGAAATAAACTCGTTACGTACGGAGCAATCAATGTGACGAGGCTTATTGCCTCGCCATTTGATTCTTTTTTAATTATCTCAAGTCCACATAAAGCCAAACACTTTTTGGGTAACGATACAAATTCGAACGTGAGATATGTGAGAGTACAGACGATATCATTGCACATTTACAACGGAATAATATTAATTGAGAACTTTGATACGTAGAGGTAAATAATGAAATAACAATGTGGCATGCCATGCCGGTACCATAGTATATGCGCATTCGCATGTGGATGTATATTATATGGAATCCTCACATCACATGTCTATGGACCAGCTGTTTGCATGGTGCAAGAGAACAGGTACCTTTCATTTGGGGTGATTTCTGAGCTTTTGCATTTAAAACGCTTGATTCTGTGTCGAAAAGCCACATCATAACTTTTTGTATATCAAAAACCTATAATAAAAATGCAGTTATTGGTGGTAAATGCAAATTTACTTCATTGTTTTGATATTGGTCAGGATCAGCTTTCAAATTGAAACTGTATTTAAGTTCGGATAATAGTTCTCTCAAGAGAATACCTAGTTTCCTAAGTACATAGCATTATAATTTAATTTGTGCAAAAATATATTTTTTAAACGTTATAAAAAAAAACTTTTCCGATCGGCTCTCGGACTTTTTTCAAACTGAAAATTGTCGCACTTCAACTTGCCTCCAGTTCCTTGGTAGCCAGCCTCCGGACAGTATTTGGCACATGTCCCCCACATAAACTTATCACAAAACTACACATTCGCCTTACAACATCTGTTCGCGTTGCACCTCGGTACAAATTGCATGTTATTAAATCCAAGAGATGGTAATTTGCATTTTGCATTGATTTTGTTAGTTATTTTTGTGAATCGGGCAACTTTAGGCTTTCTAATTGATGCTCTATTGAAGAATAAGCGGGTGCTGCTGCAGTAATTGCCGTGACTTGAAATATGGCTTGTGAGACTAATTTTCTGAGATATAAGAGTCACAGCAATATAAAATTACGTTTACGGTTGTGCAGGTATTCTGTTGCGACATAAATAATATCACATTTTTATGATTACAAAACGGTGCCGCACCGCGTTGGCCTTGTATTCAACCCTATGTTGCTGGTCGCAATATATTTCAAATTATTGTAAAACTATTCTAACATATTTAATTTCATTTTTAACCTTGCATACTAAATCTATTTAAGGATAAATCTAGAGATATAAATGCCTTATTTATTATAAAAGTAGATATTTTTAGCATTATGTGACATGTATATACATTAGCAATGTAAACCAAATATATTACCTATATGCTTTATAATATTACGTAAACTAGAAAACTAATTTGCACTCGTGCAATTTGACAAAATATCAGATAAATGAAACATCTTATTTTCGAAACATGTTTTTTTTTGTACACTTAAAAAATATAAATCCATTCAATTCTATAAATTCGGAAAGTGGTTGGGAAATATAATTACATCATCAATAAACATTTGAACTAAGACTTAGTAAAAAAGGGAAAAAATTGTTATCTTGCAAGTTACATTGTAAGTTTTATGACAATTTTAACGTTACACACGATTGACGTGCGATGTCAATCTAATAAAAACATTTTGTTTTATTATGTGCACAAAACCATTTTTGTATAACATCATGGACACTAATCAGAAAAATCCAGCGTATTATTACTAAACATGTTATTTTTCTGTGACAATAAAGATTAAAAAAAAATAATGACTGAAAACTATAATATATATATCTGTACCTCAGAAGTCAAAGGTCGGTTGCCACATTTTTTAAATTGTTCAGGAGATAGGAAATAGTAAAATTTTTCCTTTGAACATTGTGGGGATACCTTTTATGTTGACCTAACTTAGTTTCACATTGTCGTAGGACAACCGTCTTTATACTTCTGCATAGATACTGAAAAAATTAAAAAGGTCTCATTTTCACAAAAAACAGGACAACCGACCTTTGACTTCTGAGGTACAGTTATATGTATTTTATATAACTGATAAGTTCTATAGAGATTCCCGATTAACTACCACAATTGAGTCGTGCGTTCAAAAAACTTATTAAAATAAATAAATGCTTAATACTAAATCATTTTTTTTAAGTTTAAAACTTACAAATCAGAGAAAAATCTTGTCTGCTATTATAATGAGAAATGCTGAAGTTACAATATTTATTGCTACGATGTCAAACCTTGTCATTTTTTTTAACAAGTTATACAAAAATCTCTGCTATTACCATAAGAAATACTTAAATTTTAAAATCTAACACCACGTTTTCAATCGGGTTAGTGTTATAGCGCACAAACTAACATCAAATTATCTTATAGAAATATTTTTTAGCAAAATAAAAAAGTTAGTCTATAATAATACATTAAACAGCCTTTCTAAAGCCTCCTAAACACGTTAAAGTGAACTAATTAATCATCTCAGTAAACCAGTTGTAAACAATAATAGAATATTGAAATCATTATTGTTTTCATCGAAATAATTTCTTTTTATGTTGAACAAAATAACAAAATGAATTTGAATTGTCAAATAACAGGCATGATTTAAAAAAAAACTGAATGTTTATAACTCGATAATTTTTACGGCATCACAATTCATTTTAAAATTATTAAAAGTCAATAATATTCCTACCGCTATTGGAGCTTTATTTACCTTTGCGAGATCAAATAAGTCTAAGATTAAAAATATTGTAATTTAAACTTAGGCTAACGCTGGTTGAGTGTAAATAATTCATAATAATAGATTATGAAAATAACTTATATCTAGAAATCCATGATTTAACGTGATTTTATTACTACAATAATATGAGATTATCCTTTATTGGTTTCCATGCAAACACATCATAGCAAAAGGGTTTTAAAGCGCAATTTAAGTGAAGTTAATTGAATCAAATTCGACGCATTCTACGCATATTGTGTTACCTGCATACTGCAGTATAAATGCTGTAGTGGAAAAGGTTCGTTTCAAAACTAGGATAAATTTATGAATTAACCATAAAAAATACATATTTTTAAATTATCATCATCACTGAAAATGTAGGACTTGAATAGACGAACAAAATATACTTTTTTAATGAAATCAATTTTTTTTACATTAATTGATGAAGTTATGAAGAAATGTAGAGAAAGAAGAATTTTAGAAAAAACTAAAAAAAATGTATATTTGAATGGATTTGAATATCCTTTAAAACCAATTTAATAGAAAAACACGATTTTTAGTTTATTCATCAAATAAAAGTGTGTATTTGAAGTGAAACTTTGATGTGTCCACTGTCCAATTCATTAATATTAATTTTAAGCACCTACATTACGATGTACCTAAATATTGTTCTCGTAAAAAAGTTTTTGCCCCATTGAAAATTATCGATTTAACATACGTACTTCCTTTTTTTTACCGTGTTCGCGGTTGGTAAACTTTTTTTGGTAGGTAGTGGCCAAAATTATTCAGAAGAGGATTCTTTAGTACAGCAGCCAAATTTATATTTTATAATATGATCGAAATTAAATAATAATTCTTCGTTTGTTCTAAGATATTAGAAATACTCATTTTGGATGTGATTCTGTCTGTAACTCAGGTTCAATGAAATCTAGAATTTTGATTTGAAACAAAACATATTTTCAAAATTTTAACTATTTTAAGTTTTTTAATTTTAAATAGTTTGTAAGAAAATTTCAGTATTTCGTAATTTTTGAATTTTACTAACTGAGTTCCTTCGAGATTTAAATGTCTGATCGTCTCTAAAATTGGGATTGTTTGTTTTTGAAAGGTAATGGTCGTAAGACAATTTGTTCATACCTAAATACTTCCAGCTTCACAAATCCTAATATCTAAACATATGTCAATGCAAAGAAATACTAAAGTCATAATAGTATGCAAGAATAATTTTCAGACGCAAAAGTTATGTTTACAAACCTGAAAAGTGTTTAGTTTATAGTTTCAGAAGTATGTTACTAATTTTGATTTATTTTTTTCAGAAAGCAGACCTATTCTTTTGCATAAAGGTGTAAGGCCTGTTTTAACACTAGAAGATAACGAATACGAAAGCTTATAGTCCATCAACGTCTACGGAGTAAAGCAAATCTACGTTAGAATAACCCACTCGAGGCCAAACGCGTAATGTTCCAACACACTTTTGTAAGTGTAACACTTTTATAAATTTTATCTCTAACCCCTTTGAATTCAAAGGACCTGATCAGGTGTAAAATGTTCATAAAATGCGTTGAGAGAATATATATACGAAAACGAAGCACCTTGATTGATATAATATAAATAAAGCCATTTAATAAACGTAATTATCTTGACTCAATGTAACTTAATTAAACATTGCTACAAGTAAGTATCTTAGACAGACTTCTATTTATTTTCAAATGAGTGTTTAACTTCAGTATATGTTTGTATAATTAATCATTAACTTAATATTTCAACAGTAATAAAAACAATTAGATTTATAGCCGATTAGTAAATGACAAAAAGATTGATTTTTTTTTCAATTTTTAATGTTACTGGCCATAAAATATAATACATATGTGCAATGATTTACTGGTTCTGATTACTTAAAACTTAATCATCTAAATTAGACATTTAAAATTAAACTAGCATACGGCTGAGGAAAACTATTAAGAGTTCCAAAAGAGGAAAAAAACTGCTTAATAATTATGTTAATTATGCAAAACATTAAAACATTAGTTCCTACGAAATATTTATTTTTATATTTTAAAAGTTGTCAGCCTGTACGCGAGTCTTAAAACTTACAATTTAGTTGACAATATAAAAGCATCCAAATCGGAAACGTAAATAAATATCGTGGTACAAAATTCACGTTTACAGTAAAATGCTCTCAGTATCGCCTTGGTGTAAGACCACCATTCAGAATTGAAATGGCTTTAACCGTGTTTGGTGACCAGATCTGAATAGCCAGGAACTTCCTTCCCCTCCTAATTACCTTCAGCCTCAAAACATACCCCGCTTGGGGATGCCATATTTTCACTATCTCCAGACGGTTGGAGCTCATACGGTTTCAGATAAAAAAATAAAAAAAGTTACCTTAATACCCCTAAAATTAATTTGCTTGGAAATTATAGATTGTTTATCAATATTTTTGTAGATGCTTTTCAGAATTCTTTCGATTAAATTACAAAGCTTTCATTTTTAGTTATTTATAAAAATGTAAGAAAGCGCAAGTGCGGTGTATGTCTTTAAAAATGACGATTTCACAACCAAAAGTACCATACAAGTCGAATCACATACCTAGATGAAAAACCTGACCTTGGTACCCAGCTAAAGCGTCTAACCATTCAAAATATGGTAAGAACTGGCATTAAAATCACTGCACACACCAATATTTTGCCACTTCTCTTTCACTCAACACAACACAGATATACGTTACACGTTTTTCCAATTTATTATCATGACTTGCACTAAAATCACTTAACCAATGTTTGTTATTTCTTTTTTCCTCAAAACAAAACAGATATACGAATAACTTGTGTACAATTTATCGTCAAGACTTGCGCTAAAATCACTAATCCAATGTTTGTCATTTCTCTCTTTCTCAAAACAACACAGGATTCAAGTATGTCAAATTTATGGTTCTGACTTAAAATTTATACCACACTCGCAATGAAATCACTAAACCGATGTTTGCCAATTCTTCCATATTCTTCAACACAAATATATGATCTTTACAGATGTGTCCAATTTAGCGATGACTCACCACCATGAACGTAACAGTTTCACGATACTTTTCCTTGAACGCTAGACCTGCAGACTTACTCAGAATCACTAGCAATTTTTGTAAATTCACTTTGTGGCATCATTTTATTTGAAAATAAATAATTAATGAATTTGAAACACGGTTTAAATAAAAATTATCAGCAATATTTTTTTACTGATTTTCACTGATCTTCAAATATTTCTTTACAAGAACAGAATTATTTTAAAATAAATGTTTCGAAAAATTATTTTATTTGAAAATTGGATGTTAAATAATACTCTTACTTATACATATAGGTATTAAATTACAATGTGAGGTGGTTTAAAAATATATATTACAGCTAAATCTAGAAACAAAACCGGAAATTATTTTTATATAACCAACTCGTAAAGGGTTAATTTTTGATATAAGAATAAACAATTTAGAGACGATGAGATATTCTGAATAGAATTTTATTAAACCACGCTTTCGTAATACTTTATTAATACTAGCTTTGTAATAAAAAATTAATTAAAATAAATTTCTTATATCAAATAAAAATATGAAAAAACAGAAGATCTGAAACGCATAGTATTGGAACTATCTAATTGATTTTTTTTATATGGACATGTTATATGGTGGCAATATTAAAGAGCTTTATATTGGGCGTATAGCGATTTATATTGGATGGTCTGATAGATATTTAATTAAAACTCACTCTAGATTGGGGCAAACTTCATTTTTTTTCCTGGTGCACGATTTTGGTTAGGATAAATAACACTATGATTTTATGGACAAGATGTAGACATTTAAACATTTGAATGGAATTATATTGAGACAAACTTGGTAGAATTTGAATTGGACACAGATTGGTTTATCGGGGCACTCTTAAGATTGAAGTAATGAATATTATAAAATATTGGTTTTCAGAACGTCCAAAAACTTTCAACGTGTTTGAAACAAGCAAACAAACAAAAAAGTAACACCGATTCAAATCAAACGATTCGTTCATTTTCTTATTGAATTAAACAATTAGTGCTGTTTAATAATATCATAGAAGTTTATTTTTATATTTTAAAATAAAAATTATGGCGATAAGAAATTCCGAATTGATTATTAATTAATAATATTAATTCCTACCAAACATACTACAAAATAGTTTCACTGCAAGCATGCATAAATTATAATAAACCAGAAGAGAATTATATATTCGAATGATGTTGTGGACATCGGAAAAGCTAACTACACTGTTTTTTATCTGAATGTTGTCAACTTGTCCAAGAAAATTTTTAAGAATATAAGCCATTACAATAGGAGTTTAGGACTAAAGTCACAACTTATCTAAGGAGTTATTTTACATTGGATTTGCACCAGCAAAACGTAATAATATGGCTTGTAAGAAAAAATCAAATTATTTGCTATTAAGGCCAAAGGAATGCGCGCAACATTTGTGTCACAACTGAATGGGCTATTTCTCCCGAAAACAACAAGTTTCCGTTTGCAAATATAAATCAAATATAATATTATTTTCTGATAAAACAATTATCTTGCTTCGTATTTATTATTGATTGTAGGAAGGGTAACTGGGTTATAGATTGGAAATATATATATATGTATGCCATCACGCTAACATTGAATTACTTTTTACACCTCGACTATCATAATATACCCTTACGTTTAAACACTGACATACAACACTTAGTATTTGTTTCTATTCAATTTGGTTGATCGCCTCAGGTGCTTTGCGAGCCACTCTGCGCGCCCAGAACCCCGCGCATTTGCGACGCCTATCCGCGCAAAGTAGCCCGAGAAAAAACGCGCTAACAAAATACACAAAAAACTTAAAACATTTTTACATATTTATTATTTTTTTAATATAATGCCGTAGTAAAATCTGTAATTAGGTATCTAGTGGGATTTGACTGACGCAGTGAACGCGAATAATTAGATGAGCGAAATGACACTTACAAACTTAAGCTAAGTAACTTATTTCCTCAAACTGTTCGGATACTTGCATTGATGCAAGTATCCGAACATGTTTTTGTTATTGAATTGAGCCTTTAGCGAGATTTATTCGAATTTGGATATTGAAGTATTTAGGAGTTTTACGGATTTTTTTATTAAGGCGACAAGACGGCGAAGGAACGCCAAGCTCAAAAAAGAGAGAATCAATTTATTCTCAAGAGTGAAATATAATTGTGTTTTAATTATTAAAACTCAAAAATTACTTTTAAAAGTGGCTTTATTACGAAAAAGTTGTGCCTTAGCTTGATGTGATTTTCTCTTCTGATCTGCCATTAATTTTCTAAAAGGTTTGAACAGAAGTAATTAACCCTGGGGTTTGCGAAATATTCACAATTATTAAATGCGGAGAAGAAAAATGTGTTGTCAGCTGTAGAAAATTCAATGTTTTTATTAATTCTATTTCGTTGTGAATAAGTAGATATTTATTACTTCCAAACTACTTACTTGCTAAATTTAAAATATCATTGCAAGTTGAAATTATTATCGCCTTCTCAATATTCCCATTGAATTAATCTAAAATTGTTGTCAATAATTAAATAATTACTAAAAGTGTGATTAAAACTTTCAAATCTATCTTAAATGGTTAATTATCATATTTACAGGCTACCGGTTCGCCCGAAGGCTTAAATCCTCCGTTGTTCACTCTTAAAACTAATCTACTCTTTTTGTACTTACCGCATTCACAAATTTTTGACGAAATATATTTACAGGGTTCTTCGTCTACAAAATTAAAATAACGAAATAATAATTTAAAACACGACATAATTTTTATTCTGTACATCATTTTGAACACCATTCTGAATATCATCCACGGTGGATTTTGTTAAAATGGGACCGAATTATTCGGAAATACAATAAATAATATGAATTTGTGAAAAAAAAGTATATAAAATGGAAATTCTGCATAAATAATGAATGTTTCTTTTTATTTATGTTTTTGATAAGTATTTATCCACCCACCCGTCCAAAATAAAACTGGATAGACAACATTTTCCAGAACCACAAACTCGTAGATTTATTCTTGTATCACGCGACATTATATTCTGTAACTATAAAAAAACAGTATTCGGAACCCTAATTTGGTTACATATATACTTTAAACATTCACCCATTAAAATAGAACTTTTAATAATTGTCATTATTACGGATATTTCGAACTAAAATTGGTAGAAGTATATTTCTTCACATTCCTCAATCTTTCGAGAAGATAACAAAAAGAACAATTTATTTTATTTGAAACCACCATTTTCTTTAATTTAATCATGTACCGTACACCTTTCGTTCAAAGAACTATTAAAAAACCACAAATTTCTTCCATTTTTTCGAAGATTATCTATCTAAAGATAGATCTGTTAAAAAACAAGCAATTATAATCGGAACCACAATTTTATCGCAAGTATACATGGTACTTATCATCTTCCTTTCCATAAGAGAACTATTAAAAATAAATGTTTATAATTGGAACCATAAATTTCTTCCATTCATTCGAGGATCATTTACCTAAAAATAAATCTCTTAAAAAACAACGAATTATAATCGAAACCACAATTTTATCGCAAGTACACATGATACGTATCATCCCCCTTTCGATAAGAGAATTATTAAAAACAAAACAATGATAATAACTTCAATTTTCTTTTAAATTTATTCATGTACGAGTCACAGACCCGTAAACATGAGCATTATTAAAATCCTCAAATATTATTCAGAACCTTAGACAAAATAGCGATATTCTAAAGATTTGTATCACAAATATTCAAGAACCCAACCACAAGATTATTTTCAACTAGATACTTTTATTCTGTACAACATTATAGAACAAATATCACCCCATCCTCTACATAGTAATATTAGTATTCTGTACAGCAATCTAATATTAAAATTACTTATAAATTAGAAATTATCAATTCAGCTTCCTTTAAATTATGTAAAGTGGCGTAAATGTGATTTCAAGTCCAATGAAAAAATATTTATTCATGGAAAAAGCGGATATGTGATTTTAAACTAGCATAGGTAATCAAAATCTTATGGAGTATAAGTACTAGAGAAAAAATAAACGAATTACTGACTGTTAGTATTGAGAACAATTGCTACTGCCAAATGTAGTGATCTCTTTATCTCTCGACCATTTAATGTAATTGTAATAACTCAATGGGAGCCACGTCCAGAGTATGTTATCACAATAATGACTGATATTTTTCTGAAGGAAACTAGTGCGAGCTCCCATCGTACGGTTATTCGTTGTTCGTTTCCAAAGACCTTAACACCATCGAGTACCTACGTTATTTAACTGCTAATACAACTGAATTTTTATTCTACTAGTCTTAGACTTGGCTATAAGATATTAATTATCTCTAAATAAATTACGTAAGAGTTATTAATAATTTATAATTCTAAGAAGAAACGTCGGAAAGGGATTATTTTTAAATGATTGGTAGTAAGTAGTTCAACAACGATATAAATTTGCTACGTATATTTATTACTGATCTGAAAGTGTTAAATACTTCAAATATGGCTAGGCCATCAACTACTTTTACGTAATCTGATTATTGAATGAAATTCTTATTGTTGCAAAAATCATCGACATAACAATATAAGAGGCTTTGAGGCATGATTCTTGATTGTTTCTAGTTCAATGATGATCGCGAACTTTCGAATATGGCTAGACCAAGCTATTACTTATTTTCTGAATATATTTTCAAAGTGTTGTTGATGCATTTATTCTTACGGAATTTCTAATAGAGAAAATATTTCAAATAAGTTTTTCTTAGTGAATTTATTATAATCAGGACCCCAATATTTTCAAATACAAATGTTATAGCCGATGCTATTTTTTATTATCTTTTTGAAATGATGGAATTTTAATTAAAGCACAAATTTCTAATAAATATTCTTTAATAGATGTTATCACTTAGTACCGACATTAGTATAGTAAGGAAAGAGATTATTTTATATAAGGCTTTTTTAGAAAGTAATTAAAAAAAAATTATCAATAAAGATTTAAGTCAATTTTCATCAAAATTCAGAAATTTTGTGGAAGAAAAACCGGCGATTTGTTAATACTATTTTACCAGTGAAACTGTTTTATTTAAAAGTTTATTTAATTTTAAAATTTAAATTCTCATATTTAAAAAAAAAAAATATCATAAACTTCAATGAACTCCAACTAGAATAATAGATGGTAATTTTGGGGATTAATTTTTTTATAAAATACTAAATAAAAAAAATTTGCTTAAATTAAAACCGAAACATTTTAAATTGAAACCCTTAGCTTCTCATAAGCTTATTAAATTAAACTAAATATTTTGTCACAAAGTGAGAAAGTCACGCGGCCGATGTAGAATGTTCACGGAGTAGTATTATATCGAAAAAAAAATATGTTTGGTTTTTCTTCCATATTCCGGACGAAATCAGTCTATAATCTATATAAAATATGCATCTAATCTTTAGAGAAAACTGAATAATTTAACAGTACCAAAACCTTATAGAGTAAATAAATCTGCTTCTATGTTAGTATCTTATTAAATACAATTTTAATTTTTATAAGGATAACATGTATATCATACGTTGTTTGTAATCTATTAAACAAGTACTTGTGCAATAGGGTAGTACGGGAATAATGGTGGATATATAATTATCATTGTAAAGTAGTAAAGCAGTTTAAGCAAATAATACTGAGCTCTTACTTATTTACAATAGTTAATAATATTAATTTACAAAGGTATCGTTACCTCAAAGCATTATTGTGAATGCCGTCAAAATTATAAAAAAGCTATTACTATTCATCCACCTTAAGAAGGGGTCACCTATTGATCCTCGGTGAACACCATCAGCAAACAGTATAAATAATCATTGACAATTTGTAACAAAGGCCTATCACAATTATTGGTTCAGATGGCCGCTTAAAGTGTCTCGAAAGTGATAATTCTCTGGTAATTAATTCAATAATGATAATGATTTAGGTTTAACGATGTTTAGCTGTCTAGTTAATGGTAGCTGAAGTGCAAAGCTTATAATGTAACGAGAAATATTGTTAATTTTATTTTAACATCATGTTTCAAGGTATCTTAGCGCATGATAATTAAACAAAAAATCTATAGTAGTTGTGAATAACTTAATTATCTTACAATCTAAACGTATTTCAAGGGCAGTTGCTAATTTCTTTTATATTCATTTATTTTTAAATGGGTTTTTTCGAATTCATTATTTGTGAAATTTTAACATTGAAATGGAAAACATTACCATTATGAGATTAAGCAAAAGATCTAAGACTAGAAAATTATTTATTATTTTTGAGTAAATAAATCATAGAATAACTTGTGATGTGTCAGTACAACAATCTACAACGATGGTTTCCAAGCATCATTATTATTATCATATTAATTTTATTTTATTTTATTTCTATTCATTATTTCACATTATATTATTTTAAAATTGTAAAATGGGGGCCTCAACACGGGTAAAGCACCCAATGGGGCCCAAATGATCAAATATTGTTTTTTAATATGCAAATTATTGTATCTAATAAAAAAATAAAAATTATCACTTTTTCAGGAGGAACGAAAACAAGATATTGAATGAGAAATTAAAATGAAATATAATTTATTCCTGAAACTTTGCAACTGCCCTAAGTACATAAATAAAATCAGAACAGTTTTACATAAGATGAAAATTCCACAAACCTTTGTCGACGCCTGCGACAGCGGCGCGGCTGCGGTGAAGGCAACAGACAAAGTGCTGGGAGACGCAATAATACCGGTACTCGAAGCACTAACTTGTATGGTAATCTCGTGATCAAAGCGTCTGTGAGCGCACATTATAATATAAGCGTCAAAATTCAAATAACGCGAGTCCAAACACTAAAACTAGCGCGGCAGTGGCTTCCTCAGTAAATCCAAAAACTATTTTCTCTAATGTGACCAAAACTCAATAGCAACTTACGTGCATTCGCAGCGTGAATATTAGCGTTCTATCACGATTCGCTTTCGCATTGTCCTTTGTAGATGTATCCCACGGGCTTGGTTCTTTTGTTGAATACATGTATTAGTAGTGAGTGATATAATCTGCAGTACGGTCGTACCGAAAGCGAGTCGTTCAAGGATTGTATTGTAGCGACGTGTGCGTTTAGACATCGCAAGGGCTGGCGAGCTCCGGGCGCGAGATGCGTCGGTCCTTGAGGATCTGGCCGGACAGCGAGCGCTGAAGGGAGCCGGAGCGGACGTTGGTTCCCGTCTCCGACTTGGACTTCTTCACCTTGCTGCCCCCCGCCACCGGGGTCTTGCCCTTTCCTGATGCCTGCGCTGTCTCGGCCGGGGACACTTTACCTGCCAAACGAATTGCCTTAACCTAGCGCCACAAGAACGTTTTTTCAGTCACGGTTATTCCTTCACGCTTTTTCCCTCACTTCTAATGCATCAAATGACATTAGTCACATTACGTGGATTAAGTGTTTTATGTGCACGTAACGTTTAAAATCGAATCCAATGCATTTAGAAGTGAAGGATAAATCGTGAGGGAATAGCGCGCTTGTAGCGCTTGGCTTATGAGTAAACACAGACAAAATGGAATTCATTTACCTGATGCTATTACTATTTACTAAAAGAAACACTAGCAGAACCCATGCATTTTGTTTTAAGATATATCTATAGGTGAAAAAATAAACTAGCTATTTGTAAATGAGATTTAAATCTTAAATTCGGATTGCAAACACTCGTGGGGTTTGTTTGGTGTGGCGGCACACAACACAACGTATCTGAATGTAGAATTACGAAAAAATAATCCTCTGAATTTTATTGATATGACACTTTTAATTTTACCAGGGCAGTAGAGGAATTACAGTACTTACAAAACGCAATATTTTTACAAATTTTGTTTCAATAAATGAAGTTACTAAATTATTAAACACAACTACAGCATTTTCCAATAAGAGGTGTTATTTTGAATAGCCCGCTATTTCGGTAGATGTTACTTTCGAAGCTGTCATTTTTTAACATTTGACAAGTAGAAATTACGTAATTAATAAAAATGGAACGATACACGCTTCAACAATGCATTGAAATTATTAAAATTCACTTCAGTGAATCAAATGCAAATCATCTTGAGTGATGAGGCCCATTTCCACCTCGGTGGCTTCGTCAACAAGCAAAATTTTCGTATCTGGGGCTCGGAAAACCCAAGAATTATTGTTGAAAAGCCTCTTTATCTTCAACGTGTGACTGTTTGGTGCGGTTTATGGTCCGGCAGAGTCATTGGACCTTACTTTTTCGAGAATGAGGCTGGAGCAACAGTTACGGTGAATGGATTGCGCTATCGAGAGATGATTAATGATTTTTTTTGGCCGGAATTTAATGGTATTGATTTGGACAACGTTTACTTTCAACGAGACGACGCTATGTGCCACACAAGCAACGAAACCATTGATCTTTTACGATTGAATATCAAAATAACACCTCTTATTGGAAAACCCCGTATTTGTCTCATTTTAATTAATATTATTTCTACCAAATAGGTTTGAAAAATGGTAGATACCCACATTATTAGAATAATTTTAATAAAGTTAATGGAGTTTAAGCGATGATTTCGCGAATGAATTCGATAATAAAAACATCAGAAATATATTTGAATGAGGCTGTTCTTCGATAAATGATACACGGAGAAAGTGGGTATGGAGATGACGATGGGTGGTTGATGGAGTCGGGATGAATAAAAAACATTTTTACCTTTCTCGATGTCTGTGTTCGACGATGCCTTGCGGCACACGACGACTCCAGCATTGTTGAGGAAGTATTGGGTCTTTTCTTTGTCCTTGGATGAGTCCTACACCGGAAAGGAAACAAAAAAATCAGCATTCCGAAGGAATTTGAAACTTTATGTAATAAAATCGAATTATGTATATTTAACCATAAGGTAGGTAAACTATGGTATAGTAAGAAAGCATCGCTATAGTCATTACCATTCAATTCATAATGACAAATTATTTAAGTGAACTAAATTGTGTACAGTGTGCGTAAAAGTATGTTAGGTACGAATCAGAAAAAAAAGTTTTTATATCCCACTAAGAACTGTTGAACGTTAAGTTCTGGCATAGTAAAATTATCACTTTTCTGTGACATAGGTCAGCCTAAATATTTTTATATCTTACTAGCTGACGTGTACCCGGCGTTGCTCGGGGTTAGTTTGGAGTAAGTTCGTTTCCGTATCTCATACCATAGCAGAGATGATACGTTAAGCCTTCCTTGGGCGTACCCGACTTCTTCTACTATTCAAACCACTCTCTAAAACTCCAGACACTAAGAAGAACAATATTTGAAGTTTTCAGAGAAATCGTTCCAGTAGTTTTTAGTTTCTCACCGAATCATTCATTTTTGTTTACTTGTACTCGAACACAAGTAATCACAAAATTACTGGTTAACAACAAAATAACTTCATACAAAGCGTATTATTTAGAGTGGTTTGACTAAAGTGAAGTAACGAAAACATGTTGATATCGAAACGACACCGGCTTCCAAAAAAAGTGCGGTAAATTATTGACAAAATTGTTTTAATGTTATTTCTACCCGTCTCAGATGTCTTCGTCGTCTATTGACGTTTGCCGGCTAACCCAGTTTGCCGGCAGACAGAAGGTTTTTCAATGACTTGATATCTTAATATATAAATATCACGTGTCACTATGTTCGTACACGCTAATCCCAGAAACCGCCCAAGCAGTAAATGAATTTTTGTGAAAGTGTACGGTGGTTCCAGCTTGAAAAAAGGATAGTTTTGTTGTAGAGATCTAAAAAAAAATTCAATGAAATTCATCGATCTCATCCAAAAATACGCGCAACCACAAATTTTAACTTCCCTAGATAGAAGGCGGTCTGTTGCAGGACAACGTATTATATTATAAAATGCATTCCAAATGGTTGAGTTAAATTCTAACTGGTTTATAATACAAATATATAAAAAATTCAGCCTTTTATGTTTGTACCCGCAAAACTCGAAAATGAACTCGCTGAAAATTTCAGAGTTTTTTGCTCTCAGTGCCAGGAGTGTTTACTTATGATGGTAGAAGAAGTCTTAACGCAATATCTCTTCACCGGATTAAGATACGGAGTCGAATTAAAGTCGATGTAATGTAGTTTTTTACTTTAACGTTGTGGGATACAGAAGTGAATGGTGGAAGAAGTTGGAGACGCCAGAGAAAGAAATAAGCAATAGTGAAGCATTGCGGGGGATCTACTAGTTTCTATATAAAATTCCAAATTATGCATTTGGTAGTCCATAATTGCTTGCATTAAGGCGATGCACTACGTCGTGTAATATTTTAAATTGAGCCGCTATCAATAACAACCCTTACGTAGATGGCGATAAGGTTTAAATTCCCGCTTAACACCATCCGCCTGTTTTGATTTTTGCAAGAAAAAAACATGGCTAAAAAGTGCCTTTTATTTTATTTTGTGGATGTCCAGGCTAAATATTTAATTTTTTTTAGATCATTTTATAAATAACTTAATTTTCCACATTACACAATAAAATCTTAACTGAAAATGGGTTCGCAAGTAGGAGATTTTGAACTTTAAAGCAGTTTTCATAGGCCTTTACATTATTTTTTTCTGGGTTTATAAAAACTTATCTAAAAAATACTCGATTATTTCAAAGGCCAAGATGTATTCTACTCGCAGTATTTAATTTTAAGCATCTGAAACATTTCTAAGCGACCAAATTTTCAAACCAAAAACACATGATTTTGCATTACTACGTATGGCATCGCCTTAATACGCTTTTTGTTCTTACTACAAGTCGGTGCAGAAAATGTCCATTACCCAGAATAATAATGAAGGGTAATAATTATATCCAGATAGTAGACATTTTCTATTTAACACTTCATAAATACAAAAGATAATTTATGGGGTAGTTCAGTTTTACATAATAGAATTTTATTAACAATTTATGAGCAGAGCGGTTGGGGGTGATTAATAACTAAGTGATTCTTTCGGAACTTTCCGAAAAATTCCTTTGTTTTTCCATACAAATAATTCAACCTTTTTACCAGAAAACTACCTTTTTTTTTTTTTTTTTTTTTTTCCATTATTTCTGGCTTTCACCCTTCAAGGGTGTTCTTGGCCATCATTTAAAATTATTGAGAAATGAAAGGTGAATTTAAATATTAATTTTATTTAAATAGACAAATTTCAAAATTATAATGAAAATTGGAGTCGAGTTCAGACTTAAAAGAGATGAAATGTTGAATGGAGGGGAGGCAATTTTAGTTAAGGCTTGATAGAAGAGAGGATATTTGTTTAGAGAGGGACAACCAAAAAATATGTGATCTAAAGTTCCCACTTCTAGACCACAGAATGTACAATCTGGGGAGTCAAGGACGTGAATTTTAAAAAGGTGGGAAGGAACGGAACAATGTCCGATCCTCATTCGAATGAGTGAAGAAATTTCTTTTTTGGAAAAATGAGGGAATTGCTGAAACCACGGTTTTGATGGAATAGTCCTTTGAATTGAGGCATAGCAGGCTCCCTTGGATTGACTAGCAATGTGCCAATACTCTGCCCAAACATTGCGGGATCTTTCTTTGATGATGGAAAAAATGTCAGATAAGGGAATGTGGTTTACGAGGGTAACAACAGGGTTGGACGCTCCTTGTTTTGCCAAGGCATCCGCAATATCATTACCCATGATACCAACATGTCCAGGAATCCAAATCAGAGTTACAGTTTTACCAGAGCTTTGAATGGAGGCTATCATCACTCGAATAAGGCATACAAAGTGATCATCAGGATGAAGAAGAGGACTGGATTTAAGTTTCTGGAGGGAACTGAGAGAGTCAGAGAGAACGAGGGAATGTTCAAAATTATTTTTGATTATATATTTGAGAGATTCTATTATTGCAATGCACTCAGCTGAAAATATTGAAAATTGATTTGAAATTGAATGAAATATTCTATCATTAGAATTATTGTGGTAAACGTTAATACCTATACTACAGTTAGGAGAGTCGGGAGATTTGGATCCATCAGTAAATAAAAGAGAAAAATTGGGCCATTTAGATAAAATAATGTCATTGAACATATTATTGACAGTTCGGGCCGGGAGATTGGAATGACTTTTAAAGATTCCGATCCCTTCTAATATTGTCGGGGATAAGGTGACGTGACTATATTTTAGTTTGTATAAGGGAAGTAGATCATTTTGGATGATGTGGAGCTCTGAGAGAGACTTAAAATTTTTACAGATGTCAGGAATAGGTTTAGTTGAAGCTCTGATTGTAGATGAATGGGTTGAGTCAATGAACAACGAGACGCTGGGGATAACCTGATGACATTTAGAATTTAAACATTTAAGAACAAATTTGTCAGCAAATAGTTGACGCCTTAAATAAAGAGGAGGATCAGAACATTCTACTTGAAGCGAATTGATGGGTGACGATTGCATCGCTCCAGTTATTATTCGCAAAGATTTAGATTGAATTTTGTCTAATTTATTAAGTACATTTTTTGAGGCAGTACTAAAAAGTGGGCAGGCATAGTCGAGATGGCTTCGAATAAGTGCATTGTAAAGCAACTTAATGCAAGTAGGGTGAGCTCCCCACCAAACGCCAGATAATGATCTGATGATATTTAATTTTTTTTCGCATTTAGTAACTAAATTATTAATATGGGAAGACCATTTAAGTTTCCTATCAAATGTTACTCCCAAAAATTTTACTTCAGAAGCGTTGGAGATTGGAGAATTTTTAAATAAAATTTGAACGGGGGGGTTTTTATGGCGGTTTGAGAAGGTGACACACTGAGTCTTTTGGATTGAAAGTTCAAGACCATTTAACGTGAGCCATGTGCAAAGGGCATTCATGGCTTCGTTAAGATATTTGACGGCAAGAGGGATGATTTTGGATGATAAGAAGAAAGCTATGTCATCTGCGAACTCGATAATTTTTATTTGTGGGGGAATAGTGACATGCATATCATATGTGTATATATTATACAGTAAGGGGGACAATACATCGCCTTGTGGTAAACCCTTCCAAATAGACCTACTTTGAGGAGAAATATCTGGAAGTTCAATGAAAATTTTTCTATCTAGAAATAGATTAATAATAGATTGGACAAACATGGGGGGAAGGCCAAGGCCTAGAAGTTTTTTTTTCAGGATTGGGATGGAAACATTGTCAAAGGCGCCTTCTATATCTATAAAGACGGCAAGACAAACTTCCTGTTTAGAAATTGATAAATTAATATCAGTGCTGATGATGGCAAGGTTATCCTGAGTGGATTTTTTTTTCCTAAATCCAAATTGAGATGGAGAGAGAAGCTGTTTACTCTCGACAAAAAATTCTAATCGGTTTTTAATTAATTTTTCATAAAGTTTACTGAGGGTGGATGAAAGAGCGATTGGCCTGTAGTTGGATCCAAAATTTGGAGATTTGTTTGATTTTAAAATAGGGATGATTATTTGAGAACTCCAGTCATCAGGCATTATACCAGTCTGGAAGATTTTATTTAAGATGCTTAAGAAGTGGTTTAGAACATTATCATTACTATTTTTGATTATGCTGTAAGGTATACCATCTCTGCCTGGAGATGAGTCCTTGAATGTCGATAAACAATTTTTTAGCTCAATTAAGGTGAATGGAGAGTCTAGCCAATGATTAGACATGGGAGTATTATAGATGGGCGTTATTTCATCTAAGTTAGGAACAGAAGAGGGGGCAATTTTGTCCAAGAATTCATCTATCCATTTAGAATGAGACGCTCGAGGAGATGGTGAACTGAAGGAGGATCGAAATCTTCGGATCATAGACCAAACTTCCGAAATTGGAGTGTTCGGAGATACTGAACTGCAGAAGTTGTACCACCCGGATCTTTTTTTTGACCTCAATACCCTTTTGGCATTGGATTCAGCATTTTTGTATTTAAGATAGTTCTCCATAGTCATATTGTAACGATAGGAAAGAGATTTAGCTTTCCGAATTCTTACTACTTTGGAACATTCCTCATCCCACCAGGGAGTTGGAGGGAGTTTTTTGAGAGATTTAGTTTTAGGGGGAGGATTTGATTTATTTATTGCAGTTATGAGCATTGATTTGAAGTTATTATAGTCATCTTTGACGGAAAATATATCGGTGGCGGGTAAATTTAGTAGGAACTTGTCCATATGAGAGTTAAATTCATCCCATTTGGTGTGTTTCGTTTTAATCTTTGTCGAAATATGAGACTTGTCCGATTGGAAAGAAGTTTGATAAGTAATGGTGATCGGGAAATGATCACTGGAGCAAGGGTCGGGGGACACCACCCACGAGGAGAGAGAAGCCAGACTAGTGGAACATATCGAGAGATCCACTGCACTGGGGTTTGTGCTGGGGCGTGAGATCCTAGTAGGAGATCCGTCATTCAAAAGGAAAAGGTTGGATTGATCTAGGAAATCCATCACACTTCGACCATCTCGGTCGGAGAAAGCAGAACCCCAGACGGGGGAATGGGCATTAAAATCGCCTAATATAAAGAAAGGAGGGCTTAGTTGACTTACAATTTGCAACCAAGTTTGTTTGTTGAAGTGGGCTGTTGGGGGAAGATAGACTGAAATAAAGGATGTGTCCTTTATTTTAGCTGCAACCATTTGGAAGTCAGCATTGGGGGGTTTGATATTATTTATTGGGGAAAATGATATGGATTTTTTAATAAAAAGGGCAGCACCACCGCCCGAACCTTCCGGGCGGTCGTCGCGGAGACAGGAATACCCTCCCACATTAAAGTGGGTGGATGGAGTAAACCAAGTCTCTGAGATAGCAGCCAAAGAAATAAAGTTGGAATTTAATAGGTTAAGGAGATCAGATTTGTTAGAAATAGCACTTCGGCTATTCCACTGAAGTATTCTGACATCTTGAAGAGTCATTTTGAATAAATGATTTTAATGTGGAAATAATAGTAGCAGCGTTGGACGGTAGATTAGTTTGAGAAGAAATAAGTTCAATTAGAAGCATAATAAGAGTTTGGATAAATGAAGAATTGTCTTGGGAGAGTTTTTCAGAAAGTTTTAGAGAGTTCATTGAGGACGGATTATAATTATTTGCACACCCATTTGTGGCATTTGAAAGAGATGAACCATTGGGATTTAAGAGCAGTGAGTTGTGTTGTTGCTGATCGTATCCAGGAGCCGGTTTAGAGATAGCGTTTTTGTATGAGAATTTAGTTGAACGAGAAGAAGTTGTTGTAGAGGAGGGAAGAGGGTTGGATGAGGAGTTGCTGGATAAAGCCTCAGCAAATGATTTTTTCACAGGCGGGAATAGTTTAGAAGCCTGCAGAAAAGACAAGTTCTGAGAGGCCATAGAAATTTTAATATTTTTTTGGCGAGATTGTTCTGGGCAAGAAGTGTTGATAGCTGTATGTGAGCCTGAGCAGTTAAAACATTTGGGTGAGGAGGAAGAAGGACATTGGTCAGCTGCGTGGTTTTCTCCACATTTAAAACATCTAGGTTGAGATCTGCATGCAGCTTTGGTATGGCCAAAACGGCAGCAATTGAAACATTGAGTGGTGGGATAAGTATACATTTCAACTGGTAATGAGTTGAAGAATAAATATATATGGGAGGGAAGAGATTGACCTTCAAAGGTGATAACGACAGATTGGGAGGGCTTCCAGGAAATTATACCCTCAGAGGAGTCCTTGTAATTTAGCCTCCTGGCTTTTATGGGATTGCCAATGTGTTGGGGGGTTGAAAGTGAAGACAGAATTTCTTCGATGGACAGATCGGTCGAGATACCTCTGACCAGGTCCATGCGAGTGACATTGAAAGTAGGGATATATGCCTTGAACTTTGAATTTGATGAAATGAAGATATTTTTGATGAAACTGTTAGCAGCTGACCCTGAGAGGAATTCAACGGAGATTCGGAAGCGACCCTCGGCTTTTACACCTCCAGGCTTGATTGAAAGATTCTTGCTATTTGATAGGAATTTGCCAAATTCAAGAGGGTGGATGGTTTTTCCTTGCTCAGTTTTTTGGGCGTATACAATGAATGGGCCACGGGAATGAAGAGAATAAAAGTTTGTTGGAGGAAGTTGAGAAAGTGCTGGTGGGGACTGTGAAGTCGAAGGCGAATCAAGTTTTATTGGGGAAGAAGGAGTAAATTTCCTTTTTTTGGTAGAAGTCAAAATGACAGAATCACTGTCAGAAATTTCTACATTTTCCCCATCTGGGGGGTCTGGAGAGGGATCTGGGGGCTTTGTAGGGAGTCCAGGAGGGAAATCTTCCTCCATTATTCACAACAGTAAACAACTACAACAATAGTATGGAAAATGACAGAAGTAAAAAAAGTTTATAAATATCTGGAAATCAGCAGCGAAAAGTGACTCCTGGAAGATCAGGAGGGAGAAGAAACCTCAAGGCACAACACACTACACTTTTTTTTTGCCAGAAAACAAAAAAGATTGGTAAAAAATTAATTTTAGATGGAGCAAAACAAAACAACTGATGACAGCCAAATGTTATTGTTGCAATCAGAAAACTACCTTAAAAAGTTGGAATTTCAAAAAAAAATTTTAATATTTTTATTTTTGTTCTTATAATTCGTGGTGGAATTCCGTCATAATGGTATTGAAACAATTGTTATGTTTGCACAAAGCTTGCTAGAGCTAACTGCAAAGTTATGTATGTCCACACGATTGCAGGAAACGAACCACGCACTGATGGCGTGTTAGATCACCAATACATACAAGTACATCCGCGATATCTCTGCTTGTCACGATCACGCGGGTTAACAGCCAATCATGTACTTCGTGTCCTTATAAGGGCATGGGGCACGCGCCAAAGAGTGGGACAAGCCCCCCCCCAGCGAGGACCAACGCAGGTCAAGTACTTGCGGCTAGCTGCCCACGCGCCAGTTGACCGCCGACCCCGCTGATCTCAACACAATGTGTTAGTTCCGAGTTACCATCGCCGCCGAAATTGGTGTCGCCATAGATATGGACCGGCCTGATTTGTTTCACCATGTGTGCCGCCAGTCCCTCAGAACCACAGCCTCCTTACGTTATATAGTTGGGTCCTGTCTCCGTCTGCCGATGTCTCCCACCAGCACCTTACGTTGTATAGTTGGGTCATGCCTCTGACCACGCCGCCAACCTCGTACCCCTGTGATGCTAGCTGCCCCACCTACCGTCGACCCCAGGCTGAGATCGTGAACTTGTAGACCCCGGCCTCAGCCCTGGGCGTCTGCCGCCCTAGCCTGTTTGTGTGGACCCCCTTGGCCATCCAATCAGTGCCCCCGTTCTGCTCCATCGTCTCTGCGACTCCGGCCGCCGCCCTGGCGTCCCTTTGCCGTCCAGCGTGGTGTGCCCTAGTGGCCGCCTTTCTGCATCAGCCCCGCATCATTCTGGCGCACCTTTTGCCGTCCAGCGTGGTGTGCCCTCGTGGCCGCCCTTCTGCACCCGTCCTGCACCCTGCCTGGCACCTGCCATGGCCCCTGCCGACCGTCTCACCGCATCCGCCGTAAATTACACGTGAGCGCATAATATACCTTGTCAATCAGAGCCCTTAGAGTCAATAGATTGCCTAAGTAACTAGTTAGGCCTTAAAAAGCTATGTAACCTTTGTAGATCTGTTGATAACCTGTATTACCTGTATAATAAACCTTCATCACAAGAGACTTGTTTTAATTGGGAAATTGACTATAATCCACACCCTGAATGATTGGAGTATCAAGCTTTGCCGCCGGCTTGTGCGGCGATGACTATTTGTGTAACACACCTATAGTATATTACATGGCCTAAACGCTAACGTAACACTGGCGCCACAACATGGATAGTCAATTAGCCCGATAAAATACGTCTTTTGTTGCTATGTTTTACTATAATATTAATGTTTTTTTTCCCACAGCTGTGTGTTATAATTCAATTTCTGATCCGGGAGTGTTTGTAATACGAATGTGCCGTCGGAAGCGTGAAGCAAATACATTCTGTTACTAAATACGTAATAAACCAAATACGAGAAATTACGACATAATAAATGTTAAATGTGGATGTTTCCGAGAGATAGATGTGTTATTTCAATTTTGGAATGCAATTTAATTGTTTCGTTATAGAAATAATTTTTTTTGTCAGGTTAAGCTTTGCTTATCTGTTTCATTGTAATAAGTTGAAATAATTCAAATACTCAAAAGAACTTCCAAGCATTAATTCTCCGTCGGATTAAATTCAGTTATCGTTTTTTAATTCACATTATTAAATAAATAACGTATTGGTTGTTTTTAAATTAAGATCCATAGACTTTACCGGTCGTTCCCATTATTAAACCATGGATCCTCACAATATTAGTAGAATTTTAAATTTTGTAAAGGCAACGGCGGTCATTACAATTAAAATCACTTTGCTCATCCGGTCTGAGAATAAATATCGTTAACAATTTCACTGTTAATAATATAACGACAAGGAATTATTATTATTAACTTGCCGCAAAAGTATTATAACAAAAAATAAATCATGGATCAGAATAAAAACTCGCAACAGAAAAATATTACACAGAAAATAAATTGTTGGTAGAAAATATAAAACACGCTACGAGCAGTAACTTGAGATATCTTAATAAGTCACGTCTATTAAAAATACCGACAAAGGATCCATTCCCGCGTCGCAACAGACAATATTTACGCATAATAATAATAAATATGAATTCGATCAAAGGTCACCGCATTCAAGTTAATACGTTTATTTTTTTTTTTTTTTCTCGCACCCAGTTCAATGCAATATAATATGTATATAATAACATATATATTTCGTGCATTTTTAATAATATTATTTGAATAAACAATGTGGTGTCATTCAATTTTTATAACTCAAAGACGTCATGAATCTTTGAGTGTATCTGTTTTGGCTGACATTATAACCTCTCTGTTTTGGTTTATCATGTTTTCTGGGAGTTTCTGTCTAGCTAGCAGAATTCTTGTAGAAATACATGATATGTCTTTTTCTCTCTCTTCCATAACTAAAACTCGTTTTAAAATAGCAAATAACAATAAATCGAAAATCAAACACATTTATCACAATAAGTGAGTATTGTGATATAGAAGATATAAGTTGTAGTTATGAAGTAACTACATAAGTTATATAAAATTATATTTAAAAATATACATTTTTGTATATATTTCGTTACGAAACACGACACGTTACATTGATTGAGGGTTAAATTCAAGAACCTTAAGTTTTAGTGGAATTTTTTTTATTATAGTAAGGAAAAAACCGCCTTAAGCATTCAATATCCTGCCCGGGACCGAAAAATAAACTTATTTTATATTTCGTGGAATTATTGTACTAAGAATATATACCAATTTTTAGTACAAATTAAGGTTATATTTGTATATATAATCTTCTTTCCGTTGACAGGAAACGGCGTAAGAAATGTCCTGTACTTTTGAAGTGATGATTTCGTTCTTCATCACTTAAAGTTATCAGTGGTAGATTAGGAACCCATTTTGTAAATATAACTCAAATATCTTGTGTTATAAATTGTATAGTTCAAATGAGAAACCCCGTATGTGGTTTTTGTTCAGACATTCTCTTATATAGAAAATTATGTCAAATGTTTTTGTATTTAATTGGTTACATACCAATTATTTGTTTTTTTCTGGAATTTTTTTTTTCTTTTCTCCTTCTTGCGTAGTGAATACGTGTCGTTATTTTTAAGGAAGTCAAACTCTAGGAATCGGATTATGTAGTTCTCGATTTTTTAAATTGAAAAGACTCGAATAAGTCTTATATAACAGAGATTGAATTATCACACACAGTAGTTGTTGAGTGGTATGTAATATGTTTGTAAATTATAATTGTGTAAATTGTTCCCTAACTAATTATTAATTGGTTATGGGTTGTGTATTGTAATTTCTTGTAAACACGTAATTGATTGCCTCGGTATCAATATGGTAAAAAAAACCAGCGTGTAAAGTCCTTCATAAAGTTGAGACGAAATAAATTGTGTTTTTGTATTATATGCTACACCATGTCAATTATGGTGTGAATTTTTTTTGTTGTAAACACGTATTTGATTGCCTCGGTATCAATAAAAAGAAATAACGTGTAAAGTCCTTCATAAAGTTGAGACGAAATAAAATTGTGTAATTATATTATATGTTATGCCATGTCAATTATGGTGTAAATTTTTTTTAGTTGTAAACACGTATTTGATTGCCTCGGTATCAATAAAAAGAAATAACGTGTAAAGTCCTTCATAAAGTCGTGACGAAATAAAATTGTGTAATTGTAATATGTGTTACGCCATGTCAAGTGTGGTGTGTATGTTCTCATAGAAAGATGAATTATAATATATACCCGGTAAGAAGAAATAGTTTTTGTAAAGATAACGTAATTATGTCTTAGATTTGGAAATCTAAAATTGTTGGTCATTAAGGACAAATGGTGGTTGCATATTTATGTCATTTTGGGACATTATTGAATCTTAACCAAAGAATTGGGTTGATAATTGCACTTAAGGTCATTTTGGGTTTTGTCTGGTCATTTGGTGAGAACACTTTATGAGTGTTCTGAAAATTTTGTCGAACGTTTTCGTTACGACGTGCTGGTGTTTCTTGTTAACACCTGGTACAGCGCTGTACGGTTTATAGGAAATAAATCGTTAAATGTCATAGGATAATATTAGCCTTATAATTAATTACATGGTAGGTCTTGGTAGCGTTGACCTGTATAATCAATATGCGATACGAGAGGATTGGTCTATATGCCTAAGAATTATTAGCAACCAGACAAACCATGACTAAATGAGAATATATTGTTAAAATCTTGAGTAGAATTTTTGTTGTTTTCCGTTTTTCAAAATTATCAATGGATAATAAGAAATAACATAACATGTGTATTGATACTTGTGTTGTATAGTGTCAAGAATTTCATTGTTAAAGACGCAAATATGGGTTGATTTCGATCAATCGCATGATATAATCAGCGTACACATTCCATAATAGGAATTTTGTGTATAAAAAAAAAACATGTATAGTTTAAGAATTTCATTGTAAAAAACGCGAAATATGGGTTGATTTTGGTCAATCGCATAAGCGTATAATATTCTCTAACCAGAATATCATTTTGTATAACATTGTACAATTGTGAACATTGTTAATTGTTCTTCTTTTGTGGTTTGATGGAAAGTGTAGGCCTGGTGGTAAATTGTGTGCATCCATTCGGTAATACCACATTGTATGCTACATTTGTTGTTTTGGTATTGTCTTTTTTTTTTGAGAAAAAAAAAAGCAAGCCAGGTATATTCTTTTTGTTTGGAAAAAAGGTGATGAGTATTCTTTTCTGTTGGGAAGAAGGCCATGTGTATTTTTTTGTTTGGAAAAAAGTTGTGTATGTAAATCATAGCGTGTTTTGTATCGCGCCTTGGAGATCATTTCTGCAATTATTTTTGAAAGAGGTTTGGCAACCCTTGTTCAGTGTATTTGTTAGGGATTGTTCAACTTGGCTCTCAGGTAGTTAAATTTTTGTTTTGGCTCGTTAGGGAGTGTTTAAATCTTTGTGAAATGAGGTAGCTCTGTACCTCTCGTACGGCAAACAAGAGGACGTTGCCCTGCTTCAGCCACGTTGCCTGGGATCTTCTTTCATCGACAAGGAGGGTAGTGTTATGTTTGCACAAAGCTTGCTAGAGCTAACTGCAAAGTTATGTATGTCCACACGATTGCAGGAAACGAACCACGCACTGATGGCGTGTTAGATCACCAATACATACAAGTACATCCGCGATATCTCTGCTTGTCACGATCACGCGGGTTAACAGCCAATCATGTACTTCGTGTCCTTATAAGGGCATGGGGCACGCGCCAAAGAGTGGGACAAGCCCCCCCCCAGCGAGGACCAACGCAGGTCAAGTACTTGCGGCTAGCTGCCCACGCGCCAGTTGACCGCCGACCCCGCTGATCTCAACACAATGTGTTAGTTCCGAGTTACCATCGCCGCCGAAATTGGTGTCGCCATAGATATGGACCGGCCTGATTTGTTTCACCATGTGTGCCGCCAGTCCCTCAGAACCACAGCCTCCTTACGTTATATAGTTGGGTCCTGTCTCCGTCTGCCGATGTCTCCCACCAGCACCTTACGTTGTATAGTTGGGTCATGCCTCTGACCACGCCGCCAACCTCGTACCCCTGTGATGCTAGCTGCCCCACCTACCGTCGACCCCAGGCTGAGATCGTGAACTTGTAGACCCCGGCCTCAGCCCTGGGCGTCTGCCGCCCTAGCCTGTTTGTGTGGACCCCCTTGGCCATCCAATCAGTGCCCCCGTTCTGCTCCATCGTCTCTGCGACTCCGGCCGCCGCCCTGGCGTCCCTTTGCCGTCCAGCGTGGTGTGCCCTAGTGGCCGCCTTTCTGCATCAGCCCCGCATCATTCTGGCGCACCTTTTGCCGTCCAGCGTGGTGTGCCCTCGTGGCCGCCCTTCTGCACCCGTCCTGCACCCTGCCTGGCACCTGCCATGGCCCCTGCCGACCGTCTCACCGCATCCGCCGTAAATTACACGTGAGCGCATAATATACCTTGTCAATCAGAGCCCTTAGAGTCAATAGATTGCCTAAGTAACTAGTTAGGCCTTAAAAAGCTATGTAACCTTTGTAGATCTGTTGATAACCTGTATTACCTGTATAATAAACCTTCATCACAAGAGACTTGTTTTAATTGGGAAATTGACTATAATCCACACCCTGAATGATTGGAGTATCAAGCTTTGCCGCCGGCTTGTGCGGCGATGACTATTTGTGTAACACACCTATAGTATATTACATGGCCTAAACGCTAACGTAACACAATTTTTATTTTTTTTTTATTTTTGGCCGTTACCGGTTTCATCCTATCATGGACATCAGTGAGCAGATTATCAAGCTAAAGAAAAACTATTATGAAGATGACCATGAAAGATGAAACCGGAAAAGGTAAAAATATATTGAAAAGTTGTTTGAATATATTAATACTTGTATTGTCATGTACAATCATAAAAGTATAAAAGCCCGTTAAAAGGGAGTTGGTAAATAAATATTGAAAATAAACGACGACATAATTTCGACGTAACATACTTTGGATTTTTTTTCTGAGGATTTTTGCGATGCGGTATCTCCACTGCCGCGCCACAACAGTCACTGGATCTCACAAAATGCGTTCGTCTTCTGCTCCTTGGGGGTCTCAGCGGTGACGGACTCGGCCGTGCTGCCCTCGTTGAGGCCGTCCTTGGCGCTCTCGACGCGCGGAAGGCCGGGACTGCCGCCCGCCTGACCGCGTAGCGCGAGGGTGGACACCATCGGCGGCCGCTGCGGCTTGTTGTCCAGGATGCGTTCGATCTCGGTCATGATCGCCGGAGAGAGTTGAGGCAGAATCTAACAACAAAATCACAATGAATTAGTAATATATTTTACATATAAAACAATGTTTTAATTAAGTATACAATGTACAAAATAGTAGCAATAGATTGGCCTCCTTACTAATAAACCTGTCTTAAATTTTACATAACTGATTATTTACCATGTATTAATGATTGTTTATAAGTTGGATCCATTTATTTATTTATTTATTTATTTATTTATTTATTTACGGACAAATAGTCCATTAACAACATATTAATTTCACGAATAAGTTTTATAAACAGAGATGACAGTGAAAGGAGAGCATATATAAATGAGGAGCGAAGACAATAATAATGACAATAATAATATAAAAGTAAGAATGGGAGATAATAATAAGTCAAAGCATGAAGATGGTTCAAAGGGCATTAGAAATTAGACATTGCGTATTGACTGTCGAAAGTCATTTAGGCATATACCACAAAATTCAATGCTTTGACTTGACAGTGAGTTGACAAGTCTCGACATTCTGGACAAAGGAGAATGGTATCCATAATTGGTAGAATGTTGATTGACGAACAGCAATTCATTATTTCGGAGTCTACGGGAAGGGATGTTGAATTGGATAAGTTGCAACAAAGCAGGTGAGTCTGTAATACCATTGATAATCTTAAATATGCAAATCAGATCAGTGTCCCTTCTACGTTTCTCCAAAGAAGAAATGTTTAAAGTTTGTTCAACTTCATCATATGAGTACTCTCCTCTTTCAAGACCCAACCTCCAAGCGATTCCTCGTAGGAAGCGATGTTGTACGGATTCTATGTGACAAATGTGGACAGCATAGAAAGGAGACCAAATAACACTAGCGTATTCAAGGTGAGGGCGAACTAACGAGCAGTAAAGAGTTTTAAGGGTACTTATATGTTTAAAGTCAGAGGTTATTCTATGAACGAAGCCGAAAATTTACAGAAAAGTTGGACACAGTTATGTTAACTACACATTTGATTGGGTAATTTTTATTTTTAAAACACTTTGAATCTGTTGTTGTACTAGATTAACTAACTACTGATTATAGAAAATAACAGATAGTCGAAAATATGTATGTTTTAAATTAAAGCATTTTAATAGCTATTTCGTTAAAAAACGGTTAATTTGGTTTGATCATTCGAAATTTTGACATAATTATAATAGCGTTCTAAGGATAGTTTTTATTATTAGTTTTTAATTTAACTCAAACTAAAATCCTAAAAACATATTTTAGGTTATCCTAAAATAGGTTGAGTTAACCTAAAATAGGTTTTTAGATTCGTATTTTGGGTTAAATAAGAGAAGAAAAAACAATAACAATTACCGCCTAGTAAACAATCATTTTAATTTGAATGAAATAATCAGAATGTATTATTTTCCATTTCCAGAATCTGAAACTTAATTATATAGTTCTTATATAATTTCTTATCTTATTCTCTACATAATGTAAAGTAGTTTTTTAACCGTGTCCCAATATTCTGTACATACACCATCAGTTGTGTAAATTTCAAAACACTTTTATTAGTAAGGCCCTGGTTCTTTGAGCAGTATCAGGATTAGACAATTTGAATGTTCTTACTTGTAGTGAGTGAATGTTCTCGTACAGTTGGTCGACTGTGACAGCTCCTAGCAGGAGGCAGTGAACTGATTCGTTTTTTAAGCACCAAGCAACAGCGAGTTGTGAGACTGTGCAATCTGCAAAAATAATCTATATGTCAAATTCAGTTTTTTTGAAAAATGTTTCCATAACATCATCATAATAGTATGTGTATGAATTTTGTGCATATTTGGTGTATATTTAAAATGACCGTGAATAAGGAGATTCGGAAAGAATATAGGATTTGGAAAGGGATGGTTTGGCGAATGTATGCAGGGGTAGTGCAATGTAATACATTCCAAATTGTTAAATGTTTTCCATTGCACATTGAAAGGAATATATAACACGGAAGTAAATGGTAGAAGGTCGGGAAAGTCCGAGGAAGCAAATGATGCTATCAAGTGAATCAAATATTTAGTTCGGGTCAAGAATCAAGGAGTTTGTGCCGAGAACGAGTTGGGCAGTGGTCTATCATCTCGGTTTACCCCTGCCGTGAAAGAGCGTGATCGCCAGATACCCGTTGTAAGGACGGTTTGTTTCAAAGAATTTTAACAATTCATCAATTTTTAAAGAGATTTGTCAAGTTTTGTGCGGGTTATTTTCGAGTTCTGTTATTATAACAGATCTTGAAAAAAACTTTCACAGAAAAGTAACTTTGAAATTTGGTGAATTGTTCAAATTCTGTGAAACAACCCGTCTCTGGTTAGGTAGTTTGTATTTGGTGTCTTTTTTAATGTGATGTCATAAAAGAGCCTGGTAACCGATTTGATTCTCAATAATGATCGCTAACAATAAGAGAATGTCTTTACCGCTCTGGGGACAATATTTAAAAAATGGCAGATTCTCTGAGTGTCACCCTGGTAAGGGACCTCTTTTATAAATGATTTTATGACTTACGTGTGGTATTGACATAAAAACAAACATTTCGATAACTAATTTCCATAAAACAAATGAGTTCATTGTAACTTACTTAGCCCTGATGCCATTTCTGATATGTCACGTAGTTTTTCTGTGTGACGCCGGACATCCTCTGCGGCCGTTTGACCTCGTTCTCTAGCTGCAGTAGCGCAAGCCTGTAAAGAGCACATGGTTAAAGAAGTACTGAGAACAAATTAAATTGAATACCTATAATGATATGTGTTTACCTCTCCTGAGTTAGCGTTCGGGTTTGCGTTAGCGTTCGTATTTGCGTTCGTGTTCGCAAGCGCATTTGCGTTTGCAGTTTCGTCTTCGGCCCAACTGAATGAACTGTATTTTCTATTGAATCGTGATCTTGCAAATATACTCGGGATGTCTTCACGGTTGCCTTTTCCGCTTGTTATGGCAGACCATACCATCAACCCTGAAGAAAAGAAAATATATACATTTCAATACACGTGTTGACGGTAACCTAACCTAACCTAATTATTTATAAAGAAACAGATAGTTAATTCACTAATTCGAATATTGTAGGTGGTTTGGAAGTGAAAAAGTCTTCAAATCATCTTTTCCGGGATGTTATTCAGTCTTTGAAAGATTATTGAAAAGAGATCCAAAAATATGAAAAGCTCATAGAACAAGATGAGTTGAATAGGGTGGTTTTGAAATATCCTCCCAAATGAGCTTATATTTATAAGTTAAGCAGAACGACCGTGTTCCATCGTAAAGGGCTCGAATATTGCTAGCGACCTCCGCTTTAAATTCAAACTTTACATTGTATTTAGTCAATAATTAACCCGAACTTTTATCGGAGAAGCTATGTTGATTTTTAACGCGACTTGAACAAAAGCTATCTAATAATAAAGTGCCTACCGACTCCAATTTTGTTATACATTTCGGGCATGTATAGTTCCGATTTCTCCCTGCAGAACATGTGGTACTCGGTCTGTTCCATGATAGGTGTGATACAATTGAACTGTCGGCAATTTGTATATGCTTCCATCACCTGAAAGATGCCATAATTACATCACATTATCGCACATGGCACGTGCTATATGTACAAATATAATAATATAAATCGAGTAATGGTGATAGTTGGACTTACCTCCGCCGGTGACCAGCGCGCTGTTCCCCAATACATAGCCCAGCCTTTATTTATTATGTATGTCATAGCACGAACTATTTCTGAAATTTCACATTATATCAAGTAACACTGCAGAACGAACGATATCATTTGTCATGAATGTACCAATCCCAAAACTCACGACGGTATGTTTTAAGAACCGCATTTTCAAATTTAAATGTAAATAATATTTCTAGTTAGTATGTATTATGGCACTGGCGCCAAATGCCGTTGTAGGTGACTTTTTAAAACGGAAAATCTTTTTTTATCGTTTTTAACGCAGGTCAAAAAACATTGTTTTAAGTAATCGATAAAATCGATCAATATTATAAACCACAACCTTATATACAGGGTTTTCCAATAAGAGGTGTTATTTTGAATAGCCCGCTATTTCGGTAGATGTTACTTTTAAAGCTGTCATTTTTTGACATTTGACAAGTAAAAACTACGCCATTGATAAAAATGGAACGATACACGCTTCAACAACGCATTGAAATTATTGAAATTCACTTGAGTGAATCAAATGCAAATCATCTTGAGTGATGAGGCCCATTTTCACCTCGGTGGCTTCGTCAACAAGCAAAATTGTCGCATCTGGGGCTCGGAAAACCCAAAAGTTATTGTTGAAAAGCCTCTCTATTCTCAACGTGTGACTGTTTGGTGCGGTTTATGGTCCGGCGGAGTCATTGGACCTTACTTTTTCGAAAATGAGGCTGGAGCAACAGTTACGCTGAAGCGATTGCGCTATCGAGAGATAATTAATGATTTTTGATAGCTGAAATTGGATGGTATTGATTTGGACAACGTTTACTTTCAACAAGATGAACAAGAAAACCATTGATCTTTTACGATTGAATATCAAAATAAAACCTCTTATTGGAAATTCCTTTATTATCAACAGGTTGGGTTAGGTTAATATAGTTTAGTACTTATTTTCTCCAAAGACGTAAGTAGTAGTAATTTTGTGAATTGGGTTGTTTAGAATATAATAGTTTTTATTCAGTTTGGGAAAGGTATTTAATTATAAGATAGATTAGGATGTATGCTCATTGGTTCAATAAAATTGGAATGTGGCTTGTTAATCATTGATTTTGCACCACTGAGTTTTGAGATAAGGACAATATTTTAAGTATTATAATGTGTTACCTTCCATTGGGCACATGTGATCTACTTTGTGAACGATGACTATGTCTATGTAGCCTACATTCAACCTCTCTAAAGAGGCTTTTACACTCTCGATTATGTGCTTGCGCGAGAGGCCCCTCTCGTCAGACCTTCGGAGAGAATAAAACGTTTTAGTTTAATAAGGATTTTTTTAGATAACAATAAGCTTCAAGACATGTTTATTTTCATTCTGAAATATTGGATAACAGTCGATTCTTATTAATTGGTACGCCGGTTAATCTAATAACTAATACTAATTTACTTCGGTTACCTAAGACAACATTCTGTATATTTGCGACAAATTCAAATGCAAATAGGTGTCAGTAAAATAATTTTAAGTAGGGCGGGCGTGAGGTATGCGGCGCGTGTGGGGGATGGAGTTACGTCGCGGACGTTCCGAGTTCATTTAGCACACGGAAAAAAATTTGGAGAACAGATTACCGACATAGGAACACGCGCATTTGCCTCGATAATATATCATGACGAAATTCTAAAATATTTGTATTTTGTGAACAAGTGTTCCGAACTCGTGATGATATATTCATAATTCACTAAAAGTTTTTCAGGAAACCTGTTAATTCATTAGTAATTCCTGCAATCCAGATTTTTACCTGATTACCAATAATTTAAAGAGATTCTTAAAAAATAATCAATACTCATTTTTCTCCGTGCAGAAATTTAGTAGACTTTGCTCAAGCCGGCTGTTCGCCGTTCGCCGACATTCGTCAACGTAAATTTGTTCAATTCTTACACTGCTGCGCGTGTTAGAAGTCATTTGTTGGGATCTGTTATCATAATTTGTAAATGTTCACGATTTTAATTAAATTAAATTTTTTTGTCTTATCTTTGATTTTTTTATGTTTTCATATTCATATTAAGTACTAGCTGCACCCCGTCATGCGTTGCTATGACTCAGTCTGTCTGTGCAGATATAGAAAAAATAGCGCGTGTTGCGTTTACGTCCAACAGATGGTGCAGTTTACGAAAAAAAGCATGTTTTTATCTGTCACAGGTGGCATATATAATATATAGGTATATAAAAATCATGCGTATTCGAATGCAATGTCGTGTCAAAATTTCAAAGCAATGTGTGAAGAACTTTCGAAGATCTAATATTTTGAAAAAACGAACTTTTTCATGTGTATTTAAACTATTATGTATATGGTTATTTTTCTCTAATTAAGTTTAAAAACACATTCCAGCGATCTCGAATAAATGTAATACGCTGATATATGTACATATACAAAAAGCTTAACAAATACGTTATTTTTTTACCTACCTTAAACTTCGCTTCTGCGTGTCAAAATATTTGAACCCGATGTGTCCCAATTAAACGGAATCGACTGTATGTACAAATATATGTGCTACCAGCATCGTCCGAGGAAACAACACTAATCAGAAATGAGTTACTTACCTTCCCTCACCCTCTATATCATTCCTCAATCTATCCCTTTTCCCACTTTTACCCCCACCCAACATTTACCATATCACAATCCCACTAGCTCCGTGTAATAGTAGTTTTTTTTTTTTTTTATTTTTTTTTATAGTGAATACCTCACAAGAGTCTCAACTGCTCCCGTCTGGAGCCAGTGAGACTATGGCATCCCCAAATTGGGGGATGTTGTGAGGCTGAAGGTAAGTGGGGAAGGGAAAGAGGAAGGTGGGGAAGTACCTGGCTATTCAGATCTAGTCACTAAACACGGCTAAAGCCATTTGGAGCAACGTTTCAATTCTGAATGGTGGTCTTACACCAGGGCGATACTGGTAGTATCTTCCACTCTGGAACGTGCCGCAAATATACTATATATTATTTTAATTAATTAATTGTGAAAATAACACAAATTAATCAAATAAAATTTATTTGCGCACGCCGGGTTCGAACCCGCGACCTTCGGAATGGCAGTCCAATGCGTTACCACTGGACTATGCCGGCCGTCATCCAGTAATGTTGGTATCACTGGGTGGTTTACCCGTGCTGAGGCCTTAAAACCGTGCTGAGCTTTCACCCCACGTTATTTATTTTTACAGTTAAATGGCTGATTATCGGCCAGGCAACATTTTATCGAAATTAAAGCAGAATTTTTGATCAACCGTCGATTATCAGGAATGACGGTCCGAGAATTGGCGGATAACGAGGACTATTAAAGTTTCAAAAAATTAATAATATCGCTTATAGTCTTATTTTTAACAATTCCAAATGTTACACGGGTTCGAACAAAAACTATGCCTTACCGTTCGATGCCAGTGGGAGAATTAGAAAACGTTGTGAGGTATTAATGTATCTCACCAGGACGATACTGATAGCAGTGAGAGATAAGATATAATTTGAAAAAATTACTTGGTGCTCCAGTAGATCTTGGTGGTAATGATAATGCTGGCCCGTTTGTAATTCCTGCGGTGGAGGATCTTCCCGAGTTCAGTCTCCGCACGCGTACCTAGAAGGGTTAACAACTTTCGGTACCATCGCTGATGAATTCGGGAAGTTGCTGAGCTCTTCCAAAGAACACTTCTCACGCTCACCAACAACTCGTGTAGTGGATAATAAATTAACTTATTACTAGCACGTACCTACAATGTAAAGCTCTTGTAAGTAACTCGTGATTGTCTAAAGTTAGAATGTTGTAAACTGGTAAGTTACACGGCAGTGAAATGTTAATTTATATTTATTCATATATAACTACGTTGTAAATATAAGGCTGGGCTATATCGTTATGCTACGTACACATCCGCGAGCCGAACTGCCATACTGAACTTATGGGAAAGAAACAAAGCAATCGCAAATAGCGCGAAACGCCGCTTGCAGTTGGTCCGTTCCTTTCCCGTAAATCGTGGTACGGTTCGCGTTTCGGTTCGCATATGTATACGTACCCGTACGAAGATCGGTAATAATTGTTTCAATAGCCTTTTTCAATCTAGGCCTTCATTACATATAGTACATACTTCAATTCAAAATACATCACCTTCATTAATATTACAAAAGATCACAAAAATTCAGAAAAAAAAAAATAGTTTACGTAAAAACACTTTTAATATTGTTTTTCGGCATTATTATTGCATAGGTAAATGAATTCTGCAAAACTAGGTACGTAAATGTCAAAGCAATAAACTTGGCAACTGCAAAATAATGAAGTCATTATGTCCAGAGTCCTTAGTATTGGAATGCGAGTAAAAAGCAAACAGTGTCAATGTGGTCGTAAAGTTTCTCACAGCTCTCGGGGTGTGGGCACTAACAATACGGAACTGGCATAAATCTGCGCTGCCAGGATTTTACAAATAATAGTGGGTTGTTAATACACAATGCATAGTTACTATACGTTTACAAAAAGGAATTATCTAATAAGACAGATAACGTTCATGTTATGTAATGAAAATGTTTTTTTTTTTAATTGTCTGCATTTTGAACTTGAATTGAAAATGATTAAAGGATGGACAATAGTTTATGCTTAAAGTCGATTTGTCATAAGTTCAGACCACTATATAAAATGTGATACGTCAAGCTATTTTAGTAATTTTGGCATTTCAATCGTTTTATTTTATACCTTCCTTTCAGAAAATGTTTTAGTTCAGATGTTAAAGTGACCGACCGTCGGCCAAGAAAGATAATTAAATCGTGGAAAAGCTCTGAAAACGTAGTGTGTAGTCTAGAAATAACTGAAGTACTTTCTTACAATTTCAGTATCGATTTTAGGATTACCACCAGATAAAAAAACTTGGCCAATGAAAATATCTATCAAGCCGAGCTTAAAAATGGTCTGGAAGCTCCAGCCCCGAGAAAAGGCCGTAGAAAGATGTACGATTGGGGAACTCTCCGTCTTCGGTCCCTTACATTGTGGTAATGATACTAATCATTCATTCTAACAATTATTCTTAGTAAAGACATTTTGTCAATTTGCTTAAAAGGAATAGTTTACGTAACTTAGTGGCGTCTTGTAATTTTTGTGTGTGCCAGAGTTATGAGCTTGTAAACATTTAAAAACAAGGTTTTGTTGCTGTCGAATTTAAAGGCCATTAGCAATCCGAGGGATAAAATTGAAAATGTTGGAAAAATCTTTTTTGTCTTCAACATCGTTTCTTATTTTTCATAGTAGAACTTTAACCCCCTCAAAAGTAACCTTTGCCAGTGGCGTCAAATATTCAAAATAAACTAATTTTATCGACTCCTACCATGATACGAATAATACAAGTAAATAGTATCGCACGTAGGTAAATATACGGTTTTCAAGTCTAGATCAATGCGATGTAGGGCTAGCAAAACTCTTCACACCGCAATATCATCTTCTTGACATTGGGTGAGCGTGCAGTGTGCATTCGCCGTGGCGAACAGAGCGCGAAACATATTGACGCTAGAGAGATGATACACTTTCATATCATAGAATGATTACAATTTGACGACAGACGCGTCAGCAAACAAATTTAGCATACAAATTACATGAACCATGGACAATAAAGCAAAATTCCCGTGGAAGCGAAGTAAATGTTTTGTTAGGAATATTAATTTTACGTCCCTGCATTTTACGGTGGATTTTCGCGACTTGCACGCATTAAGCTATTATGAGTCGCTGACTAGGCACAAATGGCATCGTAACAAGTGAGGTTAATGTTATTGGTACCTACTAAACGAGGCTCTGTCAATAACTTTGTTTCAATTTCCTGATGGGTGAAGCATTTGGGTCGTTGTAGCGCTATTGTTAGTAAAAGCTTAATAAAACGGCTTCTACTATCACGAGGGCTTATCGTTATCGCGATGACCGGTTTTACATCGTTCTTCATACGCATACAGGAGTGTGACAGGTAGGTATTTATGATAACTTAAGATAGATCTCTGAAGTTCTGCGGTATTGTGTAATCGCTGGTATCATTATCTAAAATAATCAACCAACCATATGTTTATACACACATATTACTTCATAAAAAGATATGTACTTTGTGTTTTACTTGCTTGAAAGTTATACACCGTATTGAATGTAAAGTGGTTATCTGTATGTTAAAGCAGCTTTCGAACGGTTAGTTCTTACGTCGTGTAATTTATTAAGAAATTTTGTCTTACATATTGTCAGTACCAACCACATAAATAAGGAAATAATAAACATAATAATATAGAAATATAGACAGAAATATCCAGCCAATACTGGTGGTATAGATGAATCATTATTCATTTATAAATAGGTATAACAATAGTTTTAATAAATTTCATTAGCAAATCAAATAAAGAAAATCATTAAAGTTTTGTATTTTTGGTTGAGCCACTAAGCTGGAACTTTTACAAATTCAAATGCACATAATAATTTAATGCTATCAGTTATCGACAAAGTTTTCATATTTCGCACGGTATTTTAGAAATGCTTCGCCATTTAGGATTACGCCAATAGACATAATTATAAAGTTTCTAATTTACGAATACAACAAAAATTAATGCAAGTACATCGAGACACATATTATATAAGTAGACAGTAGTAATAAATATTCAAATGCATTCGCATTTAGCACTAACAAAGTTGTCAGCTCAGATTGTAATCCCCCAATAACCTTGTAAGGTAAATCATTCAACAGTGAACATTCGCAAAACATCGCAACAATTGTAAAACAAACTTCATAAAGTTATGCAAGGAAAACAACCAAGAACAAAAATGATATAGACATAATTTTATATTGAACAATTATTGAGTAGAGTAAGTATGTTGATGGTAACCAGTATACAATTGCCTATCTACATTTATCAAATAAATTGGAAACCCTAAGTGGCTTATTTGCATTACTTGTCAGTAAATCTAGACGAACATCATAGGATAATGGTTTTTAGTGTAAGTTTTTTTCAACAAAATTGACTTCCATCTTTTCGTATTGATAATTTGTAGAAAAGGGTTCATTTCGAATTGTGTTGTCGTTAGTTTATATTGTCATATCACATATTTTCCGCCCGAAGTATACTTTTGTGTAAAAATGTACTTACCTATTAATGTTTGAAATGAAATTAGAGCCAGTTTAAAACGCGATACAAAATATATTGCTGACCTATAACGAAAGAGACACATATACACGTATGTACGTCTCACCAATTATTGTTTTCTACATTAATTATAATTGAATCTAAAGAAGGTATATCACATTTTTTCATATCTATAATTGTTTTAATGGGAAAAACCTTTAGTCTTCAACAATCTTCATTGTTTGGATGTACATGAGTTGTTACACGGTTATACCCAACCAGTAAAAAAACAAGTAAAATGTGCAATTTCTATTAATAATTACAATTACCACTGTACCGTAAACGTGACATGCTGTTTTAATAGCGCTAAGCACCCGGTTTCATTGAATTAGAATATTACATTAATTTACAACGATGGCATAAAGCAAGACATTGTATATCCACGTTTACATTGAGGTCTGAACTATACTGTACAAAAGATACCCCAAAGTTGTTCGTATTATAACATAATTTACAGAGAACTTTTTTTTGGCAATAAACCACTGACGAAAGGCACTACAAAGAATATACCCACATTATTTTGTAAAAAAATCATCAAAATACTGTGTTGTAAATTTGGGTTGTGGGTCTATCTGTGATTGAATCTGATTTAATAACCTCGGAGTTGTTTTGAAATTAAGCTTTTCAAAATTGGAACTGATGTGACAAGATCTATAGAAGCGATTAAGTACCTACCTTTAATGCAATATTTTTTCACCAGAAAATTATTTTAATTCTGTACATGAAACACATATTGTTTGTTTAAATATCTTAGGGTGTGCGGTTTTGAGCTAACATAACAATCCTTAAATAAATTATAATATTCGGTGTATATTCGGTGTAATCAGTATAATACATGATTTAAAAATAAATTTACGATCGTTTATCTCCAAAATGTTTTAAGCCATCGGCATATTGAAATACCTAATAGTTATAAGAATTAAATATGGATGTTACGGCTTATGGTACATTGTAATGAAAAATTAAGGCAGTAAAGGTGTGTTCCTACCTGAGTGTGCTTCAGACAGGTCGAAGAGGTTGATGCCGCTGTCAAGAGCCAAGTTGATGATCTCCTCAGATGTCTCCTCGGATACGTTGGGCCCGAACACGGCCCACGTGCCCAGCCCGATGTTGGACACCCGCAGGCCCGACTTGCCCAGGTTCTTGTAGCGCAGGCCGGGGGTGATCGCTGAGTGCATAGTTAGGTGATTTCCGATGTACGAAGATCCGAGACGATTGGCTGTGGAAGAAGATTTATATGAATATCGATGTAAACAGAAAAAAAAATATATATATTTTTAACTGTAAAAAAAATTGTGTTGTTAAAAACCTTTAGTCATTTTTCCATATGATGTAAGTTGGTGTTCCATAGTGAGAATCGACTCTAAAAGTGTTGATGGATGTGATGTTTGTCTCGAATTATTTTAACACAAGTACTCGATTACAAAACCCATTATTGATTTATTCAAAAACACATTTAGCCAATTGAAACAATGTTTATGGCTCTTATACTTGACTAAAACGACGACTTTAATTGTACTACAGATCTGGGCTTAAAGCAAGCTATACGAGCAAATGCTCTAATTTTTTTAACGGCAAACAACATATAATATTAACAACATAATCTGAATTGGTAGCATTTCGTTATTTATTCATCACCTTCTCGATCTAGCATCTGCTGTGAAGTTGCGCTGAAATCATCCATGCAGTCCAGCGAGGCGATGGGTGCCCTGCAACTTGAAAACAACCCAAATGAGATTTGAGAGGGGAACAGGTTGAACAGGGTGCTACTGTAGCCATACAGGCAGATACTCGCAGTGCGTGCGGTGTGCTAGTTGTGCTGAATGCTAACTTTAGTAGGTAATTGGTGGGATCAGAGAAACAGATTGTTCATTCTCTTAGTGAAGAAAGAATACTCTATTTAATTATATTCTAAAGGCATAAAGTAATTTTCAAATAAGTCTTTCCGTTGCTCCTGAGCCGCGAGCGTCGCATAAACCAAGGCAATCGCGTTCGCCTGACGCCGCAACCAGTAGCACAAAATGACCGCAACACCGAGAAAGGCCGGAGAGAAATAAGCTATCAATAATATGACCAAAACCCTTCAACTTTGTAGTTTCGTGTTGATGGACGAATTTTTATGCAAAGCAAGCCTTTTGGTACGAAACTATTATTTCATCAAAAGAAATATAAATTACCCGCCAGTCCAGCGTGTTAAAGCCTTTAAAAAGTGATGGATTTGAAATATAGGTGTTGGGGATTGAGAAATCGTAAAAATCTAAAAATAAAAGTAGCTTGTAAATATAACAGATTGTAATAATAATTTAATTAAATAACAATACAATATCTGGAGAAAACAGGTGATGGCGTCGGTTGGGTGTATAATGGATATTGGTCTACGCCGGTTCCACGTCGTGCGTAGACATCGCAACACCTTCCCTTTCAAGCGGCGGACCTAACTGCTGTATTCATTAGTATCACAATTCACAATCATACGAGTACATTCTATTATATTAATAATCTATAGTGTTTTGGCGATTAAGGTATCGGAGTAAAAATAACGCAGATAACAGATTATTATGGTGAAGTATAAGGTAGTATCAGGTTTTATATTATGGTGAAGTATAAGAGAGTATAAGGCATTATATTTCGTATTATAAATGTAAAGATAGTAGGTATATAATATTATTAGAATATTAGGAAGATTTTGTTTGGGTTTTGAAGTGCCTGTATTATGATAAAGATTTTTCTAAAATGTTTTATTATTAATTAAATATTTTGTGTTATTTGGCATGTTTATGTTTCATTCTTAAGTTAATTATTTCAGCCTGCTTAGTTTATATGTTTTTTTTTAAATAAAATAATACATAAGTCGTTATTATATACCTAATAAGGTTGTTAGGATTAAGATTATAACACGATGCCAAAATGAATATAAAAATTGATGTTATTCTGAAAACAAATAGAATTAAATGTTGTTCTGTTTTGTGTTAAATGAATAATGTTGTTATTTTTCTTGTTTCCCTTTGGTCCTGTATTACAACTTCGCGATCGCTAGACAATTTATGTTTAATCAATTTTGTAATCTAGTGATGATGGCTCTTGATGTTAGTTTATTAACTAAGGATCTACGTGAGGTGATATGCTCATTATTAGAAGGACCAAAAGGATATTACATAATTTCTAAATCCTTAGTAGTCATAATATAACTAGAGGCAGGTATTAGAAGTAGGTCTACAAATTCGATCTGATGTGTAACCTGGAAGAATTCCATGTAAAATCCTTTAGGTTTGGAAGAGGACTATTTTTCATAAAATATATTAAAAAAATTACGTTACTTAAATATTATATTATTCACTCTAAAAGGTACATAATAAATTCCTAGCTACCTAGATGTTTATTCTACAAAATACACGTTATGTTTTATAAATATACTGTTGGTGCAATAAAAATCGATTATCAAGTTTACTGGTGAACTCTAAGAAAGCCATATTTGAATAAAATATAAGTATTGTCAAATGAATAGTAGGTACCTACAACCTTGTACCAAAAACCACGCTTACAAATTAATAAAAATTAGGTTTTTTGAAAGCATGCAAATTCCAATTTATAAACCTTAGAAATTATTTGTAATTATACATGATGGGATGGGCGAACCGTAGAAATCTTATTACCTAATCATTCCAATAAAATGACTATTGTTGTGAGTTAATGTACCGCACAATTAGAATCTATGACGAACTCGAGATGTGGAAATAGAATTTGAGTAGCACATCCCGATGTAATGAATGGTGCTGATGATAAATGGACAGAACAGAGACAGAGGACAGAGAAAATAACTTCGAAGACAACAGTGAGGAAGGTGGTTTATTGCTGGCGGGTGGTGGTGGTGAATATTGATTGATTGATTGAGCTTGGCAGTTACCGATAGATGGTCGGCACGGGGTTGGAGTCTTCGCTCGTGTTGTCAGCGTTGTCGCTCGCCAGCGGTTGCGGTTGCGGCTGCGGCAGGAGCGTCGCGGCGGCGGCGGGCGGCGGCGGGTGTGCGCCGTGGGCGCCGTGGACGCCGTGCACGCCGTGCGCACCGTGAGCGCCGTGCGCGGCCGCGCTCACGTGGTTCGACAACGCTACCTGCGACATCTTACGGTGCAAGCCCGCCGGGTAATTGCTCCCTTGGTGATTGTGATTGTGGCTGTGCGGGTGGTGGTTCGATGTGGTCGGGGAAGTGTTCAAACAGATGTTTATCATAACCACGCCTTTCCTTCTTTCCTCGCGACTAGCTTCTAGCGCCTTCCTTACAGCCGGTATCTCTGAGACTGCAAGGGAGTCGGAACTTCTCGAGTTACGTTTACTGACATTATGCTTGGATTTTGGGAATTTTGTTTTTACAAATTAATGTACTCAAAATTCGGAAGGGGAAATAAAGGAAATAAAAAGATGTGTTGAACAGCCTCCAGCCTGAAATGAAACAAAATAAAAAGAAAAAAATATTTACATAGTTTATAATATTCTGAACATAAGAATGAACTTCAATTATTATTGTGATGGATTTTCGAACGAGGAAAGCGTAATAATCATTATGTCTTATATAAAGATGTGATATTGGAATTCCTACAAAAGTGAAAGGTGATGGTGACAACTATATTTCTAAACGAACTTGTGCAGATATATACTAGGAGCCGGATGTGAAAACAGATCTAAAATGAAACATAGCTAAGAATAGTATGACATGGAATACGACTGCATGAACATATGAGTAGGTACTTCTAAACTTGCATTCTAACAATGGAGGCGTTTCGTATAGATTCGAATGTACTTTTCTGATTCCACAACGTTTATATTATTATTATACGCCTTGGAATAAACATGTATTTATAATAGTATATTCGTACACTATGTGATAGAACTATAAACCTGTTATAATAAATAATTTATTTTTGATATTAAAATGTATTCATTATGGTAATAATTATTAAATTAAATTTTATTATTACTGGATTTATTAGATTTTTTTGTAATAACCACATTATTATTTAGCATTTATCATTTTATAATAAATAACCATGTAAATATAAACGACACTTGGGGTGGATTCGAACAGTCAAAATCTTTATTTTGAAGGCTTAGTTGCAAATACTTCTGAATATTGTCTTAGTGTTATTACAGTGGAAATAAAATAATAGATATGATTAAAAAATATATATTATTTAAACTAAGAAAAATAATCACTTATAAAGTTAAGGCAACAAATCGAAATATGTGGGTATATTTATATTTAACTTAATAAATAGACAATTAAAAGGGGTTTTCTTGGTAATGGAAAAATTTAGAAACATGTCTACGTTTCCTTAAAAACTCCTGTTTCCAAGGCATTTGCCTAAAAAACTTTTTGAGAAATTGTAGTCATGTAGGTATTTGCAAAATCATGTCTTTGTAACTTGTAAGGGGTTTTAATGTCGGAAACAAATTTTGATTTAACATTGAATGCAGATTTACAATTAAAACTAAAGCCAAGCATTGCCAGTGTGTTATGTGGTGCCGGTAGTAGACAATAGTCCAATCTCCTCGACCTCCTATCGTGTCCTGTATATCACACAAAGAAATTATTAAAAGTATTCGTCAACAATTCGAAATACAAATATAAATATGATATTTATGAGTACGACAAAGTAAAAAATGTAATACTGGATGTCCAAGGGTAAAGTGCGCTAACTTCGGGAAGTGATTCTACACGATGATAGAAATAAAAAAAGATAAAAAACTTTTATCGAAATTCCTATTATTTTTTCTGTAGAAGAATATTTATTTTCCTGTACTAAACTTTTTTACGTCAAAACGTTAGAATTGCGAAAAAATTTTCTTTTTCTTTTTTACTGATACTATCATGTAGAATCACCTCCCAAAGTTAGCTCACTTTACCCCTGGACACTCTGTAATTCAATATGTATTCTGTCCGTCTGTTTTCACGTTCTCTAATCCATCTTACACACTTTGACCTATCAAAACCACATTGTGCGTAGTCATCATATTATAGTACCCTGCGCAAATCAAAACCTCAACTTATCGTACTGCTGGGAAAAATATATTGACATCTATTTTTCCTGATATCTAACCTTTCTCTAGGATTCTCCCTTCTAAAAAGTTTTTTTTTGCTAGGTAATTTAATAGTGTGCTTACAATTTATATAGAATATGATCGTTTCAAAATTTATCTAGCTTTAGTTTTCAATGAAAAATAGTCATCAAACCTTCCCGGGCGTTTAGCTTAGCAAACGATTATAGGTAAGCAAACGAATGTACAACAAATTTGATGTTTAAAACATAACTAAATAATTTTTTTATGTCGTAATGTTATTTGTGACATTTTTTTTTTATTCTTCCGATTTTATGTCCGGGTTAAATCTTCCCCATAGGAAAAACTAAACCCTTCCACACACTTTTCCACAAATTATCATCTAGTCAATCAACATTATGCAAGTGCATTATATAAGTAAAATAAATACAAAACAATACAAGAACAACACGTCAACTCACCAGAGATCAAATGGGAAAATAATTCACCGACTCCAGATATTTTCATATCAGAGGGTTCGGCTCGGTAGAAATTCTAACAGGGCCTATAAATCCTACTGATCCCTTAACATAAATATAAAAAAAATATATATATATATAAAAATTTATATTAATATTTTTAATTTTATCCAATTGTATAAAATTATAATGTATGTAATTATTTTATGCCACCATTGCTTATTATTAACCATTACGTCAAAAATTAAAACTTTTCATGTACCTACCCAAACTAAAAGCCCCATGGGAATATAAAAGTATTAATAGATAAATAAATAAAGTGAGAAAATAAAAGCCTCAGCGGTGATTTTTCTGGAATTTCATGATCCTTATCAACAGGCTTTACAAGTTATTGGTGCCTACTTAAAGCGCCATCTTCATCGGTTTTATTAATTATTCTAACACTAGATATTTTCCAAATTAACGGCACATGGTTTTAAATAATTAGGATATTATATCCTTGGAAGGAGTGCTTATAAATTGATAAAATTTCTACAAATGGATGAAATGCAGACATTGCTCTCAATGAATTTGAGCAGGTCGTTTTACCTAAGCTGCAGTTACAACAGTACTCAGACTCGATAAATACGGTTTACGATGCGCTGAGAAAATTTAATCTTTGAAAACAGCCAACGCCCACCTGATATCTAAGAAGGATTTTCTTCTAACCACTACCGCCCACAGCCATCTCTTTCATGATCTCAAAGTTATTGGAAAGGGTGGTTAATAAAAAAATTGCTCACACACCCCGAGAACGACAACATCTTAAGCGTTCGGAAATATGGATATCGTCGAAACCGGTCGACTGGCGATTTGCTCAGGTATGTGACACATATTATTTGAGGGTGGTGATTGGAGCGTTTTTGAAAAACCGAAACCATCGGGTTTGGAACCAGGCGTTTGTTGGAAAGATACCATAGTACGGGATCCACTCAATCCTACATTGTTGGATTCGACCGTCTTCATCAACGTTCTCGTTCGATATGCACAAATTAACCGATACGCTGATGACTGTTCTGTTTTGTGACAAAGGTTGATCCTAACCCAGATTCGTGCTTTGGTAAGGGCCAGCCTGTTTGAAATTTAACGTCGCAAAAAACCAAGGGTGTCTTATCTCAGGATAAAAGAAGTCAATGGTCTAGTGTAATTTGATGGAAGCATCCTTACCAGTAGAGTATGCATTTGCTACTTGGAAGAATTTTAGACATCCTCAAATATCGGGACTCCATAGAAGCTCGATTATATCTGGCTTCCAAGAAACTGGCTGTTTTTGGGAGCCACCTTTGGACTAGAGCTCAAACCTTCCTCGCAACAATTAATTTATGAACAATTTCTGCTGTGTAATTATTATCACGCAAGACAACTATTTCGCCCTCTGAAGGCTTATCAAACAGTGGTGAAGCCACTTACAATCGATATATTTATATTAATTCTATATAAGTACATAATGAAAAAATAGATTTTTATTATATTACCTAAGCCAATACTACTGCAATTTAAAAGGGGGAAGTACCAAAAAAAAGATAAAGAAAAGAAGAATACTATTATATCTAAGCCACATCATATGACTGATCCAAAAAACAATGATGATGATACGCATTCAACTGCCATGGTAGGTGGATGCTGGCATGCCAGCCCGAGTCAGCCTCAGATTTTTGAAGACGGAAAGTGGAAATACCAAGAAAATAATTATAAAAGTTGTCGAGTGCTTTTTACCGAAAGTCTATTTTTAATTATCATATAATTAAATTATTATTTATTTCACGCTAAATGAATTTAATAATAATCTATGTTTCTTTTTAGGTATTTAGTTAGAAAATTACTCTAAAATGATTTTTTTTTCAGGTTTAAATATCATAAGCTTTCTGAGGGCGGACCCTCGGTTAATTACTGGCACTATGGATGACCACTTATGTTCGCCGGTAGGGCCAGCACCACAGGCTTACCTCGGGGTCTACATATCCTAAAAACGACCCTGAGCACACATCGAGTCTTTATAACTCTGTTGGGATTCAGGTCGATGAGAGCCAATGGGTGTGGAGGATTCACCAATCGTTGTGAATTGAATTCAGAAGAATAAGGGGGAAAATAACTTATAGAATACATGCATGATGATAACCATTGAACTAGAAATTGAACCATTCGTGCTCTAATTTCACGAAGACACTTAATTGACAAGATTAATGCTTAGTTGTTAAATCCCCCGTCGCATTTGACATCGTCATAATCGGCATTCGTCGCCATTTAGCTTTACAAATGCTAATTCAAATAACGGCTAGTTAACAACAGATTCATGCCCCAGAATTTGTAAAAAAATTGATTGAAACAGTGACACGTATTAAGAATCGACGGTCAACGGGGCACTTTATTAGAAGTGGCATAGTAATTATAAAATAGGTAGTTATTCAAATAGTGCTGATTGCCGATTTGTGCCGCCGCCAAATATGGCAGGAATTCAAACGCCTGGACCTAACAACAGCAACAATAAAAATATATACATAAAAAATGCGCTTGAATAATATGTGACAAGTAATTGAAAAAAGCAGCCGGGGATACCGAGGAGAGAAAGACACAATCAAAGGAATCAAATGCCTTAATACTTAATATTTTATACATCTTAATAATATGTTGATGAAATTTCAGTGGAATACCCACCTCTACGGTATGTGTGTAAATGGCAAATGGAGTACTCCTTACTTAATTGTAAGAAAGTTAGATGAACAGATACCATAATAATTTGGCACGATCGAACGATATTTGTTTTGGGTTAAAATCACTATAATAATTCTCCGATTCAATTAATAAATGCTAACCTACATACATAACATGGTTTATAATAAAGTCTCGCGTGGACTGATTTGAGGAATGTAGGAGCTTTCAAAGTTTTTGGCACAGTTTCGTAAATAATAACTGCATACTAGTATTACTTCACTACTAAGTATTCACAAGATATTGCTGCATGCCAAGTTTCACAAAGGACCTATTTTTGCATGTATTAATTCCAGCCGTAACGCAATACATAGGTATATGCCGGATGGCAAATGTACCTTCTTAATTTGTACATATATGTTTTAGGTTTTTAAAAGAAAGATAACCATACAAATAACCCAACAGTATTTGAATTATTTCTACTACCATCGTAACTCTTTGCTCTGTACAGATAGATTTCCCTGTAGACAGATATTAATAGGTTCCCCTATTTCCCAGACAGATTGCAATTTTTAGATCACACTCGTCAGGTGGGAATGCTGCCCTTGTTATGTCGGTATCTAAGATGCTGCGAGGAACTATCGACATCGATCCTTTAATCACCGGTGCTTAGTCGGGAAACACGCCAAACGCGCGCCCAATATTTGCAAACAGTTGACATTTTGTCACATGAGAACGGATTTTTTCTGCGACTTCTTCTTGAGCTCAACAGATCGGCTGTAGAACGATTTGCCGGCCTCTGTGTTTCCTCCCTCCGAAGACATGTGAATCTACAAGACCAATGTTCATTGTTCACTCCTTCTTCTCCTCAAAAAGACCCTGTCTAAGACTAAGGACCGGTTGTTTCATGGAATTTCAAGAAGTCATAAAATGTCGAGGTTTATTTTAAAGTTCTGTCCATGTTGTTATCATATCATTATTGACTGGTTGTTTCACAAAACTGAAATAATGTCAGAACTTGAAAGTTAGCTTTGAAATATGATGAATTTTTCACATTCTATGAAACAACCCGCCCTAAGACTCCTCAAAATGTTTTTTAAACATTTTTAACTGAGAATTTACAACAAATTTTAACTGAGAATTTAACGAATACCTGTTTCTGTTTTTGCAGCCGTGATGGAGCTTTATTGGACTACTTTTATTTTCAACATAAATTGTATTGACATATTGTTACTAAATAAAAACGCGCAAATGTCGAAGTTAATAACAGTGGATACGAGTGATACGACTAGGATTTTATAATTACAAACATGTAAAAATATTTAATGTTTAAAAATAAAAATAAGTCCAGAAAAAATCTTTTAATGCGGACCATTATTTAATTTCGATCTGTGGCACCCTCTTTCGGAGATTTTTGAAGTTTCTTTTCTATTTTTGTCGAGCATTTAAGCAAAGGAATAAATCTCACCACATATAAGTATATCACACTGCGGATACTCGAATACAGTATGGCTTGTTTGGAAATAAAAGCAATGTGCTAATGTTTTCCATAGAAAAACAGTCAAGAAGTCGTAATATGCTGTCATTGTACTTGTAATAGGTACCATTTTATTCAAATATTGATGTTGCTCACCGAAGTTGACGTAAAATTATTAAAATAATAAAAAACAAATAAATATGTAAAAAAATATATATATGTCTTATTTTTAAAGTTGAGTTTGTTATTTTTATGATGTTGACAATAAAAAAATTCTTTTTGTTTATTAAATATTTTTTGTAATTGAATATTCTTTCTGTATTAAAGTGTGAAAAGTTGCAAATTTGGATTTTATTTTTAAAAATTCGTAGTCAAAGTAAATCTGAAATAATTATATAAAATAAAATTAATCGCCAGATCATAAAAATAGGTCATTCGTTGTTTGTTCGAAATATGTATCTTATTTTTGACGCGTTATTGAATACATGAGAAAGTTAATGCTTTGGGGGATATATGCCCCCAAACAGGTATTAATAAATGTTTGTAGGATCGTTTTAGAATAATCTATCCGTGTTGACATTGTTGTCGATTATTACAACTTTCCTCGTTTCGCACATGCAGCCCCTGAGATATAGGCCATCGAACAGTAGTAACCTGTATTCCTGTTCTCGCGTTGTGAAACTGTAATAATGCAAAATAATCAAATATCTTACCTTTCCTGATGTTTTCCTGCACTTCGAGCAGCAATTGAACTCACTTTTAAGGAAAAAAATAAATAAAGGGAAAAATAATGGAAGAAACTGGTGGAAAGCAATTGTGTAAAAGGGATGGAATGTTGATTAATTTAACTGTGTCAAATTTGTGCGTGATTTAGATTTTGATTAACGTTTGGTAAGAGAGATAATTTGTATAGAAATATTGGTAAGGATGTGGATTTGGGACTGGTAGAATACTTTCACCAGGGAGAGTTTCCCAACTTGCGGCTGCCTCGTTCGACGAACACCAGAGACTGTTAGTTGGCACGGCGCTTTCCACCGTCTTTTCTATGCTCGCGCGATGCGCCAATACCAGCGCAGCGCCGTGTACGTACACGCCGCAAGCCGCGACCCTCGCTGCCGGCCGGGGGATGGGGCGCTCAGATACCGTGCAACCCGCCAGCGGGCAGCGACTCGACTCATTGTCTTGCTTCACGTATTCCCATCACACGGTACCATCACACTGACTGTACGTCTCGAGGTTGAGTATAGGGAGAGAATACTGAATGCCAAGGACAAAGATCTTACAAAGCTTTCAAATGCTTATCGCACATTCAATCAAAATCGGTTGCCACTGCGCTCAATATGTTATTTGTACCTTATTTTTGGGTTGGGTATTTCAAATTAAAGTACAAATGTGTGCTAAACATAATATAGTGGGGTTAGTGCCAGAAAAAAATACTAAACATGAAATGAATTCAATTTCAAAGTTTTGATCTTAATTATAAATTCAGGGTTATGGGAAATAATAATAGCGTTATTAATTTTTTTTATCTAGAAAGCTGTGTTTTTAAGTATCGTTAAAAATAATGTAACCAAAAAAAACGTTTTTTTTAATAATTAATTCTAAAAACCCTGGCTTTTGATTAATTGAAATTCGGGTGTTGTAGGGTTGAGGAAATACATGGATGAAATTGAACTAATACAACCACCACCGTCCTAGTGTTAAGGGCGCCTGCGCAGTGGCGCACTGACGCAAAGGGGTCCACATAGACTGCTAAAGTTTTCCGGGAATTTTCCGGAAATAAAACAATTTTTAGCAAATAACTTAGGTTTCTCACATTGAAATGTTTATTTAAAACAAAACTGTTAAATTATAACTGTCTTTTTTCGCACAGTTGGACCTTTAATCTAGCATTATTTGGGGTAAATTATTATTAACTTATTAATTTACCACGAGAACCACAGATGGCACTAAACAAGCGATTTTATTATGTGGAAAACAGTTTTCTGGTTTGCGTCTTCAATAATGTTTAATTCGTTTCAAATTGAGGGTTTTCATTTTGCTACGGCGTCATTTTAAATTAAATTAATATAATGATGTATTTTTGGATAATGTTAGCATAGATCTATTTAACGAATAAATATTCTTTTTATGTTTGGATTTCTTCCTGAGTAAACGTAACACGATCGATTTTGTCGATCATGTCGGTAACTTGTTATCTTTCTCACGCACGACTGCAGATCGCTAATGTACAAACATAAATTCACAACAGCTTAATTTAATTTATTAGTTCTTAATTTATTCGACGTGAACTGTTGTTCGTACGTTGGCGATCTGCAGTGGTACTCGCGAACGATGCCAAGTTACCGATACTATTAATAAAACCTTTATCGATTGACAATGCTATAACCAGGAAGGGATAAAATCAAAGATATTCTTTCGATGATCATAATATAACCAAATAAAAAAACGACAAAAGAATTTTTTGAATTATTCATATTTATCTCTAACAAAACTAACTTTTTGTATATATTTTCTGTAAGAAATCATTCATGCAATATAAATATAGTCAGGTTGGGTGATGTTAGTTTTGGTAAGGTTTGGTTAGATTAGGTAGGTTAGATTACGTTTGTTATTGTTTATTTCGTTCTTTTTCTTTACATTTCTTCAACGTTCTTTGTTGTCACTGTTTTGTTTTATCGTAGAACCCAATGACGTTACGGTATACAATGGAAACGTATTTTTTTACTTACCGCCTTAGAAAAGTTATTAAATGTGAATGTAAAACATGTTCTCACCCCGGGTAGGTCGGGACTCGTCTTATCCCCGCGGGAGGGTCTCCAAGCACCATAACTGGAAACACCGGCTCTTTGCATTCCGTTGGAGTATCACCTTTGAAAAATTAACACCACAATAGGTACATATTAATCAGATTAAGCATTCATATATAAACAAACATCATTATTATTATTTAAGATTTAGAAACTTTAACACTTGGATGGATTAGGTATATCGAGCGGATGAACGAAGAAATGATAGTGAACGAATCTGAATATTATGAGGCGAATGTCAATGATGGAAGAAGTCTGGAAAGTTCAACGAAAACATGGAACGATCAGGTGAATCAAAAACTTCGCAATCATGTCAAGAGAATGTTGATATGAGATGATGCATGAATGTGAATGAAGCAAAGAGTTTGTGCCGATACAGAGTCGTATGGCGTCAAATTTAAATTGCTTTTAACAAATAGCGAATACCCCGCGCTCACCTTCTCTACGTGGAATTTTACTTATTACACATTATTCTAATACATTATTTATGTATGGTAATTTTTATCTATTTTTTGTTACTATTTCTTTTTCGTGCAAAATATAATATCTATATCTAATAGTATTTAACGAAAAAATTATTAATGATTTTTTTAAAAGTTCTGTCTTGGAAGGTTCTACGATAACTCCTCAAAATGACAATTCAACACACCTATAAAAAGTGCCGTAAAGTTATGAAACAAAAACTAGGTTAAATAGGTTACATATTATGTATAGCACTTTTATAGGTGTGTTGAATTGTCATTTTAATGAGTTATCCGGTCACCGTCTTGGAACATACTCAATGCTTCATTAACATTCATACATTGTCTCATTCACACCCTTCTATTATTCTGACTCTTGAAATGGCTCGATTCAAATATTTGATTCACCTATTCGTGGCATGTATCTCTCATAACTTTCACCTATCCCACTTCTTCTAACATTATTATATCAGTAACGTACATATTTATAATATACGCATACGTGTGTCTGTCGGTCTGTTACTTTTATTTTGATTCTCTTGTACCTTTGTAAAGTTTGTACGGCTTTTCAAAGAATTGGAGAGGGAATATTTTGCTCCTAATATCAAAATGGTTGTGTATCGTGGTGACCGGATAAATCATCAAAATGATAATATATCACATCTTTAAAAAGTTATATAAAGTCATGGAAAGTAATGAAAAAAAAACTTTATTAACTGGAATAAGTATGTTAGGTTAGGTTAATTTTTTTTTTTTTTTTATCATTTCTAATGACTTTATATCACTTTTTAAAGGTGTGTTGAATTGTCGATGTGTTGATTTATCATGGAACCGTGTATCGTGTACTTGTCTTGGTAGTAGAAAGAGAATAAAAATGAGTATTGCTAATTTATTAAGAATCTCTTCAAATTCTTGTTAATCCGGTTAAAAACGGGATTGCAGGAATTACTGATAAACTTTTAGTACTTTAGCGAATATATTATAACGATGTCGAAACACGTGTTCACAAAAATCCGAATATTTTCTCATTTCATCATGATATATTATCAAGGCAAATGCACGTGCATTTAAAAACATGAGAGCTTTCAATTATCGCTAGGTTTATACCCCCACCCCCATCGTTTCGCCCCCCATACCAACTATCTGACCATCAAACAACATTCCCTCCGGGCTTAATATGAAATTATTACGCAAGAACAAAGCAAATGGTGGTCGTACTAACGGTTCAAATAACGAAACATGAACACAAAAGGTTACGCTACATGCATTGTCTGAAAATGTTTTCCTATGTGGGTGTTTGATGTTTATGCAGGGCTGGTAACATTGGTATAGCTCGACACGGTTAACTATAAAGCTGATCAAATAATGAGCAAATGAACTATTGTAAATACAGACTTGATATTTTATTTGTATATTTAAAACCACACAAGAGGCCCAACTGCTTCCAGCCGTCTGGTGCCAGTGAAACTATGACATCTTCAATTGGCTATATTGTGAGACTGAAGGTAGTGTGCAGTTGCTGCAAAATATTACAACTCAAATTTAGATTTTTAGAATAATGAATTGCACTGCTTAACAAGTTAGAGTACATCGCTTTTGCATTGTTGAGATGTTGCTTGAGACGTTGGAATATCGGAAGATCGGAGTTATTAAGTTTCCAAATTTCAAACATTAATGATAGAGATACATCATATGATTAGATAGGAACTCGGTTTAACTTACACCTGTCAGATTTCCTTGCGCCTTCTAGGTACACAGACATTCTGCAGTTTCTAGTCTTGAATTAATATAAATCAATATGTAATATTTGATTAAGAATCAAAGATTAATATTAGATGCAATCTTTCAAAGAAAGTTGAAAAAATTACAGAAATGCTTAATTCATGTATTATTGAGAGTTCTTTCCATAAAAATGAAGACAAACAAAAACCTTTCAAAAGATTTTTTATGGTGGTTTTTCAAAAGGTGGCACCCCTGTCTAACGGCGTACAAACATTTACAAAGCGTAGTGGTATTACTACATACAGATTATTATTTTTTTTTTATTTATCATGGAACAATCCGTCAATTTGACGAAGGGCGTTGCTAAGCAATACAAGCGTGCGTATGTATTTTTGTAAATCCCTCAGCAAATGGATGTTTGCATCTGAAATTCTTGCAAATTTTATGTTGTTGCTGAAACTGGTTTTTGTTAATTATTGGGCTTCAATTTCCGCTGGAGCGGAAAGAATTATTGCAAAAAATGCGATACTCAACGGACTGAGCCCCATGTTTTACATTAATTTTGTAAATAATACATTACTTTTGCTTTGAGATGTTTAAATTAAGTGTGTTTATTTAATAGACCTACAATATTATTTTCGCACTTTAACCGACAAGATTTATAATGATGTTTTTAAGGTTCTTTCGGCTACATGTAGATCGTGATTCAAGGCTAAAGGGGCGATAAAGTGTTGGGGTAATGAGGCGGAAAGTGGGTAACAGTAGTACACACCTGGCAACGAGTCACAGCAGAGAGTCGGCTCTCCTCCTTCGGGGGTCAAGTCGCCCACCGTGTTTGCCGCCCCTATCGACCAGTTGGAGAAGCTCCGGGAATCGGCCGTGCTGCTGTGTACGAGAGGCATCTGCAAAACAACACAACATTTTCATTTCGTTAAACTCGCAACTCTAAATATATTTCAATAGTAAAACTGATTTGATTAGTCTCAATGAGTGCACTAAAAGTACTTTAGCCCCCCGTCTGCGGTTTACCATGGTTCTATTTGTGTAGGTTGATTTAGTTTGGGTGGGTTATGTTAGTTTGTATAAGTCAGATGTAGTTAATAGTAATAACTTTTTCATCGTATTCTGCATGATATGTCATTTTAATATATTTCATAACATAACACAACGAGACTAATAACAAATTCATAATGATATTTTCCGGAAAAGCTTTCTTTGATAACATCGCAGCAGTCTAGCTGTTCCGTTTGCTGACTAATGTTCCATAGGTCAAACGTATTAAGTAATGGTCGTAAAACATCTAAATTCTAAATTGTAAGGGATACCTTCGTTGATTCGACCGGATTTTTCAACCGGACGGAAAAGTCACTCTCTAGTCTACTTAGGGCCTTTTATAATTATTTTCTTAGATTTTCATAAATAATCAGTTACTCTATTTAACACCTTAAAGTTACGCATTCACTCAGCTGCAGTATTCCGTTGTTAAATGATGTACCCTCTATATAATGCAGACCTTCATAGTACATAAAAAAATATATATTTATAAGGTAATGAATACACAGCAGAACTTGTTTGCAAATAAACTGTTTTTTTTATCAACTAATTTATGATAGTATAAAAGAAAAAGCTTTAATTAAAATTAAGCTCTACAATACTGAAGTTGGACCAAAAGCAGTTTTAATAAGGATAATGCTAATAATAGTCCAATTATTCTGAATATAACATAGCTGAAACATTCTAATAGGTTAGAATTGTAAACACGAAACAATTTTTTTCATTCAAAAGTTTCAATAAATTTTGTGTTATTTTTTTTTCTCAATATTGTGGTGTTTTGCATGTTGGGGTCATGCGACCACCAAACAAGGCAAGGATTTTAGATGGCACGTATGGGTAATAAACACATCGATGATACGGGTAAGTTTTAACGGTCATATTAATTTACTTTTCTACGGACGGAATCATCTATTTAGCGGAAGATGATAATCTCAGACGCTTATTATGAAATAGGCACTATTATATCTCCGAACACATTATAAAATGGGTAGAAATCAGAAAAAAATTAAAACTCGTGTATTTGTTAATATTAAAATTCTAAACAACGAAAAACTTGTATATTTTTTTAAGCAAAGTAGTTAAAACAAAGAAGTGGTTTTGACAGGTATTTACTTACGGGAATGACAGAAGGGGTTACAGATACTGAATTAATGTTTAGAGTAATGTGTGACGATTATTATGAGTGTAATTTTAAGCATTTTTAAGTTGCATTAACTTAATGATGATAAGACAATAAAAATTGCTTTTTATAATACATTATTGCTTGTCACCTTTCTAGCTGCTTTTCCGCAAAACACAAAATGGGTGAAATATCTTTTAAAATAAGCCAATAATTTTGATTTTGATTTTGATTTTACTGCGAATGTTATGAAATCGATGAAAACTAGTAGATTTTAGTCGATGTCAACTGTCAAATACGATTGTCGTTTGCAGGCGTGCCGGAAGTCGACTTATCGCCAATAATGTTTAACAGACATGCTAGCACCCTGAACCTAGTTACGGGTCAATTTTTAAATTCTTGACACCTTATCAAAGTACCTTCATATTGTGTATATAAACCTGATAGCATCCTTTTCTAAAAAGAGACAGGCTGATACTATGGCGCAAAGAAAGTAAAATAGGTCCTTATTCAATGAACAGAGTTTGAATTACACACAGAATACAGTTATTTTCTGTCGTGATTTACTATTATTAGGTATATATCCAATTTGGTCTAGCGAATTATTCACTTCGAGTTTACAGTGCCGTGATTAAAGTTACTAGTGGTTTATTATATCTATGAATGTATTATTTTATATAATAGTTAGTGAAACGAAAATAATGCCAGGGAAAAGAATCGGAAGAAATGTTCAAACAAATTCACAATATGGAAGGTATATTCACGATCCCTTACAATATACCTACGGATGTTAAGTGCTAGAAAAGAAGGGCAAAGCATATTGAAAACCTTTTTTTTTCGACTTTTTTCGTTTCTTAGTTCGTCGTTTCGTTTTCGATTAAGTAAATTCTATATCTTGCGCTAAATCTCATTTCCACCGCATTACCTTTTTGCTTCTCCCGCTACCAGTTTCGTCGATTCAAATTTCAATTGAATCTTCAATACTTAGATAGAATTCAATAGAATAATTACATAAATGTTAACTTGAAAAAACTTAAAAGAGAAATCAAAGTTTTTTTTAAACAAAAAAAAAATCAAAGTAGGAACAATTTACATATTTTTTTACCGATTTTCTACTTTCTAAAGGCAACCGTAGGTAAAAATACATTAATATTTCCTTCATAAATAATAATAAACATCACAACATCCAAACAATGTACATAATATAGAATGCTACGATAGATATTGATTTCCAAATAAATGCACACAATACAACACGGGGAGGGTCTCTCCCGGGAGGTTAGTGGGGGTTATCCCTACTTACCGGTCGCTACTTACTTTACCTTACTTTGCAGATATATCATGTATGGTCAAACCAACCAAGGAATTAATACCTTTGAGGAATTAATTAATATGACTTAGTTATATGTGCTAAAATTATTACCAAGTGGAAAACTGCTGTTTTCTGTCTCGTAGATAAGAGAAACCAAGCAATATTTTCCATGATGCATCGTTAATCATCAATCATCATCAAAAGCGCCTGCCTTTATTTATTTATTTTTATTTTTTTATTTATACGTACATTTTACATGATTAATACATTTATTTAGAGAAGATACATCAGAGCACTATGCTAGGCAGCTGCTTGTTTCATAGTGACCAATGAAGGAATGGTTAGTTTGAACTTAAGTCCAGTGTAAACATATTTTGGTGTAATTATAAATAAAAAATGAAAATTGGTAAAAATGTTTTCAATAACTCACAAAATTGTCATTTTCTATAAAATAAACACATATATATAAAGTAGTACACATATGTACATACATACATGCACACATACATATATATACACATATATTATATATGCATTTACATATACATGCATACACACACATACATATACATACATGTATCTTCTTCCTCACACATATAAACAATATATACACCTCTATCTGAGTACGGAAAGTAGGTTACCGACACTATCCCACTCACTCAACAAAAAGACCCCAAGCACCTTCCTGAAACTGTCGTATTTGGAAATTGACTTTATTTCTATTGATAAATTGTCGAAAATTTTAGGAGCATAAAATTATATTGTGACTGCCATTCAGGTTCTCGTTGCTGGAATAATATAGTTGGATTGGTTGGAACATCTTGTGTTATAGGTTGATTAAAAAAAAAAATTCGTATATTTGAATTTGTAGAAGGATAAGTGTTTGATGGTGACCGGATAACTCATCAAAATGATAATTCATCACATCTTTAAAAATGTATATAAAGTCATGGAAAGTGATGAAACAAAAACTTTATTAACTGGGTTAAGTAGGTTAGGTTTAAATTATTTTTTTCATCGTTTCTAATAATTTTATATCACTTTTTAAAAGTGTGTTGAATTGTCATTGTGTTGATTTATCATGGAACCGTGTTTGATGTATAGGGATTTTATATTGAGTACTTTAAAGTCCTTAAATAAGTCATTCGTGGGGTGAATGTAGTGTACTTTGTAGATTGTCCGCATAATCAATTTTTGAGCTTTAATTAATGTATATAATTTTATTATACGAACACACTAAACACACATCTTTCATCGGTAAGAAATGTTTATATTAAAATCATTTCTGCTATGCTGTGAGAACAAACAAACAAATAACATTATGTTTTTCTGAGAGTAGGTATATGGTTCATGAGTGGATAGTAATAATAACAGTGGATAGAACGTACCGCGGGAGAATCGCAGGCGGCGCCCTGACTGCCCCTCCGGCACTGGTTGAGGGACTCGCTGGATGACCAGGCCCGGCTGTAGAGTTGCTGTCCAGACCAGGACTGCGGTATGCCAGGAGTTCCGCCTGCCTGAATTCAAATAAACATTATCACATATTTATCTACGTAGATCTAATGATCTACAGAATAAGTTTTAAATTACGTCCTACGCAAACGGCGAATGTTGCTAGACGTCAAATAGCTTGAGCGACGTTCCTGCAGAAGGAACCTGTCATCCAAAGTACTCAAATGTGCTACACGTTCCAAATGCCACCTTACGGAAAGATGATAACACTTCATTTGAACTTCTGTAATGCGGTTTATTTACGTTCAGATTAAAATCATTTTGTAATATATTTTAATGTTACATAATTACAACTGCTAGATAGCATATTTTATCAACATATAATTTTTTTAATTAGATTTGTACATATATTACAGTATTATTTTAAATCATAGACATAACGTATTTATAATAAATAAAAACTATAAAAAATTAATACCGAATCGTAAAAAGAGTACAGAGAAAAAAAGAAGAGATAAAAGGCTAAGTACAAAAAAACTATATCGCATACATTTTTTTTAAACATGCAGCTATCTATCTATGAAAATTAGTTAATTTTTTTTATGGATATGTTAAATATTGTAAATTTTAGGGACATTGTATAAGCTGTTCTAAGGTCGGGTACTTCCACACCTCCATTCCTCTTCATAAAAACACACATTTTTTCTCTCCCCCAATGCTTTCAGCCTCACAATATCAACGAATAGTTCCAGCAGCTCTGAGCGGTTACGCCTCCTGTATAGAGTAAAAGCAAAGCAACATGCAGATACCAATATCAAAACTTTATATACATAATATACATGGAAACCACCATAAAAATATCTTATTGTTGGCACTGTACTGGCATAAAACGTTATTTACTCCGCTTAATTTATTTATTGAATATCAACGGTATAAATACGAGTATACCATAAACCGGTGACCGGATAACTCATCAAAATGACAATTCAACTCACCCATAAAAAGTGCTATAAAGTTATGAAAAGTGATTACACAAAAACTAGATTAAATAGGTAACTATTTAACCTAATTTTTGATTCATCGCTTTTCATAACTTTATAGCACTTTTTATATGTGTGTTGATTTGTCATTTTGATGAGTTATTATGGAACCACCATATACCATAATTATATGTCACAGAATAACAATTAACTGTGGAATTTGATCATAAAATTACGACAGAAAGTATAAAATTAATACTAGAAGTAGAAAAAAATACATATAAAATATTATCAACAAGTATGAGTAGACTTACGTTATATTAGTAATGATTTGATAGTAAAGCCTTATTGTACCTAGCTGCTGTGCAGTTAAACAGATCCGCTACATCTGCGTACCTATTACTAACTTCATGTAATCTAGGTACAAGCGAGTGTTTAAAATGCTCAGTCTTGAAACTGTTACAATTAAATAAGATTTTAGAAAAATAGCTCTTATGGGTATATGAAATTCAATGAGGTTAATTAAATCAAGGCTGTATACACTACCATAACGTTATGTTATCGATCCGCGTGTAACTTTACTAATTACAAAACTGTACTACTATTTGCTACTAGTTTTGTTACCTGCAGTTATAAAATCACTTGAAACTTATTTACTCTTTGAAATTACTTAATTTTATACAGTTCCTTTTTAAATGTGTTTTTCAAAACATGATAAAATAATTTACTTTTAAATAATTCAAAATAATTATTGTTATTAATAAGTTCTACAAGAATTTTATTTATTTCTCGAAAGAGTCGTCACAATAACACTGCATAACTTAAGAACAACATTATCATTTTTTTTAAATATGGCGTCCTACGAAGTAAATACAAAATCATTTACATAATACATACATTTCCATAGCATCACACAAAAATAATTCAAACCCAAAGGTGCTTTAGTTTGCTGCTCTTGCCTTTCAGTTACAAACATAATAATGGTTCACTGAGATTTAGCTAAAATAATTCTTGTCATATGTATTTAAAATCATAATAAAGACCTACATTTAGTTAAAGTTCTTGCAAACAATACACATTATCTCAACTTTGACCGGGGAAAATAATGGTAAACAAATTAGCGCCACTGCCTTATAACATCATCAACTATAATAAATTGCGACGAATTAAAAATAATAATTTTCCAATACCTCGAATATTCATCACGTGACTAGGCATAACGTCATAATTAATTAATGTTTTATTGTTGAGTAAAACTCATTATTTCAAAACAGATTTTAATATTTATCAACTATTTTTGTCTACATAATTTAGTGTCACTCAACCTAAAAACAAATAAATCTTAGTAAAAGACAACAAAGTTTAGTAAAAATAATACTGTTTTCAGCTTGGTTAGTATTTAGCGGTAACATCAGACAAGTTTAGTGTTGTAAAACGGTTCGGTAACTTATTAGTTTGTTTGGATGAAAAGGTTGGTTTGACTTCACACGTGAAATGATAATTATGCAAATAATGGAAGTTTACTTCTCTTTCAAAGTCCTGCTGGTCCTTTTCAATCTGCCGTTGGTACAACAGCTCCCTGTCCAGCGCCTCGTCTTGAAGGTTTTCCTTGGCCAATCGAACCTTTTCCTTGACGCGGCGGGGCAACAAAGAGCGTTATATAAATATGCCGACGTAACTTGTCATTGCCACAAACAAATTATAAATTACACGGGTTGCGTTTGTATGGATTCCCTCCAGTGACGGAGTTAGAAAACTTTTTACTCCAGTAATTGTTTTTACTCAAACTTGAAGGTGTTTTACTTATTTGCTCTCGGTTTTAATACAATGTGATTGTTTAAATTGAGGACAATAGTGATATAGTACAGCAAGTAAAGTTTATATAGCTTCTTCCAGTTGAAGCCAGTCCCATACGATTGAAATATAGGACATTTAGGTATATAAGTTCGAATTCATATTATACTGCATGGAAACATGGATAACAAACCTTTCAACAAAAGATTCAATTTGAAATATGAAAATATATTTGAATAATAATGTAGATAGGTATCTTATTGAGCCAACAAAAATAGCTGTTTCTTTTTAATTAAAACACGCAGGAAACACTTTAGCGACAAAACCTAATAAATAATGAGATACTTATTAAAAAAACTAAGTACTACAATTTCTAACCATTTTTTATTTTAAATTAATTATAAAAAGTTTACACGGAAAACGTCCGTCGACATTATAAAAACAATTTAATATTTACAATATAATTTATTTATTTTCCTTTTTCAATTATAACAATAAAAACACAGATTCTTTCAATTCACAGACTGTAGAAATTGTAAGCCTATGCAAAAATGCATATGTAATGTCCGACTAAAAACACGCTTTACACGTTTTTATACTATTTTTCTAGGTACATTGTTAAATAAATCTCTGTATTCTATTCCAAACTAGCAGGTCGCGCACAAATGCTGGTGTCAGTGATCCAATCAGAAGAATGTGTGAATTGCTTAATCATAATCAAAACCTGAAGGATTCCGACATATTTTTGATACATGCAGTACCTTTAGTAGTAAATTGATAGCCGTTTTCATATAAAAACAACAACCTTTAAATACTTCCTTCATACATTATGTATGTTCTCACTTCTCTGTTTAATACCATTTTCGAATTAACTGACTTTACCCTCTATTCTCTAAAAAGTATTTGTTAACATTTGTTAATGGATATTGGGTACTTTCTCCTATTTTTTAAATTAATAATTCTTAATATAACTTACTTTGTAATATTATATTTGTGAAGGTTTATTATTATTAGTTTTAAAGGCTGCCATGTTAATCTACGAGAAATAGTTAGGAGACTGGCGAATTTTTAAAATTAATTATTTTTTACCGAATTTTCGTACAGCGCATATAGCATACTATTGTATGTATCATAAAAAAACATTTGTTAAGGTTCATTCTATAGATTATTGATTACTAAAATGTTACTTAAATTACTAAAAGTTTTGTTCGCAACAACGTTACATCTTCAGGGTAAGTAAAGGAAATACAAATATAAAAATGAACATAAAGTTCTACTCTGAAGTGGCTTATTGAACATCATATCTTTCAAGGGCGGGAAAAGAGTCTTAAATTATAATATAAATTTTTCAGAAGACGCGAATTAAGCGTTGCTTTTGAAAACAATTATATAATGCGTAAATATCAGGAATCCAATATTTAAAAATGCAATTTTATTAAGTTTATCAATTTTATCTCTATTTTAAATTATTATGCTGTATTTTAATATAATTATTTTGATATTTAACTTTTGGGTCATAACACATACACCTTTTTAAGGCAAATGACTTTGTATTTGATATCAAAAATATCTATTCATAATTTACTCTTTACCGAATGATTCCCTTTTTATATTTTATTTGGTGATTTAAATCTTTTCTATCATAGAAAAAATATTCTAGTACTATGTCGATCAGTCTATGTTAACAATATTCTAGTACAATGTCGATCAGTCTATGTTAACAACATTTTATTGGACATGATTTGAATCTATGACTAACGCCACTTTGTTCAACTTCGTATAACTTGTGACTTTTGACAATAACAAGTAAACATAAGACATTAAACAGCCTTACTAAACGTGGTGTAAATATTACGCGGCGGGTAAGGTCAGAAAAGTGATTAACTTATTACAATGGATACTACCTTAGTTTGTTTGGTTAAAACGGTCTTAAACCAGGATCAAGACCGGCTTTACTACACCAACGTTGAACGGGCTTGTAAGAATCTAATTAGTAAGACGGTAAGTAGATACAAAACACTTATATCTGGATATTTATCACCCACACTTAAGATAAATCTACTAAACAATGCATGAATAAAAAATCTACTTAAGTTATTTTGGCAATTAATGGATTACAATTCTCAGCTTCCTTGGAAATATGATCAGTAAAAGAAAGTTAAAATAGCACTCGCGCTCATTCATAATGGGGGATCATATGCAACGATTCAACGTCTATTTGCATAACAAAACATTTGCTTAGTGGGCAAGGTTCATAAAATAGTAAATAATGTATTCTTGCAAAATCAAAATGTATTCTCAGTAGCAAAGTAAGGCCGATTTACATCATTCCAAGGAATGTGTGAATCTATCGTGTTCAATGGTGTTGCACTATAATTAGTAAAATTGCTTTTAAAACGACGTTTATAATAATTGACTAGGCAAGGAAAAGGATTAATAATTATTATAAGCGCATCACGAGTATGTGTAATAGCAAAACTATAATATTACAGAACTTTTGTGTTTGAAGGCAATGGTGACTTTAGTGATTCTCCGGAGCAAATAGTTATTTACTTGAGAGTTGGAGCATTCAAGAAGCCAAGAATATTGAGATGTTCCATGAATTTAGATTCTAAAAATACAAAAACAATTAGGAATGTAACTTATCGATTAGATGTCACAGTTTTCAAGATTTTTTTCATTTAGCTAACACTAATGCAGTACACAAATTATAATTTGTGCATACATTGTTTGTTAATTTAATTGGTCCTTTCCATACATCATAGAAAGAGCTGAGGAATTAACTGTTAATTTGTTTTGAAATCAATAGTCTCTGAGCTCATACTAAACTGATATGATATATCAGACGGAAAACTACTTGTCAGTTGTAGATCTACTAGATTTATCTGATAAAAAGTATTGTAAAGAATTTTTTATATATTTTTTTTCATGCCTCCACAAATTAAAATCACTTCAACCCGCCACGAAACTGATTCGAGCTGGCCTGTTATTTAATACAAAAAATAAGAGTGGTTTCTAACATAATTATTAGGTAGGTCTACTGCAAATATCAATACTTGTTTAAATTTACTCAAATTATCTTCTAGAATTTAGCGTGGTGTATTTATTTTGGCAATGACGCACTTGCTTAGGAATCAAAGCTGCCATCGAGCCGGATTCCAAAGATTTTCAAAAACATGTTTGCCAGAAAATAAACATCATTGATAAAATATTGGGAAACGATTCGCCAATGTGGAAGAAGTTACGCAGTACGCCAATAGTACTTAGGCTCAAATACTGCACTGCTGTGAACAGTGAATAAAAGTTGCAAAAAAATTCGTGTAACAAAAACTAAATCCCTACATTGAAGACGACCAATTTTTTTTTCATGTAAAAATCAATTACCAAATATTTTATTTAAATGCTGATTTCTTTTGGGTCCAACAAATATTTAAAATATTAACTAACTTATAATTTACACTACATCAATTTCTGTAAATTTGCAATAATCATAGAAAAAATATACTATCTATTATTGAGGGAGATCCTTTTAAAATATCAGATTTCCGGGGACGTTCGCGTGGACGGAACTATTGTTAAAGTCAAAAATATGTAACATGGTAAAATATTGCAAAATGCGTGGGTTGTTATTTTTTATTTTAACTACAACATCTATTAGAAACTCACTGTTGAAATAATTTGGCACCACCGAACATACTAATTTTATAGCATAATTATTATTATCGGAACATATTTTCCATATAATTTCCCACCGAGAATTTTGAGAGCGGTGATATGTATGGCACTTAGAACAATAGTGATGTAACACCAATTATGTAAGTTTCGATAATAACAGCGTTTTGTAAAATGTTTTTGAATCAAATTAAAATCATTAATACTGCTAAATAATGTGTTAATGGCTACTAAATTAAGTCCTAATTTATTTAAAATTAGCTGACGTGTACCCGGCGTTACTAGGGGTTATCCTTAGGAGATAGACATATAAAACAATTGACTTTCTTGTAGGCCTTTTCAAGATATACAAAACCGTAGAAAATTATTTTGACGTATCTCGTAAGGTTTAGCCAGCGTTAGCAATGTAAGCGCCCGAAAATGTATTTTTTACGACTCGATTACAAAACATCGGCTTTTCTCTAATTTCCATAAGTGATAAATGATAGTGTGAATTAGTTTAGAAGAACTAAGCGCACAAACAGACAGACGCGGATGGCGACTTCATTTTATACTATTTAAAGATAGAAAAAAATTTACAATTTGTATGAACAAAAATTGTGTAAAAGCAAAATTCTGTTATTTTAAAGAAATAAACAGTATTTTTGTAAATAAACCAATATTATACTGATACTTTAACACATTTTGAGCGTATCTAAGATATAAACTGATTTTTGTAAGTAACACGTACATGTACATGAATTCTCTGTCAAAAGTTGAGGAAATTTAAGCAATGTTGAGGAAAATATATTTACATTAATGTGTTGTTTCCCTCGATAGTGTTACCTTTTTGACTTGCGCCTCATGTTCGGTCTTTTGTTGCTCCAGTTTTTCCTCAGTGAGCGGAGTATCATCCTCCTCCGCAGCCGAGCTTGGTTTGCATCCTGGTGAAGGTAAAATGTTTCAGAATTCTATTTCGTTTCGAATATTACCGGATCTTAAAGTTTATGTAGTGTTCGGCATGAGCAGAAATATTTCGTTCCTTGTTTGTTCCGTTCGTTGAAGAATGTCATATGTATTATAATGTATTACACATAAACTCAAAACTTTTGAATCCAATTTAAAAATGTTATTTTTATTTACAATATGTAACATAATATTGCACACGATATTATATCACGCAGTGATTCTGATCGACTCCCGACGTTTGGCCAGTTTTTTTTCACTCCAGAAGAAATTATGTTGTTCAAAGGTAACACAGTCGTCAAGTCATTTTAATTATTTTTTTTACACGACACTAAGGCCCAGTGATTTAGTAGAAATTCAAATGGTCATGCAGCGTTATTTTGTATTTTTTTTTTTTGAAAAGTTCCCGTTAAACGCCAACTCTAGATGCTTCACAGCTTTCTATCAAATTTTTAATACTCTTTCTGCTGATCAAAAAATGTACAAAAGCTGAAACGACTTAGGATCGGCATACTTTAACGGGAATCTTTCAACTGTCAATAAAACAAAATGGCGTTGTGCACGGAGAAAAATGAGTACTGCTGATTTATTAAAATCCCATTAAAAACGCGATGTCGCGTCATTTCCTAGCAAAATATCAGTAAATTCATAACATATCGAAACACGTGTTCTTGTAGCTGCGCTTATCGTAATAAATATAATCAATAAATGCAAAAATATTATTATTTTTATGAACACGTGTTCTGACATACTCATAACACATTTGTGTTTCACTAATAGTATTTTTTTATGAAATCTGTCAATTCATTCGTTAAAAGCTCGAAGTCCCGTTTTCAACAGGAATACTTTCAATAAATTAGCAATATTTTATATCAGTAAGTTTTCTTCGTGTGACTTTGTCACACGTGAATTTCTGAGAAACAACTGGTCCTTAATTTTATTGCAAATTTAAAAAAAATAATGTGTAGTGGAAATTTTTCCATGGAGGCGTGTCTAGTGAACACAAAGGAAAGTAATTTTTCCTTATTTCAGATGAAATTGAACAACTTTTTAAATACACAGATTACTTCTTGAACAGATAATCAATTTCACTAGCCTTTCTGAGAACTAGAAATTGAAAGATTTTGCATAAATTGTGGATACTAGTGTCCATTAAAATCAGTACAAGACACATTTGGGATTTTCTGTTCTGTTCCATGTAATCTGGAATGTTTGTGCTGTTTGGTTAAGGCCCGTAGTAAGCGTTTGGAGATGGTTTGAAAAGGAGATATGTAAATACGATTGTTTGAGGGAGCGCGTTAATATAAAAAAAACGATACTAATTAAGGCGATGCACTACGTCGTGTAATATTTTAAATTGAGCCGCTATCAATAACAACCCTTACGTAGATGGCGATAAGGTTTAAAGTCCCGCTTAACACTATCCGCCTGTTTTGATTTATGCAAGAAAAAAACATGGCCAAAAAGTGCCTTTTATTTTATTTTGTGGATGTTCAGGCATAAATATTTTTTTTTTCCGATCATTTTAAAAATAACGTTTCGGCATAACTAATGTATAGATATTATCTTAAAAAAAACATGTTTTTATTGGAACTTACAACTTAGAGTTAACGAAAAACTTGTTATAAAGCGGTGGAAATTGGGTATACGGGGATTATGTAAAAATATGTTTGTATTTTTCTTACCTGCCGAGGGAGGTGGGTAAGATATCCAAAATTGATGAGCCAGTTTTACTTTTGACGGTCGTTGAGGGAATTCAAATTATTTTTTATCGACGTCAATTTATTCTGCATCTACTTCACTAAGCAATCAACACATTATAGGCGTATGGTTTTATGTATACACTAAAAAGGAAGCACTGCAGGAAAGGAACAATATTACCATAAGTGAACACCTGCTCAATTCCATAAGTTTTGTAATTACATTACAAATACGTTACTGTAAGATATGAACTAAAAATACAACTGGTACAAAATAAAACATTTTCAATGTATTAATAAATAATGGTATTAAAGGATCTATCGGTCAGTTTTGAAAGTTGATTGTATTTATTAGATTACGTTAATTAGTTTATTGAACAAATAACGTAATTAGAATTACAAAACTTTGTATAACTATTGAGAATATTTCAAATGTATCTATACAAGTGCTATATTTTCTTAGTAGTCCCTAGGCTGCTAGGCAGATTGCCAGTTCTAATGAATTAAGTTAATTAAGTTGCTATCAAGTATTATTATTAGGTATTTTCTTCAATCTATATCTACTAAGTGTGTTATTTAAAGGTATGATTCATTTTAATATCATCATTTAACTTTCCATTTAATGAATCTTTTAACATACCTACCTGTATTATTAATTTTGTTGATCTCCAGTTAAATAAATTCATTGTTTGGTTCTCCAATATTATTGATTTCCAAATATGCGTTTAAAACCATTAATTGTATTATGAAATGTTATCTTTGGATCACGGAGCACTAGACCTATACGCTTTTAAATTAGTCAGTTAGATGTGTTTTAGATACTAAATAAGAAATAAATTATGGTAACTTTGTTTTAACACCTAATTTAAATTATTTAAATAACTGGTTACGTACATTGTTGAATAAATTATTTGACTCAATTAGTTAGGTATTTGTGATATTATTTCTGTTGATCGTGTATAAATATAATCGTTTACCATCCAGTTGCCAATTAAGAAGTTTTATTAACCGATAAGAAACACTTTTATTTTTGCAATGTTCGATTTTGTGCATAGAAAAGTCACTGCCAAATTAGTGTAGAATATGCACACACGAGAGTATATAAATTATTCACTTCATACACACAAATTGTGGGGAAAGAAGCGTTCAAACAACTGTTACATATCAATTCTTAACATTAGTTATGTGATTTTTGATTTAAAACACAGCGCGAGCATAGAAAAATGTTTTACTTCGGCTTCAACAATGTGTGAAATATCTCGGACGTCAGATGTGGGGTTATTATTAGACCTAAGCCGCTCGTCGCTGGTCGATTGAATGCTTCAAGAATATTTCCACGAAAATACACACGCAGTTTCACTCAATGAGCGGAGAAACTAGTATAATAGTTTTATGTGCATTAAACAAGAAAATTAAAAATATGAATCCCTTTTTTTATTCAGATACATCTATTTTAAAATATTGACTGCGGATTGAATCTTCGTACGCAGGAACTAGAGTCGACAACTCTATCAATCCTTACCAAATGCCGATAGGGTAGGACCGACATTTATTTAGTATTTTGATTGCTGTAATATCATCCGATTTCAGAAAAATACGTATCTGTGTGTGTATATGTAATTGCAACCACACAACAACGATGAGATGTCTATCTGCCGAGTTTCAGCTCGATGAGATGTAGAAAAGTGGGTTAATTTTCGCTTCCAAGATTTGCATTAATTCCTGAAAAAAGTCAAATACGCCTTTTTTTTTTTAATTAGCAGATGTGCCCGGGTTCAAGGGGGTGAGGTTTGTCCATGTCTTGGTGGCGGATGCGTCTGATCAACAGCTGCGTGTTGGGCCGGATCGGAAGCTGCCGGATGAGGGACCCCTTTGACATCTCTAATCAGCTCGACCCCGAGACCTTGCATCGCAGTGGGAGGCATGGATTTATATTTCACTTCTGGACACACTGACCCCCAGATTCCTACCCACCGCTCATACCTTTTTCTTTCCCTGAACTTCCTTCCTTTAAAAAGCTTTCAATCCCCAAGCTTTTAAATCAGTTTGACGGGTATAATTGCAGATAATTAATAAGTAATTTAAAAATTTCTTAAATGCCATTTAATTCGAAAAACAATTTATTTCTTTTTTTGTTCACTAACTTGAAATATCTTTGAAAGGCAATGGCGTGCAGTCCATACAGGCTGAAAAGCTATGCCTATAGTATTGATGAATATTTGGTAATTTCCTCGTTCAAAGGTTGGAATTAGAGTAAAATATTATTACTACACAAATAATTTCTCAAATTGAATTTACAAACACCGTCCGACTGTTATAGAGAGATATCTACCACGATGGCGGCTGTCACATTTCAGTATTAAACTTGTAGTAACAATAATAATAATTTTATTCATATTATCCATATTGGCATATCATAACATAATGAAAATTTAAAAAAAAAATAAGAAAAGAACAAAATATATTAATATTACATCACAAATAAAATTAACGGTCGTTGGCTGAGTTGACATCGCGGTTGGGTCCCACCCAGGCGTAGTGTATTCAAATCCTCGGCTGGCTAAGTCCTCCATCACAACACAAGCAACATTTTCCGCTTACTGTGGTGGTAGTTAGAGATTTTCAAATATTGTCCGGTGTCTTTCTTTAAAAAAAATTATTAAAAAAGGAAAAATAGTGTAGGTACGGTTCATTAAAAAAGTTTAACGAGAGTGTAATTATTATAATTTAGTAAAGGTGAGTGTTTCGTATTGTTAAACATTTGCGACTCACGGTTGACATCGTTTGTAACTCAATGATGAATCGCGAATATTCGTATAATATACATATACAATTTTTTTTACGATAAACATTGTAACTTGAAAAATATATTTGGCTTGAAATATAACTAGCGCGATATCCGAAAATCAGTCAACAACAAAAATAAATTGCTTCTAAAAGTAATAAAAGAATTAACCACCTGTCACCAATTTTCACCGTACGAGCATAATTCATACATCGCGATGCATAGTAGCACCTTTAAAATAATTATTTAATCCACTCGAGCTATTTTTGTGGATATTATGCCAAGTTTGCCAAGATCGCTTGCCATAATGTGCCTAATTTATGGAACCTAAAATGTGGGATATACGGTGAAATCTAGGTGGATTCATTTGCTTTAAACAGCAGTTAGAAGTTTCATATGTTTCCATATTAATATTTTGAGGAATTGTATTATATATGTATATAGACACCAATCGCTTTGTTTAATATAAGGGCAACACAATATTTTTAGATGTCTCTTGTTCCTTTTAGTTAATATTTTGTAAACATTTTTTGTACATAACAGACTGTGTTTCCATTTACAACATAATAATATACCGCGCCATACCTCGTGTCATGCTATCCCGAGCCAGTACCTACGTCCATTCTGCTAAGACCGTGGTGCCGTACCTGGCTGTAGTTGTTCGGTACGAACAACTTTATAGCATTCAATGAGATACGGGCTTTCTATTAAATTACTAATAATTTGATACGCCTTTACTGCAAGAACCCCACTCCTCCTCGACTGGAGAAGTTGGTATCGTGTTTCAGAGAGAAAATCTTCATGATGCATGAATTACGGGTACTCTCCATCACCGTTTTTCATTATGTGCAGCTTATCAACTTATCTGTGCAAGATATTAAATGAAGAAAGCGGCTAGTGCGCAAATAAGAATATTCATGTGAAGATAAAAATAAGTAATCGAGTTTATGTCCCAAAAAATAATAAATTACATTTCAATAAACTATTTTCTTGATCGATAACTTTCCTTCATATTGAAGATTCTTCAAAATGTGTGCGGACAATTCTTAATGGTAGTGCGGCCGCACACCCGCACACTTTATGCTACGTATACATACACGAGCCAAACTGCCAAACTGAACCTCTACTTATGGGAAAGGAACAAAGCAACCGCAAAAAGCCCGAAACGCCGCTTGCAGTTGCTTCGTTCCTTTCCCGTAATTCGTGCTCGGTTCGCGTTAAGGTTCGCAAATGTACACGTACCATTAGAGGGAATATTGCTCTCCACGCATTCTCATATGCAGTTCCAAGGAACCTTGTGTTGGTTCTGCGTCTTCCCGGCTCTGCCTAAGTACCTAAGTTGTCTAATTATAATATTAACAGATGATAATGCAATGTTTATTAAAATATATCATATAATATGAAAATAATTGCGATTATTTTCTTTTGTGGGGACAAACAATGTACCTACATATTATATTTCTCCTAACAACGTAATAGGTATTTAGATCAGTTTTATCCAAGTACCTAACTGACAGGAATTTATAAAATAAAATTCCAGTAAAACAACATTATGTCAGTGAAAAACCTAACCTAACGAAGTGATTCTTCAAGTGATATTATTTTATGGTTAGGGATTTCATTAACAGGAATATCAATGTCGAACACCTTTGAATGAATCTTCAAGGAGATGACTGTGATTTCGGTACTATCCGCATATATATTATCTAGATACATATTATTATTTGGTGAGCCTCAATCATTCTTTCGCAAAGCAATAGAAAATGTCCGCATTATGATAAACCTCTTTAATTAGACTAATGGAATCTTTAAAATATTGTTTGTTGTATAATTTTTAGCGTTGCATTCAAGTTAGCATAACTTGTATAATCATTTCTAGATTGCTTATACACCGTGTTCCACGCTCATACCGCGAAACTTTGGAGTGTAAAAAAAAAACATTTTTTTTAATAAAGTTATGTTAAATTCTTATAGATGTGTGGTTTACAAAGCGCTCGTATAAATATAAACACAATTTCATCATTATTTGATCAATTTAAGTTTTGAAATGTGAGGGTGGCCATTGTGTTATCCGAACACGTGCAATTAACTAAACAGTAGTTAGCTAAATTATTTTAGTATGGGCTAATTTTGCATACACCCCTCTCCTTCGACATTGTTGTAAATGATTCATCCAAGCGTGCATTACTCGCAAAAGTTAAGTTACAATTATTCTAGACATTCGACATTTTTTGAGAATTAGAATTATTTTGTAAAAATATATATATTTATTTTTTTCTTAGATTGACCACCCCACAAGTTTCGTATATCCTATGCTTTTACGTGCCACGTCTATATATTTTATTGGTACATTTATAAAATTGAACTTTTATTCCTTTTCAAGGGATTGAATAAAACACTTACGTTGTTCTTTTTTTTATTATTTAATAATTAAACAGTTTACAATGTATAATATTTGCTAACAATAATGATATATAAAAATTAGTTTACACAATTTTTTATTAAAATTTTGTTGATGTTTCTCTTTTATGGAAGCAGACGCTTGTGTTTAAAAGAGATGCTGAGTATCGAGATGAACATTATTTATGTAAGTATTCTAATTAATAATTTAAGGAGTTAAGAATATTAAAAATATAAGTGTATATCAACAATGTACAATTTAACTATTTATAACGTTACATTATTTAATTGACGAATTTCGTTATTTTGATTTTTTACATTGAAATGTTCTTTGATCGCTTTGAGTAGGGTTTTGTCGTCTTCGATTTTTCTGATATTATCAGGTAGGTTATTAAAGTATTTTTTGCCTAGAAATGTGTAATGATGTTGTGCAAATGAGGTGTTACATTATTGTATTGGAAATATATGTTTTTGACGAGTACGTCTTTCAGTTGAAAAACTGTTATTTTGTTTTTCTTTTATTATTTGATTTATTATGTTTTTTCGGATAAGATCATTAAATTTTAGTACTTTATATTCTTCAAATATAAGTTGAGTTGGATAATCTCTCGGTTTTTTCAATATTATTTTAACAATCAGACGTTGTACAATTTCAATAGGTAGGAGATTAGTTTTAAAATCAAAGAAACGACATTAAGTTGATTGAATCAGTTTCTTTTTAACAATCGGTTTACATAAAAAATCTGTTTTTTCTGTTTAGTTTTCACGTAGTAATCGTCTGTCAGTTCAGAAGCTCTGCTTTATCGGCAATGTGGAACAAAATTTCAAAATTCTCAATTCAAATGAAATACTTTTCCTAATTTTTAGAAAGCATAGGTACCTATTTCTTTCCTTAATTTCGATAATTCATCACAATTTCTATTGAGGTGGATTGAGGGGTTCCAGTGATTGTAGGTTGGTTATTGAAAAAAAAAATCCGAAAAATGTCTGTGCTCCGACAAATATCTCAGTAGTTTTAGGATTTGTCTGTCCCGCGACAAATAACTAAAAAATGTAAGCAATTGAAAATTCAATAAAATTATTACAATTTAAGCAAATCCAATGTAGATAAAAAGTAATAAATCATACTACAAAATAACATGGAAAAGAAATAACATATTTTTTACTATTTAGATATATACAGGGTGTATCGGCAAGTACCAGACAAACTTTAACCAACTATTCCTCAGCACATTTGGAGTAAAAAATGTTATGGGCGCTTTGCTGTCTGGTAACATTTTTTTTCCATTAAAAACAAAAAATAAATAAAAAAATCCACACTCCGTCACTGTCATTTGCCTTGTTTCTCGCGTTCAACAGCTGTTATTAGCAAGTGCGTCAAAAAGTGTCCTCGCTCTTTCGTACACACTAAATAATAATAGTTAAAAATGAGACGAATGGTGCCGTGCCATTTCGTTGTGATTGTAAAAGCGCGCCAACGTAGTTACGTACGTACATTATTCAACGAAACTCGAACAAAATATTGCCAGATGGGTTTTCAAACTTTGACAAAGGATAAAACATTGGTGACATGTGGTGAAAATATGAATAATAATTTTTTTATTAAAAAAAATGTTACCGTACAGCAAAGTGCCCATAACATTTTTTACTCCAAATGTGCTAAGGAATAGCTGGTTAAAGTTTGTCGGGTACCTGCCGATACACCCTGTATATATATATATATGCTATATTTTACTTTAATACTCTATGTGTATTAAAGTTAGGTCTCCAGCGACAAAATGTTTTCAAACATCCGGCAAAAACAATAACGTTGGGACGGGGCCACAACGTTTTTTTACTGTAAATAATCATTTATTTAAAGTCCGCACTAGACGCTGCCAGTAGTCTTGAATATGAATTTAAAAACTCTTTAGAACTACTTTTAGATCAGGTTAGTTTATTAACATCAAAAAGGAGACGATATAGTACTACCACTTTAATCTTTGCTTTCATGATTTACTCGAGGTCTCCTACATGTTACAGATTAATTAAAAAATGCAAAACAATCATATCTCTTCAAATTAAAAAAGTAGTACAAGAAAACTTAAAACATATTGTAATTAGTTAATATTATAGTTAGTGTTCATCTTTATTTTTTATCAATATTATTGTTGATTTGAAGGATATTAGCAGTTTATCTATTTTACTTACTTAATAATTTATATTCTATGTTACCTACTTTTGTAACATTTTATGTAACCTGTGTTTTGTTTCTTTATTTTTATGGACTCAGATATTTGTATGGTGGGTCCCCTCCAATGTTCCTATCCATATATTATAATACAAATATTGAAAATAATTGTATTGTGTATAATGTAATAAAATATATACTTGTACAAAAAATTCTTTTCCTATTTATCCATGAAAAATTGTATTGTATTGTGTATAATGTAATAAAATATATACTTGTACAAAATATTCTTTTACTATTTATCCATCAAAAATTGTATTGTATTGTGTATAATGTAATAAAATATATACTTGTACAAAAAATTATTTTACTATTTATCCATCAAAAATTGTATTGTATTGTGTATAATGTAATAAAATATATGCTTGTACAAAAAATTCTTTTACTATTTATCCATGAAATTCTAAAATATCTACTTCCCACAATAAATATTTTTTTTCCCATAGGATTTAGGTGAGTATGTATTCATTAATATGAATCAAAACGATTTGCATAGGTAAAATAGGTAAGTATTTATAAATATGAAATATCCATGCCTTCACTTTAAATTAAATTCATTAGAACCTTTAAAATCAGAGCTGGAATGATGTTTTTGCTTCTTGGGGAAGTGGCCTCTTTACTTTGAAATTTGACTTCCCGCCAAATCTACAGCACGGCTAATACTATTATAAGGAGTAAGTGTTTCTATATACGACATAATTTAAGTGAACGACAATTAGGTTAGGTATAGGTAAAACAAGAAGCTAATATTTTATTGTGACATTTTGATCTCACCAAAACTCCCCCAACAAACAAAGAAGAAGATCTAATAATTTTATATGACTGGAACACGGGATCTAAGAAGATAATATTTTGCCATTAGAGCTATATTTGTCAACATAAATAGTGTTTTATGATTTTTTTTAAATTTTCCATCAAAAATTAAACTGTTTTTGAAAACATTCAACAAATATTATATTCAAAGAGCTAATCAATATTTTTTTTATATTTTCGCAGAATGGCAGCATCATGCCTATGTAACTAGGCGTAGAGAGTGATGCGTGAGTGGTACATCTATGGCAATCTGTGGCGTAGACAATGAGCTGTCAGATGTCAGAATTTCAGATAACGTCACTGAGAGTGGTATATTTATGACGTCACTTAAATAGATTACACAGGCTAGAAACGATAACACAAATGTTTTACAGTAGCTGTGACCTGTGACACTCCCCGCTAACCATTTCGTTGCAGTCCCTTGCCTTATTCGCTTGTGTCATCAATTTTTGTCGAATAGAAACAAATAGCGTGCATTCATTTTAATCTGAAAAATCTCGACATGGATCTGAAAACTATTGCCGCTAATCAATTGAAGCCGATCGCAACTGGCCAAGTAAGTATTCCATTTAAAAAATTCGGTAAAGTTGTACAGTAAATGGACATGCTTCATACAATTTTATTACTATAATACATTGGGGGAGATGGGAAATACTTTTTTCATTAAGATTTTACGTTAACTTATAAGTCTTCACCTTCGGTTTCCATGGAGTCCAGCCTTTCTGCATGTGAGTAGCTGTCAGCTCGGAGGGCCAGGAGAGTCCTCCGCGACTGTCTCTATCCTTAGTGTAGTGGTACAGATTACTGAATAGGTGCTGAGATTAACTTCTTTTTTTTTCTTTTTCTAGATTTCTTTTTTCCATGAGGTCTTTTCAATTTACTGAATTTAAAGTTAATGTTCTTTATACAAATAGAACTGCGTCGTATGCGCCTCACAATTTTTACCTCAAATGGGTGTTTAAGATGTTTCCTGGCTATTGTAGACTTCGAGGCCTTGTATGTTCTCGGTAGGGAAAATTTTGTTTCCCAAAAAACCCTACTAAAATTGCATGTTTTTGCATCATCGAGCCATATATTACATACATGTCTGTTTGTGTTGTGTAGGGAGTAGGAAGGAGTCGGCTACGGTCTATTCTTGGGAATTCCTTCGCATTCGCCTGCTGTATTATGGGAAACCATAGAAAACCTTAATCAGGAGGAAGCGGCCGTTTGTCAATATAAAACATGGACGGCCTTCAGTAACATCAGTATATGATGTCCTGCATTATTGAGGTGTTTATGGGAGAATAAAGAATAAACGTCCTTACATAAATATTATATATATAGATATATAAACATTTTATAATGAGATGGAAGCCGGGAGATTAGGAAATACCTACTGCTCGTTGCTTATCCGTCAACATATAAATCAGGTATGTGCTAGATATGCTCTATGTCCATCAGGATGTGTTTAGGTAGTGTCTGTTTAATGTCTAAATGTAAGGTCACTAGGTGAATTGTATTGCCCGATTTCTTGAATGAGTTGATTTTTGATTTCTGACTCATTAGGACTGCAAACGTTTTGGTATATTCCACAAATATAATTTTTTTTTAAATGTTTTGGTATCCGGCGTTTTGGTTCGGTGTTGTGTTCTCCGAAATGAAACTCATAGAAGGCTTCATTTTATGCCAGAACATGGGGTCCAGGAAAAAAATAGAAGTAGTTTTCTGGAATGCCTATTTTAAATTATGCATATCGTTCATGTTTTTAATCAGTTTTTCAACGGTATAATCCAAACAGCGCTTCTTCTTTTTCAAGAATGAAGATATTTGTTATTCCATTGTTGTCAGGTGAAACATGAAGACATGTGCTTGCTTGAGAATAGTACTGGTCGGTGCTAGCTGGGGTCGAATGCGGGGGAGCGGTAGCTGATTAAGCTGCCTCCATGGGGTCTGCTGTGCGAGTATAGTACTAAGATCAGTCAATTGGGGTCATTTTCCAATAAGAGTGAGCTACACAGCGTAGCAGCGCTGATGGAAGAGACTGGTCATCTTCGGGTAAGAGTGAGAAAGCATTATGTACTTGTGGCGTCGAATTATCCAGATTAAATAATTAATAATAAACTGCTACTTGCTACTTAGGTACCTACTTGCTACTTGCTCGTTAAATCGTAAACAAAGTAATCTACGTACTCTATCTACTCGCGACAATACTATGACGCTATCAGTCTTACACATTACGAGAACTCGCCAGAAGGAACGAGTCTGCCGCCTAGGCATAATTGCCAAGCCGTCGAAAGTTCGCGAATGATCCAGATCGAGCGAGTGTCTTCAATTTAGTTGCCATCTATCTACCCACTGCTACCGTCGGCCGTCAAGTATAAATAAGCCCGACGCAGCGAGTCAGTCAGTCAGTCATCAGTTACCGTTCAGCCGTCAGCCTACAAGGAAGGATCAACGAGTGATCACTCGCGCTCTTCTTACTAGCGCGGTGGACAACACGTACCCGGCTTCGCCCCTATCATTATGGACTCCATCGGGACATCATCTTAGCGCCTCGGCCGTGTCCATGGCCAGCGCTACATCGGATTACAAGCGCCCTGGTTCCAGTGTCTCTGACCAGCGCTTCTTCCACGCTACCATGACCACCACGAGGACACGCAGCATCCTCACTGGTCACGTCGTTCCCGTTCAACCGCCTATAAGGTCCATCGCACCTTTGGCCTTCTCGTCAGCACTGGAGTGCCTGAAGACCTGCGTTCTTCGCCAGTGCCTGACCTCCATCGAGTCCCGGTCACAAGCGCCCGGCGTCGACTCACTGACCCGCGCTTGACCAGCACATCATCAGCCAGCAACCGGAGTCTACAACATCTGTCCTTCATCATCTCCTTGTCACGGCTACTGACTCACCAATAAAACACATGTGACCTTCACAACCTTCTTTCATTTCGTGCCTCACCATTGATCCCCAAAGTGGTGACCCCGACGTGATCTGCAGCCCGACGTGATCTGCAGCCCGACGTGATCTGCAGCCCGACATGATTCTGCAGCCCCGTCTCAAAATGGGTGATCAGTTAAGGCATCACGGAGCATCACGCACCAGACCATCTCCGCACAAGCGCGGATAATAGTGCCACCATGGTTATCTGAGTGAATCTTTAGCTTGTGTTGTGAACATGTGTTTTGCAAATTTTTTTTTTTTTTTTGAAGTGTCACAATTTAAAAGACGTTCGTTTCCGAGCTATTTCTTCTATCGCAGCCCTCAGCCAAGCTGCTGGGAAGGGGGTGTCTGTGGCGTCGAATTATCCAGATTAAATAATTAATAATAAACTGCTACTTGCTACTTAGGTACCTACTTGCTACTTGCTCGTTAAATCGTAAACAAAGTAATCTACGTACTCTATCTACTCGCGACAATACTATGACGCTATCAGTCTTACACATTACGAGAACTCGCCAGAAGGAACGAGTCTGCCGCCTAGGCATAATTGCCAAGCCGTCGAAAGTTCGCGAATGATCCAGATCGAGCGAGTGTCTTCAATTTAGTTGCCATCTATCTACCCACTGCTACCGTCGGCCGTCAAGTATAAATAAGCCCGACGCAGCGAGTCAGTCAGTCAGTCATCAGTTACCGTTCAGCCGTCAGCCTACAAGGAAGGATCAACGAGTGATCACTCGCGCTCTTCTTACTAGCGCGGTGGACAACACGTACCCGGCTTCGCCCCTATCATTATGGACTCCATCGGGACATCATCTTAGCGCCTCGGCCGTGTCCATGGCCAGCGCTACATCGGATTACAAGCGCCCTGGTTCCAGTGTCTCTGACCAGCGCTTCTTCCACGCTACCATGACCACCACGAGGACACGCAGCATCCTCACTGGTCACGTCGTTCCCGTTCAACCGCCTATAAGGTCCATCGCACCTTTGGCCTTCTCGTCAGCACTGGAGTGCCTGAAGACCTGCGTTCTTCGCCAGTGCCTGACCTCCATCGAGTCCCGGTCACAAGCGCCCGGCGTCGACTCACTGACCCGCGCTTGACCAGCACATCATCAGTCAGCATCCGGTGTATTCTTCTGTCCTACATCATCTCCTCGTCACGGCAACTGACTCACCAATAAACACATGTGACCTTCACACCTTCTTTCATTTCGTGCCTCACCATTGATCCCCAAATACTCACCTGTGTTTGAAGTTTTGTTCATTCTGGACTTTTATCGCGGTGCAATTATTGGCCGCTTTTGTACTGCCATATCACTGGTAATGTAGGTATTCCGAAAATCTTCAAGAATTCTCAGATGCGTGTCAATCAAAGAAACAAAGTAAAATATTCAAGTCATGCTTATACTCATTAGTTTACTTTGTGCGATAAAACACCCCCCTATTATTCTAATTAATCATAATTACTGTGCATTTAAATTCTTCAGATTATAAATTAACCTCATCAATATAAAAGGCAGAGTCGGGTAAAAATACTGACCTGGGAACTGGTCTTAAGTGAAATATGTTATGAAGTCTCCAAAACCGGCAAAAAAGAATGGATAATTACATAAAATACTTAATAAATAAAAGAAAAAAAAAATCTGCTACTATATCTCTCTAACAAAGCCTCCACGGTATTGAATCTATTTTCTTATTTTTTTAGGAAAGACAAACATTCCCGGGTTACGAATAACTTATTAATAGTTTATAATGAAGTGCCGTACTTCCTAATTTAGCCAAAGTTTCAAACAGCATTACAGTGAAACTTTGGCTAAAGAAGAAGGAAGAGCAACATGGCATAAAAACCCACAAATTAATCACTAATAATACTTTTGGCTGGGAATTTGCAAAGCTTATCGCACAAATCACAATGTGAAAATACCTGCGTTTTTAGGTAAAAAATTATCTTCCAATTTTATTACAAGAGTAAAACATTACACTTTTATCTGTCCCCGTGAGTGTGCTCATTCAATCAGTCTTTTAGGCACCAAAATAACTTGTACCGACTCTGATAAAAGACAACATTATAGCATTTATGAATAGATCTTTCCTAGTTGAATTACGTAACCCATAATCATTATTAAAATAAATTATTCATGATGTGTAAATATTATTTAATATTATTCAGAGGAGTCATATAATAGTCACAATATCAATATACCTGATATGTGACCTGCTCCTTTTTTTCTTATATATTATTAATTGCATCCGAGATAAAGGCGAGTTATGTAGATTTACGAAACTAGTTTTGGATTACCAAAAATAAAATGTTGACAAAGCTTGAAATTAGCCCTGGGTCAATCCTGAGTGACCTGCTTATTGAAACCTGCTCACGAACCACAAAAGTCAATTTTTTCCTCAGCACCCACTCACGCGACCCAAACTAACAACCCAAACTCGGGACCCAAACTCATGACTCAAACTCTCGACCCAAAGTCGTGACCTGGGTGTTGGGTGCCAATGTGGTTAGGCGAGCGACCATAGATAGATGTTCATACTCATGTGAGCAAGAGACCATAGAAGAAATATTTTGTATACAGTTTTCTCTTGCTTTTATTTTCTTCTGGTGTTTTCTTTCCTGTGCAATCATTGAATTATTCATTTCTTTTGAATCTTCTCTGTATTTTGTATGTTTATTGTATTTTATATGATTAAGATGTTCTCAATGACGTGCAAGCAGTGCGATAGAAATATAAATGTAACCTTCGTAAAATATCATGTAACCTAAGAGTAAAAATGATGAAACAGTAAAATGAAATAAAAATCATGCAAACATTACTTATTTTGTATACCCTCTCTCGCTGCCGTGGTAAGTAAAACTACAGTATCTTCCTTGAGACTTTCATGGCAATCTACACAATTTCACATTTACGTTAAACAAAAATGAAAGTAGCCGGGTGACAGGTAATCAGGTTTCGGGTCATGTGCTCACCAGGCCAAATGGGTCCCGTGAGCGACCCGGATTGTGTAAAACGATCGATTGACCCAGCTCAAGTCGAAATGGTATTGAGTTCTTGAGAAATTGAGAACACAATCTCTATTATCACAATACCTGGTTTAACTCACTTTACTCAGTGCATTAATTATTAGTCATTGTATTTTGTAATTATATAATACAACATTATGAATTTAAATGTGACATTTCAAAGAATGATGAAATGTTTTCTTCAATAAGTGATAAGGTTTACACAACTTTATTGGAACGTCAAATGTTGTTTCAGTAATCTTTTGATCCGCTTTAACAGCACTATCTGATACTCATGCGAGCCTGAAGATATAAATAAAGATAATAGATTTCCACTAAGTTATGAATTTATATACAATATCTTCTCTTTCATAAAAGAATATTGGATAACTAATTGTTTTTTTGTGTAATTACATAATGTTTACTTTCTAGCCTTAGCAGTTTGATTCTTTTTCTTTGTCATCCAGTATACAATGTTAAGCTGCTTACAGATATTAGCAACACAACATGAAATGCAACAAAGGTTGCAAAGCTGGCATGTATGTATAAATATGTTAATTTGGTGCGCAGCACGTGCGCACAGCGATATACATACTATGGTCATTTGTTGCAACATTTGTTGCATTGCATGTTATGTTGTTAATATCTGTGTGCGGCTTTACAGAACGGATATCAACAATTTTATAAAAAATTATAACTTTAGAAGATATCAAATGTGTGGCTAGATTTTTAGATAGGTTGTGTGGTGGAGCACTTACCGTTGACTAAGAACCGTCAAAGAGTTTATCAAGATCGCTGTCAATATTCTTTGTAGAATTAGGTAATCCAAAGAAAAAGAATATTTGTAACGATTGAATGACCAGTTTGTAGCTGAGTTAACAAATACGTCTGAAAACCAAGGCGTCGTTGGTTCAACTCCTCTGCTAGCTAAGACTTGTATCATTGGTCAAGCAACATTTTCCGTTTATGATGATGGTAGTAGGAGTTTTTCAAATATTGTCAAATTATTCTTCATCTGAGAATGTTAGTCTTTATTGTAAAAAAAAAAATTGAACATAGTACTTTTAACTATTATAATATTCTTTTGCAGGAAACAACATTGGGAGACCTGTGGAAAAATGAAGATTGTGTCATCGTTTTCTTCCGTCGATGGGGCTGCACCTTCTGCCGTCTTTGGGCTAAAGAAGTAATGTTTTCATTCTTCATCACCGTATGCTTACTCATTTTCATAGATTCTACAAAGCAACTTGTGATTTTTTTTTAAATTCTGCTCAATTCTTTGCCTTGCTCTGTTTCCTGCAGTATTCAAATAACTATTTTAATTCAGTGAATCTTCAGCCCACTGACAATTTAGCAAAAATCATTTTACTTGTGTCAGAATTTTACACTCGTGTTATAGTGTTCTAGAGCAAGTTGCACAAATCTGTATCTACTTATATTTACCAGTGGGGAGAGCGATCTGTTTTGTAAAGTGTTGTCTTATAATTATATAATCTTATCTTAAGTGCACAGTGTACTAGATCTAAAGAAAGAGCATTTCATTTTAGGTATCAGAGATTGCTCCCATCCTGAAGAAACATAATATAAAGCTCATCGGAGTTGGTGTAGATGACATCGGTAAAGAGGAATTCAACAATGGAAAGTTTTTCGATGGTGGTAAATATCCTTTAAGCTCATAGAAAAAATATTATTTTCTTTCACAAATTACTTTTGCCACCACCGTAAGAAGCAGAAAAATGTTGTGCTATAATGAAAAATGTTCTGCATAATTTTTGTATTATTTTTTTTGGGAGGCGGGTATGGGTACCACCGCCCCAGAAACCATTTATTTGATAACCAACACCTCTGCCATAGGTTACCCCAAGTGGTTCGCTATGTTTGGTGACTTAGCTGGGGTGCCTGAGTTCAACGGGTGGGGTGTTTCAGGTCTTGTCAACGGATGCGCCTGCCCACATGCTGAGTGGCGGGCCAGATCGGAAAAGGCCGGTTTGGGGAGACCCTTCGATCTCTCCAGTTGGTCTCTCTCGACCCACCGTGTTGCACCGCAGTGGAAGGGATGGATTCGTACGTCCGTCACCCCTTGACATACTGATCCCTAGATTCCTACACACCCCTCATACCTTTTTCCTTGTTTCATTCCTTTCTTTCTTTATATACACAGTATCTCCATAGATGACATTTGCCCTGATGGAAATTATTTTCCTCAGGTCCTCCTGTTGTAAAAAAAAAATTAAAAGAAATAATATTTGTAAACTTATTTCTGATGAAACCAATTTTTCATGAGCCTACGCATGAATATTAAAATGAAACAATGTGTCATTTTTTTATTTCCAGATCTCTACATTGCCAGTGAGAAGAAAACCTATTCTGTTTTGGGCTTCAAACGGTTCTCATACATGTCCGTAATGGCAGCTTTGCTCTGGAAGGAATCACGAGAAGCTGCGAGCAAGTCCAGGAAACTAGGTAAATGCCTTTATCATTACTGTTTTTTATGAGTAGTAAATATATATGAGGGTGGTCTGAAAAGTTTCCGACCTCAACGCAAAGATGGCGGTACTTGTCGATAAAAGCTAGTAAATGTAGTTGTGCATCTTTTGACAGTTACTCACCAAAGTTTCGGCCATTTTGGACGCACAGTTTTTAGTTGACAGTCTTTTGAGTGTGTGTTTTTGTGAAAATGGAAAAAATTGAGTATCAAGCTGTTATTAAATTTTTTTTCTTGAAAGGCAATACGCCTACACGAATCAAAGATGAGTTGGACTCTGTGTATGGGGACTCTGCACCATCATTTACCACAGTGAAATTTTGGGCAGCTGAATTTAAACGTGGCCGTAAGAGTTTGGGAGACGATGAACGTTCGGGATGTCCAAAAACTGCAACTACTGACTCTAACATTGCTAAACTTCACCAAATAGTGTTAGACGATCGCCGAATTAAAGTGAGAGATATAGCAGAGGTTATGAAAATGTCCAAAGAACATGTCTGTCATATATTAAATCAAGATTTAGACATGAGAAAGCTGTCCGTGCATTGGGTGCCGCGTTTGTTCACGTTAGACCAAAAATGTGTTTGAATGAACATTTCCAACGCTCTGTTGGCGCAGTTTAGGGGCAATAAATCCGAGTTTTGGCGCCGATTAATTACTGTAGATGAAACTTGGATACACCATTATACGCCCGAAATAAAAATACAGTCAAAACAGTGGACTACAAAAGGGGAACCGGCTCCAATAAAAGCAAAAACTGTTTTCTCAGCTGGGAAAGTGATGGCGACTGTTTTTTGGGATAGTCATGGAGTTATCTTAATTGATTATCTTCGAAAAGGAAAAACTATTACAGGAGCATACTACGCATCATTGCTTGACAAGCTGAAGGCAGAAATTGTGGAAAAACGGCCACATTTGCAGACAAAGAAAATCCTGTTTCACCAAGACAATGCGCCGTCTCACACCTCAGCGGTTGCCATGGCAGAAATCCACGAATTACGGATTGAACTGCTCGACCATCCGCCTTACTCACCAGATCTAGCCCCAAGCGACTTATTTTTGTTACCCAATCTAAAAACAGCGCTCGGAGGACAGAGATTTTCATCAAATGAGGAGGCAATCACCTTTGTGAACAATTATTTTGCAGAGAAAAACGCAGAGTACTATTTGGACGGGTTAGAGAGATGGGAGCATTGCTGGGAGTAGTGTGTAGAGTTACAAGGAGACTAAGTAGAAAAATAAATAAAAAACTTACGAAAAAAAATTGTTGTTTTATTGTTAGGTCGGAAACTTTTCAGACCACCCTCGTACATGTACTCCATCAAGAATTATCAAATCTTTTAATGCATAATATTTATGGTGTTTTCTGTTGTATCGTCGTTCCACATGACAAACTTTTGCCAATTCTCTCTGTCCCTTATTTATTTTAAGTAGTCATACTTTACAATTTTTTATCCAGGTTTTGTAATGATAATAAAATTATTTTTTGTAATTATATGAGAATCATAAAATTTTTTTGCAGGTTTGGGTGGTGATTTGAAAGGTGATGGACTACAGAATGGGGGAGCATTGATAGTTGGGAAAGGAGGGAATTTACTTACACATTTCATCCAAAATGGCCCTGCTGAACACATGTCAAACTCGGCTATTTTGAAGGTAAAGATTCATTTGCAACCCTATTCAATTTTATTTTTTTTTGTATTTTAATTTAATTTAAGTACATATATAAAACAGGCATTATTTCCATTATTACATTAGTATACTTAAACTATTTTTTTTCTCAATATTTTTCTCTTTGTTACGCTCATATATAAATATTAGATGCCCATGTCAACTGTCTGTTTTGTTTACAATCCCCTGGATTAAAAGCACAATTTTGAGAGCTGATGAATACTAATCAAATCCTCAGTCAAAAAAGGAGGGTGAGCCATGAGTCACCTGCCCATAGGAACGTTTTCTGTTTTGTATACTGGTATTCGTTTATCCTGTTTCCATAAAGAAAGAGCCTCACATTTAAATACCCTTTGTGGAATTTGACCAGTCCTCAAATACATGCGCCAAATTCTAAGTCTATGCTAAATGTTATATTCAATACATCATACATACATATGTATTGTACTTACTATTTACATGTAATGTATTACAAAAAAAAGGTTGAGCTTTCTGCAAAAGCCTTGTGTCATTCGAAGGGACCGACCATTCGACCATCGCAGCACTCCGTTTACAAGCAACGTATTCAGTATTCAAGGTTATTTTTAAGAGTGACTGCAAAGAGGGGTTGTTAACAATTTGCATTTGCAAAATGGAGGGTTTTTTTTCTTATTTTATAAAATGTACATATTTATGATGTGTATAAATATTCAATTAAAGTTTTGTAACAATGGTTAATTTAAACTATTGTGTCCTCACACCTGTGTGCCGGGTGTATGGCAGTCTCCACTAATGCCATGTTTCTGTCATGACCAACTAATGGCAGATTGGTAGATATGCTCAGTATCGCCCTGGTGAAAGACCACCATTCATTAACGAAAAGTTGCTTGAAATCTCTTTAGCAGAAGTCTAGAAAAAATGTATAATAGTACAGTAATAATGAGAGAAAACATGCGCCAAACATCAATTTACGAGCTTATGCTCAACTCAGGAAGGGTTCCCGCCATATCATTCAAGCCTAAGCAACTCCGTACTAGACTCCAACGCATGCACAAAAGTATTGTGCATGTGTCGAAATGCCGAAGACTTGACGTCACATGAGGCTGAAACCCTGAAATGAGGGAGACAAACTACTCTCATAAGGGCAATTCATTTGTTAGAGCAGTAAAGACACGGACCTCGCGTGCATTCGCGGCACATGTGGAAATGCACCCTTGATCGTTGACAATATGTTACACATGCTTAATACCAAAAATTTGGAATGAATTAATGGATTTGGAACTAATTAATAATGTTAGATATTATAGCGCTACAAAACCAAGATGCAAACTTGACAGTACGTATTTATAATTAGCACTGCGCCCGGGTTTCTCGAGTTTTGCTTTGTAAAAATGAATAGTTATCAAAATCTTGTGATTAAATTTTTGAATAATAATGACCTGCCAAAATCATTGTTAAATATAATATAGGTTTGTATATTATATTCAACAAGAACTGAGAATCACAGTGATTTTGTTGACCAGATTGTTAGTTTACCTTGTACAATTTTCGGGGTCGACGTATCGTGGAGTGACGGATATTGCTTCTTTTAATGAAAAAAAATGGGAGTTATAAAATGTGAGTTATAGGTATTCAGCTCCCATTATCAATTAATTTACCTCTATTACATGTTGCCAATTTTAAGCAAAATGCACTGCTGCCAAATTCAATCATGTGACAAAGACCAAATCAAAATATTCAGGTGTTTCCCAACCTTCCCCTTTCCATTCTCGTTCTCCTCCCCACTGCCTTCGTCCTCACAATAAATTCCAATTGTGGATGCCACAGTTCCACTGTCTTTATGCAGTTAAGACTCTTTTTTTATGTCACAGTTATTACATAATATGTATAAACTGTTCAGCGATATCTAATCAGTATGTATACTATAATATGTGTATGTATATTTTCATTCTCCATCAAGGAATTTATTTTTAGTAATGTTTAGTATGATATGTAAAATTAAAAAGGATACTATATTCACCTGGATAACATTTTAATTATTCATAAACACATACTATTTCAATAAATTATATTACAAGTTTCCCACAGGAACCTTGAAGTGCACCCTTTCAAAAAAAAAATGAAATGCTAAGCGTAATAGATTGAGTTGAATAGAAAATTTTGCGTTAAATTAGCTTTCATGTAACACGTTACAAGATTTCAAATGAATGAACTTGAATGGACCGGGCATTGCTACTGAGCAATTGTTGTTCCCCTTTTTTTAAGCTATTGACTAACTTTCCCCTCCAAATCCTCAAATTTGTTATAACTCATACTTTTTGTTAAAGAAAATAAATTTTATGCACATAATAACCGTGTCAGTAGTATTTATGTATTTTGTCAATTTGTTATTTATAATTTAATCTTTCTTTTTCAGGCTCTAAAACTGGAAAATGAACTCTGCAACTTAAAATCTGAGGAAGCCGACGTTGTCACATCTGAAGGGGAATGTAAGAAAACGTAAAACAAGTTTTAATGTGAAAAACACCATTTGCGGATATGATTTAATTTGATTTCTTGTATTTAACATTATGTACAACTACAGGTATTTCACTTAATGAAGTGTTATTAAAACTTACATACTAAAAACTGATTATTTTTATCTTTTTTCTAAGTTCTAGAAAAATGTTGCGCAGCAAAAAAATATCAATTTTTATTTTTCATAATTATCATTGTTATTATAATATGACGATGCTATCTGTACGTATTATGGACATATTTGTATATTGCTTTCTTTTTTTTCCATGAAACTTTTCCCATTTCCTTCCCAACTCCAACAACCCTGTGTTATTTTTGCCTCTAATAATGAAATGTCCGATTCCTTTGTTAATCTATCAGCAACCACTTCCTATAGGGTGGGCGTTAATATTGTACTTTGGCTTACTGAAAACCACACCATGGACATTGCAGTCCCCTCTACCAGCAGATCCTATCACTAAAGTTAGGGTTAATTTTAATTAAAGGGTTAATTATTATTATAAAAACTCCGGTGCAGTAGCACTGAAATTAAGTAACACACCTTTATTAACATTTTTGAGAACTCATGGAACATATATGAATGCGTAAACGTTTTCAAAGCATAATAAAAAGGGAAACACTTTGTTTACAGTCACTTTATTGAAATTTTTAACGTCTACCGGTTTCGGTACCTCCGTACCATCATCAGGACAGTTATAAAAATACTAACAAATACAGAATAATACACATATATATAAACAAATAGTTGAGAGAGAAAGAGATAAAAAACAGAGAGAGACAGTATCAGTTGTGGGCGGGAAGTGGGGGAGGGGAGTTAGGGATAACAGGAAACATATTTATTATAGGGCTGAACGTTAATTTTTATCTCTTTCTCTCTCAACTATTTGTTTATATATATGTGTATTATTCTGTATTTGTTAGTATTTTTATAACTGTCCTGATGATGGTACGGAGGTACCGAAACCGGTAGACGTTAAAAATTTCAATAAAGTGACTTTAAACAAAGTGTTTCCCTTTTTATTATTTAAAATGTCAAGTCACAATGTGTTTGCTTCTTTTGAAAAAGTTTTCAAAGCAGTCTATACCACCACTTGGAGTGTTTTTCTTAAACTTCAAGTATTACAAAAGCAAGCATGCGAAGATATGGTTAGTAAGCAGATGGGTTAACTAAGGTATTCCAGTACTCATACATATTGGTAAACTTTTAAAGCATAAATTTTATATATTTGTAATAAGTATTTACTTTGTGGCTCGTCATAATTTACAATAAAAGATATAAATTTGTTTTAGACCACTTTACACACTAAACAAAACACCACAAAACTCAGTTTTAATATTCTCCTGACGAAGGAAGGGTGCTTCCGAAACCGGTAGAGTACAATTAAAATTAAAGTGGTCTAAAACAAATTTATATCTTTTATCATAAATTTTATAATTATTCAAATTGTAATTTAACCCTTTCAAAGACAATCGGACTATATCGCTTTCTGGTTGGGTAGCGTTGAGAGGAGAGTTAAGGTAGGGTTTACAGGAAGGCATTTATTTATCATACAAAGACCCGGATTATATGGAGGACAAATATATCTAGAGCGAATAAAAATTGGCGGTTTTTCTTGACCAATTGCTGGCATATCTGACTTTGCCCAGCACCCTTGAGGTGATTTTACACAAAAGCTGCGCTATATATACACAAATATTATTATTAGCGCACAATTTTTTTCCATTTTATTTTAGCTCCTCATTCAGGCGTAGACATTTTTGTGTTTAATCTCGATTGAATTTTTATAAATTTAATGTTTGAAGGTATATTTTTGTTCTTTAATTTTAATATATATATTTTTTTAAATTATAAAACAATGTTTCTTGTAGGTATTGGATGTTTTGTCATTTTATCAGAAATATAATGTTATTTCAAATAAAAGTGGCAATAACTGCTAACCCCTCAGGCCTATGGCACATTGACCCAAATGTTTCTTAAAGACACTGTCGGATGAAGAAGGTTGGAGAATTTGTTTGTATTTCTGGTTTGCAAATGGAATATTTTGGAATGTATCTGAAAACTAAAATCTGTTTTTGAAAATTGATGACATATGCTTTCAAATTTTATTATTAGAAATAAACACAACATTTTTGTTATATTCAAATTTAGAATGCAAAGATAAAAGTTTTAAAAATGTTTTTTTTATATATTTTCGCCTATGCACTGAACTAAAACTACTGATACTTTAAAAACACATACTTTAGATAAATGTATTATAAACACTAATGTCACTTTTTTTCATTTCATATAAAAATAATTAATAAAAAAATGACAGTTTTATAATTTTTCTCAAATTGTGGCCGGAACCTTTGGTTTCGTAGAGGTGTACAATTAAATTTCCTTTGTGGTTTACTTCTAGATTAGAATATAAAGCATAGTATTTTCTCTTTCTAGCACCGTTTTAATCATATTTCTCAACGTGACGGTAAGGGAGATTTCTAAATGATTTCAATTAGATCATATGAGCTGTTCCCAAAAGCGAACAAATTGACTCAACAGATAATAGCTGTTTGTTCCCAAACAATAACCAAACAAATTGAAAAAAAATAGTACCTACACCAAAAATTTCAGATAACTCTTCCATTGTAATCAAGCATAAAAATATCTCCTACCACTACTAGTCTTAATTTAGGTCTGAAAGGGTTAAAGATTGATGTCAGTTTAATAATTCACTTTTAACTAAGTGAAGAATCATGCAATTTTAAACATTGTTGTTATGTATACAAATTTTACTATGTATAAATAATGTGTTTATCCACATTGAGCTCAACGTGTTTAGCCATATTCATAAATTAGACGAATATAATGTATTTTCTATGACAAAATGTAAAATAAATAAATTAAAATTTGTATCGGTCCAATTTTTCTTTCCGAGTTATTCCTTGAATTTCAAAATTAATGGTTAGATGACATTTTCTCCAATCCACCTTGGAATCACTACTGTGATATTTTTGTTAATGGTCCAATAATAGCATTGTGGTTGAACCTGCAAAACTATTTTTATGATAAAATGACAAAGCTTAAAATTTTGTATAACTACGATGCGGGTCATAATAATTTGTGATATTGCTTATGTTTTTTAAATCTATAAGGTCAAACCTAGCTATGTTTAGCGAAATTGCTGTATTATAGTCTCACTGCCTCCGAACTGTTCCGAGTCACCATGTGTATAAAATAAATTATTCTATTTTCTCACGTTCTTCCATTTTACATGAATGTCGCGACTTATAGCAAAATTGAATCCACATTTTGTATCAGTCACCCGATTCAGATCTCGCCCGAAGACGGATTATCTGTAACGCGCGAGGTCGGCCACTGCTCCCATATAGGCATAAGGAAGAATCTCTCATCAGTCTGCCGATGGGAAAATACTTGGACATGTCTGACCTACCTTACTCCACACTGCACATACTCAATGGCGGTTTTCTCTAAAGTGAGTTTGTGCAGTGAACCTCTTTAAGAATATGAGATTATGAGACAAATTTGCATGATAATAGTATTAGCAAATTATAAATTGCGCGTAATTACAATTATGTCTTTAAAATCGACGCGACCGAAAAATACCAAATAAAGAGCAACCCGATATTCCCATGGTGTGCATTATAGAATCAGCACAAAATACTTCATACAAAACAACACAATCGCTCTGACCTAAGCCAACCTACGCCAACCTATGACCTACGCCTCAACAAGACAATCTTTGTGCGGCGTCATAGAGAATGTTTGACGCCATATAACCTCCGGAATTTGACGAGTGTCACCGAGATTGGCTGAGCCATCACAGTTCTCCAAACGTTTGCTTATAATGGCATTTGTAAATGTTCTCAGAAATCAGAAATAGATAATATACTGACACCAAATACAGACTGAAATCAAAACCATTCAACTGAACAACTTTAAGTTACATATTATTTACATTTACATTGCTTTTGGCATCACCCATATTCTATGTAAACTGTTTGCGATAACTTATTATGTATTCCTAACAATATCTATATAAATAAAAATGTTAACGTTCGCTTGTTAAAAATCTCAAATCTCCAAAAGTTCTTCACCGATTGCTTTGAAATTTTGACACAAAGTTGCATCCTAATAAGCGTGTGTTTTTATTTACCAATATTATATAGATGTCACATCTGACAGGTAACAGGTAAAAAAAAGTTTTTTTTTTTAAAAAACAGCGCTATCTGTTGGACGTAAAAGCAACACGAGCTATTGTTTCTCTTTATGCACAAACACACTGAGCCACAGCAACGCATGGAGGGGGTACAGCTAGTAAATTAATATTATTGTAAACAATTATTTTATTTAAAGACTTTAATTTATTATTTTCTTCACATTTACATAAACATAATAGGTTTATTTCAAAATTAAACTCATTTTTATTCTACGGAATAATAAAACCTTTAAAAACAAGCTTTATTTACTTAGTATATATATTATCATTAAATTTATAAATGTTAAGTTAAATTTTTTTATGAAACATTAAAACATAATACAATTAATTTATATATTATTAACTTCACTCGTTTTTTATTCTAGTAACACATTGTGTATAGTTAAATATTTGTCTCATATACTATGAGAATATATTACATAGTTGATAGGTGCAATATAGGTGTAATTTTTATATTTTATGCTTATTTACATTGCAACTCGTAATCATTTATCTTAACCCATCGCGTCCGAAAGACAATGAAAATTAATATTTCATTCCAGGATTGATGGTATTACATAAATATTTCTTGTTAACTTACAATTATTATAGCCACACAAAAAAGACAGTTTGACAAAAGTTTTTAAGAATTTATTTGTGAATCCTTTGATTAAGGCAATGTCTAATGTGACGAGAGTTTAAACAACTAAGCCTAAGAGGATGAATGCTATATTATGTATAAATATTAATTGTTTTTTGCTTCAATATCCATGTCATGTTCAGTGACCATAGCCAGTTTATGTCATGTTGAGTGGCCATAGCCAGTTTATGTCATGTTGAGTGGCCATAACCAGTTTATGTCATGTTGAGTGGCCATAGCCAGTTTATGTCATGTTGAGTGACCATAACCAGTTTATGTCTTGTTGAGTGACCATAGCCATTTTATGTCATTATTACTCAATATGGGTACTAATTTTGTTCATTTTTGGTATATAAATACTTTACTGATAAACTAAAATACTTTTTTTCTGAGAATGGTAAACTTTTATACTGGTAGCTGACAATATTGTCGCACTTAAATAGTGAATACATGCCAGAAATCTTATTGATTACGTTCATACATTCCATATACGTACATTCCATGTAGGCAGTAAGCCCGCCCATTTTACCCTTTTCACATTAAAATATCAAACCTTATACATTCCAAATTTAGTTACATTACAAATTTCTAGCAACAATTTCTCATATTGTATATAGTTTAATATTAATTGATATATTATTATAATATATATTATATGAAATCCACGTGATGTAGATTTACCGACTCTGAAGATGATATAGATTTACCTACTTCCTCCTTGTACCACTAATTTCTGGATACCATGTAGAACGGTTTATATCCTTCATAAAGTCATTCAGTATGAAAAAGTAAAATGGAATCTAGCCGTACTGATATATTATGTTCAATCCAGATTCATATTTTTTAATGTGTATTTATCATTTTATCTTCTACAAATATATAAATAGTTATGTAACTATAATTTTAGCCTTACTGGCCCTTAGCATAATATCTTTCATTAGAAAACAATGCTCATTCTCATTTCATGTGGCGTGATGGTAGAGCAGTATAACTGCCGAAAAGCATTTCAATTTTCAAGTTCTTTATTAACTTATTTCTTTGTATGTTGTAAGCAACAACCAAAATGCATCGCTGTGCATAAATAGAGCTGTCCCTCTGGTGCCTTACCCAGGCTCGGTTGTGTGCGCCTAATGCTACCCCTCTGGAGATTTTTTTTCCATTTCATAGCATAATATTTTATGTCAGAAATATCATTTTTCTATTCCATATAATCTCGACTTCAGGGGTTGATTTCCTTTGAATAATATTTGTGCATACCAATTCACAAAATCAACCGCATGTGATATTTTCTCCATAACTCATTTGTCAATTAATTCAATGGTTATATGAAAATTTCCTCCCAATCATCTCCTAGTTCCTCACCTTAAAACGACAATGTGTACATTTTGTTTTGGCGATATTTTTCCATTTCCAGTTGTAACACGGAGTCTAGTTTTTCAATGGATCAAATAAATTTGATGAAAACAAGAAAAAGATGCATACACATTCCAGCAGGAATAAAATCCAGTAAAATAAAATCTTGCACCAAAAATGTCATTCACTGACGTCGGATGAGTCATTTTCACTAATGGCGTTATTCTTCCTCCTCCTCTGGTCGTGTTTGCTTTCCTCTGATCCGTTGTTACTGAGAGTCTCAACATCGCTGTTGTCTGAGTAAATCTCATCCCTCGAATTCTTTGATACCTTCAAACTTTTGCTTGTTTTCTTATTCGAGGATGATTTGTCGTTGCGGTTCTTGGAACCCTTTTGTGGACTTGCATCGTTCCTTTCTTTGTCTAAGCTTTTGCTCTTTCCGGATTGCGATTGATTGTTTGATTTATTTTTTCCCCGCGACACAGAGGCCTGTGAACTAGCGGTGGAGTATCCGGTATCTTTTCTGCTATTTCTTGTACCCTTTTTTCTATAATAAATTATTTTTAAATATAGTTATGAGTGTTTTTTTAAATCACACAAGTAATAGCTGCATGAAAAAAGTGCTACTTCTAACAAAAAATATACATTTACCTGCCATCATTCCCTGATTTTTTCTCATTTTCTCTCCAAGTTTTCAGAAGATTGAGGTCACGAATATCATCCTTATTTGTCATTATGAAAGCCCTGAGTTGAAACAGAAGGATAAAACCATTTAAACCAAACTAAACGTTTTAAATTTCATAAGGATTGCTTTACATTACATAATATTTACTTATGTAAAAAAATTTAAATTAATTGTAATAATTTTTCAAAGTCAAGTATGACTATTGTATTGTATTGTATAACATTGGTTTAAACCAGTGATCAACATTGGTTTAAACCAATGAACTATTACAGAATCACGCCCACGCACGTTACGAAGCACTGTAATTATTGCACTAGTACATTAATTTTGCCTTATATTGCCTCTACTGAATTAGTTAAAGACAAAAATGAAAATGCTACTTTATCAATAAATATATATGTGTCTGGATTTCATAAAAATATTTATATTTTTGAAGTTTCTTGTAGGTCCATGAGCAAAATTCTCAATTTATTCCAGATATTTCGCAAGATCATATTTGTGTAATGCTTATACCTTATTTTCATGCATAATTTTGATGTTTGTATCATAAAGTAAACACCTCGGCAATAATCATTGCAGATTAGTAGCGCTAAACTTACCTCAGTTTTATGTTCTTTTTTTTACTTAGCCTGTGAATATCCGCCGGGTTGGAAATTATGGCAATGTTCCCAATTTCCATATCGCGACTGTCGTTGTCGGCCATCTTCACCTTTTGCCGTGACTTTGCCGCCCGGCTATGGCTACCACTTTTTGGCTCCGCGTTGCGTTTATTTTCTATTCTTTTGGCGGCTTTACCGTTTTTGGCTTTATTGGTTTCCGAATGCACTACGTACAAACGGTATATTTGAAGGAGGATCACCTGTAAAATATCACAAATGTTTTTTATTTAAACCAATAAATAGCATATTTTTTTCTTTAGGCATAATTTTAAGGATATTTAAATTACTTCATTACTGCTCAGAAGATTCGAGACTTCAAAGAAAGAAAAAAAAAAGAAACTTCGAGAAAGGATAAACAATTTATTTAGTCATATATTATGTATTAAATTTATTTGGAAAATTTTCACTGTCAACAGCCTGGGTATCCATATTGTTATTTTGCTTATGTTTAATTAATATTTCATCTTCAATGAAATAAAATATTTCATGCCAGTCAATGCCAAGTGACAAAGTAAGTACATATATGGATGTAGAACAGGCTAAGTAAAATGGAAGTATTGCATTTATTTATTTTTGTAAGCTTCGTTGTTCTGAACAATTGACATCACAAAAACCAGACTGATAGCAGCGCCTGTGTGAAAAAAGAGACATCAATAATATTTTTAATCTGTGCAGGTAATGAACCCACAACCTCCTGAATCCGAATGAATTGAATAAGTCAAAGCACCATGTTTTATTTAATTATTATATGTGTATAATACAAATTTTGAGGAGCTGGATGCAATAGTAATTTAAATGCGCACAATCCGTTTTTGCTCCCAAAACTTTTTGGTAGGTATCTCCAATCCATTCTTTATCTTATGTGTAAATTTAACTTCTGTATGTTTTATACAGACAGAGAGAGCTACACGCAAAAGTTTTAACATTAGTTACAAGCGAATACTGCGCATTTCAAAAAACTTTGAACGCTTTTTAGCCAAAACTATAACTTTCTTCAGACCGTTGTTATGGCATCCAGCTCCTCAATTACGAGGTAAATATATTACATTTGCATAATTAGTTATTTATAGCACCTAGTATTATATCCTTAATTTTGTCTAAAATGAGATGGTTTCTTAACTACTACTTATATAATAGAAACAAAGAGATATGAGCGGCTGAGCCAACGAAAGTTTAGTGTTTGGGCAGAAGATACTTTTTGCTGAAATACGGGTGAACGATGTTGGGTGTATTTTTATGTCTGCGGTTTCATTCCAATAATGGTTCTTGGCCCAATTGTTTCTAATATCTACGATGTAGACTATTTTATGAAATTTATCACCACGAGGACTATGATATCGTTTAGGTGGAAGTTTAGACATTTAAAAAAATACTAGATCGTTCCGTGAACCATTAATTCTTGTCTTACCAGTGTATTTTTACACGTGAAAAAGACGTTCATGTAGCTGACAATCCCGTAGTGTATAATAATGAGGAGCCGGAAGGCGAGGAAAGGGGCGTCCTGCAGAGCAATGTTCATCATTATCGCGCACACGTCGATTGAGCAGCAACACGTTTCAGTTGTACCTCTGCAACAAAACAACTATTATATATTACCTATCTACTAAATCAGTGATTGCCAACCTAAGCAATATCGCCCACCAGTTGGCGGTAAGTAGCTTGAGGAGAAATCAATCATTAAAAGTGCTTTTAAGGGTGAATTTACATAATTTGGTGGGTGATAGGCACAATTTGGGCAAAAATGAATGTGACATATCAATTGTAATTAACATGTATTTAACTTAAAATAGCCATTTATATGGTAGTCATCGATGCACATAGTACGCTGTAGGAAATATGTGACAATACTAATAGGTATATGTGCAGTTCATAAACGCTGAAAAGCTGTGCCTACCCTAAGAAAAACGAACCATAAGAAGAAATTGTACAAAAAAAAAATAATTATTACAAATTTCAATTTGCTAAGGAATGTTTATGCTCGTTTATTCGGTTGGCCATAACAAAGCATAAGGTGTGGCAATATGGCAATTTTCAAAATAATATTCAATACGCAATTCATAGCCAAACCTGGAAAAATACACACGACTTTGGTCGAAGAGTAAATATGTTAATAACTGTGCTGGATGTAATATTCTCGCCCAAACAGACAATGGAAGTCTCTCAGAGAGAGTTGCTTTGTTCTCACATCGATTGTTAATACAACATTATATTGTGCAGAGCTTTATTTTAAATGAGTTGTAGAGGCATATTTTATATATATAATATTAAGTATGTATATATTTTTCAAATCGCAAAGTATTGTTTTCAGTATTACATATTAATGTTTTATTTGTTCTGTAAATAAATCTTAAATGTATCAAAACAACACAATTATCACGACAGCCTAAATGGGGAAATGGCAAGTACATAACTAAATATGTATAATGCAATTTTTTGTTTGTTTACAAAACAAACACTGGTTTGCGTAGCACATGTGCAACCTGAACATGTGCAAAGGCATAGATGTGCCCTATAATTTTCTTTTAATTTGACTTTAAACAATTTCGTAATGATTTTTTTTTTTAAACTTTACAACTTTTTCCGCTTGTTTATAGGAATATATGAGGGAAAAGTTATAAAGGTTATAAAAAAATTCATATTAAATGTAAACATCACTTCTTTCAGCTAAATATGCATAAGTAATTATTATCACCCTCAGAAAGAACAAACAATATATGGTAACGCTTCCTGAAACAATAATTATTGTCAGAACATAATAATATGTTATGTAATATTATCTTATCTTGGCGCAAAGGGGTGGACAGAGGGCGAAGTAATTTTATTTTTGCAGATGTTAAAATGACCCTCCCCTCCCCATTATCAAACCATGTACCGCTGTACCAGCCAAAGTACCAGTAGTTCCCAAAATAATAGAATCATTCAAATAATATTGCATTCATTTTATTTTTAATATTCGCAACAGGAAGCAACGCCACATTATAAAAATAAACACACGCACTTACAAAAATATCACATGACAGCAATTAACCATAAATATTAAGAAGGTAGTAATAATAATATTACGTTTTTATTACAGTGTTACAAGAATGTCCAATAAATAATAGAAACGAGGATGATGAGCCATGAACCATTATTGGTATGAAACAAGGTAAACAAAGTGTCGCAAGCGTCGTTCATCCATACCAGTGCAAATTGCATCTAAGCACAGGGGCGCCAAGCATCTGTTTCTACCTACACACCAAATGCATAACTTTCATTGCTTCGCCGCTTTCATAGTCGGTGCAGTTTGGTCGTAGCTCGGCGATAGTCGGCACGCTTCCACGCCATTACTTCCACTGTTTCTATTAACTCTGAGGTGTTCAATACTACCTACATTATATCGGAGCCAGAAAGGCAAAAGGGCGTAGACGACAATTTGATCAAAAATAAGTTAAATATACAGTTTTGAGCAGACAAAAATTCTAATGAAAACTGTACTATTGACTCATTTTTGACAAAATTGTCGTTTACACCCTTTTGCCTTTTCGCCGTCGATATATATATTAAGATTATATTTAGTAGGAACTAGTGCGTATTATGTCTACTCACATAGAATGAGATTGTGTAAAATTACATACGTTTTACCTAAGCTGCCATTGGTACTAACGCGGGACTTCCTCGACTTGGTGGCCGTCAGTACCACGGTGAACTGCAGCAGGCTCCAGGACCAGATGGCCAGGGTCAGCAGGACCAGCAGCGGCTCAGAAACTATCTTATCGTCCTTGAAGGAATCGAAGAATTCGATTATGTCCGCGGCAGTTCCTGAAAATAGAGAGAAATAACTTTTTACGTAAGTAGTTCTATGGGACAAGTTCTTAAATCTATACGAAAATGTGCATTTGGGAAATGTTGTCTCATATTTCCTTATTATGTTTTCCCACAATAAGGACATTAAGATAATAAGTTTATGCAAATTCAGTTCAAAATGCCGAACTGGTGGCGGAAAAATGTTTATATTCCGTCGAACATAACGACAAAATAATTTACCTACTTAATAGAAGAAATGTATTACTACATAGAAAAGATGCTATCACATCTATTGTATACATGGAGCCGTCGTCTTTGATGTACAAATCATTATAAAATTTTCAATAATTTGATATGATTGCTTTTTAAACTTTTCTTCCCCCCCCCCTCCCATTTCCACATAAATTTCGGGTCAATGGTTCGGTCCTCATGATGCCCGCATAACACACAGAGTAGTTCCCAACTAGCAACTAAGTTGGTAAATACTTGAACATCGATGGGAAGGCCCGAATACACTGTTGTCTGTTCCTACAAAATGAATAAAATACAATAGTATTAATGTGGAGATATGGCACTATAGTTGTATTTACGCTAGAATTATAAACATAATGTGTTCTCTCTCCTATAAATGGCATATTTTTAAACATAATATTACGCTCATTTTTGTGAAATATCACCAATTATTTACAGTCATAACACAAATAATTTGAAGGCATACTGAAAACGGAATAAGTTTGACACCGAAAGTGGAAGCACTGCATATTTGTAATTTGTCAGACTTAATGGTAGTTGGCATAAAGTTGCATTCTAACAAATGTTGAAATCTTGAAGATCGCGTTTTGAATGGCTGAAAGATGAGGTTTAAATCAAATATTTATTTTACGCGTATTGTGAATTCTATTCTAATTTGGGAATTAACTGTGTAAACTAAGTTTAAAAAAAAACTATCTTACAGCCCCATCTTAAATATGTTCCCGTTTACCGTCCGTTGTATCTCCTCACCCCATTCTTCACTAATGTATAGTCACACCTCCACCCCCACTTCAACACCTAACATATGTTCATCCGTAATTTTGTAATGTTAGCATATATTTTTCCCTTAAGGAAATATTAAACCGGTAGGCGTTAACATAAAAAAAAATTAACGGCACATAGCACTCTCTTTAGGGTGAATTGCCTAATACAAAAAAAAAAAAATTAAGTGGCAAAGTAATATTTTTTAATTTAATTACTTTTTCGACTTTGATTCGTTTCATATTATTAATAACTATTATATTATGTCACAGCTGCTTGTACCTATTCATTTTATACCTCCATACTATGGGAATCATAAACAATTAAAAATATAATAATACTTAAATTCAGAGAAATCAATTGTCCAGTATTTTAATAAAATGTAATGGTACGTATACATTTGCGAACCTGAACGCGAACCGAGCCACGAAAGCGGCGTTTCGCGCCCTTTGCGTTTGCTTTGTTCCTTTCCCATAAGTTGAGGTTCAGTTCGGCTCGCGTATGTGTACGTAGCATAATATTGTACTTACATAAAGAAATAATTGTTCACAATTTTTTTCGCACTTTGTAAAAGGTGGGTTTTGACTTAATCAATCCAAGCGAAAAGTTGAGTAAAGTCACGTAGCCTTTTTACGTAAAGTATTTTTTTTATTTGTACCATTTAAAAAAAGACAACAATGGAAAGGCTTCGGGTAAAATACAACATTGCATACTGTGTGATTTTCGAACATCCCAGGTACTTTAGTGCCTCCTCGATGTTCACGGAAGGGCGAGTTCCTCGATTTGCAGCTCTAATAAGAACCAGGGATGCAGGACTGAGGGAGGTATCAATAACTCCAGAAATGTCCTCATCATCGAATCCCGTGTGACTTCAGGGTCGAGTACCGAAGAAATCTTCCATCCGGTCGACCAATAGCGCACGTAAGTGAGGAATAAATGATTTTTGTGCCTCCTGATGTGGAGCTACTGTATGTATGTGATGTAATATATTATACACACCTTTTTTGCGCCATTTTGTTAAAACCACCCTTAAAAACTACCCCCTCACAGTCTATCATGTGCCGTTTTAAATATATATTGAGACATATATTTACTGCATGGTTTGAAGACATTTGGCTATTCGATATATACTATGCTATGTATATATTTATATACTTATATTTTATATAATTTCCTGTATCTTGTATATATGTATTTATAACCTCTGTGGGATTGCACTAACCTTCCTATATACCACCATCGTAATATTCTTTTCCGATTTTATGTCCGGGTTAAATCTTTCCCATAGGAAAAACTAAACCCTTCCACACACTTTTCCACAAATGATCATCTAGTCAATCAACATTATGCAAGTGCATTATATAAGCAAAAATAATACAAAACAATACAAGAACAACACGTCAACTCACCAGAGATCAAATGGGAAAATAATTCACCGACTCCAGATATTTTCATATCAGAGGGTTCGGCTCGGTAGAACTCCTAACAGGGCCTATAAATCCTACTGATCCCTCAACATAAATATTTAAAAATATATTAAATTATTATTATTATCATTGTAAGTATTGTAACCCTGGACTAAGCTCACTTTGTTTTAATATTCTTGGTATGTGATATTTGTATGATGTTTTATTAAATGATTTTGGTATTATCAGTATTATTTTAAATCGGTACATGTAGATCACAGTTCTTAATATATATTAAATACATTATAAATTATTTTTCAATCATATATTTTAAATTACCAATATATACTAGAAGCAATTGGCTCAGTTGATCTCTCGTCAAGTCTCCTTTGGGCAGCAGCCACCTCCCCACAATGAGGGTCAGCATCAGGAATTGCTCAATCAGCGTTACCCACGTCTCCGTGCTGAACGGTATATCTGGAAGGTGGATCTTGCCCTAAAACAGAGATAATTTTAGTTGTTTTTTAATTCATTTTTTACTATTTATCGCTCCTAATTTTTTCATTAAAATACACACTGTCAATTATCTTATTTATTATTATTGGTTGCGATTTCATATTATTATTCTTAGGAAGAGATCACTATAAACACACAGTGATACTGTCAAAAAGTTACTTATAAATTTCGTTTTAAAGTGGTCATAAATAATGTGTTACATTAAACAGCACAGCCCGGAAACGTAAAAAAATTGAAACTGCTGAATCAGCAAAATTAAAACAAATGGTACTTCCGACTCCCATTTTGAAATATTTCGTTTGCATAATTTGTTCTACACTTACCAGTTGCCATCGAGTTAGAAGTTATATTAGACAGAATGAATTGTATCGGGCATTTGGCACGATTTCTTCGAATTCAAGCGTATTACCAAACCAAAAGTATATTGCCATAGGGGGAGGTCCTCTAGTACCGTCACCTTAAGGATTATTTGTAATGAAATAAAAATCCTTTCGCTTATGTGCAAAATACCTAGTGAAATGTGTAAAGGAACTCTTTTACTATAAATAGAAATAATAAAATATCGATATATTTAGAAACAGTCAACTTTATTAATAAAATTGTAAGAACGTGAAAAAACGACATTTAAAAAATTGGCCTCCAGTACCGTCCAGCTAAAAATTCAATATTTATCCAAGGTAATAATCGCTAAACATAAAAAATAATAGCAAAAAAATGAAACATTAAATTTATCCAAGACAATAATCGCAAATATATATAGCTGATGTCTCTGAAACGTTGGCGCAGGCCTCGTGTATCCAGATCTTACAATTTCCGCATTGAATCCAGTCTTCGTCATGAGACTCTATCTCACAATGGGCAGACTGTATCTTCTTGAGTTGGTGTATTGGGAGACTGTTGACACTTTTTTTTGTTTTTTGTACTATTTTTGGCAACATCTTTTCCTGAAAGCAAACGCTTGCCTCGCCTAACTGATTCAGCACACATTTTATCTGCCTTTTTCTGTTCCAGCATAATTTTGTATGGAGAACTTGTTATGATTTCACTCCGTTCAGCTTTACGACGTCTTGTATTAGCTCTTCTTTTCGAAGCATCAGGGACCGGTGACAATTCTGTAATTATTTTTCTAAAATGTTCAACCGATTGGTCAATTACAGCAGTGGTTTGAGATTTAGATCGATGAGTAGTTGCAGTTTGAGGTTCGGAAACAACATTGACAGCTGATTGTTGCGAAGTGGCTATTTGAGTTGCAGAGTTACAGATCGCATTTTGAGATTCGGGTGGGTTAAATGAGACAATTTGAAGTTCAGTATTAGACGTGCCATTTTGAGATTCAAGTTGTTCAGCAGCCAAAGTGGTCATTTCTACCTGGTGAGAGGTTAAATTTGTCAGTTGTGATTGTCCAGAAGTTGAAGCTATTGGTTGTGTCATTAACTGATAATTTTCTGGAATGTTGGTCATATCCGAAGCAATAAAATCCAAATCACTAAAGATATTCCTATTGAAAAGTTGAATGCCAGTGCAGCGAAATCCATTGACGCCAATATCTATTCGAGAAACTCGATTAAAAGCAGAAGCAACAAACCCTGCGATCATTGATTCACTGATTCTGCGATTCACTGATTCTTATGCCAGGGTTCGTTCTCATCCACAAGCCACATTCCTCACTATACGCAGATTTGAAAGGCTTCATAAACGTTCGGTCAAGTGGCTGCAGCTTGTGTGTAGTGTGAGGAGGGGTGCATAACATGTGAATATGATTATTCCTAGCAAACTCGATGACATCCAAGTCTTTATGACTACTGTGACCATCAAGAATCAACAGTACTGGGTTTTGTTCTGTAGGATTCGAATATTTCTTGAAGTGATACATCCATTTCAAAAATAATTCAGCGTTCATCCAACCATTTGGCTGAGCTTTACCTACACTCTCATGTGGAGCACCAATCATTAGTCTCTCATTCATTCGAGCCCGGGGGAACACAAAAAATGGTGGTAGAAATTGACCTCCAGCGCTCATTGCAAAAAGCACAGTGATGTTTTTTCCACGCTCGGCAGAAGTAAGTTCCCCATTTTGTCTTATGCTTTTAGTAGCTAAAACTTTACGATGCTTCTGGACAATGCTGACGCCAGTCTCATCGCAATTCCATATTTTATAGGGAGTGAGATTAAACCTTTTTATTAAACTCTCAAGACTATCAAAGAACCGTTCAACTTGGGGCCTATTAAATCTCACAGCTCGCATCAAACTTGTAGATTCTGCGGTACGTAATGATAAATTACTGTGTCTTTTTAGAAAGCATAATAATAATTCTTTCCTGCACGTTTCGTTTCCTTGTTAAATTGATGAGGCAGTTGTAATTTTTCAGCCAGTTGGTAGGCAAGATGGAGAAACTCCGGTTTATTAAGTGGCATTAGCCTGTTTGCCAAATCCTTAACGTGGTTTGCTAACACTTCTTCGACTTCAGGAGTGAATGTTTGTTTAAAACGACCCATAGCTGGCTTCATAATGACCTCATTATTTTTTTTTAATAGCACTTATTTTATCATTCAATGTTGTTCTTGGTACCTGATAGCGATTTGCTGCCTACTCAGCACCTTTTCCACTGCTTTTCGCAAATTGTTAGGATCCCAGGTCCCCTTTTTCTTCTTCGTCTGAATAATATCTTCCTGGTCTGGCATCTTTGTGTACCTAAAAGCAAAATTAATCACACAAACATTAATTTAAATAGTGGCCAGTACTGGAGGACAATTTTGTGGCCGGTACTGCAGGGAACGGAGTAAAATATTATTTCGACATAGCGTGACACTGTGCGAATAAAGATTTATTTTAAATGTATTTTATAATAGCTATATAAACACTCAATACATACCAAGTTTGACTTCTTTAGAAGTCGTCCTCAAAACTATAGAAATAACACACCGAACTTTAATCGTGCGGCGAACGTCCGCTCCTCCCATAAATAAACCACTCTCGCTCCTCCCAACAGATATCTTAACACTGACACGAAGCTAGTTGAAACTTGTCGCCGCCGAGCGGGGCATCTTCATGTGAAACCATACTGCGTGTATTGCATGAACTGTCTCAGCGCCATCTGTTATAGAATCTCGGAAATTGTAACTGGCTGGTACTGGAGACCGGCCGGTACTGTAGGACCTCCCCATATACATTACGGTCTAAGTGATTCGATTCCACTAGCCACGAAGAATCTTACCCCCAACATCTTGCTGAGGTCCTTGAGGTCGACGCCGGCAGCCGCGGTGATGTTGAAGTGTTCCTCCCGTGCCTGCAGCCGCTTCTCCACCTTGTGCAGCTCCAGTAGCCAGATAGCTGGCACAACGCTGCCCAGGTAGATGAACACGGACGGGCAGAACCTACAATCAAAAAGATCATCATTACTATTACTTGCTAACTAATAAATTTATATGTTTTTTACTAATGATCCATGGTGGACAATAACAAATCATAAATTATTTTTTATTTAATGATGCAGACAATCTCCAAAACCAAATATTTAAACAAAAGTAAGACGATTCATTATCTGTTATAACGAACTTGAAAAGCTAAAGTCTGATTATATTTTTTTCCTAAAAGTAAATGTACCTACATTTGAATCAAGGTAAATCTAGTTATCCAAAATAATTATTTTAAATAAAACGAAAAATTGAATGGCATGAAGACAATAACGAAAAGGAATTAAACGGTATATTTCCTAATGGGCCTATTGCCCAAATGCCCAACCATTCCCCATTCGAAGACATTTTTTTATAAACTTTATTTTTTTCATCTAAATTGATCGGAAGAAATTTCAATCTGACGATGTGAAAGCTACTCTGCTGTGAAATTTACCTATATTGTACATTTTTAAAACACAATACTTTAAATTAAAATCGAATTATCTAATGAACTTAAAGAAATAAAAATAATTGTCTGGCCGAAAGATATGTATATATATGGTATCAAATGAAAGAGTTTATTTCCTAGTGTACGCTTATTGCCCAAATACCCAACCATTCCCAACATATATAAAACATAAATAAATATTGTCTATTTCGTAACGGAGGAGAAGGGGGACCTGCATATTTTTTTTTTGCAATTGACCATTATTTTTGTTCGCAGTAGGCGTACATCAAATACTAAATCAGTTTTTTGTTTTTATGTTATATAATGCTACGTATACATTTGCGAGCCTCGAATTATGGGAAAGGAACCAAGCAACCGCAAGCGGGGACTCGCGCTATTTGTGTTGCTTTTTTCTTTACCATTCGAGGCTCGGCTCGCAAATGTATTCACGCCATAAGAATTGCATAGTCATGAATCAATGAATGATTGGTACTCGTATATCTATACATCTACGGGTCAGGAGGAATGTACACGTTACCACACATTTCGTGGATCGTTTTAAAACTCGGCTGTCATGAAGAGCATTCATTTTGTATGTCCTTGATGGTTATCTCGGTCATCGACAAGACTGTTCTATCTCCCAGTCTGCAGGACTAACTTGCCAATGTCAAAAGCAGTCTTGCTGTTGAACAGGATCGATTCGGATATCGACATATTTAGCATCAATAAAGCTACCTTTAAAAGGCTAGCTCTTTTACAACCAGTATAGTTTAAAATAATAAATTAAATAGAATCAGGACTGGGAGGAAACGGGAGAACAGCGGGAGTCCGTGAGGCTTCCAGGACTCTCCTAGGGTTGCTTTTTACCCGCATATGTATACCTAAAGTATTCCAGAATCCACAGCGGCATATTCATAAAAAAATCTCATCGATAAGCACTTGTTTCTATGTTTTGCATCAAACACATTATTACTGTAGAAAAAGTCAATACGTCCATAAAAAATATACAGTAAATTATCAAGATTATTTAGCAAAATAATAACATATTTAACAAAATACTCTCGAGGAATTAGTTCAAAGGCGTATTAATAAACAAATACAAGGTATCCGGTGAATTATACGACAATAGTAATAATTGCGCTCAATATCGATCGATATTTTTGTTCACCTGTGTATCTATAGGTGGAATTCCGTCACACCGCGATGACACAAAGTGCGATCGCCAAACCTTTTATCGAGTCGTTTAGAATAGCTATCGTTTGTTGGTGAACGACGTTCGTTTCCTGAGGAAATTGCAACCATTAGGGCTGTTTCATGTAACAGGCGGGGCCAAAAGTTCTCAAATAATAAATTATTTCGTGGCCGAAACCAAATAGACAAAAATTAACGGCCTCCGATGTACGCGTTTGGCGCTTACAGTTTGGGGTTTCGGGTTCCATTACCGCTACGTGGAAAGTGCTTTTCTTCTTCGGAAAGTGGGATGCTAAGGTTATGTGGCTAAATGTCGTCAACTGGCTAGTTGACAATATCGGAGTCACAGATTTAGCAGAGATGTGCCTGAGAGAATCTGACGAAAAAAACATTCTTCGGCGATGTTACTATGTTCTGTTGTTTTTAATACCTTCTGTTGTTTTTATGTACCTACACTTTCACACAATGCAGAGTCTTTTAAAACTTTAAAACATACAAGAAAGATATATGAGTTTCAATATGTGTAAAATTTTTACGTTATTTAATCATTGTACTAAAATAATCCCTTCTATATACATAAACGCTTATTCCGCCAAATAGTACACATCATGGTCACTGTAACGTTGTCTAAACGTTGTCTAAAGAAGGAGGAATCACAGCATGTCATAGTTAGCAAAAAATTTCCCACGTTCGGAAAATATCATATTTAAGTGCTTCCAGTAGTTATTTTAGTTAAAGAAGCTTTGCATTTTTGTACAATAATTCTAAATTTCCTTGCCAACAAAGTGTGCAATAATGTCTTTGACCAAAACACCGTCGATATTACACTATTATTTTATGAACTTTTGTAATGTTCAGTAATGTATAGACACAATAAATACATAATTAAACCTTTTAATATGAATGACGAGGCTATTTGACGTTGAAAAGTCGTCCATACATAAAACATTTACCAAATGATAATAATATAACAATTTTGTTTTTAATATGCTATATTTTTTTACCGTGCACCCTTCTTAAGGTCGCTAGCAATACAGCAGCGGGGAAATCACATCCCGAGCAGCTTGTTAAAATATCGACAAATGGGTTGAATTTTCCCCGCTGGTGACTCTGTCCCCCATTCATACAATATCCACATTGCCACAGCAGGGTGGAATGCCAAAATATATGGGAAAAAAACTGCAAAACCAATTCAATTCAGAGCATATTATTTATTTGAGTCTTGCAAGTTTCACACGTGCGTTAAATGTTAAGTTAGTTTAATCAGGGACGAGATAATTTGTTAGGGGTTTGTTGTGTTCGTGTCTGGTGAGTTCGAAGTAAGATCATTTTTCTTTAGTCTGTTCGGAGTCAGCAATCGGAGGGTCTGAGTGAATTACTGTAAATTATGGACTTCAGTTTTCGTTAAAATCGGTTCGCTAAAATCAAACTACTTTGGATTTTATTTTCAGTGAGTACAGTAATTATGTATTATTCTGGCATGATTCACGATTCTTACGGTCAAAAATCCTATAAATATATTGATTGATTATTGAGAAAATAAACCGAGTTGCATTTCCTCGTTCCTCCTGTGTAAACCTCTTCTTATTAAACAATTCTACCCTACAGTAGGCTCTGCATGGCTTTCCAAATTGAACTCAACCCAACCTATTACTCCAAAAGTCCACACATACCCTCACCCTCACCGAAATCCTTACATTTTGATATATTGTCATATATTTTATATTTATTTACAGTAAAATTAATGCAATTATAACAAGTTCAATTTTATATAAAGGGTATTGAGGGACGTACTTGACCTATTTGAATCACCAGTGATTCCTGACATTATTTGGAGTAAAAATGTAAGTGAAATCTTAGTCTCTGGTGACCTTAGTGATGTTTTTTTTCTACAAAAACATAAAAAAATATTAGGTATTGGATAGCTAGGATCAATATGAAGGGTTGGGCGGTTACTCGGCTGAGTGACCAGTGTCAACATGTGGAGGAATTTTTAAAAAATTGTTTAAATAAAATTAAAACATCATAAAAGTCACCGGAGACCAAAATTTCTTTTATATTTTTTAGTCCGAAAAATGTCTGGAATCACTGGTTTAAAAAGTCAAGTACCTACGTCCTTTAACACCCTGTATAGAATGTGTGTAATATTATAATATATGGTCAAGTAAGAATGATGTATTGTACTGCAAATGATTTATTGGCATATTATAGAGTTTCGTGAATATATTTATATTTACACAATATACTGTAAATAGGTAAATTAACTAGTAATATATAGTGTAATTGATACAAGTGAAAACCCGAGGGGTTTTTAGTGCACTTAACCATGTTACCTTCAATACAAGTGGGGTATTATTTGTAATAAGATTTTATGTGAAAATGTGTGCCAGAAAAATTAAGTTTTTGATTTATTGAATTTGTGTATATACCTTTTCAGTAATTTTAATATTATGGCTTGTAGCTTGTAGGAATACCCAAAATGTTAAAGAATTATAAAATGTTGTTTTAGGTAAAATTAACTAATTGAAACCTTGCGCTTTTTTATGACATTAATAAGTTATTGAACCAAAATATTTTTTCTAAAAAGATTTGTTTTCTTTTCTTCGTATTTTTGTAAAGTTAATATTAAATAATTAAAATCGTGGAATCCTACGCTTTCTATAAATTATCTAAGCTTTTATATGTAAATCCAATTTATAAACTAGAAAAACTAACAAACGTAACTCAATTGCATGCAATTTAAGAAATCTTACCATTTCCATTCTTGATTTTCTTTGATCGTCAGCGTGAAAACTCCCTCCATGAAAAGCAGAAAAGTTGGCAGGGCCAGATACCAGTAATTCTTGTTAGCCTTGAATATCGTCACTTGCCATATCGCCACAACCCCGTGGCAGGCGAACACCACGCGGGTTATAATCGCCTTCACGGTGGCCAGGCACTTGGCCATTTTGGCGGGTAGTCCACGCGGACCGGGTGCACCACCGAGCGAACTATTTGGACTGAGCTCAGCCCTAAGCGTGGCGAGTCATCTCTTACTATACAACTTGTGCGGGGTATCTCTTCTTTTACAAATCTAGCCCACAAATATATATATATATATATATATATATATATATATATATATATATATACATAATGTATATGTATAGTATGCCCAACATACTCGATCTTCAGAATATTTTTAAGAATCTTTTTATAGTAAAAATTAAAGGTCAGGGGTAAATTTCAGTAACTTTGTAGTTAAAGGGTGTTCGTATATGATATTAAAAGTTTAAAAAAAAACTTTTTCGATTTCCATTGTTTTATTTCCAAGGAATTATTCACCGGAAGCGCGGATGAATTCTTCACTGACCGGATACGAGGAGGGGAAACATCGCATAATTTATTAAGTCTTATCTGTTTCCATGGAAACCTCACAAAAATTACCTTAAGGCGATGCCATACGTAGCAATGCAAAATCATGTGTTTTTGGTTTGAAAATTTGGTCGCCTACAAATGTTTCAGATGCTTTAATTAAATACTGCGAGTAGAATACATCTTGGCCTTTGAAATAATCAAGTATTTTTTAGATAAGTTTTTTATAAGCCCAGAAAAAAATAATGTAAAGGCCTATGAAAACTGCTTTAAAGTTCAAAATCTCCTACTTACGAACCCATTTTCGGTTGTTAATTTATTGTATAATGTGGCAAATTAAGTTATTTATAAAATGATCGAAAATTTTTTTAATATTTATATATGAACATCCACAAAATAAAATAAAACCCACTTTTTGGCCATGTTTTTTTCTTGCATAAATCAAAACAGGCGGATGGTGTTAAGCGGGAATTTAAACCTTATCGCCATCTACATGAGGGTTGTTATTGATAGCGGCTCAATATAAAATATTACACTACGTAGTGCATCGCCTTAAGCACCTTAAACCGTTGACATTTTGAAACAAGTCATTTGACGCTTATTTGTATTTTTTTATTTTAATTAACTTACTTATTTAAAATCACTTAAATAAGTAAGTATAGCAATAAACTTACAAAGTTAGTATGGTAGGTTTTAAAAATACAATTTAATTTAAAATTACACTTACATATTCGTCACATATTTTTTTCAAATTGTAACACCTTGTCTTCACCTTTCATATTGGTCAGTATTTTTTGGGAGATCTTCAGTACTCTATACAGTAATGAGTTTTGTGATTTTGACGTCTTTCCAAAGAGTGATTTTTTTAATGTGAATACTGCACAAGAGTCCCAGCTGCTCCCAACCGCTTAGAGCCAGTGAGACTATGACATCCCCAATGTTTGGGGTTTGTTGTGAGGCTGAAGGTAGTAGGTAGGGGAAGGAGATGGGGAAGAGGAATGTGGGAGAGTACCTGGCTATTCAGGTCTGGTCGCCAAACATTTGAAGTTCTCTGTCAAATCTAAATGGAGGTTTTACACAGGGGCGATACTGAGATCATCTTCCACTATAGAACGTACTACAGGTATACTTTAATAAATTGTGAAATAACACAAAATCATAAACTGAAATTTACTTGCGCACGCCGGGATTTCAAACCGCGACCTTCGGATTGCTAATCGCTGTCAAACCATACCACGTATGTTTGTGTTGATGTTTATTAAATTTTCACACAAATTCGAACTTTTTGTTTATCATATAAGCTTTTATACTTGTACCTATTATCATGTAGAATCACCTCCCAAAGTTACCGCATTTTACCCTCCGAACATCTTGTATTTAATTTATTAGCTCACGAATCTTACAATGTCCTACGTCGATTATCTAGATACCTTTTGCAGGTTTATTGGTGTTTTTCATGTGATTCAGATATTGTAGATTCACCAGTTTTCCGCTTGTACTACGAGTTTCCGGACGCCGTGCAGTGTTTATGTGAGTATCTGTACCTACCAGTGGCGGTCCGTGAGTTTGAGCTTGAGTGGTGAGATTGGAAAATACGACATTCATGATATTGTAGCTTCGCTTATGATGCGCTTCCTTCCTTCTTGGAAAAGGCGTGATGATTAGTTAGTTAATTAGGAATACCTAGAGATATAGATATTGCAGTAAAGCGCAATATTAATAAAAAAACAGATCATGTCGTGTTTTTATTAGAGTGATATGTTTTAATATCATAAAACTTTTAAAAAATAACTCCACATTCATGCATTGATTGGCTTAAGATGGGTTGTTTCGTTTTCATTTTCGGGTTCTGGGAAAGTCCTATTCAAGTTCTGTTATTATATCATTACAGGCTAGTTGCTTGACAGAACTGAAATAATAACAGAACTTGAAAAAATCTTTCACAAACCTTGAAAATGAACGTTGAAATTTGAAGAATTGTTCAAATTCTCCGAATCAACCTGTCCTAATATACTTACGTTCTGAATATATCAATATTTTACAAAATCAACAATTTTTTGGTTTTTTTTAAGCGTAGACGGAATCTATAAATTGACAAAACATATTAAAAGATTTACTAGTAGATATATTTATTAGAAAAATATATAATTAATTACTCTTCTAGATATGTCAAATTCTTGAATATAACTAAACTTCAATAAGCTTTACTCTATACATTCACGATAAACTCTACTCCATAAATTCATGATAAACTCTAATATATAAATTCATGATAAACTCTGATATATAAATTCATGATAAACTCTGATATATAAATTCATGATAAACTCTAACGTATAAATTCATGATAAACTCTAATATATAAATTCATTATAAACTCTTGAAACACCTGATAAACTCAATCAACAAATATGAGTATGTACGTAAAATATGTAGATAACCTTTATAATTTAAAAAAATTGGAATGTTGGAAAATCAGTTCAACGACAATTATTTCACTAAACATTAAAACACTTTTTACTACATATCATAGAAGGACTAATATTTGTTTTAATAATCTGGAATTTAGCTGGATTTTGAATAAGTTAATTAAATACTCAGCGCAGGAGATCCCAGTGACGATGTCATTATCTCTATTTTTTACAAAAAAAGACACCAAATCATTTATTACTTACCCTTATTTTATTTAAAAAATCTATCAATTGAATTCTGTTGATGAAAGTATAATGGTAGAAAATAAATATATGGGTACGTAAAATTTTCTCTTTCAACTTAGGTAGGTATTGCAAATTTTCTAGTATTATTGGTATTACAAAGGAGGAAAATTAATATATTTGTACCTATAACCCCATATACAAATGATTTGTTTTCACAAATTGAATCTCTAATAAAATATAGATAGGTACAGTGTGAAAAAGGTTATAAAAAATATTTAAACGAAATTTTTTTCATATATTTTTCATTCTTCAAACGAATTTTTTGAAATAAAATTATATTTATTTTCTTTACTTCAGATAATAAACAAATTTATGCATGAATCCAGCCAACCTCGCAATATAAATTATCATAACGCATTTAATATATTTTTTGGGGAGAAGTCTGGAACCTCCTAGTCCACTGGGCCAAGTAAGGCTTGGGGCACAGGGTGACCCCGTCGCTGATCTCGTAGAACTTCTCGGCGCCTTCGGGGGCCGTAACGTTGAACACTTGGAAGAGAGAGGTTGCGAACATGAAGACGTTAGCCTTTGCCAACACTTCGCCGACGCACTTCCTGCGGCCTGTGAAAATGAGTGTTTAAACATATTTTTTATGTGCTGTTGTGATAAAATTATGGTTAAAAGGTAGATATGTAAATGTGTTTCTATTTAAAATAGTGAGTGCGAAGTTTTCGCTAGGTCTAATTACAAACGAACAAAATACACACCTTTTCATCAAAAACTGTCAGTGTTGATATATTATCCATCAGTTTAAACAAATGTTTGCGACACGTTACAGAGTGGAAGATATCCTAAGTATCGCCCTGGTGTAAAATTCGAAATTAAAACGTTGTTTAATTTAGATTTTTTTACACGAGGCCCTGAAGAAAATAAATAAGGTTTGGGGAAACCCTTTGACCTCTCCAACTGGTATCTCGATCCTTCGCTTTGCGCCGCAGTAGGAGGGATATATTCATATGTCCGTCACTCCTGGACAAACTGATCCCTAGATCCCTACCCAGCCCTCATACCTTTTCACCTCCCCAGAACTTCCTCTTCTTCTTTTCCTTAAAAAATACCCCCCACACAGCATCCCAAAAGATAAAATAGATGCTGCGGTTAATGTAAAAAATAATAATAATAGAATTGTTTTATTAACAAAAACATAAAGACTTGCTTACTTTCACTTTCAATTCCTACAATAAAAATGAATTTCGATGTTTCACATCTGCTGGGCGTCCCGTGACGGTTATTTTTTTTTCTAATTTGCAGTTGGTGAATGCAACAAAAGGCTAACCCCCGAAATTTGCTAGATAGAGGAGAAAATCAACGAAGACAATATTGACAGTCAAGTATAGAGCAGAGTTACAAGGTACACACCTGTTCCAAACGGCATAAAAGCTTTGGGGCTGACAACCATCTTTCCATCGCAGGTCAAGAAGCGTTCGGGTGAGAATTCAACGGAGGAGCACCACACTGGGCTGGTGTGAACGTCGTGGAGCAGGGTCAGCAGGATTGTGTCCTGAAAACAACTCCTCGTCATAATAATCATCATCATCAACATTATCATTATCATCATCATCACTATAATCATCATCATCACCACCATCATCACCATCAAATTACGACACCAGAGGACTTAGTACTGAGCCATTAAATTTTATAAACACATACAGAGCCGGCTCTGAGCCGAACGTAAGCAGTAAAAACCCTAAGGGTGTTGTATCAGGTGTTAGCCATTATCAGCACCTTGGCTCTTTGCTACTTGGCACCTTGACAAGTCGGCGGTCGCATAGAACCGGCACTGACCACACGTCATTGGTATAATAGAAACAACCAGCATATAATAAACCAACATGAAATATAAACAAAAGGTAGGTACACATTTTTTACAGGACTTAATAATATCAAAACAAGCATAACGCAATTTCATTTACATTAGGTACATAAAATCTGGTTATTACATCACATATTTTCTAATATAATAAAATAATTAATTCGCATGATATGTTCTCCTGGTGAGGTGTTTACGAAACACTAAAATATAGACGAAACTGTAACCGTCATTCCTAGCTTACAGTCCACCAATAAATGCAACAACTTTGTATTGTTACTTAAAATACTAAATGCATGACGCTTACTTAGTTTACTATAAACTGAATAGAAATCAAAAGAAACATTAAAATAAAACTGAAAAGTGAAAAAGATAAGAACAACAAAATAAAACAATACAATACAACAGAATAAAACGTATAAATAATATTAGTTTGATTCATCTACCTAATTGGGTGGCGATAAAATAACCCTTATGCTACGCTTTTAAACCAACTTCCTTCAGAAAAAGACATGTTTCAGTCAAACCTCAAGTAGTAACCTTTCCTTATCTGTGGTGTGTATTAACTACACATTGCTTCTAATAACTTTAATAACTCTATAAATATAATAAATTCTGGGTTCAGATTTTAGGTATTCCTCCGTTATACATTTATGCACTGAATTACAAAATAATATTTTACATAGTTTTCAAATTCAATTAAAAATCAGATATTTTTGTTAAAAATCGGAAACAAATATACCAGTACAATCAACCGTGTGATACTGCTACGCGAAGAGTGTGCGAGGAAGACACGCTATTGATGTCCCGCTTTAGTTCGCTACGAGGGAACATGAGAAATCCACACGTCAGCAGTTGTATTTTGATTTAGACCATCGATACCTACGACCGCACAGCTGTGTGTGTGCCAGCCGCCAGCCAGTCGGACGCGGACCGTCGTTAGATGTGGACCCCTCGCACGTTTTTTTAGCATCTGCCGATGGTTTTTTTATGTTTACAGCAATTAAATTACAATTATTATCACTTTTGATATAAAATATAAAAAACATAAGCGATTATCTATGAATATTCATATTTTTTCGATATTAAATCGCTTATTTTGAGATGTGTATTGACTACACAGCACAGGAACGCGGGGATTTTTTTAGCACAGTAAGGGAAAGGTTATAAGTATTTTAACGCGATGATGCTTCTCAACTGATTTAATAAATGTATTTAAAAATTAATCGCAAACGCAACATTTGAAACATAATACGTATTTATATCTCCTTAAAACTATATTTTTCAGCGAATAATATTTATTTATAAAATAAAAATCATTGTCCTTACCATAGGAATGGAGTAGCCTCCCAATTCAGTGTCTTTGGTGGCGCGGTGGGCCACCCCTGCTGGGGCGATGTTTGACAATCTCTGCACCTCCATTATAAGGGCCGTTGTATAGGGCATCCTAAAAAAGAAAATATTTAATTTAAATGCACGTCGTTTAATATTTTAAAATATTTTGGTGCCAAAGTACCGAGTGACCGAAATATAAATTTTGGGCATACCATCACTGGGGTCTACGCGAAACAGAAAAAAATCGGCACGTGGTCTACGGGAGAAAAAGTTTGGGGACCTCAGCTCTAGGCGATCTAGTCCTAACATTCCAGTAAGAAAATCAGTTGTACATCACATATTATGAATTACTTATTTTTGCTTAAGTTTGATGGAAGACGGGGCAGAGGAAGATTAATCTACTGAGCAAGCACGAAAAAGTTTGCACTGATGTCCATTGAACTGATAATTTCTTAAAACTAATGCTTAAGCCTCACTTTTCTCTATCTTCTAGTTTAGGAACTCTTTCTTGTCCAACAATGCTGTCGATTTCTTGCTGCATTTTATTTTGAGCATCTGGGTACATCATCATGTGGAGAACAAAGAAGGATAAAGTATTGCTCGTCGTATCCATCCCAGCCTGAAGAAAGTCGAGACAGATGCAGTACAAGTCGTTATCTGGAAAAAAAAATTATAAAATAGTACCAAACTAAAATATGTAAATATAATGCTGCGTAATAACATGAAAAAAGACGCTCGAACCGAGCTACGAATTGGAAAAGAACGAATCAATCGCAAGCGGCGCACAGTGAGCTGCAAGCCTACTCATATGTAAAGCATTTAAGCATTAAAATGAATCATCAACATAAAAAAGTTTTTTTTTCAACTTTGAGGATTTAAAAAACAAAAAACGCAAGTTTTTTTTTTTTTTTTTTTTTTTATTGCACAACAGATAGATTATCCAATTACTGTACAATTCTCAATTTAACAATCTTAACACCTATGAAGATAATTATTATACAAAAAAAACTTTAGGCTATTTAAAGAAGAATTATATATATCTAGTGCTTCTGAGATTTCATTCAATAGCACCATTCCTCTTGTCATGCTATGTTGTGCTAGAATATCTGTTCTGCCGTATGGTATTTTGAATAAGTCGTGTCGACGACTACGGCTGAAGTTTTCGGGCACGTATAAACCATAGCATTCCAAGAGGAACGGGCTATCAATATAGTTATGGATTATGTTAAAACTAAGTATTGCAAGATTTGCATGACGTCTAGTTTCCAAGCTAAATCTATTTGTTGCCTCAAGTAAGTCCACATGGTGCATGAACCTTGGATAAGTTCCACGTATCCGCATATAGACATACCTGAGGATTTTTTTCTGGATTTGTTCCAGCATATTAATATACTTAGTTTGGTGCGGAGTCCACACACCACTAGCATACTCCAGCTTACTTCGTATGACGCCATCAAACATGGCTATCATTGCATCTGGGTCGTGAAATTGTTTACATGTTCTGGTGATAAACCCCAGGAGTTTGTAGCATGCTGTAGTAAATTTCGCCACAATACGAAGTATGTCAAAAAATACAAATAAATAGTAGTATATCTGTGTGTAAGGATATAATGGCCAACCTTATGATTCCAGAGATAACCTCATTTTTAATGTCAGTGCTATTAAGGCGAACTGAGTTCTGCATGTTTCTGTAGGCGAATGTGTGGATGCACGGTTAGGTAGAAACTGTGCAGGTGTGTAGGTCGAGCGCGATTCGGTAATCCTCGGCAATGCTCGTGCATTGATGTGAGTCATTCTGGATCGAATCGCGCGCTCGCGAACAGCATTTAATTAAGCTCATGTAAAGACTAAATAAAGCAACACTTTTCATTTAAAATAGATTATTATTTAATTCAATCCATTCTCTTAATCCTGCTCAAACAGGTTATGGGCCCAGTTAACGTATAACTAAAATTAAGAGAACGCGAGTGAAATTATTCGACAAGTCTCACGTGGTGCGGAACGGAAGTCGGCCATTGTTTTAGTGTCAGAGCTAGCTGTTTGAAAAACGAGCGTGAAGTGTGAATAAAATTCACGATGTCGGTCGGCATCTCGGTGAAGGGTGTGAAGCCTTTCGATGGAACAAACTTCCAGGGCTGGAAAACTCAAGTGAGTGCACTATTTGTGATGAACGATGTTCTCGATGTCGTCGATGGCACGAGAGAGAAGCCTGCTGCCGGCGATGGACATGCGGCTGCGCTGAAGAAAAACGTGAAAGATGACGCAACGGCAAAATTCATAATTCTGTCAAATCTTGACGAGGCTCAACAAGTGTGTGTGTTGTCGTGCATCTCTGCGAAAGAGATGTGGGACAAATTGTGTCTAATTCACGAGCAGAAAACCGCGTCAAACAAGCTGGGTCTGCTACAAAGATTTCACGCCTGTCGGATGAGCGAAGCAGACACTGCTGTTCAGCATGTGGCCAGGGTGATGAATATGGCGAGTCAACTGAAGGACGTCGGTGAGAATGTATCAGACGCTACGATAATGGCAAAAATACTCGCGAGTCTCACCACAAAGTTTAGCACGCTGCAGGTGGCGTGGGACAGCGTAGACCCTGCGCGACAAACTCTCGATAATCTCCAGGAACGGCTAATAAGAGAGGACACGAGGCTCAGCGGCGAAGAAGAAGCGTCGGAAGCGCTGGCTGCAATAGCCAAAAATCGTCGTGGGCGAGGAACAAAAAGTGCTGAAAAGGACATGAAGAAAGTGCAGTGTTATAAATGCCAAGGCATGGGACATATTGCGAGTCAGTGTCGGAATAAGCGGAAGCCACGTGACGACGGCGAAACATCAAGTGATTGCGCATTTGTAGGAGAGACAGGCAGCTCGATCGCGTCGGGCTTGAAAAATAGCGCGCTTATACCATGGACGGAGAGTGGCGTAATGGCGATCGATCAAAGCGAGGTCTGGCTGATCGACAGCGGCGCATCGAAACATCTAACCTACCGACGTGACTGGCTGACTGACTACAAGCCGGATAACACGGGCGCTACAGTATCGCTTGGTGACAATCAGATATGCGACGTCGCTGGTGAAGGCACGGTGCTGCTTAAAAAATTAATCGATGGAGTGTGGCAAGATGCGAGAATTGAAAAAGTGCTACACGTTCCGAAATTGAGAAAAAACTTATTCTCCGTCGGAGTATGTACAAAGAAGGGACTCGGAGTGCGTTTCGAAAATAATCGGGTTATTGTTGATCGCGACGGTGAAGTGCTCGGGACGGGAATGAAACAAAACAATGACGTGTATCGCATGTTCTTCAAGGTCACGAAACAAGGAAGCACAGAAGAAGCTAACGTAGCTACGACAAATTTAACTGTGTGGCACGAGCGATTGGGACACGTCGGGAAACGAGCGATCCGTGAACTAGCAGAAAAGGGGCTCGTGAGTGGAGTAACATTTTCAGACAAAAGTGACGTCTTCTGTGAACCGTGCCAATTTGGGAAATCGCACAGGCTGCCCTTCAACAAGAAACTGGAGCGAAATAAGAAAATAAAGCCAGGCGAGAAAATGCATTCAGATGTCTGTGGGCCGATGTCAACGAATTCTGTCGGAGGATCGAGGTATTTTTTGACATTTAAAGATGAAGCTACCGGCTACAGACACGTGTACTTCATGAAAACGAAATCCGAGGTGTACGAAAAATTCAAGATCTTCGAAAAGATGATCGAGAATAAGTTCGGAAGAAAAATGAAAACTCTTCGCTCCGACAATGGCCGAGAATTTTGCAATGACCAGATGGATAAATACCTCGAAGAATGCGGAATAAAGCGAGAGACAACAGCGCCATACAATCCGGAGCAAAATGGCAAAGCTGAACGCGACAATCGGACGATTGTTGAAAGTGCTCGTACAATGATAATCGCGAAGAATCTTCCATTAACCCTTTGGGCGGAAGCAGTGAATTGTGCCGTATACGTTCTCAACCGAACAGTGTGGACAAGTGGTGCAGTAACGCCGTACGAAGCGTGGATTGGAAAAGCTCCAAATCTGAAACATCTTCGAATCTTTGGATCAGATGCGTATGTGCACACTCCAAAACAATTCACACGAAAATTCGATGCACGAGCTAGCAAAAAGATATTCGTCGGATATACGGAAGAATCGACGAATTACCGGGTGTATGATCCTGAAAAGAAAAAGGTCAGTGTGGTTCGAAATGTTGTGTTCAACGAAAAAATCGGGGCGCCAGTGGCGAAAGAAAATGAGAAGGAGGAGGAATACGAAACAATTATTTCACGACCCGAGGAACAAGAGAACGAGGCACGAGAGAACGAGAACGTGAACGACAATGTGATCGACAACGAAGAAAACGATCACAACAAACAAGAGGACGATCAAGACTGTGAAGATCGAAGAATCCTGCGAGATCGAGCACTGATTAAAACTCCTAGAAGGTATCAACACAATGCAAATGTGGCGGAGTACATAGTCCCATTAACGTACGAAGAAGCGACGAATAGCACTGAAGCTGCGCAGTGGGCGGGTGCTATTAAAAACGAATTTAAAGCTCATGAAGAAAATCGTACGTGGGAACTCGTGAAGAAAACGCCGGAGATGAGACTAATTGACTCGAAATGAGTGTTTCGGGTAAAGACGGATGTCGACGGGAAGTCACATCGTTTCAAGGCTCGATTGTGCGCAAGGGGCTTCCTGCAAAGAGAGGGGATTGACTTCAAGGAAACGTTTTCCCCAGTGGTGAGATATGACTCGCTGAGAATTTTGCTGGCAACAATAGCCGCGGAAAATCTTGAAGTAATGCAATTTGATGTTCAAACTGCATTCCTATATGGCAAACTAGAAGAAACAATTTTCATGAAAGTTCCGGAAGGACTGAAGCTGAAAGAAGACAAAAGGAACGTCGCATGCAAGCTCGAGAGGGCTCTCTACGGGCTCAAACAAGCTCCAAGATGCTGGAATCAACGATTCAACAAGTTTTTGAATGAATTCAACTTCGTAGAATGCGAAGCAGACAAATGTGTATTTACTGGAAGGATTAAAAACAACAAAGTATATCTGGCGCTATTCGTCGATGATGGGCTAGTAGCCTCGAACAATATAGAGACCCTTAAGGAAATTATTCAACGACTAAGCGAAACATTTAAAATAACAGTCGAGGACTCGAATATTTTTGTCGGCTTACAAATAAAAAGGGATAGAGAGAGAGGTAAACTGATGATTCATCAGAGCGCGTACACGCAGAAAATAATTGAAAAATTCGGAATGGCGGATGCGAAAACAGTGTGCGTGCCAGCGGATCCGCACGCAGCACTAATTCCAGTCGTGGAAAACAATAAAACTAAAAATGTACCGTATCGCGAAGCAGTAGGGTCTCTGGTTTTCCTAGCGGCTGTATCGAGGCCAGACATCGCGTTCGCAGTAAATGCAGTGAGCAAGTATTTGAACGAGCACAATTCATCGCATTGGCAAGCAGTAAAGAGAATATTTGCATATCTAAAAGGCACAACTGATTACGGTATTGAATATCAAAGCGGCGGTAGCGAACCAAAATTGATAGGTTTCTCGGATGCTGACTACGCTGGGGATGTAGAAACGCGAAGGTCGACAACAGGATACGTTTTCTGTCTCGCGAACGGGGCCGTAACGTGGTCGTCACAGCGTCAAAGACTGGTGACGCTAAGTACAACGGAAGCCGAGTACGTAGCTGCATCAGCAGCAGCTCGGGAAGTAGTCTGGATCAGAAAGTTGTTATCGGACATCGGATGTCCATGTAATGAAGAAACAACGCTTTACGTTGACAACCAAAGTGCAATTCAATTAGTCAGAAATCCAGTATTTCACAAAAGAACAAAGCATATAGACATACACTTCCATTTTATCCGCGAGAAAGTGAATGATAAAGAAATTGTAGTTAAATATGTTCCATCTGCAAATCAGAGAGCAGATATATTTACGAAGGCGCTGCCGCGAGACCGTTTCCAGGATCTATGCTATAAGCTAAATATGGTAACGAGAAATGAGAAACACTCGAACGGCGGTAGTATTAAGGCGAACTGAGTTCTGCATGTTTCTGTAGGCGAATGTGTGGATACACGGTTAGGTAGAAACTGTGCAGGTGTGTAGGTCGAGCGCGATTCGGTAATCCTCGGCAATGCTCGTGCATTGATGTGAGTCATTCTGGATCGAATCGCGCGCTCGCGAACAGCATTTAATTAAGCTCATGTAAAGACTAAATAAAGTAACACTTTTCATTTAAAATAGATTATTATTTAATTCAATCCATTCTCTTAATCCTGCTCAAACAAGTGCCATACAATATTTTTTTTTTTTAATGATGACTCCTTCATTTGTACACACAATTGCTTCATACGCATTGTAATGATCAGCAGAATCCATTTCTAGCCAAAAAAAATACCCTTAAAAATACAAGTCTCTATGTCTATTAACGCGATTTTCAGCCCACTATGCACAGTGTTTTGGCTTGCAGTGTAAATAAAATATTGTAAACTAGACAAAGCATACTCATATGTAAAGCATTTAAGCATTAAAATGAATCATCAACATAAAAAGTTTTTTTTCAACTTTGAGGATTTAAAAAAAAAAAATCGCACCTTGCGCCACAGTACGAAGTATGTCAAATAAATAGTAGTATATCTGTGTGTAACAATATAATGGCGAACGTTATGATTCCAGAGATAGCCTCATTTTTAATGTCAGAGCCTTACAAATTTTTCTTAAAAAAATGATAACTCCTTCATTTGTACATCAATTGCTTCGTACGAAATTTTATAGCATAGTAATGATCAGCAGAATCAAATGATTCAATATGTACTAATACCTTAATCAACTATTACTGATAATTATATTTTTTCACCTGAAAACAACCAACTTTATTTTTGTAGGAAAGGCTTTGTTAGTGCTAAATTTCTCACTAAAATGATTCAATATGTACTAGTATCTCAATCAACTTTTACTGCTTTTTTTATTTTATTTTTTTTTTATATTAACTCCACACAGGAGGCCCTGAAGAAAATAATTTCCCTCAGGGCCTATGTCATCTTTGGGGATGCTGTGTGGAGGGTCTTTTTGTGGAGAGGAAGGAGTGAACATGGGTCTTGAAGAGTCCCATGTTGTAGGAGGGAGGAAACACAGAGGCCGGCAGTTCGTTCCACAGCCGAGCTGTTGAACTTAAGAACGAATCGTAGAAGCGACCCGTTCTCATGTGACAAATGTCAACCGTGTACAAATGTTGGGCGCGCGTTTGGCGTGTATCCCGACTACGCACCGGTGCCGAAGGGATCAATGACGCTAGTTCCTCAGAGCATCTTCTATTGTAATACCGATAGAACAAGGACATCATACCTACCTGACGCCTGTGCTTTAAAGATTGCAGTCCGTTTATCAAACGGACCGCCCGTTTCTGCACAGAGTCGAGGGTTTTTTCAGGTATTTTGGGGCTCCGGACCAGAGATGGCTGCCAAATTCGACAGTAGGGCGCAATTGCGATTTGTACAGGGTCAGCAGTTGTGTACTATTAAAGTATCTGCGGGCCCTGTACAGTACGCCCAGCTTCTGAGAGGCCAACTTTACTCTGGCTTCGATGGAGCCCCCGTACCTGACCTGAAAACAACCACCTTTATTTTTGTAGGAAAGGCTTTATTATTACCTGAGAAATTAGTTTCTTTGTTTTCCCGCACCATGTCTTCCAGGATAGCATCAATTAGATCCCTTACTTCTCCGGGACCTCTCGACGCCTTGTGTTCATAAATTGTTTTCTGAAAACGAAATACAAAAAAACTGTTATTAATTCTAAAAATCACCGTTTATTCATCTATAATAATATACTCACGAAGGATAGCGCCTGTAGCGCTTTATTTTTTATGGAAATCCACAGTTTTATTCCGAAGTTGACGAAATTTTGCGCACAAGGTGAATGATTGAGATTTAGAAATTCCAAACCTATCGCCTTTTCCCACCTATTCAAATCCTAAAAGCAGAACGTTCATAATATTTGAAATTTTGATGAAATTTGGCATACCTGACATCCGATAAAAGGAAATAATTCCTGTCTACGTCTTTTCGAAAAACTCAGTGTAAAGTTAGTTAGTTATATATATATATATAAGTCTTTTTTTCATTCAAGTTCCTAATTACGGACAGGACCCTGAGCCGAACGTAGCCTGGCGCGAGTAAAATTTTCGCGCCCCTTGTCAAAACCATTAGACGTATAAGTAGGTGATCACTGTAATCAATAATATTCGGATGATTTCAATTTTTGATCTCAAGAACGATGTGTTAAGTCTGAAAGGTGTTAGGTTTTATAAACGCCTTGGCAATTCGGCGCCCGGAGCGGCCTGCTCCAATTGCACCCTGATTAGGGATGTCATAGACCCGCTGGCACCGGGCAATTGGGACTCTTACGCGGTATTTACAAAAACTTACCGTAAGAAAGTTCGAAATAACAGCCATATTTTTCTTCATGGCCGAATAGCCGCAGAATTTGGGGGCGATGAAACGTAGGAAGGGCAGCTGGTTGAGGAGGCCGCCGGACATGTCGGACAGGCGGAAGCTCTCGTTAATGGCCACACAGATATTGTTCAGTTCTGTGTCGTCACGGCGGTAGCTGAGGAGCAAAATTAAATTAAATTTAAGTATTATTTTTAAAATGTAGACATGGTATTATGGTGACAAATGATGAGATATTATATAGCTTGTTTCTGTTATTTGATATATTTATTATTACTTTATATGGCAACATTGGCAACAATTTAAGCACAAAGCATAATATAAATAGAAATTCATAGTTGATTATCACTTTGTTCTCTCAATCACGTTTTTATTTTAATTAATAATAATTAAGGGGATCACGGCGAGAACAGAGCGTGTTACTGAAAATATGTTCAGAGTACGATAATAAGATCAAGTTACGTTTTAATGCTCAAAGAAAATCTGTAATATTTTGGTGTTGTAGTTAGAGGTTAACAAAGGGGAAGGGGTAATTAGAGCGGGTTAACAGAGCGTTTTACTAGAAATATGCCAGAATACCACTATAAGATCAATTTGCGTATGTAATCACAAATTGAAATTAATATTTTTATCGGAAATCCTTTGTTACTTATATTGGTTGACATCACAGTGACATAATGTTATGTTTGTATCATGACCCAGTCAAGATTGCCCACAGGGTTGTCACAACGCGACGGTGGTGTAAATTTGAGAAATTGACTGACGCTGCCGGTGACATGATGTAATTAATGTAATATTCATACCGTTTTCCAGCCAGCATCGCCCACAGTATGTTAACGACGGAGATCTCGAAGGGCCTTTCCATTAGCAAGGGCTTGCCCTGCGCGCTGCCAATCCACTGCAACAGAATCTCCGCCTCTTTCTCTATCAGATCGCCCATCACTGACTTGCCGAGGCCGAACTCGCGGAGGTGTTGCATGCAGAAGCGCTTCTGTTCCAACCAAGAATCACCCTCGTTGAAAACCAGGCCTGAAAATATAAAACATATATTTAACTTTTTTGTTCATTTCATTCTTTAATTTTTATTTTACAAGAGATATGTTTAATGTCATCCATGCTAGGAATTCACCAGTGTTGTGGAAAATGTTTTATAAGTTAGTTAATTTTAACAAGAAAGAAAAATGTAAGCAATTGAAAATTCAATAAAATTATTACAATTTAAGCAATTCCAATGCAGATAAAAAGTAATAAATCATACTACAAAATAACATGGAAAAGAAATAACATATTTTTTACTATTTAGATATATACAGGGTGTATCGGCAAGTACCTGACAAACTTTAACCAGCTATTCCTCAGCACATTTGGAGTAAAAAATGTTATGGGCGCTTTGCTGTCCGGTAACATTTTTTTTCCATTAAAAACAAAAAATTAATAAAAAATCCACACTCCGTCACTGTCATTTGCCTTGTTTCTCGCGTTCAACAGCTGTTATTAGCAAGTGCGTCAAAAAGTGTCCTCGCTCTTTCGTACACACTAAATAATAATAGTTAAAAATGAGACGAATGGTGCTGTGCCATTTCGTTGTGATTGTAAAAGTGCGCCAACGTAGGTACGTACGTACATTATTCAACGAAACTCGAACAAAATATTGCCAGACGAGTTTTCAAACATTGACAAAGGATAAAACATTGGTGACATGCGGTGAAAATATGAATAATACATTTTTTATTTAAAAAAAATGTTACCAGACAGCAAAGTGCCCATAATTTTTTTTACTCCAAATGTGCTAAGGAATAGCTGGTTAAAGTTTGTCGGGTACGTGCCGATACACCCTGTATTTATGGTTCCATGCTAACTCAACACAGTGACTATTTAACACACCTTTAAAAAGTGATATAAAGTAATGAAATATGATGAAAAAAAAATTTTTACCCTTACCTAACGTAACCTAACCTACTTAACCCTGTTAATAAAGTTTTTGTTTCATCACTTTCCATGACTTTATATAACTTTCAAAAGATGTGTTGAATTAACAATTTGATGATTTATCCGGTCACCATATTTATATATATAATTAGAAGGATGGCAACCAGTTCCATAAATATGTTTTTTTATTGTGCAGGTGTTGATGACTTGAATTGTACAAGAAGTGAATTGTAAAGCTTAATTATAAAATAAGTCAATATAGGTACCTAATAACAACATTTCAGAGAATATATATAGGTGAGTACTATATACGTAATGTTTCACTATATAATTATTTGTACCTACAGGAATTTATATCCATATTCCTTCTGTTGGAAGCTTTTGCGATATATGGAAGGGAGCATATATGAATGTGACAACAAATATTTGTTAATAGTGAAAAACATTTATTTACAGTTGTAAGTAGATTGTAGTAGGCTTATAAATACGCAATGTTACCTCTTTTTGTAGTAACATGGTCTGATGACCCGACTAAGCATATAATAAAATTCAGACCTCATTTCGAATTTTGAAACTGATCGAAGTTTAAAATGTTGAAATTTGAAAAGAAAAATTTAAAACGTTTGAAATGATAAAATTACGATTTTTTTTTTAAATAAAAATTTATAACCTTTTTCTACTTTTTTACATAAGCTCCACACAAGAGGCTCTGAAGAAAATAATTTTCCTGTCATGCTGTTTACAGGGTCTTTTGAAGGAAATAAAGGAATTGAATTGAAGTTCTGAAGAAATCAGTGTGTCTAGTAGTGACGAGCATATTAATCCATCCCTTAAACTGCGGTGCAAGGGAAGTCAGGAGAGTCCTGCTGAGTAAAAGGTCAAAAGGCCTTACTCAACCTGTCTCTCTCAATCCGACCCACCATGGCGGCCAGACGCATCCGCAGCCAAGACCTGGACAAACCTCACCCCGTGAACCCAGGCACCCCTGCTAAGTCACCAAACGTATCGAACCCCTTGAAATGACCTTTAAAAACTTGTGCAAATAAGTGGACAAAAGTTTATGTGATGCACGATGCACGATGCACCCAAAGCAGCAATGATTAATTTAAAATCCATGCCGATTTTAAAAAAAAGTAACTCACCTCCACGTCCAAAGTTAGCTCGCAGTCGGTAGAAGAATCCATCGGGTCGGCCCTGCAGATGAGGGTGCAAGCCGACCTTGCGCACCATGTCAGGGCTGGCCACGAGAACGACCCTCACCTGCCCCAGCTTCAGGCCCACGATGGGCCCGTAGCGCTGAGCCAGAGTCGACCACGACAGGTGATGGAAACCCTGACTCTTCTTGAGCGCTCGCAGCAGGAGTAGGTTGCCAATGATCGGCCAAAGGAACGGTCCTAGATAAAATTAGGAACACCTATCAACTTTTTTATATTTATTTTTTAACAATTTTCATACTGTGTCTTCATTGCCGTAGATCCGTGTATATTTCCAGGAAAATGTCTGAGTTTCGAAAGGACGCTTTCATAGTGAAAAAAACATTTAACCTTTCGGGCTAAATTATTCGCTTTCGATTACAACTCATTTGGTCTCACAAAAATTGTTGTCTTCCTTACAGTTTTGGTGAGAAATATGATCTAAACGGCGTGAGAAGGGGAAAAAACTACTCTTTATATTCAAATCTATAAATTAACCACAGAATAATTAAAATGTGCACCATTATGAAACCAAAGGTTCCGACCGCAACTTGGGAAAAAGACTATATAATTATTTTTATATGAAACGACAAAAAAGTCAGGTAACATGCCTGGAAATAATCTGGTGTTTAAATAATGTAATTGGGACTAGAGTATCGGGACTCAATCGGGAGATGCGAACACGATTCTCACATGAGAATAATAACAATTGTCATGAATAATATAATATCGGGGCTGTAGGATTAAGTATTGTGATGTTAATTTGTAAGCTTGATGGAGCTTACAATAAAGACTACTCTTGTCGATTAAATAATTATCATTATTTATTAGACTTATGTTTGTTATTTTTATTCGACGTCAACTTTCAGCACATGATTTTAGTGCGAAACCGATACAGATTTTATATTTAAGATGTTATAATCTTGTAATTTATCACGGGATTATTAAACATTAATATTATGTAACTTCAGAAGTAAAATAAATAGATTGTCTAAATAAGTGGTTCATCACAGTTTGATATTGCTTTCGGAAGGCGAAACCGCTGTTACATGTAATAATAATGATAACAAAATAAATAAATATGTATATTGAGGGATCAGTATAATTTATAGGTCCAGTTAGGAGTTCTACCGAACCGAACCCTCTGATATGAAAATATCTGGAGTCAGTGAATTATTTTCCCATTTGATCTATGGTGACGTGTTGTTCTTGAATTGTTTTGTATTTATTATGCTTATATAATGCACTTCTATAATGTGGATTGACTAGATGATCATTTGTGGAAAAGTGTGTGGAAGGGTTTAGTTTTTCCTGTGGCTTTTGACTTAACCCAGACAAGTAGGAAACAAATATTACACAGCAGAACTTGATTACATATAAAATCTATTTTTATAAATTAAATAATAACATTGTAATAAAACAACTTTCTTGTGTTCATTCGTCGCTTTATATTTGATCCCTCTTAGCCAAGTTATTATTTCCGCACGACAGTTCCAACATCCCGAAGTCGGTGTGATATAGAAAGACGACCTGGAAGAATATGGTCTATTAGACTATTTAAATCTTGTCACAAAGCACGCAACATTTCGATTCCGAATGGTAGTATCTCGTAAGGGCGACAAAGAGTATCTATCACTGTAGAATATTTTGAGCTATGTATACAATTACAACAAATATCTATGACCTCCTTCTAATTAACAACTTTTTTTTTTCCTACAAAAGTTAATTTAAATTTCATTTTGAAGTTGCAGAGCATTAAGAGCTCAGGTTTTGTGCCAGAGAACCCCGGTTATCTGGCTAAGTGACTGTAACTATGTTTAGAAACCTTATATGAAAATGGTGGTAGTTACAACCTTTTACTTCGCCCACACCTTACCCTCCCCCATTTCCACAATACGCATGGCAACATTTTTCGAATTTGTGTGCCAAATTCCCACCGTCTCTAGGAAGTTGGAAAAATTTGTCCTGTAAACAAAGAAAAAGCTGCTATCGAATCTGACAGGTTTCCACTGACGTATGACGCATGTCAAATGAGTGGGTGCGTCGTCAAATCGGGGGGAAATTGAGGCAAACATGCTCAAGTCTGTTTGCTTTATTGGAACCATTGAGCGACATAAGTGGATCCAAGTCTTCACCATGACTTATTGTAGCTTAAAATGCCTTAAACTTGTTAAATGGGAAAATATTAATAGTCAGATACCTTTTTTATGAAACTACTGCACTAGAGTCTCAACTGCCCGAAGCCAGTGAGTCTAAATCGTACCAATCAGAGGATGCTGTAAAACTGAGAGGAGAGGAGAAGGGAAGGAGATTTGGTGAAGTACCTGGCTATTCAGAGCTGGTCTCTAAACACGGCGAAATCTATTTCAAGTATCGTTCCTATTGGGGATGGCACTCTTTCATATGGACGATGCTGAGAGTGTCAACCTCTCCGAAAACATTACGATATGTTTGTGAAATTTATTTTTTGTTTCTCTGCATTGTATTTTTTTACGTTAGAATTTTTTACCTCACTAGGAAAAGCCTGTGTTGAGGTTAATAATTTTACAAAATAATAAAATATAAAATAGCACAAATATTATATATTAAGAGAACAATATAGTTACATTAATGTTTTTACGAATTGGATACATACATGGTACCTATTAATCTAACTCCAGCCAATTCATTACAGTATAATGTAGTAAACATGTAGGGTGAGCATGATATACATCGATATTTAATTGCAAGAAAAAATATAATAAACTATTATTTTTAATTACACACAAAGGATTTTCACATAGCCAAGGATCAAAATAGTAGTCAACAAGTCGTTGGGTACAATATTTGATTATAAGTTGTTTTATTATTTTAACGAAAGTCGTTAAATAAATCGTTTTGTTCAAAAAGTGTAATATTTAAGTGACCAAAAAGCAAGAATATTAAAATTCTTATTCATCATTATTAATTTATTTCACAAAGTACCTATATTTATAAATATTCGCTGCGTGTCGGATTCCTGCGTGGTGTAAATTCTAGAAAATTAACTCAGCAATAAAATGTTCCAGAAAGAAAGCCTAGTTCGCAAAATAAAATGGCCCGTGTACGTTCGAATGCCGTCGGCCCTGGCATACCATAAATTACAAAAATAACAATTTTTTAATATATTTCGTTAGTTAGCGTCCATTAGAGCCTATTTTATGTGTAAAATCAGTATTGCACCCTGGAAAATTGTAAAGCCAAAATACCTGCATGTTAGGTTAGGTTAGGAGAAGTGGTGGAGTAATTAAAGAAGAACCCGCTTAATCAGATCTAGCCACTGCACGTGGCACAGCTAGCTATTTACGCTGTGTCCATATACTGTGAACCTTCATAGGAAGTTTGATGGAAGGCGTAACAGAGATTACCCTGATCCGACGGGAAAGGGCACAAGCAGGGGAAACAGAAGACTAAGATTACTCCTTATAAAACTGATCGACAGTATATTGATGATCCGCGAACTTCTCTAAACATCTACCCATTCAGCCAATCACTCACCCCTCTCTGAATGTTATTTTAACATTATTATGATATATATATATATATATATTATAATTTACCTGGAGGATATCCTGTAGGTGGTCGCGTTGCTATCCACAGCAAAAGGAAAATCGCCGCTATTATTATTAGGATAACAAACATTTTATTTTAAGCAGTAAACAACGCAACAACTGAAGATCAACTTAGAAAATGATCTCGTTTTATACTTTGAAAGCAGTATTTAAATTTACTCCAAAGTTTCTCAAAGTAATCTAGCAAAAATGACAAAAATGTAAAAAAATTCGCTGCACTTTTTTACAATGCACTTATCCGGGGTGAAGTTGAAACCGCACTAGCCAAAGCCGGCCTCTGTCCTGACCAACAGGTGTCGCCTATGTAGTATGCTATGATGAAACCACGGAAAATTAATTAATTAAGATAGATTGGCAGAAGATCTGGTTGCCGATCTATTATTATCTATTGTTTTACTAATTTATATTATTTAGTAATCAATCGATATTAGGTATAAAAACGATAAAAATAGTAAAAATAATTACCTATATATATTTATTTTCTATAATTTTTATACCAAGATATGCCATAATTTCCATTTAGCCAGTTTAATTTCATATGCTTTCGAGGTATAGTTGAAAATGTCTCCATGTCCTGGGTGTTGAATGTTTTACAGATAGTCCCAATTAATTAATTTTGCCCATTCTTAGATTTACACTGTGGTATTTGGGTTTGATATTTAAATAATATTAGTTCAATATTATGCTAAGCGCATTATTGCGGTAGGGATAGGAATTAGGCGCAAAAAGTCACTGCAATATCACCATTTTCTTTAAGTTTGGCTCTACTTCTAAATACAAAAAAAAACAAATATTCCAGGATAACAAGTAACCTGATAACATTTGAAATACTTGTATTTTCCATCACTATTGCAACCTGCCACTATCCTGCCCAGCAATATAATTGCAATAGTGTGTTTCGAGGCCATAAGATCCCTTTCTTCCTCTAACGCATCTTTTATTATTAATCGTACGATAAACGAATATATTGTTTACATCCCACTATATTACCTTACACTTAATTTAGTGAAACAAAACATACTTAATCCATTATATTGATATTTCATACGTACTACAGTCAACAACTATTTCGGTTGAACTGTATATACAATATACATACTACAGTTAACAACTATTTCGGTTGAACTTTACATACATACTGCATTCAACAAATATTTCGGTTGAACTGTACATACAATGTTTAGTTTTTTGATGAACTGTACATATATACTACATTCAACAACTATTTCGGCTGAACTGTATGTACTATAGTCAATAACTGTTTAGATTAAACTGTACATAGATTCTACAGTCAACAACTATTTAGATTGAACTGTACATTTCTCAGGACATCATAATATGGATGGCTTGACATTGAATATCCATTTGTGGTGCAAATGAGATACCTTAGAACCTAAATACTAGACTGATGAGAACACGACATATACCTACTATCGTTATGTGTTAAAAACTGGTATCTCTAAATCACATTATTTTCCGGAAACAATCGTATTTACATATTATGATGTCCTGAGAAATGTATTTAGATTGAACTGTACATTTCTCAGGACATCATAATATGGATGGCTTGACATTGAATCTCCATTTGTGGTGCAAATGAGATACCTTAGAACCTAAATACTAGACTGATGAGAACACGACATATACCTACTATCGTTATGTGTTAAAAACTGGTATCTCTAAATCACATTATTTTCCGGAAACAATCGTATTTACATATTATGATGTCCTGAGAAATGTATTTAGATTGAACTGTACATTTCTCAGGACATCATAATATGGATGGCTTAGTGCACTGACATTGAATCTCCATTTGTGGTGCAAATGAGATACCTTAGAACCTAAATACTAGACTGATGAGAACACGACATATACCTACTATCGTTATGTGTTAAAAACTGGTATCTCTAAATCACATTATTTTCCGGAAACAATCGTATTTACATATTATGATGTCCTGAGAAATGTATTTAGATTGAACTGTACATTTCTCAGGACATCATAATATGGATGGCTTAGTGCACTGACATTGAATCTCCATTTGTGGTGCAAATGAGATACCTTAGAACCTAAATACTAGACTGATGAGAACACTACATATACCTACTATCGTTATGTGTTAAAAACTGGTATCTCTAAATCACATTATTTTCCGGAAACAATCGTATTTACATATTATGATGTCCTGAGAAATGTATTTAGATTGAACTGTACATTTCTCAGGACATCATAATATGGATGGCTTAGTGCACTGACATTGAATCTCCATTTCGTCGCCCCAGTGCTTAATTGTCCAAACGACCATTTTAGCGAAAATGAGTTTTTAACGCAATATTGTTAAGGATCAAATTACGCGTCGTTCGATGAAGAAAAAATAGTTTTATCAGCCTGCTACAATTAATTATAAGCATTTTAAAATGTCAATGTCCACAACAATATTCTAAAAGTGAGTCCTTGTTTGGCCAATCTCCTTATTAGGCCAACCTCCTAGAGTCGAGAATTAAAATTGCGTGCTAGTTTGTTCAAACTCCACCAACCGACCAATTACAGCACGATGCGAGGATCACGTGATGTAGCCATCTTATGTTTTTACATTCCAACGGTGTTTGATTTATGGTATCACGCGGAAGTAAAAAAGCATTTAAATATATACCAAGGAGTTTTTGATTGACAAAACAACAGGAAAATGTCAATAACTAATTACAAAAGTGCATTCATACGCAGCAGTGCGGAAATAAAGCGGTAAGTGTTAGTTTTAAAGATCTCTATCAATACCAAATTTGTTTTGTTTTTTACATTGCAATGAACTTTGTGATACAGCGTGTTCACTTTTCTGTTTTCGCTCAAACTCTACTTTTTGCAAGTTTTTGCTGTCAAAATTGGTTTTGTTGACTGACGATTCATATTAAACTTAGTATTTCAATTCGAAATTTTCAGTAGGTATATCCGTATTTGTATGTAGCCGTTTGAGATTTAGAAATTGATCTATAGTGATTAGGCAGTTTGTTGAAATAAATTATAGTTATATAATAAATTAAAATTCTGATTTTTTCCTCATTTGTGTGTTTTGGGGTTTTGATTACGATTCTGAGTATTACCAACAAAAACGATAGGATTTTAATTTTTAGCCAAAAAAAACATGTATATTATTATTATTCACTGATTATTCACTGAAATAATTTGCATAAATTTCATATAATTTAAGTGATTTAGTTTTTTGGCCACGCGTAATGTTTAGGCGCAATTCTATGGGAGCACTCTCCCCAATAAAGACTCCATTGAAATGCTTGGAGTTAGTATTTCAGACCGGCTCAAGTATCGGGTATCCATATAAGCCCGAGTAAATCAGGCTTCCAAGAAGCTGGACGTCTTGTACACGGCTAGGATATCCTTCAACAGTGACCAGCTGCTGACCCTGTACAAGTTTCAAGTCAACAGTTGAATTTGGGAGCCACCTCTGGGCTGGTGCCCCAAAATACTTAATTAACCTACTTGAATCTGTGCAAAGGAGGGCGAACCGTCTGATTGACAATCCGTTTTTAACAGACCGATTGCCTTCTCTAATGCATAGACGCAATGTTGGCATGCTGTGTCTGTTCTACAGGTATTTCAATGGGCCTGCTCCAAGGAGCTAGCAGTATTGATCCCTGATGCACCAGTGCACGTGCGCGAAACTTGACGGACACGAGCGGAACACCCGTTTAGCTTCATGAGAACGGGTCGTTTTTACGACTCGTTTTTTGTAAGTCGGCTCGTATGTGGAACAAGCTACCGGCATCTCTCTCCTATAATCCGAGCCTCTTCAAGGCCCGCATTAATAAATCCCTTCATACAGCCCCTACCTTAACCCGCCTAACAACGCCGCCCAACCGGGTGGTTACATAGTTCCCCTGTCTGTACACTGGCAGGGACGCTCTTGTGAGGTGTCATATAAAAAAAAAATCTGATCGTAAGAGATTCAGCCTACTGAGGTCATCTTCAGACTGGTACAGATATTCCTTAAACTGTGCTATATATACATTAAATTTAGGGAGAGGGATTAAAAGGGGTGGAATGCAATGATTTTATTCAAATTATATGGATATCCCATTTTTGTTGCTATGTTGTAACAACGAAGATGGAAGTCTAAAGATGGTTGATAGGCTAAACCCGGTCACGGTCAGAAATAAAAAAATTTGGACATTTTTTAATATATTATTATCATGGAAGTAAATTATTATAATGGAACTGTCGAGTACCTGGCACGCGTTTCAATGCCACTCAAAGAAAGATTTGTCCCGCATCCCACGAACCCTCCCCCCTCACGGATTACCCTCACCCTTCCCTCTTTCAGTCCCTACTGCTAAGCTACAAGAAATAATGCACACATTTTTATAACAACTCGATCGCCACCTATTATACAATCTGAATGCAAATTTCATAACGCCAGAGTTCACTTTTATGTATGGAAACCTTCGCCGGCGTGCGCAAAGCAACTCACCAAAGTTTCATCGCAATCGGATGAATGATATAGGAAATAATAAGAGAATCTTCATACAAATTTCACAACGCCATAGTTCAATATAATATAGGGAAACCTTCGCGGGCATGCGCACAACTCAAAGTTTATCGAAGTCGGTAGAGTGGTATGGGAAATAAGATGTGAATTTGTATATAAATTTCATAACGCCAGAGCTCACTTTTATGTACAGAAAAGGTATAGGAAATAAGAAGGAACAAACAAATAAAAAATCACTATTATAAATATATATATATATATATATATATATATATAGATTCCACCACGAATTGTCAGTATCCAAAATAGAAATATTAAAAATAAACTCATTCTGTATATAACTAAAGGTGGTCGTTTGAACAAACAAGCACGGAAAGTTCTACGCAAAAGTTGCCCTATCTCCAATTCCAGTTTGTTCAATCTCCTTTTACAAAATTCTGGTGGTGCGTTTTTGTTCAATCTCCATTTTAAAATGTAAAAAAAAGTATCAAAAACTATCCTTAGTCAATTTACAAAGAATTACTTAAACTGATCAGACCTTTAGCTTGACGGAAATATCTTCATCTTAAACACCTGTCATAATGTTTCATTGAAATAATCAAAGAAAACCTCCTCCTGTAAAATTTGCAAATGGTCGTTTGGACAATTAAGCACTGAGGTGACGATTTGTGGTGCAAATGAGATACCTTAGAACCTAAATACTAGACTGATGAGAACACGACATATACCTACTATCGTTATGTGTTAAAAACTGGTATCTCTAAATCACATTATTTTCCGGAAACAATCGTATTTACATATTATGATGTCCTGAGAAATGTATTTAGATTGAACTGTACATTTCTCAGGACATCATAATATGGATGGCTTAGTGCACTGACATTGAATCTCCATTTGTGGTGCAAATGAGATACCTTAGAACCTAAATACTAGACTGATGAGAACACGACATATACCTACTATCGTTATGTGTTAAAAACTGGTATCTCTAAATCACATTATTTTTAGGAAACAATCGTATTTACATATTATGATGTCCTGAGAAATGTATTTAGATTGAACTGTACATTTCTCAGGACATCATAATATGGATGGCTTAGTGCACTGACATTGAATCTCCATTTGTGGTGCAAATGAGATACCTTAGAACCTAAATACTAGACTGATGACAACACGACATATACCTACTATCGTTATGTGTTAAAAACTGGTATCTCTAAATCACATTATTTTCCGGAAACAATCGTATTTACATATTATGATGTCCTGAGAATATATTTAGATTGAACTGTACATTTCTCAGGACATCATAATATGGATGGCTTGACATTGAATCTCCATTTGTGGTGCAAATGAGATACCTTAGAACCTAAATACTAGACTGATGAGAACACGACATATACCTACTATAGTTATGTGTTAAAAACTGGTATCTCTAAATCACATTATTTTCCGGAAACAATAGTATTTACACAAAATCTGATTTTCCAAGGGCATACTGATATATGTAAAAGTCCACAATGTACAAATATCCTTTTTGACATGTTTGCTCTAAATGCATATACGTGCACGTGCAGGTGGCTAAAAGAGGAAATAACGAACTAACTATGTTTTAAGTTGATCATCTCATTTTTGCAGTGGTTCTAAGCGATGATGTTGGTTTTTTCAAAAAGTTTTAGAATTGTGTTGTATCCGACCTTTGACATGTTTTAATAATAACGGATGCAAGAGCTCCTTATTGAACAGTGGCACAAAGATCTACTTATTTTGATTTTAACAAAGGAGGATTGGGACAGATAACACATTGACGACATCAACTGAACATATTCATAATTTATGTGGCTTAAAATAACGCTTGAGGCAAGGAAACTAAAACTAATAGAGAAAACTATTCTGGAAGAAACATTTTTTACTAGATATATTGAAATATTTGTTTTCATCCATCACAAACTAACACAAAACAAACGTTTTCATTGTTGCTTAAATTTTCTTAAATTATTAAATAGGGACTAACTATTTGGTCTGTAGTTCAAGCGTATTTTTATACTTATAATACATTGTATGGTGTCAATACAAAAATGTGAACGTATATTTTTAATATATCTCTCATGTGTTTTAAAATGTAAATGAATAAATATTTTTTAGGTATTTATTCGAAATTAACTTTCATTATTTTATATCACTTGATTTACGGGATTTGCCCCTGGTAATCCTTTAACATATTTTATGCGAAACGATATCAAACACTCAAATAGTCTAGTGATTGCTTTGAACTGAAATAATTAATAAAATAAGCTCATAGTTAAGGTCAAATTTTTGTTTATATCTATTTTTGAAGCTGAGATTCTCAATATTTATATGTACTATTTTGCGCATAAGCCTTTGCGTGTAGGTTAGTAAGCCCCGGGGGCCCGCGCGGGCAAAAGCCACCCTGACTCACGGCCAGTCCGGTGCTGGCTCTGCCCCACATCACTGTGATCACCATTTCACATACGTTTTTTTGCAAATTGTTTTAAGATGGTTTTGATTGTTTTATGTGAGATTTCCTACAGGTCTTTCGCCGGAAATATCAATAAGTTTTAATGAGTTTCTTAAATCCCAATAATAATAATAATATTTGAATGATTTGCATAGCGCCGTTTTTGTTCAAAATCACCTCAAGGGCGCAACTCACCAATAGCGTCAGAATTTTTCACCTAAATCTAAAGCCCGGTTAAGTAAGTGATGTTAAGTAAATAATTAAATATTACAATTTGAGGTTTTACTCAATAAAGTTATTCCAAAAAATAAATATTCATCCTAGACTTGCAGAAAAGTCAATAGATGTAGTAAAAGACACTGTCTAGTTTGCGTTTAGTTCGGTTTGAATCTTGCGAGCATACATAAAGATAGTTAGTTGCCAATAAAAAATGTGCGGTGAAAAAATGAAGACAATGTTGGTAGTTCTTATTCGAAAGTATGATACAGTTAAATGTGACCGAAGGGGATAGGGTCCCATTAGCTCAGCGGTAGAGCGGTGCCCCGGCAAGTTGGGTTGGAGTCCTAGATGTGACCGTATCCTTTTCTGATTTTTAAGATTTTCGTTTAGAAATCGCTATTATTGTCTTCAATACTTAAATAATTTGTTTGCTTCATACATATATTATAATTTAGTACCCACATGGTTTAAACTATTGTGCTGTCTAAAGCTCTATAGTTGCGACACAATCACGGGTTGGTTCGTTCCTTTACCGTGATCGTAGTTCGGCTCGCGCTTCAACAGTATACGCAGCGTGAGAGCGTCAACTAGTCAATGGCCCGGTGCACTGAATAGATTAAAGAACATTCAAGACAGTACAAAAATAAACATTATGTATTTCCTGTGCTCATGAGCTCAAAGGTCATATTTTTTGTAAGCACACGAGTTTTTAAATTATTTTATCTTTCTGTTGTAATTCTAGGGAACATGTATATTTCACACAGCAATAAAACCAATTAACGATATATAATTGTGTTAAATTTTCCAATAATGTAATAGTAAATAATAACCTACTGAATAATTGTGTGCATAAGATATTTTTATGTGAAACCTCAAAAGAGTTCCAATGCTCCGAAACGTCTAGAGTCGGTGAGACTATGGCATCCCCAATTGAGGTATGTTGCGAGACTGAAGGCAGTGGAGAGGAAGAGGAAGGTGGGAAAGTTCATGGCTATTCAGATATTCTCGTCACCAAACACGGCCAAAGCCATTTCAAGCAACGTTTCAATTCTAAATGTTGGTCTTACATCAGCTGAATGCTGAGAGTATATTCCATTATGTTTCTTTTCCTCCCAAAAATTTTTGCGATTTTGAGGATTTTTCATAGGAAAAATGATCGTAATTAATTTTTAAGTTATGTGAGCTTTATCTATTAATATTTGCACTGACTGCCGATTGACAAAAAATGTTTTTCACCAAATCGCACTACATTAAATTAAAATGAATTACTGTAATTTAAAACAACAATATTGTTTAGGCTTAATAATCATTCTTTATTTACCTCATTTATAAGGTTTAATTATAAAAAAATACGTAAATTTTTCGGCTTTAAAAAATATTGGGAAGTAGCTCCGATTTATTTTCTTTTTATATCTTTTTCCAGGTACTAAAGTTTCACTAAATTCGTTACCCGCCAGTAAGCGGACATATGCAGTGCAATAATTAATTTAATTTTTTTATATTGAAATTATAGTACCTATATAATTTGTAAGTACTGCACTATCTTGATTAGTTATGTTGTATTGATACTACATTATTATATAGTTGTTGTTTTTTTTTGTATTCTGAAAAATTATCAATAATTGTCATTTGTATGCATGGCACATCAGCGACACCATTTGATAAATTCGGTTCCAGCTGACGATGAAGGCGCCAGGATGAGCGACACTCACTGAACTGAAATCATAGCAGAATAAGAGCCACGCATATCTGAAAGTCATGAGTGTCCAGTGCGTGAAATAACTGCTGTCTCTTCTGCATCTAATGAAATCGAAAAAAGGAATTTAAACTTTTATCATGGGATCCAATTCAGGGCCGGCCCTGAGCCAAACGCCACCTGGTGCGAGTAAAATTTTGGCGCCCGTTATCAAAACCAGTAGACGCCTAGATAGGTGATCACTGTAGTTTGTATTTTGTGTAGCACGGTTTTTATGAAAGTAATCTCAATGGTGATGTGTTAGCACTGTTAACTGTTAGGTGTTATCTGTTATGATCGAATTGCTCCGATTGCTCCCGCATAGAGCGGGCCCTGGGATTCATTTAGAGAGGGAAAACAGTAAACTCCCATTATTCCGACCGCAAGTTTCAGAATCGCTCTGCCAGTACGGAATTGCGGAAGAGAAAAGAAGAGTTGGCAGACCAATCAATGCATCACCAAAGGCAGTGGCGAAACTATAGGGTGGCAGGGCTGGCAAAATGCTACGGGCCCCGCGGGGGCGCGAGTTCAGAAGTCAGAAGTAACCTAACATTTTTAACAAAATTTAGTAAAAATAATAAATTTTATATAAGTACATAAAATCAACTAAAGTTAGACACAGATAAAGGCCGTATCGGTACAAATTCAAATAATTATTAAAATTTAAACGCATTCATAAGAAAAGGATGTCGTTCAATTTTAGAACACATCCATTGGTTGCTGAATTTGTTGTCGCGGCAGTTTGGCGGCGCGGGCGAGCTAGAGACACTCGGGGTATTCCCGACATTTCCCGTGTTTTTATAGGCATCGAGTATTGGACATCATTATTAATCAACTGAATTCCTTCCAATTAATGAAATTGTTTCCAATTTCAGTGTTATGCAATATGCCACTTTGCAAAATTTAAATGACACTGATCTGTTAAAAAAAGCTCTAGAATTTGTTGATATATATAAAAAAAGACATATCTGAATCATTTGCCAGGGAAATTCTCAGTTTTCGGTTCACCTTCAGAGACGAAATAGAAAAGGCTTCGTGTATTAGAGAACTTGCTGATTTATTAATAATAAAGAATCATTTTATGTCGTGCAGCTTTCCTGAAGTATGTACTGCATTAATCTTAATCTTTCATTTTTTTTTACAAATCCTGCTACTACAGCTAAAATTAATAAAAACATATTTAAGAAAGTCAATGCGACAAGACAGGCTACGTAACTTGGCTATTCTGTATATTGAAAATTCAATGGCACGATCTTTAAACTTTGATGACGTTATTGATACTTTTGCGGAACAGAAAGCTCGGAGAAAAGAATTTTATTCATAAATATCGTCTAAGGACTAAATTGTTTTTTCATTATACCTACATATATAATACCTATGCTTTTGAAAATAAAAATGGACACAATATTAGTAATTCTGTTGGGTAACTTCTTAAATTATTTATAAAAAACAATTTAATGAATTTGCCACGTGCCCCCCATGGTATAGTTTCGCCACCGACCAAAGGCTACTTCTAAAGCAGCAAAGAGAGCTACCTTCCAATGGAAGATATTCTCTATGACCAGGTGGGCTACTGATGTTTTTTTCCGGGCCGATTTGGAAAGAAGCAGTGCGATTTTCTAAAATGCACTTACGAAACACAAGCACATCGCATTAAATGCAACCTTATTTTGTGTAATTCTCCTGCAAAAACATGCTTAAATGACTTCCACAACAAGACTAATATATATTTTTTTAATAAACGATGTTTTGTAAATTTGTAAAATTAAATTAAATTACAATAATGACATGCGGACTTTTCATTTTTACGTGTACTTGGAACAGTTGACACTAAAAAAAATTACAGCATATTCGTACTTCTGAATTCATAAATTCAGAAAAAATTGATACTGCACATACGATATCTTTGGCGCTAATCTAATTATTTTACCAAAAAAACCATTTTACAAGTTATGTTTTAAAATATTTTTTGCACACTTAATAACTAAAATATATAATAAAAAATCAATTGTTTCAAGAAAGGCGTATAAATTTTTTCCCTATTTTCCTGTTGATAATTATTTTCAGACTTGTACAAAAATATCGAGTTATATTTTAAAATATTTATCTGACATCAGCTGTAAAACACATTTTCCCTTTCCTTTTTCTCTGCGCCTCTGGGGATGAATGAGCCTCCCTCAGGCCCCCGGGCTCGTGGAATAAGGCGTAGTTTGTGCAGGATATTTTAGGCTTTGCGATGAACAAAGCAGCTACCTACAAATAAAAGCTTATCGGTTGAATCACGAAAATTGAGCGCATGGAATAAAATAGTCCATACAATGCATTTTAACAAAATACATTAATATTAATTTGCTTAACGCTCCATTTCCACGTTGTTTACAGTGGTAATAAATAATATTCAAACAATATGAAACAAAAAAATCACACACACACAAAGGGAAAAAAAAGATTAGTGTGCAACCAAGAATTAAATAAGGTTTCTCCCGATTACCGAACGGAAGAAAAAAATGTTCATAGACGTAACGACAGTAATATTTTTTTTATCGTTTTATGTATTATTTCGTCATATGCTTTTTATTACAATAAAAAGGTTTCAATAATTCGATTGCAATGAATTTGGACCTTTTAAATTCTGGCAGCCTTTCTGCCCTAGTTGACTATTTCGATGTCAGTGGTAACTTTTTGTTTATGGCGAATTGAATTTCTTTACTTCATGTGAGTATGGTAACGGTATGGTGTAGAGGTGGGTCCTATGAGTACTTTTTGTTACTGGGTACAATTAGTACAGGTACAAAGAAATACCTGGTAAAAATACCGGTGAGAAAATACTCAAAAGTATTTAATATCGACCTGAGGATTGATTCAGAATAAGTCCTGAATTCTGCCCACATATTCTGAACAACTTTTTTCTACGTTATCTTGATTCCCCCATTAATTATTCGAAATCCATGGGAAGGGGGGGGGGGGTTGTTAGAGAATTTCTGTAAAACATAATTCCCCACAAAAAATTTCAAATGTGTACTTCCCCACAAAATATTTGAAATCCATGGGAAGGGGGGTTGTAACGGAACTTCAGTGAAAAAAAATTCCCCACAAACAAAAATTCATATGTAATTCCCAACAATTTTTTTTCCATTCCCTGTCGTAAAATTCCCCACATTTTTCCGATAACAAAAATTCATCATTAAAAGTACCAGTCAAAAATATCTACTAAAAATACCTGCTATAAATACCCATTCAAAATACCTACTAAAAATACCAATCAAAAATACCTACTAAAAATTCCCATCTAAAATACCCATCAAAAATACCTACTAAAAATATCCATCAAAAATACCTGGTAAAAGTACCTATTAAAAATATTTAGTCCCGGTATAAAATACTTCTGAGTATTTTGGAACCAGGTATTTTGGAGATTTGTCACAAGTACAAAGTATTGCATGAAAATACCCGGTACTTTTACTGGGTACGATAAATACGCCTCACCTCTAGTATGGCGTGAGTGGTGTATCTATGGCTTCATCTCACATCTGCGGGAGTCGCTATATGCACAGCGACAAGTCGACAGGGGGCGTGGCCAACATATCCGAGCATACCCGAGCTGTTCCGAGTTGCAAAATCAGTGAAACGAAAAGTCAGAAATGGCGTTGTAATAATATAAACCGTAAACAAACCTTTTTAGAACTACGCTAGGTTTGTGTAACATGGTTTGTGATTCAAAAGAAAGTGTCCCCTTAATACCGCCTGCTCGCGTTAAGGCAAGAAAAACATCCCAGTTTTCAATTAGTTTAGCGGCTACGCTAGGTTTGTGTAACATGGTTTGTGATTCAAAAGAAAGTGTCCCTTTTATACTTATACTTCACTTCGGGTATGCTCGGATATTTTGGCCACGCCCCCTGTCGATTAGTCGCTGTGCATATAGCGACTCCCCACATCTGCGCAGGTTATGCATCTGCGACTTTTGACTTTTCCTAGAACGACATAAACGGCGCCATCAACTTAGCCGGTACGCGATTCTTCCGTTGTTGTTTTTTTCATTTAAAAGTCAGTTGAGACCAAAGATTTAAATGATGGCTTAAGTTAAATATTATTTCTGTTGTAGTTATTAACCTCAATTCTGTATTGAGCTCTTCTCTCACAAAGAGAATACCTCTAATAATCAATGTGATCTATGCGAATGGTGATATGCTTTTGAACGAAACAACTTTGTTGTAAATACGTGCTCGTAGATAATAATTAGGAAACGATGAGTGAGGAGCCAGATGAGGCGAACAACTTATCCCTGGATTCAGACCCAGAGGAACCCCCGGAGCAGCCGGTGGAGCAATCGAACGTATGCAGTTTCGCCTTTGATCACATTTACGCCATCACACCTGATAACGTAGGCCAACGCGGGCGGACCCTGCTGCTGTCCGACAGCCAGCAGTGCGAGATCCGCTCCAACCAGCTCATCGCTCAGCAGGCGCAGCTGGAGGTGGGCACCCTAAGGGTCACTCTCGATGGATCCCAAACCGAAGTTCAGAAACTCAAGTTACTCATATCAGCGCATCTTGATCTCATACAGAAACAGAGCGAAATTATCACTGTCAATGAGAGAACTGTGAAAAAGTATGCGGCTGAAAATGAACAGGTAAGCGTTCAATCTGTATATCAACAATCTCCTATCTACCCTCAGGATATGAATTGCCGGTACTTTGGAATCAAGAAGGCGCATGTACAGGTCATCCCGAATTTATGTTATAAATTTGGTGTGCAGACAAGGTGCTACCCAAAATATAGATACCTACACATAATGTTGACTTTTTGACACATTGGAATAGGATTGAGTGCTCACTGTTTGTTCGGTGAACTAAGTATTAACTTTCTTACTTCTTCGATGGATGTAGATTTGAAGGCAGAAAAGGTTCTACTATTGCTTTTTGTAAAGGATGGTGGTGGGGCGAAGGTTTGTTAGTTTTTTTTCTAACAAATTGTGACCCCCGAGTGTCCGAAGGACCTCTCCAATTTAAATGTCAACCTCTCCCGACTTTAATATTCTTTGTCAAACCAGTCATCAGATTTACAAACTTGCTGAGTTTGTTTTGAAGTTGAAGCACATTTATTTAAGGGTAGAGTACAGTGTTGTAATCTTCTTGGTTTGGTTCGTGAAACTGTTTCCCAAATGCTATGTACGCAGAGCAGTGAATCTTTTAGTTATCAAAATTAGATTCAATGTCCCCAAAAAATTCAAATTGCTCCTCGATGAGAAACTGTCAAAACTGTCGTTTGTCTGAAACCGAATTTATAAATGGCATTCACCTTTTGTGATGATCTGATGAACTTTACAAGTGATTTATCAAATTAGCATTATTATATTACCTTATTTACTTCAAGGTAGATACATAAATAGTTAAAAAAGATATGGTATAACAAGTTTTTCACATTAACATTTTAGCTAAAGGACCGCCTTGACAGGCTGGGGGCTGGCATCCAAGAGCAGCAAGACCCTCTCTTGTCTCTATCGGACTCTTTGTTATCTTCAGAAATCCCGCAGGTACAAGATATTTATGCCACCTTTGCCTTCTCTGATTCCGAGGTAAAAAATTTGTACAATATTCGTAATTTAATTCATCACTGTTGACATTTGTGATGTTCTGTAAGTTTTTTTACTTTCTTTATAATTTTACCTTAATTTTGGTCTCGTCATCGTAGCGTTATAAATCACCTGATTATTTCATCATTAGATTTTAATTTTCTATATATTTTAAAGTTTATTTTTATTATTTATTATTATTTTAGTAAATTGTGCATGCAGATAATTGATATATGTGTATTTAAATGTGAATGTCCAAATGAGAAGGAACCTCCTTATCGAAACGAAAATTTTGAATGTCTAACAAATTCAATTTATATAGTTACACATAGGCGATAAATATCATATAAACTCAGTTTGCTGATGAATATGAGTTAGTTTCCATCAATTCATACATATCTTTCAAACCTGATGGAAATCACTTTGGCTGTGTTGGGAAAGTTCATGGGTAGTTAAAAGTATTTCCATGTTCCATACAACTATAGTGCCTTTGGAGATATATTATAACAGGAAAGTTAGACAATTTGTGTTTCTCGCTTTCACATAAATACGAGGGTCATCCAGAAAGTAAGGTTACAATGGCTCCTGAGGCCGGGGTAAATTATTTGTTTCGAAGTTGGCGCACCTGGCGTGCAGGCGGGTTCCTAACAGTCAGTTCGTTTGTCTGTTGGAGAGGTCGTCGCGTGCTTCCGCCACCTCCGTTCGTGTGACATCTACGCGGCCATTGTGTGAATTTCTGGATTGTTTTGCACCGGAGGGAGAAGCTTTTCTGGACTCGTGACGGGGATGAAACGTAGGTGTGTCACTGCACCCCAGAGTATCTGTTTTTGGGAACATAAGGGGGTCCTTTTGGTGGATTTTATACCTTAGGGACTACCATTAATGCCGAGACTTGCTTCAGTACCCTAAAGAAACTCAGAAGTGCCATTTAAAACCGCAGAAGGGGAATGCTGACCCAGGGAGTCAGCCTCCTGCTCAACTACACAAGGCCGCACACAGCGCGAGTTTCACATGAGTTGCTGATATCGTTTGGATAAGATTTTGTCATCCACCCCCCTCCCTATTCACCCGACTTGTTGCTTTTGGACTACCACCTTTTCATTAAACTGAAGTAGTTTTTGGGTGGGAAATGTTTTTCCAACGATCAGGAGGACGAGAAAGATGTGGCTGAAAGAGCTGACTGTGGAGGTCTATGACACTGGCATACAAAAGCTGGTACCCCAACTACAGAAATGTCTCGATCTCGATCTCTTAGTTTAATATATTTGTGAAGTATCCTGTGAACTTCAATTAAATACAAGCATATTTTGATCCTTTTAAATGTTGTAATCTTACTTTCTTAAAGTAATGAGTAACAAAACCATACAAGCTTTTTTTTGTCATGATGAAAACAGTACTTAGAAGAGCATTAGATTTGGTCAGTCAATTTCTTGCCAGGTCTCACTGCGTGATCAATAACAGTTTTAAAAACAAATTATTATCTGCCTCTCAATTAACTCATTGCCAATGCTAAATTTTCATTTTCGCCGTCCGCCAGCTGATTTTATTTTATTGTAATAACTTATTTGTTTTTTTTTTTTAAAGAAAATAAAATAATATTGGTAGCTCGCAGTAGTCATTTGATACACTTAAAAAAAGATGTAATTTGATATAGTCAAATTAGTTCAGTGCTCAGAGGACTTCCCCGACAAGGAAGAAGCTCTGGGTTCAATTCCTACTTGCTACTGAATCATTTCTGTTTTACATTTTTTATTTGAGAGTCTTTAATATTGTCTTCAATGATTAAGTATTACAATTTGTGGTGTTACTAATGTGGAGTAACTTGCCATTGTAAAAATATTGAGAGCTGGCTGTTTCAACGCTTTCTAGAGTAAAAGTAAGAATAAAATTAATTACTTAAGTTAAATTTCATCAAAATGCGTTTTTCAATTAATTTAACAGACTGTTTTATGTCACTTTTAACGTTAGCTTTTACTTTCCCTAAGCCAATATATACTCCGCCATTTTGACACAATTGACAGTTCTTTTGGCGTAAAGGTACGGAATTGCGGCCTTCAACATTACTTATGATTAATATTACAGAATATGATGACAGTGACGATGAATTCCTTATCCAATATACGTTACAGGAAAAAACGAAAATAGTTTGATCCCTATGCGTAAATAATAGGCTATTTGGGATGATTCGAGATTTCCACCGCAAAATTGTAACTGTTGAGCCATATTTTTAGTATAACCTTAGTGACTTTATTATATTCCCTTTCACAAAGCAATTAACCACTGGAGCGACCACGCGTAATGAATAATTTTGCCTCGATTGCTCGAGATATCCAGACGATCTTTTTTTTAATTTTTGGCCAACATTTAAAAAAACATAACTTAGAATTTTTACATTGAGTCATAGAAACTTATTATGGTGCTATATAGCCAATGAGTTAACCTGTATTTTGCCGTTTGTTTAATTTTTGTAGGATTTATTGAAAAAATCGTAAAGTTTATAATCGCGCGAATCCTGCGTATTTGTTACTTTGAAACTGCCGTGACAGCTACTTTTTCGAGTCAACACTAAATATTTTATATTTCTGTATGTTGTCTGTGGTTTACTTGATAATGAAAGATACATGTCTATGGAAAAAAGACTTGATTTTAATCGTAAATCGTAAATCAGAAATTGTAGGTGAAAAAAATATTTTAAAGAATTTGATCACGGACTGTCTAAATGTAATGAACTAAATTACTATATTTAGTACATTTAACACACTGAAATTGTAATAAATTAGAAAGATAATTTCATTGTCTACAATTACCAATAACAATTATTACAATTTTTGCCTTTTTTAACCAATTGAATAGTATAATACAGACAGTCTAATTTACAATGTCAAAATCGAAGCGCTGCTTTTTATATACATAATTGAGATCTAATACTGGATATTTATGACCATGTTTTTATATTGGATAGTAAAACAAGAAACAAGGTTTTTAATAAGATATATATCATAGCAATACATATTACTAATCTTTCAGAAAATACTTTGTAAATTGCTTAAATTCCGTGTTATTTGACATTTTTCCTCCAGAATACGTGAATTGACAGCGTTTAAGCTCAGTTCACACCGGGTGAATTAACCTAGCAAAGTTGATGATGGTGATGAAACCTTTCATGTCAAACTTGTAGGAGCTTAGAACTGTAATTAAAAACTTAATGATTTTTATACCTAAAAGTTGGGTTTTAAAAAAAAAAAAAAAGTAGGTAGGGAAATAAATTATAGAACAAACAATTTATTTATTTATTACTTGCAATTAAAATTAATTAAATTTATATTGGTTTCATATAATTTATACAAATCAATACATAGTATCATTATGCCTCGTTCCAGAGTGATACTCTCAGTATCACCCTGGTGACAGACTGCCATTCAAAATTTAACATTGCTTGAAATGGTTTAATTAAGTTTGGTGACTAGATTTAAAATAGCCACTTTACTAGATATAGATATATTGACAAAACATATATAAAAAGACAAAAACAATATACAGGGAAAAACGAGAATACCTATGCATTTTTCAATATGTATATTTCAATGATCAGAATTGAAATATACATATTAAACGTCCACCAAACCTTCTCCAAAAGGACCCCAAAACCGACCATTGGGCGCTTTGTGGTAACAACATTTTAATGAGATGTAAATATGCGCAAAGATCCTGGAAAGATCTGGTCACCAAACACAAGTGAATAGCCAAGTACTTCACCACCTTCCTCTTCCCCATCTCCTTCCCCTCCTTACCAACTTCAGCTTTACAACATACCCCCAATTGGGGATGCTATCACACGAAAAAACAAGATAACTGAAAATAAGAAAACCCTCAAGGATTCGATTCTTCTGTATGATATGGCATCATACATTCAAAGCATAATCTCACATCACACACATTACATTTCTTGGTGATCCTTTTGTATTTTTTATTAATTTTACACCAGACACATGCTCCACTTGTCGCTTTGACCAAGAAGTGATTGCCTTTCAGGATAGGTCGCAGAGTTCTTCCAGTGGCTACTGTGCCGATAGTCCTCACAGTTGTATTAATTTGACTGCGACAGAATAGCAGGAGATCCTCCGCAACCTCACTCCTGAAATTTCGGTACAAAATGTGTTTATTTTCCTTGCGGAGCTTTGAACTGTACAATATATACGCATTCTGCACCGAAATGCTCAGTAGCCTCCTGAAAAGCTTCTTGTACCAGACCAGGTTTCGCTGTCGTTCAACAGGGAAGCCTGCCAAAAGCTGATCCTTTCGATCAACCCCCCCATTAACATGTTATAGTCTAGTACCATTTCGGGTTTGTATGTCCAGGTACCAAACTTTTTAATTGCCCCAATTTCTGCCCTATGGTAGGTGGACAACATACTTACCAGGTTTTTGTCCAACCAAACCATAACATTAAGGTCCCCGCAGTTCGAGTATACGACCTCACCTTCCCTCATCCTTGCTTTGAGATGGGTCTTAAATGCGGTGGGCACAAATTCTCGGTTTAACCGCAATGTGCCCATGCAGTCCGTCCCACTTTTTTTGAGGCACCGCGCCAATAATGGACTATTATAAAAATTGTCCATTATAAGCGTGTACCCCTCGTTAAATAGAGGGCTGGCCAGGTCGTACACTATCTTTGCAGTGGCCCCAACTGGCCAGTTACTGTGTGCTCCAGAAAAATTGGCCTGCGTCATGTCTTCCGTAATGTCTTCCGTCATATCTTCCGTCATGTCTTCCTGGTCTGGATTTGTCGGTTCAACCTGTTTGGAAATGGTCTTCCCCGTATAAATTTGGAATTTCCAAAGATAGCCCGACTTGGACTCACAAAGCTCGTAAGATTTTATACCTGCGCTGGCTGCTTTGGTTTTGATCATCTGGACAAATTTTAAGAAAGGCATCCACAGGTTTGCCCATTTCGTTGGTATTGAAAGTTGGTCCTGGCGTACTTGTAAATGTCTCCCTTATCCCATTAAAACGCGAGATATCACTGGACCAATCGAAAGAGTAACCATCAGGCGGCAGAATCGATCGCATTGCCTGCCTATCATCTTGGTCTTGTCTCCTAAGTTCTATGGCCAAAGCGGGGTCAAGTGGTACGACGTTTAAAAAATAAACTAATAGCACGATCAAATGAATCAAATGGCGGGCAATGTCAAGGGTTAGAATAACATCAGTGTATGTATGAGTTGATGTATGCATGTGAATAAAGCAAAGAGTATGTCTGCCAAGACGGAGTTGTTTAGCGGTCCATAATTTCTGCCTACCCCTGTGGGGAAATGGTATGGTGAATTAGATGGTTAGTTATTTAGTTTTTAAACTCATGGTTCCTAAGTACCGACTTTTCTTGATAGCGAGCTGCTGCGTCCACGTCGCTCGCTTCGTCCTTCTCCATGTCAGTTTCTGAAACAACAGAAATCACAAATTAATTTAATGCGTCTATTTTTCAATTACGGTGCGCATCCGGTAGGAAGGTTTCCAAAACACAAAACCCGTGTACGAATATACGCAGCACAACACAAAATTGTCAGAATTCTTAAAGCATTCAACCGGTCAACCCGTGAGGTAGCGGTTTAAGTACGTTTCAGTGTCTCACTGTTCTAATCGTTTTTGAATTACGGTTTATTAATTCTACGTGTAATCAATCTACATAAATGAAACTGTTCTTTTGTTCAAAATCCTAAATCTACAAAAGTTCTTCAATGATTGTTATTCAATTTTGGCACAACGTTACATTCGAATACGCATGTGCTTTTATATACTGTATTATATAGATGTCACCTGTGACAAGTAGGTTTTATGAAGAAAAAAAAGCGTTTTTTTTTCAAAATAGCGCCACCTGTTGGACTCTAACTGCACAACAGACTGAGCCACAGCTGATAATAAAAGTATATGATTATATTTTTATTTTTTAAGCCATAGTGTTTCACTTAAGTTTCTCATTCCCAACTATCTAAAAAATTTATAGAGAATCTGGCAGTTGATTCGTGCTCCCGACAAGATAGGGTTTGCATTCTGCAAACTAGATTGGCGTGTAATTTAGTGCCTGTTCGATTTTAATTAACACCCCGAGTCGAGCAGATATATCTTGGCAACGATACTGCTAGACTCGTTTTCAATTCAGATAAACATTTCACCAACAGACCTGATACAGAAGAATGAGAAGCATTTTTAGACTTGCTAAAAACTTATTGCAATAGAGAAGCTTTGAAATAAGCTAAATCAAAGAATTCTGATTGTGTTTTTTTTATAAATTCAGTTGCAGTACGGGCTTGGAGGTTTTTATTTTATTTGATCAGGAGAATTTTATGATGACAGAACTCTCCTATCGAAAAATTTAGTTCAGGCAACAAGATTTTCTGTCTTGTAGTCAAAATACGTCTACCCGATTACGCCATACGCCTTACATTTTGATAATCTTTGTCATAAATAATATAATATATCGCTAATGGGGTGAATGTTTTAAAAAATTAACTCACCCTTTCCAAAGGCAGACACTTCTTGGTAGAGTGGGACGTCCACCCACAGCTCGCTATCATCACCCCACAGCGGTTCATCCCGTGATGTCCCAGGTAAGGGAGTGAAGGTAGCAGGAGATGTCAGCCATAGTGGAGGAACTGGCAAAGGTAGTGTTGCGGGTGTCCCTAGTGAAAAAGGACACCCGATTCTCTCCGGAGATGGAATTCTGAAAACATATACATAAATCACATTAACGGATTATTCTCATTCACGCGTGAACTGAATCGGTAAAAAGCCACTAGGTAAAGTAAATAAAAAATCAACATCAGTGTCATGGACAGCTCCGATTCTACCTCATGTGTACAATGCACATATAACCAACGCTAATCCAACTCACTCTCACTGTTGCAGAACACTCAGGAAAACAATAATATTGTATCATGCATATTTAAACACGTTCACTTACTTTTTTTTTGTTTTTCTTGGGGGTGCAGTGGGGAGAAGGATCCGCACCGCCTGCTTCTGGAACTTTCTGCATTCAAATTCCAGTTGGAAGGAAGCAGACTGGGCCCTTACTGCCTTTTGGGCCCTGACGCGATCCTCTCTCACTATTAGTAAAGCTGGATCACTGTTAAAATATAAAAAAAATATATGATAGCACAACACAGATCCACAATAAAAGAGCGACTTTAAAAATATTAAAAAATACTAACACTCCATACCGAGCTGTAGCTACAGCTCCTAGCCTACGTCCACGACCTCGCCCTCGTTCTGCAGCTAGTGCTGATACTGGAGCGGTACCAGCGGCTGGCCCAATCCCTCGTCTCCCTCTGCCTCTCATCAGTCCACTATATACTTTATATTCAAAATAATTAATCTAAATACTTATATTTTGTAAAATACATTCAAACCTTCAAATTTGAAATAAATTAATTAATCATAAAACGAAATCATCGAAAACGTATTGTGTAGTGGGAGCTTAATTCCAGAAATGGCCTAAAATGGCGAATTTATATTCATAAATTGCTACAGATTTCAAATGCAATTAACTTGTTTAAAAAGTACCCAATCTATATAAAAAATTATATTTTTCTCTTTGTTACGAATCACTTTAATGGAATAACTTTATTTCCAATGCACACGTGAATTAATTAAATCGATTTTTGTAAAAACAAAACACATTCTGTAATGGCGTCGCAAAAATTCACATTTGGTTTTAGAAATGTATTAAAAACAACAATATTTTTTATATAATAGAGTTGAAAACACGTTAAATAGTTATACAAATGATTAGCAGATACACTGGTACAATAATATTAAAATAAAATGATATACTTACGACATTTCAATGATTTATATATCTGACAGTTGTAAAACGCACGCGACAGAAAATGAGTGAATTTTGGAATAAAAAAGGCAACTTGAAATCTCCATAGAAGACGTATTAATCCTAGGATTTGCGACATCTATGTTTTAACGGATAAAGCATTTCAATAGCTTCGTTTAAAGTGCATAATAATAGACGCGGGAATGGCTAAAATTTTAAAATAAATATTTTTCCGAATCACGAGATAATTTGCAATTTTTTTCAATAAAGTAATCGGAGGCATTTAAATTGGCGCATTTTTATTACCAAAAGCAATCCAGTGGTTAAAAGAATGGTTTCAGGCACGTTGCAATTGAACTCAGCTTCGATGAAGTCCTTAAGCTTCTGCATGTTGGTGCCCGAATTCATTGAATTTGAGTACTGGTTGAATATAATGACTATCACTGAGCACTATCATCCGAGTATATATTTCTTTTGAAGAAAAATTGCTAGCCTTTTTTCCAAACAAATAAATATAATAATATTATCATAATGTTTAACAAGGCCATGTCAATAAACAACTAGAACATATTTCTACTTGACATATTCAGCCATATTTGAGGATATTTTTTAGATCCTAAAAAACGTACAATACGAAAGTAAAACTGCGGGGTATTTTGACAGTAAAGTTGTTGTCTGTCACCATAGATCAGAGACCAAATTGCCAAAGTGTGGCAGCTCCAAAAAAAATTGTTACCTTAAATGACAGTTAAAATTAATATTTAGCTTTCCATTGAAACAGACGGCCCTGAATATAATATTATCTGGGCCATCTGTTGCTAAAGTAAAAGCAATTGCTAAAGTTAAATTTTTTTCTCCAGCGTTGAATCTCTTTTACCCGCTGCCATGTGAACCCCCCCCAGCAACACAGCGCCAGAGTTGCAGACCAACTTCCCGCCGTTAAGCATCAATCGACCGAACGGATAGAACTACCTTTCCCGGCCAAAGTGTTATAAAATAAATAATCTAAAATTAAAATTTAGCTCCAGGTTTAAACTATCTGTTTAAATAGAGGGTCCCTTGTGCAGAAAACGTGTTTATGTGAAAAGTGTATTTTGAGATATTTATTGGCTGATAAACATTGACTGAGTAGTGAGATAATTGAAAAACAAATAAATTTATTTGTAACAAGATAGACAACACCTTTTATGTATTTAAAAAAAATTATTCTTAAGTTTTGTTTACAATAAACTAAAAGGAAGAATAACTCAATTTTTTTATTTGTACGTTGAACTAAAAAGGAACTTACGTGCACGTCCTGGCTGCAACTCTAGGTCCTGCACTGGTGGTTGAGATTTTAAAACATTTTTTGGTGTTAACATAGACGGATATATGGTGCATAATTTTAATGGATTTGCACAAAACCACCGTTATTTCAAAAATGCTGTTTTTCCACATAAGGGCTCAATTGTTAATATGTGCTTTAAACCTAAAATGGCATTCCTGACTAATCTACAATCGAAATGTGGTTTATTCTCATGCAGACAATCACAATTTTTTTTTCTATTATGTAATCAATAGCTTTGCACATTACATGAATAAGTTAGGGTTTTAAAATAAAATATTAACAGAAAGAAAAGAAAACATGAAAATATTGCATGCCTAATTAATTGGTGGTGTAAATAGATATGTTAATAATAGTGATGTATTGGTTTTCAGACATTTGCCCTCCCCTTTCAGGATGCCCTTATATCTGATATGCCATCTACTTCAGGATATGTTTATCCCAATGCAGTCGACCCATTGGCTGTAAGTCAGTTGACCATTGGCTGCAAGTCAGTCGACCATCTGCTGAACCAAACGCCAGCAGGTATTTTAGGGAATATTTTAAATTTAACAATTTATTTTATTACAAGGTACATTTAATGTTATTAAAAAAACATAACAATTTGAAACCAGAATAATTGATATAAATAATTTTTTTTAATAATTTTTTTTTTTTTTTCAGCACCTGGCGGTTTCGCTTCCATGCCCCAAACCAGTGGAGGACAGTGAGTAAAAAGTTTTGTCTTTATGTTATGTAGGTACTACCATCTATGATATGTTTCTACTAGTAAAACTAGAATACATACATCCAAGAGTTTGTTTATAGTTATTAAATATTTATCCCTGATCCACAGAATATATGGGAGCCCAGCCCTCCCTATGCAGCAGCCAGCCTATGCCCTGTACGGCGAGCCTACATCTCCACACATCTTCCAGAACACAAGTAAACCATCATTTTGGTCAAACATATGCATCCTCACAGCAAAAGGTATCTTTAAACCTTTTACTGTTGAACAAAGTGTCCAGTTATATTTTAAAGCTTTTGTATTTTCTCTAGTGGCTGCAAATACTCCTGTTAACTTTGACGTAACCTTGGGAGGGGTGCAATATGGGTTCAATGGACAGCCCAAGCAATCCAAAGGAGGAAAGGTCAAGTCCTCCAAAAAGGTGCCTGTAAAGAAGAATGCGCCATTGACATTTAAGCCGGCAAATGCCTACGTGAGAGAGTGCAACCTCCCGCCTGCTGCGTCCAGCCGCAAGAAGACCGCTGAATCAGCTTACATTAAAAAGAACTATGGAATGGATAATAATACCACCATCTTAGAACCCCCTAACACTTTCCGAAAGATTGAGACTAGTTGCCGAGACTTCTCATATGGAGAGACCATCAGTAACCTCGGCAACAACATCTTGTCCAGTATTGAGAGGGCAACGCACGCCGGCAGTAGTTCTCCCTTCAGTCTCTGGCAGACGTCAGACGAGGAAGCTATGTACAAGAACCTCGAAGACACCAGCTGCATCAAGCCCCTTCCCCCTAACAACAATGATCATCCACTCAAGTTTGTTAGTGTGCCACTGTGTCTGATGTACTCGTTTGATTTGAGCTTGCATGTTTTCTTTGGTTTTAGCTTTGGAATTGTTACGCTTGCACTCTTGTGTTATTATTTGATTTTTTCTCTTCTTGTAGGAATCGGCCAAATATTTAACTGGCCCCAGTCTAGATTACTGAACAAATAACTGGTGGGGTGGACAGAATAACTTTGCTTGACCTATTTGCAAGTCGAATGATAAGAATAATGTCGAGCGAGTCAGGTGATGGGTCTTTAATATAGAAAAACGTGTGGGTGTCTTTCAGAACTGGACCAATTTATAAGTTTTTGATATTAATTAATTTTTTATTTAAACAACGTCGCCCCAAATGCAAAATGTCATTTGTGCAATTTAGACACTTTGCTGTTATGGATGCAGTTTGCTTAGTCATTTGTTAATTTATATAAATAAAAAATTTAATCATTTTTAAATACAGTTAAAATACATTGTTTGTACTCAAAAGTCATTTTTGAACACAGGTGCTGGGATGACGATAAATGCTTTAACATTTCTACAAAACTATTAGCAAACTACTATTTTGGCTCCTTTCTCTGATTAGCACCCTCATAAAAAATAAAGAGAAAGAAATTATTATTTTTTTATATTCAAATATACCTATTATTAAAAGTTTAATATATTTTATTAAACTTTTAATATTATCTCCTATTATTAATCAACGTGTGGTTTCTGGCATGGGAATAAAAGTAATAATGCGTTGTTATTGTTAAGTAGACATAAATTTTTCCATATTTCCTTAATGTAAATTGAATGAAATCGCCTGCATTGTGAAATTGCTGAATTTTTTAAGCTATCTACCATATTAATGTTTCCATTATTTTAAGCTATCATTTCACTTCAACATATAACATTAAATTACAGTAATTTATTTTTGGGGTATTGTGCCGTGTTGCGCTATCTCCTTCTTTAGCCACAATTTTATAAGCTATCTCCTGCTTTCCCCCAAAAAAAATTCGCTGTAATACAAATAGCAATAATATTAATAAATAATAATAATAATACTGTATATTAATTAGCCTGTGAAAATATCAAATCATAAATAACATTTGATTTGCTAACATACATCATTGTCAATAAAATTTTTATTTTATTGGTAAATATGCAAATTAAAACTCGGGGTCAAGGAATTATAGGTTTAGCAAATACTTATTTTTTTTACATATTCTTTAGTCATTGCCTGATTACTGACAATCTTGACTTGGCTCCAATTTTCCCGGTGAACAAGACTCCTTCACTCCTCGCAGTCCTTTGCTGCATGAAGTACTCCAAAGCATCGCTGATCTTTCTCTGCCACTTGCCAGTAACCATAAGTTTCTCCAGGTTTGAGCTCAGTTTAGTGATCAAGGATATGCAGTAGGCAGACAGTACTCAATATATTCTCCAGATTGTCTGGAGCGATATTAAGTTTTATGGCCTACAATGCCGACAAAGCTATCTCACATGTATGTAGTTGTAAATGGTAGTAACTTTGTGAGGGATGTTTTTATTTAAATACCTTAAAGGCTTTCATCAGATATAAGTATCAGCAAAGCTGACACTTTTCTTTAAGTTTAACTTTACACTATTAAGATCACAAGTGAATGGATTCATTATCCATTGTTTTCAGAATTATCTTGTAACTGGCCAGTTGTCAGTGAAAATAACTTTAATTAAATTTGATTGAAGCAGAATCTTGTAGACTTTTTTGGCAACCCCATTATTATGATTCATGATCCCGTGGTTGAGGACTGCCGTCCTAATGTGCAAAACTGTTTTATTTTTAGTAATTACTCCCACAAACTCCACAAAAATCTATTTTGCTTTAAAATTCAACATTCATTTTCTGCATACATTTTTGGTGTTGGAATTATTTGCAGATGAGCTTTTTGCTATCGTTTAATGTATTTTGTTTTAATATCATCATACTTTTATTTGTAGTTTTATAAAATGAGCCATCAAATGTCAAAATGGGGCATTTTTATAACCTCACAAATCTTATTTGCAGGATATTAACAATACCATGCTCTTGAGTACTCCAAGCCAAGAAGCCCTAGTACCCAAGAGCCATGGGAAGGGAAAAGGTAAAAAGAGCAAGAAAGTTGTTCAGCAAGAGAGGCAAGTGGAGATTGAGAACAGAGCTGAAACTACTGCCAATTTAATAATACGTGGCATGTTTTTGGCTGATGAAGACCCGGTTCGTACTAATAATAATAAATCTGCACAAAAACTACCATTTTATTGTATCTCCCTTTCCCCAAATAAACTTGCACTTTAAACTGTTTTACTTGCATGCCATTTTGACCACAGGTTTGAAGAGGCATTTTTCGCATGCCTATTTTTTTTTTAAATAAGTTAATTTTCAAATACAAAATCGAAATTGATTGGCTAACCTCTCTTTTAGATATAATTTTACTCGGTACGAAATAAATATGAAAGTTATATTAGTTTTAGAGGGTTGTCATTCCCCCAAGTTTCTTTACGCCCAAAATTAAACGAATTTTATTTTTATTAATTTGGACATTTTCAGATGTTCTCTTTCGTTCAGGCTTAAAAAATAGAAATTGGTTTGAAAATTTGTTGTGAATGAAAATGAAATTACATTTTATTCTCACTTGTAATTGTAAATATTATTTTCAATATGGTTGGATAATCAGGAAATGCTATTTTAATCGATATTAGTTCTTTAGGAATAATTAGTTATGTCAGTTTTCGTAATGTACATTCCCCGCAACATAATTCTCCCCACAAAACATTCAACCAGCTTAAATTGATATTCCCCACGAATTTGCAACCCTACGGTGATGTGCTTACTCGAATGAAGTTCAAAAAACTGAGAAACCGCTCCAGGCCGCACAAGCAGAAATGAAAAGTCTGAATGTAAGGTAACTGTTAAGAGCTCATTGTGGTACTTTTCTGCTCAATGGCGCGAACATTTGCGAGCCGAACCACGAATCGTGGGAAAGGAACGGAGCTCGCAATTGTATACCTGCTAAACTATCTACTGCTAGTTAACAAAAAGCTTGAATGTTAGTTACGATTTGTTATAACCATGGACCTAAAAACCCTGGATGGAGCAATTCGAGAACCATTTAATGCTGCGGAGAAGAACATAACTAACCGTAAAACATGGACATCACTAACAATGGCCGCCAAGGAACAATCGATTTTAATTTTAATGAACTAACTATTAAAATCCATTATTTTCCATCACCGGAAACTGAAATACTTATCATTACTATCCAACTACTACAAAGTATTTTAAAAATAAAATGTGCATATTAAGGTTGTCCTATTCTCTGTATATTTACCCTTAATAATAACATTATGTATAAATTAAACATTGAATTTGAAAAAAAAATTACTATTTACCTATTAACTAAGAACACCAAGTTTTTAAAGAATATAAAAATAAGAAGGATAAGCATTGTAAAACTTTTCAGGCTCCACCGGCAGATTTACCCCCAGTCATCATGGACACAGATAGTGCGCATCCAAATGAATATGAGGAGATATTGCCGGCTATTATTACGGAGGTTCTTCCTCCCAAGATTGAGGAACCTCCAAAACGTGCTGCCTCCCCATCCGCATCTGTCTACTCCTTCGTAAGTGTTCGTATCATCATCGTGATCTACTTGTGGGAGCATCATTAACTTTATGTTGTTGTCTCATTCATTTAATAATATTTATATATATATATATATTTTGCGGCATTATTTATTGCTCTATTTTTATTATCAAATTAGCATTAAATAATGTTGTTTGTCAGAAAATATAGTTTTACTTCTTTGCTTACAGGAGGACAGTCAAGATACAAAGGTTGGGGAGAGAAAGCTGAATGAACCTCGGCTGAGTGTAACTGAGTCCCTGAACCGTATGGGCAAGAGGAGAAGCCGGGCTTTTGGAGTTTTCGCAGGAAGTTCCCAAGTAACTATTACTTAGTATTAATCCAAATATATACATATATATTAACTAACTAAAGGCTAATAGTTTTCTGGCAGGGGTTACCACAGAGAATAGACTGCCACATAACTCTGTCTTTGCATACACTTCTTGCTTCATTCACGTTTACCTATGGTTCAAACCTTTTTACCTCAATCAATTTCAACTGAATCCATCTGACTTCGCCAGCTTCGATCCTTCCCACCGGACTCGATCTTAGCCACCAACTTAGGATATTACCTCACTCTTACTTACTTAATTCTATCTGGTGCAAGGATCTAATTTGATAAAATGTCTTCCAAACTCGTTTCTTATAGGTAGAAACAACAACTGTGCCGATTGACAACACCGTAAAGCGTGGTCCTTGCTATATGGATCCTGCCCGGCTGATTGAGCCTTCACGAACTTTAGACCCTATGCGGGTGATTACGGAACCTGCCAGGATTATTGAGCCCATAAAGACCATAGAACCCATAAGAACCATGGAGCCTGTCAGGACTATGGAGCCTATAAGGGTGATTGAGCCAGCACCAACACAGGCCACCACTCCAACACCAACTCCGACACCGGGCAGGAAGAAGAAACCTACCAAAAAAGAGCTTGCCAAGAGCCTTGCGGCAGCAGGCCCTTCTGGATTTCCCATTGTAAGTTATCATCCTAAACTAGCATAAGAATCTTGTAAGAAAGTTCCATTTCTCCAATACGAAACTAGTTTCTTTTTCGTTTTACTTTTAAGTGTGGTGAAAAGACAACTGAGATTATTACAAAGATTTTTCAAACTATCTATTCATTTAAAAAAGAGTGTCGGTTGCGACTTTGTGTAAAGCCCGTGCAATGCCGGGGACTTCAGCATGTGTATATAAATATAATGTCTGTCTTCAGTTTTAATAATAATTAAAATCAATAACTTTTCATCATTTCCTGCCGAAATTTCGAACCTCACAGGAACAATATTATCGAGCAACTACCTGTTGGATTTAATGATGAACATTGTTATTGCTTTTCTTTCCAGTCAACATAATACAGAATAAAATCGAGTTTTTGTTTATGATATTATTGGCCTCTCTTTTTATGTAGTAGGATTTTACAGCATTTTGACGGTTAGCCAATACTGACGGGAAATCATTTCGGACTTATTTCAATATCTTTTTAGACCTTCACACATGAAAAATTTCAGGAAGACAAACCAGTGGCTAGCACATCCAAGGGAAGGAAGCGTGCGCAGAGCACTTCCTCACGGGTGTCTGCCGTTTCGCAGGCCGAATCTGCCTCCAGCCTCACAGGCATAACAGATGATAAGAATCTTTTCAAGAACAAAACTCTATCCCTGCTCTCTACTGAAGAGCCATACTATACACCACTCGGCACCTTTACCCAACCTGAAAAGGCAGAACCAGTCAATTCTCTGGAGGTAACTTTGTGCATTCTTATTCAATTTATGCATTTTTAATCGATCAAAAAATCATCTTTCTTACAGAAATATTTTTAAATTTAGATATTGCGATAAAGGTCTCGTGAGCAGCATACTCGAGGATAGTTTGAAATGTTTTGTAAGCATAGTCTACATCAGGGGTGGGGAACCTACAGCCCGTGGGCCGCATGTGGCCCGCGAGGCTTTTTGATGCGGCCCGTGAGTAAAATTACTCTCAGAATGTGAAAACGGTTTTCTCTCACGTTGGTTCAGATACATTTTTAACTCATTTCTGGCGGGTATTTTTTGCTCTGGCGCTACGCTGTCTCCGGGCGAAAATAATAAATATTATAAATAAAGGTCCCGCGTGAATTACTTTCATTTATTTTAAATTGCTTTATCTTCCAAAATATTTAAATATTTTAATAAAAATTTCTACGCAGTAACTCAACATACCCAAGCTATAAAAGTACCAAACGAAAATAGAATGTTGTTTGAAATGCCACTCAATTAACCTTGTAGTATGTTTATTACGGTCCGCCTATCGGTATTTGCCCATGCCTGTTTTCTTTAAATACGCCCGACATATCTCGCTCACTTGCACATAGGAGTTGAGTTGAGATTTGAATCGGGTTTCACGGTCATTAAAACCCTCATTCCAGGAATTGAATTATTACAATAGCAATTAATATACTATCCCTTTGTTGAACTACCGATGTATACGAAAAGCACGAAGATAAATAAAAAAAGAAGACTTGCATTACAATTCGATAATTATGTACATATAGTTGAGACCTTTATAAAGAGATCGGTTTTTAATATTCATATGAAAACATTGAATAATTCCATCTTTTCTGCCATCGATATGAGGCCGGCGCAAAAGGTAGAACTACCTTTCCCACCCAAAGTGTGTTAAGACATTATTACAAAACCCAGAGAAATGTATAACTAGCTGACATGTATTTACTTACGCTCCTACATAAGCAGAAAGCAGTTTAGACACAAATAAATAGGCGATCCTTCCCTTTTTGATTCTATTTTATGTTCTTATGATTTTACTAATAAGTAATTATATGTGTAGAAATGAATGTAAGAAATTATTAGTGTAATGTTAATTAAAGTGGGGACTCGCTTACAGTTGTGAATTGAGTTGTGTAATTTCTATACCCGCTATATCAACTTTCATTGATTTGGAGAAAACCGCAAAAAACTGTCACATCTCTAGCGTACATAAGTAATTGCATTACAATTTTTTATATAATGAATTGGAGTAATACAATTTCGAAAAGCATTTATTTTTCTATATATGTCTAGCAATGATTAACCCCTCCGACTTTTCGCGAACTTGAAGCTAAAATGTCTTTACCGAAATGTCAATTTCACGAAAACGTTGTGTTATTACCGCCTCACAATCAAAGCTCTATAAATGAAACATTACTGAACGGAGCCGAATAGTAAAAACTGTTTTAGAAAGGTTACAAAATAGGCTTTCAAATTGTTGTATCATAAATAAATATTAACATTTGTAAATATTTAAATTTAGAATGGAAACATGAAAAAATTGTAAAAATGACTCACCTGTAATGTTTTATGTAAAAACGATACTAAAATCACGGATAATGTAAAAAAAAAACACTTATTTCATCGTACAAATGTACAATAAACAATTCTGTCACTTCACTTTTTGACCATTTCATACAAAATATATTTTTAAAAAAATAATTAAAACTGGGAAGCCGGGTCGGCACGTCAAACGGCTTTCTTGGCGTCGTTTTACGATTTGGCGGGTAAAATTTGCTTCCACTGAGTAGGTCTTTTTACGGGTTTCTATGGATAACTTTGAATAGAGATGTGAAGCTTCATTCAATACGAATATTCTACTTTTTGTTTTAGGGATGTCACTAGAAGAATAACGGAGTTATGACGATTTTTGTGGAAACACACGCGTTGACGTGTAAACACGCTTATTGTACTTGACTGCTATCGTTATTTTATCGTGTATATCTGCTTACGTTGCTGACCGGTTAAGTAATTTCGATAAATAAAATGGATAAAGCGGATTTTGATACTCACTTCGTGATATAGAGGCTTTTGAAAGTCAACTGAGCCGACATGGAGGGTTTAGAAACACACGCGTAGATCATTTTGACACACGATTCCAGCGATATCATGTACGTCCCATTTTTTTAAATATTTAACAACTTACATAAATAATAAGGATATCCGAATTTCGAAATAAATTATTAATTATCTTCACCCTTCGGACTTTTTATTAAAAAAAAAAAACATAATAAAACAGAATAAATTTCAAAAATACTACTAAATTACGGCATTAACATCATTTTCTTCATGATCGTTTTCTGGAGAATTACATTCCCGGTAAAATCGTTAAAAAACGGGACAGCTAAATACTCACTTGACGTATGTAAACGTTCGAGCGTGGCATCAGAGCAGCAGCCATATTGTATTTTGGCAAAATAACTGCTTGTGATTGGTTGAATCCGATATAGCGCGTTTTGATAGTAACTTTCTGTATGATATAGCGGATTTGGTTTCTCACTCGCAGTTTTAACATGGTTTTTGGTCCTGATAAGGAGGGTTTTGAAACTCAATTTTAGGCTCCTCTTGTTGCTTGAAAAAATGTGAATAAGATGTCATACTCACATCATTTTGTCAAAAAATCGGATATAGCGGGTATAGAAATTATAGGATTCAATTCATCTGCATACGCATTTAAGAAGGAAACCATTCTAGTTTTTGAAGCGCGTTTTTAAATTCTAATTGCAGATTATGTATTGCGAAAATTGGTGGAAACCATTTTCGTGTTTTGGGTGTTGTTTTAATAAAATTTGGGAATGTGTACAAGGATTAACTCTTATGTTAAAACTAATTTTGTGTTCAGAACGTAATAATAAAATTTCAGTTGTGGATTAATCTGCTGATGCAATTTGAAGAAAAATATTATAGTGTTCGAACTGCAGTTATAAAATCCAGGATGCAGACTGTGTTCTGCAAAAATTAGGATGAAACTATTTTCATGTGCTGGGTATAGTTTTAATCACGTCTGTGGACTCGCACAAAGATTCAATCTCAAGTAAAAAGCAGTTTTGTCTTCCGAATGATGTGTTCAAATTCCAGTTGCAGACTTAGCTGCTGACGCATTTCGAAGGAAACCATTCGCATTCTTGGCAGGTCTAATATAAATATAAAATAAACTCGATACATGGTTAAATGAGATTATAATAGTATATCGAGGATTCTGACACCCCCCACCCTCTACCAAATACTAAAAAAACAATGTGCGGGTGATACTACAAACATTCAAATGTTCTTCAACGGCCTACATACTTGGTATATAGTATATATACATTGGTATATGTACGTTCCCCATCCCTGGTCTATATACTTGGTCCAGCTTATTGTCTTTTTTTCATCATATCTGAAAAATGGGTTTGTAATACGCTTATGTTATTATCTTGTCCTTTGTCAAGTACTCCATCATGATGATTCTTTAACCTTCCCTCTTTCTTAAACCTAATGAAATTATCACCATGTTCATTGCACTTTCACCAGCAGTCCATATAATTACAGTTTGGATTCCGGTACGTAGTGGTGGTTTTATGATTGTCACTAAATGTCATTTGGTTTGCATTTAAACTTCTTCTTCGTGAGCCTACTGGCATCCAGTTTTGGATATAGATCTCCCTTAAATCTTTACATATTTGCTTATTGGCGGCTCTCACCCGCCAAAGCCTGCAGTTCTATTAAAATCTTCAGCCAACTCATCTGTGGGCGTCATCTGTTTCTCTTTCCCAAGAATTATCTGTCATTGGCAACACTCACTGGACGAAAACCTCCTTTCGAGTGTGTGTTTTAGTCAACAGTCGACAATAGTGCTGAATTCATCACATAATTTTCTCCATAATATTCCATAGTACTAGTAATATTTTAAATCATGTATCTACAAACAAACATTGTTTAATGCACGTGTATAGTCACTGCGAATTTTATCGAACTAGGCTTTTCCATTAATGTGGCAAAAGAGTGATTATTTAAATACAAATATTAATTAAACTTTGAATCTGGCTGAAATTTTATCTGATGTTGAATTAAAAATGATGCTTGCCCGAGGTGGTAAAATGTAATGCCATCTGTTGGAAATTTACCAAACTTCACAAACTATCCTCATCATTTTAACTAGGGATATAGTATGTGTAGGTACATTAAATTTAATTAAATCGTTAAAATAATAAATCACTAAATAATCGTCAATGCTTAAATGAAATTGAATTATTTGTAAATCCATTTGTGTTTAATAATGATGTACACATAAGTTAAGTATACTTATCAAAATTAGTGAAGAAGAACACATTATCCATAAATAATCAATAAAATCCATAAATCCAAAGCAGGTTTGCATTCACATCACGGTAAATTGATTCATTAATTTTCATTGTTGTGTCATGTATTTTTAAATTCTAAACCTTATGTGGTGTTCTTTTATTTTGCCAAACAACACTTCATTTTATATTGTTTTTCTATACAATTACTGTGCATAAATGCATTGGCTATAAATAAAACAGTATTGACTTGAATCGAAGTTTAGTAATACTTTTGCAAATTTTTGTTTAACTTGTGAACTAATATATTTTTTTCAGACTATCGTCACTACGAACCTTGCATTTATTTGAATCTTATTAGAATATAAAATTGTGGAACAAGCGCACAGTTGTTTTAAATGATTTCTGTATTAAATTAAATGTTCATTCATTATTATGTAGTTGTTGCCCTCAAAGTGCTTAAAGATGCCTTTATTATTCATGATGTTTCTTGTAACAATTTATTATTTTTCCATTTATGTAAAATATTTAATTATCCAGAGTGTGTTGATCGAAAACCTTCCTCATCCACTAACCAAACAGTTGGATGAATGGAATAGAAAATCACTGAATATTCTATTGATTTCCAAATTTCATTTCTTTATTCGGGGGCTTAGGATTCGCAGGGGTCTAACTACAAAAACTGGTGTTTTAAGTTAGGCTTGGTTTCGGTAATGCCATAATCATATTTATTAGTGATACGAAGCTCCATCTCGTACATACAGCCATTTAAGAAATACAGTTGGGCATACGAGTATTTCAATCATTATTTGCATTTATTTCAAAACTTTTTTTATAGATAGGCCTCTGTGATCTTAAACCTCCGTATTGATCTTCTACGTTCAGACTAATTTTGGCCAGGGATTTATTGTTTTATTTTCTCATTGTTTACATTCGTCCAATCATTAATCGCCAGTCCTGTCTGGAAGGCGATGTGTGAATGGTGTACTGCATGTTTTATTTCATTTGATATTGTTTTGGCTGCCAACCTAGCGCGCCTCACCTCTTAATGTCTTAACCCATCAGCATACTAATTTTTATTTGTGACATTTGTGCATACTTGATAAGGATTATTATTGTGCAGTATTGCACCCTATATTTCCCCAAATTACACACTTTTTATGCTTTTATATAGATTATAATTTTATTGTGAACTATCTAAGTATGTGGGAAAAGTTTTAGTCTCCCCAATGGGGCAGGCAATATGCCAATGCGAAAAAAGTGCAGCCCCCCAATCTGGGCGACAGGTATGCCGATGGGATAAGTTGTCATCCCGGTGACAACTTAATGTATTACTAAACTATTGATTCTATCAGGTACCAAAATGGCGTATACGACGAATTCGGCCTCAGACCTTGTACAATTCTGAAAATGAAGAAAACGTCCATGATTCTGTTTTCAATAAAAGACATGGTAAGATGGAAATCGAAGAGAGGCGGATTAAAAGGTAAGTCGATGGTGGCCATTATTTGAACACTTCCTTTATTGTTGCTCTTTAACTCTTTACTCCATCCAGTGTTTTCTTTTTGTCGTTGGATGCTGCAGTATTGAAAGATTTATAATACATACTTTATAATAATTCCAGTAAAATAAGTGATCTTAAAAAATGTGTTACATAAAACATATTTTTTTTTAAGAAATGTGGCTCCAGAAATAAGTATTAACGCTGATAATTTTTTTGTTTTTCTTGTGGAACGAGAAATATTCTGAAGAAAATTATTTTACCTTTCTGCACAGTTGGCCTAATTGGGCACATTGGTTTCTCACCCCTTCACTTGGAAATAAAGTTTTGGTTTAACCCTTAGGATATGACCAACTACAATAGCAGTTCAGTGAAATCATGACTACCTTCAGAAGCAGTGTATAGAGCCAGGTTTAAGAATTTTTGAACGAATTTCAATATTGTCCAAGAAAATTCCTAAGGAAAACACTAACATTGTAGATGCATGGCAATTATTTCAAATATAATTTTCAATATTATATTTGCATCGAGATATTTACAAAATATTAGCCGTCCACTAAGGGTGTGCCACGTATTGCTTTGATGAAATCAAATTGTTTTATTTGATCTTACTAAAATATGTATTGGGAATGTTGTGTGACAGAATAAAATATGAGAAGGGGAATGATCAGTTAGGATATACCTGTTCATTCAGGTTTTGTTAAGTTTGAAACTTTCAAATGCCATTTCAATCTAATCTATCACAATATAATACAGGTATATCAGGATATATTAATAATGTCTATCCTCTGAACCCTGACCTAATTTATAGTTAATATTGACTGGATTACTTTGTGTAGTTGGTGTAAGTCACTTAGTTTTACTATTATTCGATGAAGGTTGTAGTCAAATAATTTCAGCCGATTCTGGGAATGTAAAAAGTAGCCTTGTATTACAAATCACAAATACAACTTGATCTCTTAACTCTTGTATTTGAGTAATTGTTAAATTGATATACATATTATAAATCTTTCACTGAGGTTAAAGAGTTGATAGAATAGTCTTCACTACTCTAAAGTATTCCCAGGCAGAGCACGTATCCACGTCATCACGGAGCATTTCACTGGAATGTATGTTGTAACTTGTTTGTTGTATTATATGTATGTGGAATCGATGTTAAATCAGCTAGTTAATACAAGTTTTTTTTTTTATATGTTAATATATAATTTGTTCAGTAGAAAATATTTTTCTTGAGAAATAATGAGAAGTATTCAAAAAACTATGTTTGCCTCATTTTAACAACGTCAGTTGATTAAAATTCTCCACCATTTTCACATTCTCTTTGAAAGTACCGCAAAATATTAGTAAAAAACTATTTTGTTTGCTTTTCAATGTTTTGTTGATTAAAAATTCTTTTTTTTACCCCTTGCTGACTGTTCAGATTTAGTGTTTGAAGTTTAGAAATAAGTCAAAAGTTCTCGGATTATAACTTAGTATATAGTAATGTTTATAATGATATTATATTGTGTGTGCTAAAATTATTATCAAATAAAGTAAATGTTTAAATGCTCCTTTACATTTTCGTACAAGGTGTGAGAAAAGGAAGATTTTTATGAAAGCCTTTTAGTACAATATTCGATGTCATGCATACGATCTCTCCCTGGGACTTTATGCTCTGATTCCAACCAGTGAATATACAATGTGATTGATTTATACTAACAGTTGTGTGTTATCTTTTTCTTTTCAGATGGGACTTTCAAAGACTGAAAGAACAACTGCACCTAAAAAAACTCAAAGACCGGCAAGAAAAGCTAAACCCCGGTGGTAAAAAACTTCTTTACCGACCATACAAACCCAGGAGAGTCATTCCACAGTCCCTTTGGCAAACTAACGATAATGCCTTAGCCATTGAAGTTACAACTACCTTACCTGTGACTTCATTTGGTGAACTCGTTCCATCTTTCAAACCACGGTGCGTAAACTAGGCGTTCTAATTCATTTGCATTTTTGCTAAATATGCGATAAAAAAATATGTACAGTTCTAAAATTTTATGTTCAGGGAAGTTTTTACTTTGTACATTCATTCCTCTTTTGGCTGCCCCCATAGATAAGTTTGTGGGTCTATATTTCGATTTGAAAACACATTTTTAATTTGAATGTAGGACACAGAGTTGGATAAACAAGCTCGGAATATTGATTTAATTTTGGTGGAATTAAGACAAACTGGTCTTGAAGACAACTAAAAATATTTTTTAATTTTTTTTTTCAATTGCATCGTATAAATAAATGCTTTTGGAGAACAACTGCATACTTAATTCAATTTCGCAAAAAATTATCTGTTGGACAAAAATGAACTAGAGCGACGGGTATGTAATTTTTAAAGTTTTCAACTACTCTGAAAATATAAAATAACAGGTGTTTGATGCAACCGTTTTTAGGAGTGTGAAATTTAAGTACTAACACATTTACATTAATAAATAACTTTAGCCATAGAATAAAGAATAACACAAGAAGTGCCTTGTGTGCATGTTCCGTAATCCAAATATTTGTCTAATCGAGGCTTAAATTTCCAATACAAAACTGTGTTTACGAAATTTGAATGGAATAGAGGTCCATGAAATCAGGCAAGTGTAAGTGAGACGGTGCGCTGGGCTATTGGGCTATATGGAACATTTGTTTCTATTCAAATTTGTATGGAAGGTACTTCAAGTTTTCTTCTTTATTCTATTAGCTCTGGAGACACTACCATCAGGCATGCTGTGACATCTGTGCTAAGGAAATGCAACTTAACATTGGGAGTCATTTTTAAACAAAGTAATTTTTATTAAAAAAAGAAAGACAAACATTCCCGGGATATGAATAATCTGACCGTATTTAAAAATTTCCTACCACCACTTCAGTAATTAGAAAATGTTGCTTGGCTCGTGATGGAGGACTTGCCATCTGAGGAATTAAACTCACCACACCTGGGTGAGACCCAAATGCGACCCAAACTCTGCCACTGACCAGTCGATTTTCGATTGGTCCGTGGCAGATTCGATTTTTTATTTTATAATTTGATATATTGTAATATATGTATTTGTTTTTTTTTTTTAATTTTATAAACTCGCTGTCACATCAACCCAATATTTGAATGCATATGGAAATGAAATTGGAATTTTGCGAAAATAGCGGAAAATGTGATAGTGAGGGACATAAAATATAAGTTGTTTGGTGTATGTATACATTTTTCTTTTGGTAATCGGATTATGTAATTTATTATGCGTATATGTTAATTCTTGTGCTGTGCTTTTGAAGCTACTGTTTTTGAAGCTTAATAGTGATTTGTTTTTGGGGTATTATACCTCCTCCTTTAGCCAACGTTTCGGACAGCATTGCATTGTCCATCATCAGGGCAGATGTGTATTCAGATTAGACATCTGCCCTGATGTGTAATCTGCCCTGGCTAGAGAAGGGGGTAGCGCATAATTCCCCATAAACAAATCACTATAATACTTTTGGCTGTGAAAATCTCAAATCATACCTGTTTTTAAAGTGTGCATATTCAAATATATTGGAACACAAATCATAATACATACTGTGATTTCCAAGAGTTTGCACTTGTGTACATGAATTTTTTTTTTTTTTAATGCTATTTTGTTTGTCGAAAAATCGCATTGTTGCTTACATACAGCTCTACTAAATCTGAGTTTTGCAGTTTTAATTATTTAAGATGACCTTATTTACAGAAAATTTCATTTACCCTGGATTCCGAGGCAAAAGGGGAAGAAGAAGTCCAAGGGCCGCCGAATGGAAAAGAAACTCAAGGCAAAGGACGATTGACAATTAATTTTCAAAGATCCTCCACCCGTTGTGAAGGATCATTACCCATTAATTTTTCATATATAAACTATGAAAATTTATTATGGGTTTTAAAAGTAGCAAGCAAGAATATTTATATATAAATATGTTGATGTAGTTGAGTTAGATCTCATATTCTTCTTGATAATGGTTATACAGTACCCCGTTAATTCGAAAAATCGGACAACTCAAAATTTTTGCCAAAAAAATATCCCTAGAAAATTTATTTTACACTAACTCTTTTTTAATTCGAAGGTCGTAATTTGAAATATATTTTTATTCCTACTTTAAAATAAGTAATTCGATAAAAATCGACTTTCACATAAATAAATCTTTTAAAATTTCGTAAATCTGAATCTGAAAGACAGACATGGCAATAAATATCTGAAAAAAATATTTTTACGTGGTTGTGCATCATCCTAATTAGTATTATTATTCTGAATCAATTTACTGGAATGTCATATTTTTTGGAATTTATTACTAATATCTGAATTTAAATGGCCAGCCACGACGGAAATTGTCAGCGAAATTTCAATTTACGCGGACATATATTGTATTTTTACAAATCTATTTTGAATATCTGAGTAAAGGATTGGCCGCTACAGAAATCGGCAGCGATTTAGGTGGAAATATATCGTATTTTTACGAATTTTCGTCAAATATCCAAATTTAAAGGGCCGGCCTAAAATATACTGTATTTTTACTAATTTTCTTTGTGAATAACTGAATTTGAAGAGCCGACCGCGGTGGTAATCGGCTGCGAAAATTCGATTTACACAGGAATAATTCATATTATTACGAATTTACTCCAAAGAAACTACCCGAATTTGAAGGGGCGGCCGGCCGAGGAACTCGATTTTCGGAGTCATTTTTTTCATCAAATATCGAATTACGTGAGAATTCATTGATTCAAAATTTGCTTTTCGATGTCCCGTGGATATCGAATTAACGAGGTTCTACTGTATTGTTTATTTAGAAAATAAAAAATTTAGGCCTTAATCAAAAATTTATAATTTGTCCTGTAATCATTGGTAGTTTCCATTACATTGTATTTATAACCAGTGCATAGAATCTAAACTAGATTTTCCAAAGAATAGTTCATCACTTACATAGAGATTGCGCATAATATTGTGTAATAAGATTTGGTTAAAGCCATTCTTCTTGAAAATCTTGAGTGCCAATTTATTTTTACAAAATTGTTTTTTTAATGTACATTTTTATCAGTACATTTTATGTACGCTGTACATATTTACAATGAAACTTTCACAAATTAATTTTATTTTTAAGTCCCAAAAGTAACAGGGAAACTATGTAAATAATCATTTTATAATCTGATATTATCCTTTGTAATCATAAGTATTATAATACATCACATTATTATAGGTAGAATGTATGTCATATTGCATACTGATTTATTTTGTAGGTAAATACTTAATTGTCAATAATATCATATCCACATCTTATAAGAAATAAGCAAATAGAGACAAATCTTTTTTTATCATTCCACAATATGTGCGAATAATCACACATTGTTTGTAAAGTACTGTATTATTTAAGCATTTATTTACTATCTCTATCCTGCCATGCATTGCTGTTGCTCAGTCAGTCTGTGCTGATAAAAGAGAAACAATAGCGCATGTTGGTTTTACGTCCAACAGATGGCGCTGTGTTTTAAAAGAAGTATGTTTTTACCTATCACAGGTGACAAAAATGCAAGTTTTTACCTGTCACAGGCGACATCTGTACAAAATATTTATACAAAAACGCAGGCATATATGCAATGTTGTGTCAAAATTTAAAACAATCAGTGAAGAACTTTCGTAGATTTAAGATTTTGAATAAATGAACATTTACATTTTTATTTATATAGAAGATTATAATTAAACAAATTTAAATATTTCACTTTCTAACTACATACATACAAATATCCTATATATATACATTAATATCTTGTTGGCATTTGTTTCTTTCGGGGGGGTGTAGGCGAAAAACGACCGCACTGCCCCTTAATTCATATCGACTCGAGGTTCGTTTTCGTGTGCTGAACGAACGTGGTGGTAGTCGTGAATGTATGTCATATTGCATACTGATTTATTTTGTAGGTAAATACTTAATTGTCAATAATATCATATCCACATCTTATAAGAAATAAGCAAATAGAGACAAATCTTTTTTTATCATTCCACAATATGTGCGAATAATCACACATTGTTTGTAAAGTACTGTATTATTTAAGCATTTATTTACTATCTCTATCCTGCCATGCATTGCTGTTGCTCAGTCAGTCTGTGCTGATAAAAGAGAAACAATAGCGCATGTTGGTTTTACGTCCAACAGATGGCGCTGTGTTTTAAAAGAAGTATGTTTTTACCTATCACAGGTGACAAAAATGCAAGTTTTTACCTGTCACAGGCGACATCTGTACAAAATATTTATACAAAAACGCAGGCATATATGCAATGTTGTGTCAAAATTTAAAACAATCAGTGAAGAACTTTCGTAGATTTAAGATTTTGAATAAATGAACATTTACATTTTTATTTATATAGAAGATTATAATTAAACAAATTTAAATATTTCACTTTCTAACTACATACATACAAATATCCTATATATATACATTAATATCTTGTTGGCATTTGTTTCTTTCGGGGGGGTGTAGGCGAAAAACGACCGCACTGCCCCTTAATTCATATCGACTCGAGGTTCGTTTTCGTGTGCTGAACGAACGTGGTGGTAGTCGTATTTCCGGCCGCCAGAATCGCCACTGATGCTTCCGCGGTCCAAATGACCGTATCACGTTTGAGTGATACCATATGCGCGGTTTCGAAATGGCTAGATTTCGGTGCATTTTCACAATGTTTCTTTTTTTATCACTTATTATTGATCTGTTTTGTGAAATGACTACAATTTTTTTTTTCAGGATGTTTTTTGTTAGAAAATATTTCGTTTTTCGTATTATGCAAAGGTAAATTAAAAAGACAATTGTTTTTGACAAAGCATCAAGGCTAATTTAATCAGGTACGAGGCGTATCCAGAAAGTAAGTGTACTGAATTTTTGTAGGTTACAAAATTTTTTATTGAACCAAAAAAATTACATGGTTACCGTAGTACATATGTAAGCTATTTTTCGACATAGTCGCCATTCCTCCCAATGCAGGTGGTGAAGCGGGGTATCAACTTTTTGATGCCTTCCTCGAAGTAGTTTCCCGCCTACCCCTTCGTCCACTTCTCCACCTCCTCCTTTACCTCCTCGTCGGTTGAAAACCTTTTTCCACCCATGTACAGCTTCAGGGAGGTAGAGAGATAATAATCTGAAGGTGCTAGGTCAGGGGAATGCGCGGGGTGGTTCAGGACATAACATTTAAACGAGGCAAGCAGTTCCTTCGTGGCGTTGGCCGTGTGTGGTCTGGCATTGTCGTGCAGCAGGCTGACTCCCTTTTTCACTATGCCTCTCCTCTTGTTTTGAATCGCCTTCCGCAATTTTTTTAGGGTCTCACAGTATTTTGCAGAGTTGATGGTCTCCCCTTGAGGCAGATATTCAATCAAAATTATGCCTTGACAGTCCCAAAACACGGATGCCATGATTTTCTTGGCTGAAATTGTGGTTTTGAACTTTTTGACGGAGGGTGAAGAGGTGTGACGCCACTGTTGAGTCTGCCTTTTGGTTTCAGGCGTGTTGTGTGCAACCCAAGTTTCATCTCCAGTAACGATGGAGTGGAGAAATTCATTTCCATGGAGTTTGCAGCGCCTCAAAAACTCTTGTCCGGCTTCCACTCGATTCAACTTGTGTTGGTCTGTCAGCTGCTTTGGGACCCACCTCGCAGACAGTTTCCGATATCCGAGGGTTTCTGTGATGGTTTCGTGTAGTAGAGATCTGGAGATTTGCGGAAACATCGCAGAAAATTCGTCCACAGTCAATCTGCGATCGTCGCGGAGCGATTTTTTACACAATGTCTGTCAGTCACAATTGAAGGTCTTCCGCTCCTCTGATCATCATGCACAGACGTACGACCGTTTTTAAACTCGCGATACCACTTGTAAAATTCATAGCTTTATCACCATATGCAGTTTTCACCTCATTATAAACCTCAAACGGAGGTTTTCTCTTCCAAACGAGATAACGGATGATGCCGCGTATTTCGCACTTGGCCGGAGATTGGATTGACATTTTTCACGAAACGTGTTGTCGCGTCGACACTTCTCAACGTACTGACCTTGAACCGGTCTCGTTGCGGAGGGGAAGATTCAGGCTACACGTAAGTATAGCCAACATGTCGAAAATAAAATTCATTCGGTCGTGAGAGCCTCAGTACACTTACTTTCTGGATACGCCTCGTATATTTTTTTCTTACAAAATCTCACCAATAAGAAAAACTTATACTTACTTACAAAATACCCATTTACATGGAAAAAGATTTTATTACCCCATAAATGTGTCTTTTTGAAGTATTGTATCATTTCTTCAAGAGAGCGTGTCACGTGTCAGCGTGTCATGTGGGTTACGTGGTTTATTTTTTTTTTAATCTCCATTGTTCACTTGATAATGAAATTCCGTCGGAAACGAGAACTCTGCGGTTAAAATTTTCTGACAAAATCGTTCTCCGAAGGTTTAGGAACGTTAATCGGCCGTCGTACATATAGCCTTTGGTTAAAAATGTCCCACAATAACTGGCAAAAGTTTTGACGTTAGCGATTTTAGTAAAAAAATCCCATTAAAGAATAAAAATCAGTCTGGCTTTTGGTCTATCACAAGCCAGCCATAGGGATGTACAATAGGGTGGATCGCCATTGTATGGAATTTTTTTTTTTTATAAATTAGTTTTCGCGGGGTGCGGAATAGATGCTCTAGGTACATACAATTAAGCATACAAAATATCAATTTAAAATTTTTATAACAAGTACTGCCCCAAAGCAGTTGAATTATTTAAAATCTGGTAAAAACTTGTCCCTTTATAAAACAGTTTTGTGTCAATATTAATACTTTAATTTTTACTTTTACATTTCATAATGAATAAAAATTGCCGCCCCTTAAATAATAATATTAAAAAAATGTGATAATATTTATTTTCCCGTGACAAATTGCCGAGTCCACTTTCTCGCGCCTCGCTCGCGCACAGCGCATCTTTAGATCAACCGTCCATATCTCGCAGTACAGTTTCAAGTTTTACTAATGTTAATCTTCCAACTGACCAACATTACTTTGCTTTATCTACTCCTTCTTGTGCTGCCATCATCTGCGCTACATTGCAAGATATTGGATTAGTGACAACAGACAATCTAACAAACGTGATCGATCGTAATAAGATTTGACGTGCTCGTGCCAAGACTAGGACCACACTGACTGCCATCAACCAGCCCCATTTTGATTTGTGCATTTGCATATCGTTTGACGGTCAAAGGATAAAACAATAAACAACAATACTCTTTGACAGTGCAAACGTCAACAATTCTTCTCCAGTCTAAATAATAAAAATAAACAATCTTACAGTATATCTGAACACTAAAACGTCACATAATATTAACAAAAAGTGCTAACTTTAGTAAAATAAAGTGTTAATATCTCAGTTTTTAGTGTCCCAGTGTCAACAAAGCAAAAAACAAAATCACCCATACAAACTACCTATCCAAAACTGTGTCAGTTAACAACATATAAAACATGAATTGTTTCAACTGTAATGGGGATGTTGCCAAGCCAGGAGTGGGAGTCACGTGTGATGGATGCAATCGAAATGTTTGCATTAAATGTTCGGGCTTATCCGCAACGGAAACCAGATGCCTAGAGCTCAAAAACCGCAGAATGAAATTCTTGTGTCCTGAATGTGAGAGTGGCCTTCAACAAATACCTGTACTACACAAACTAATTCGGGACCTCCAAGAAGAAGTCAACGCCTGCAAAAAACAGCAACAAATGCGATGCACAGAAGACATGATTAGTGAACTTAGCGATCGGCAATCCCGAGCAAAAAACATAATTATGTTTGATATCCCTGAGTGTGACTTACCAGATCCCGAACAACGCAAATTACGAGACACCGACGAATGCTGGAAAGTTATAGGAAGCATCACCAGCACAAGTCAAAATAACATAAAAGTGCTCCGTCTTGGAAAACCTTCTGCAGAAAAAAAATTCCCTCGCCCGATAAAGATAATCTTCCAAACACGGGGTGAAGCTTTGGCCATTCTCAAAAATAAAAATAAACTAAAAAAACCAAACTCAATCAAATCGGATCAAACTCCTATGCAACGGCAGCATTTAATTGATTTAAGGAATGAGCTGCATCAAAGAACAGAAAAGGGGGAGAAGGAATTGACAATCAAATACATCAAAGGATGCCCTAAAATTATAAAAATTCCAAAAAACATGTAAATAATTACATAGTCAATATCTCAATACTGTATACGAACCTATGCTCTCTCACACGGAAATTTGATCTTGTTCTTGCACAAATAAACCTTATAAAATACGTGACAGAAACGTGGCTAAAGGCAGAAATACCAGATACGTTAGTGGATCTTCCGGATTACACACTCTTCCGCAAAGACCGTCGAATTGAAAAACGAGGAGGTGGTGTAGCAATATATGTAAAGAAAAGGACCATAGGCCTGACAATCTCAGCCCAGGTGAACAAAGCCCTGGAAAACAGTTCTAGTAATTACCCACAAATTGACGCATTATTCATTGACATGCAAAATAGACAATCTCAAAACTATCCCAGCTGGTGTCTACTGCCCACCAAATGCATCGTACGAAAACCACCAAAAACTATTACACCAATTAAAAATAATAGCTGACGTGTCAAACGTAATAATCCTTGGAGACTTCAATTATTCCAAATTGGTATGGCCCATTACAGAAGTGCGTAATTCAAACAGCCCCGAGGCCTTATTTGAGGATATGTACTTGAACAGTAACTATTGGCAATTGGTAGATAAACCTACAAGATACAGGGACAACAATACCCCATCTCTATTGGACTTAGTCCTGTGCAATGATGAACATAATAATAATAATAATAATTAATCATGGAGGATGGACGCAGAAAAGTTGTGATAGAAGAACATATCAGTCTTTTGAAAGAACCTGGCTCACAATACATTGGCCACATGGGTGTTAAGTTCGGCGATGCTAAAACAATAGCTCACAAATTGTTTGCATATTTTGTGGCAAAATCCATTGATTTAGCGTTCATCGTGGCTATCGGATGTGACGGAACAGCAGTTAATACTGGAACTAAGTCTGGCATTATTCGACTTCTTGAAGGAAAGCTCCATCATCCACTTCAGTGGTTGGTCTGTCAGTTAAATGCTAACGAGTTAAATTTGAGACACCTTTTCGAATACCTTGATGGATTGACAACAGGTTCTAGAAGCTTTAGCGGCCAACTAGGAAAGTTACTCAAGAACTGTGAACATCTTCCTGTGATAGAATTTCAAGCAATAGAATGCAACTTACCTATGAACCTTACTTATGACATTACAAAATCCCGTGACGACCTTAGCACAGACCAGCTTTATTTATTGGAAATGTGCCGAGCAATCGCCGAAGGACAATTTAATTAAAACTTAGCGAAAAGAAACCCTGGTAAAATCTGTCATTCGCGTTGGTTAACAACAGCCAATACTATTCTCCGACTTTACATTTCAACCAAGAATCCGACAGAAATCAGATGATATTGACTGAATTTGTGCTAAGAGTGTACGCTCCGATGTGGTTTAAAATAAAAACACAACCTTCGAGACAACCAAGAGCAGACTTCAACCGGCGAGACACCTCCACGAAACCATAAAATTGTCTCGTTACCTTCCAGAGCATTTGAAAAAGGTGGTAGATCCCGTAATTCAACGCAACGGGTATTTTGGCCAAGCGAAAATATACTTATTAGTATGTTAAACGACGAACGAAGACAGATTAGAGAGTTGGCTCTGAGACGGATTCTAAGTATCCGAGAACTTACGTTGGGGTTCTCTCCAATAAGAGTATTTAAGCTACCTACTTTTAATTTCAACGCAGAAGACTATATTGACTTGATCTACTGGGAAAAACCATCAGAAGCACCTCTTACAAAACTGATATCTAGCGAGACAATAATTGATGCCATTGCAGACTACGAAATTATCGAATCCAACATTTTGTGTAAGTTCCGATTGATGCCCTGTCACACGCAAGCCACGGAAAGATGCATCAAAGTGGTAACGGCATCATGCTCTGCTGTTTGCGGCCCTGAAAGACGTGAAGGGTGGATACAAAAAAAGGTGGAATCTTGTCGTATAATGCCAGTATTCATTTCGAAGAAGGACTATAAAATACAATAACTTTTATGATTTTTTACTATATTTTTTAACATTGTTTGTGATTTTTTGTGTAGCAATGGTACTTTTATTGTTTCTTGATTAGTAGATAATATTATTAGTAAATGAAAAGTTAATTTTTTTTATATTTTAACTTCTTTTATTGAGCAAAGATTAAACCCTTCTTTTTCTAGTTTCACGCTGTTTTTTTTAAATTTGAATTGACTTGGGGCAGTACTTGCACTCGAAATATCTTAATGCTGTCATAATGACTTTTAAAAGTATCCCCATAGAGGATCCATTCCACACCCCGCTGCTAAGAAAAACATAAAAACAAAAAATGGATCCACCCTAATGTACAAACCGTTAAATTAAAGAGACGATAAATTCTGTGTAGGTACTTTGGTAGTTCATCTTTTAATTGATAATGATTTTGAACGAAAAAAATAAGGTTTGATTATAATAATTATGCATGGGTACCGTCGCCCTGTAGTTAAAAACTACATCAATAGCGTCACGCTTATAAATAAATATAAATTTATAAATTATACCAGGAGGGCAGAAGTTTAAAGCGGTATTAGTAGGTTGAAGCAATGATTTCTTTTGTAAAATAAACATTTTTTTAATTAAAAGTTTTTTCAGTTCGCGTGTTTCTAATAATCATTAAATTTGGGAGGCGGGCATGGGTACCGTAGCCCCGGGAGCCATTCATATATAGTATGATCCCTTTATTTTTTAATGAGTATATTTTTTTTATGAAATTAAATTAAGTTTGAAATGACAATTTTTTTCCTCCATAATGATAGTTCTTATAAAGCCATTTCTGCGAAAAATTACCTCGAGCACGCTGTAATCTACCAGGAGCACAGAAGTGTGGGAAGTAATTTTTTTATTAAAAACAAATTATTTAATAGATTTTTTTTTTTAAATATGTATTTTTTTATTAAAAGTTTTTACATTTTGCGTGTTTATAAAGCAGTGTTTTTTGCCAAAATAAAACTCCCTGGGACTTTTCAAGAGTGTCGGTAACAAAAACCGTACATACGATATGGGTATCAAACTACGCATCTCGACCTATACAACCCAAATGGCTCTGAAAAAATGATCAGTAAGCTCCTTGGTACCTTTTTTTCTCCAAATATTCATTTCTTTTTTAAAATTTGTAGTCCCACGCTCCTTACTTCATTCACATACAAACATTAAATCGCTAGCACTTTTACCAATTAGTTGGCTGCAACGGGCAAAACAGCCTATTTACAAGTATGCACTTCATGCTTCATTCACATTCAAACATTAAATCGCTAGCACTTTTACCAATTAGTTGCCTGCAACGGGCAAAACAGCCTATTTACAAGTATGCACTTCATGCTTCATTCACATTCAAACATTAAATCGCTAGCACTTTTACCAATTAGTTGCCTGCAACGGGCAAAACAGCCTATTTACAAGTATGCACTTCATGCTTCATTCACATTCAAACATTAAATCGCTAGCACTTTTACCAATTAGTTGCCTGCAACGGGCAAAACAGCCTATTTACAAGTATGCACTTCATGCTTCATTCACATTCAAACACCAAATTATAAATATGAAATTTGGCACACAAACATCTTGCCTCATCCACATTCATACATTGCATTAAATATTTTAGTTGCCTGCACACATATCTTGCTTCATTCACATTCATACATTAAATAAAATATATTTTTACCTATTAGTTGCCTGCAACGGGCCAAAAGCTAATTTTAGGCATATACATTCAAACATACAAATATTTTAATACATTTGTGGGCACACACTAATTGCTTCATACAAATTCAAACATCACATCATAAATATAAAAGTAGGCACACACCTCTCGCTCCATCCAAATTCAACACCAAATCATACATTCCTTTTGTTTTTACACTTTAATTTACTCAAATATTTTTAACCCATTAGTTGCCTGCAACGGGCAAAATGCTAATTTTAGGCACAAGCATTCAAACACACATATTTTAATACAGTCACACACTCATTGCTTCATCCACAGTCAAACATCACATCATAAATATAAAAGTAGGCACACACCTCTCGTTGCAACCACATTCAAACATTACACCACGCACCACATTTTTACCCATTAGTTGCCTGCAACGGGCAAAACAGCTTATTTACAAGTATGCATTTCATGCTTCATCCACATTCAAAAACCAAATCATAAATATGAACTTTGGCACACGAATCTTGCTTCGTCCACATTCATACGTTGCATAGAATATTTTCTTTACTTATTAGTTGCCTGCACACACATCTTGCTTCATTCACATTCATACATTAAATAAATAAAAATTTACCTATTAGTTGCCTGCAACGGGCAAAAGGCCAATTTTAGGCACATTCATTCAAACATACAAATATTTTAATACATTTGTGGGCACACACTCATTGCTTCATACACATTCAAACATCACATCATAAATATAAAAGTAGGCACACGCCTCTTGCTTCATCCACATTCAAACATTACATCACACACCACATTTTTACCTATTAGTTTTGGTCAAAAAGGAAATTGTTGACACTCTTTGCTTCATCCACATGCAAACATACATATTTTAATATATTTGTAGGCACACACTCCTCTCCTCATCGACATTCAAACATCAAATCGCTTAGCACTTTTACCCATAAGTTGTCTGCAACGGGCAAAAGCAAGTATAATATTAATATCATAGTTTTTGATTATCCTGGCTCTGTATTTCGAAAATAGTTAAAAATGTTTTTGAACATCTTTTTTTCTTATTATTGTTTTATGCAAATTTTTACTTATGCTGAAGAGTTCATTTCAAGAGTAAAAGTATTGCTACTTAGGTTTTTTTTTAAACATTGTTTTTTTACATCATTATATGCATGTATATATTATATTATAATTAATACATTATTTTAATCATTAAACTTTTGCTGGCGATTATTATAATATTATTTTTGTCATCAAACAAAAAACTACACAGGTAGTGCAATATTATTTAAGTTACCTACCTGCATTGTTTTCATTGTAAATTTTACTAACAAAATAATAATTAAACTATTGTTATTATTGGTTTGTGGCATAGACATCCATATTGATAGACTGGCTTATCAGGGAAAAGGGAAGAACTAGGTGCTCGGAGGGGGCGTGACTGTCTTGCTTCCTGTAGTTTGACAATAAATGAATCTGACAGTATACAGATAACTTGCATTGTATTATCACCATTTAGTATGCGAAAGTAAATCTGCTTACCAATTACTTGTCCTTTTTACAATGGCGCACGAATTTCTGGCTGCGTAAAAATATAACTAATAATTCCAAATTGGGTGAACAAATGTTCAGACTTGTTTCCAAAACTTAATATTTTGTTACACTATACTTTTACAAATGTGTTATAATTTGCCTCCTTCACTTATTTTTAGCGACACTAGGCAACCCAATTTGAAGGCGGATTAGTTTTTTTTAACAATTTTTACAAACATTCCGCTCCTGCGCCGAAAAGTCTCACACCGGACTGCGTTGCAAACTGTTGCCTTACTTTAGAAAAGTTTATTTTTCTGTACAGGGTCTGGAGGGCGATTCTCGTTCTACTTAACGACACTAAAATCGTCCTTACATTCAAATTAACGATTTTTCTCGGTTTATTCGTATGAAGCGATTCCGGTTCTCTCGTTGACAGATGGAATCCTTAGATTTTCGATTGCGCGCCAAAATTTTTAGCCTTACGCGAAGGGTACTCCTAGACCTGTCATTCGGCGGCCGAACGCTAGCGTTCGCGGAGAATTTGCTTCATTTAATTGTGACGTTTTGACAATTAGCAATATTTGCGTAGTTTTAATAAGAGAAAACTTAATATTATCGTAAGTATTGACTGTAAACATGATTAGTGACTTGTTTGTGGCACAATAATGCTATTAAATGAATTGAATCAGGTAATTGCGATGTTTGTAAAGTACGTAACATGTCGAAAGCCAGATAAGTGATTTAATTTACAATAAATTACATATACCATTGAGGATTTCTACATAAATAATAATAAGTTTCTGGCTGGCGCTCGAAATTGTGGGTTTTGAAGTTAACCACAACGAAATAAGAATCCCTTTCATTCTTAAATCAACTTGGGTGACAGTTATCGCCATTCGGCAGCGTTAGTTTGACAGCAAACGTCACTTTAGAAGTGGTGAATCTGTAAAAAAGTCATTACTATCCAGCGAGGTAAGTACCTTTTCACAAAACGTAAATCTTCGATAAATGGCTTATTTATGTCATTCATAAATAAAATAAGCAGTTATTAAAATGCATTATAATACAAAGTATTTGTTTTTTTAAGTTTTAGTTAGAAACCTTGCGTCACTTAATTATATTTCACCAATTTGTGTTTTCAATAATCTCTTAACAATATCGTAGATGCTCTTAACCACGCTTCTTTAGGATTTTTTACTAGGTCTCTCAAAAATCGATCTTGTAAGGCTATCAGAAGAACGAGAATCGCTTAATAGTTAAGAAAAGATGTTACAAGCGACGGACAGCTATCTTTCGCAAACGATAGCAGTCGTTGACGAATGCTATCATTTAGCTTAAGGCTAAAAGAACGAGAATCGCCCTCCTGGTTGTTTCAATGTACGCTCTATGGTGTTCAACGTATGACTGATTTCGTAGATTATTCAAAGCATTCTCGAACCCTCCTGCTGCCAAAAGTATGTTAGGGCAAATCTATCAATTTGGATGTCTATGGTTTATGGCATTTATAATCCTATACTTTAGATAGTTCATAAAACCGTACTTATGTTTTATGCATAAATTATTTACAATTCTTTGTTAATATTGATAATAGTTATGTATGTATACAGTATTCTCTCACTAATTGGCCACCCCAAAAACCCAGCAAGTGTCATATTAGTGGAAGTGGTGGATTACATTCAAAACATGTTAAAAAATTTACATTCAAGCCTGGGAAGGATATTACTAGACACAAATATATTCCATTAGAGTCTCTGAAGGACAGATCTGACTGACGCATTATAATTTTTTTTTTGTGTATTTATCGAATTCCGCTTCACGGTTAATACGGAATATTTATCTTTAAAAACTAAAAAAAAAAAAAAAAAAACACTTTAAATATTAATTTAGTTAAAATTAATTCACCTACGCAATATATCCCTATGTGTGTTCTCGGCCATGTTTGGGTTACTACATTTCATCGACAATCAAATATGACTAAGGTCACTCTAGTTGGCGGCAACATCGTAACAGGAAACGGAAAATGATAACACACTTATAAAATCAAAACTGACAAATATTACAAACCACTGTGACTAATACAGTGTATGTTAGAAAGAAAAATAGATATTCTTCTCAAAAATTTCTACTTGATTCCTTAAAATCGGTAATCGGGTAAAATCATAAAAATTGTCAAATTGTATGATTTAAATTTCACGGAATTTTTCTGTTGAAGTTAAAACTTAATTTATTTTTATCATATTTTTGGCATAAAAAGTAAAGTCACAGTTTTCTTACTAATAAGTAACTGCAGTGAAAGGTATTGTGGATTAAAAAAATATATTGATTTATATTAACAAATGCTGATTCTGAATTTATAACTTTTTAGTATATATTATTATACATATAATTTATAAATCGTCATTTTGAAACTAATAAAACACCGTGTCAATAAAGCACACCGTTTGGTTGGTGCAACTAATCTATTGATTAATGCATGTCAGTAATATATCTGTGGTTTAAAACATCCACATCAGGGTCGCCACTTCGTGTAGTATTCCCCAAATTACAGGGAATTTTCAAGAATTTGGTTTTTGTGGGGAAAATTTCGGAGATTCTGAGCATTTCTTTATTATCCAACCATATTGAAAAATAATATTTACAATAATTGTGAGAACGCACTCAATGTCAATTTATAAATCCTGAACAAAAAAGAAAATCCAAAAATGACTACATAATGAAAAAATATGCTAATTTTAATTATTTTTTTTCATTTTGGAGGTAAAGGAACTTGTGGGGAATTTGAAAATCTCTTAATTTCTTGTGGGTATTTTAGAACATATGCATTGCAAACTCCACGGTCCACGTTCGCATCTGAACATATTTTAATTCAGGCTTTTAAACACTGATAAATTGTTTATTAGATGTTCTCATATATGCTTTTTTGCACTTTGATTCAATTAACATTAGTGATGAGATGCTGACATTTTACCTAGTGTTTTTTGACGTTAAAAGTGGGTAATCTTAAGAATCAAAATCGTATGCTCCCATACAAAATACAGCGCCGGTTGAAAAAGTAACGTAGGCTTCTTTAGGTAACTTTACTAGTCTCCTCCACAGATATGATGCGTTTTTGGGATACCCAATAAATTAAAACTTTTAAAAATTATTTTTACTAATTAAACTAAGTAAAAATAATTTTTAATAATTAACTTAAGTTAGACGAACATTATTGATTAAAAAAAATTAATAATGGACTGCAGTTCCTCATTTCCTAAACAAAGGGAATGTGTTTTCTATATGTCGAAATCTCTCAAAATTATTGACATTTCGTGTCTAAATTCTAAAGTAATTTTTTCTTAAAACATTTTTCATATTTGATTTTATTATTTATAAATATCCACGTTTATTTCAAATACAACCACCTAAGTGTAATTTTATCTAGTTTCCTAAATGGTATTTGTTTTACGTCAACGTCCAAAACTTAATCACCTCGAATTCATTTTTTTAATCAAAATTTTAAATTTTATCCACCTAAATTTCAACACATATCAATCATACAGTATCATAAATCAATAAATTATCTAGTATACCTATTTTTCTAAATTTTTATTTAAGTTCAAATAAAATCATTTAAAAAAAAAACTGAGCTGGAATTGTGATGAAAATCCTTGTGTTTGTCTATTTATTTACGAAATATATTTCAGATTTTTTTTTCAGTTTTATTTTTTTATTGAATATATGTACATAATTATGATAAAAAATTAATTTTAATAAATTTACCTTCTTGCATTTCAGCACTTTTATCACTAATGCAAACACTATAGTTACTGCTAAAGAAACCCCATTACACGCCCAAACGTGGCAGTTAACGGACGTCTTTGCGGCGCTCTTACTAATAAAATTTTTTAGTCATTATTTTTTAAAAATGTTCAGAGAAAGTCCAAATGAGAAAAGTTCCACCAGGAAACGCAAATCACATTGCCAAAAACTATTTTGGGAGAAATTATGAGCAAAAACAAAAATTGTTGTATTTAATAATCCATGAACCTTATAATGTATAGGGTTGTCCGAATGATTAAATGGTATTCTGTGAATATTTTTTTACAACATGTAAAAAATCGCAATAACATCTTTTGACAAAATCTGAATTCTCGCCCGATGGTTATAATATGGCCTTAAGGAGCCAGGTTTGCGCTTGTGAGAGGTACCATTTTTTAAATTTATTAAAAAAAAATTAATAAAAACGAAGCGAAAAGAAACATATGCGGCAGTAGCTGAGTACATATAGGACTAACTGAAATATCCTTAAACAACAATAATGAACCCTGGTGACTGGTAAAATGGTCACCTTTGGCAAACTATGCAGCGGTATATTAACTAAACGTGTAAGATAACCCAACCTGTCGGTGTACAAACCTTTTTGCTCTGGTCTAGGCACGCGGCGTCTACTGAATTTGTCTACAAATTATAGAGCTTGATTTTTGCTTTCAACTCAACAAAATACCAATGGATTATAGTAGTTGTCGGATAACCAAGCTGCAGATTACTAAGAGAGTACTGTGTGTATATATTTTATATACTGTAATTTATTTGTATATAGTGTATACATATTCTAATTTATTTGTATACACAGAGTGACATGGGAAGTAGCTGACTTACTTTATCCAGTAATTCCTTACATATATGAAGTATAAAATGTAAATGAAATATGTATAGGGCTCCGGTGACATTATAAATGATTTTTTTAATTTTTTTGTTTAAAAAAAACCTTTTTTTCACTGGTTAATAGTTGTATAGCTGCCCAACTCTTCAACCCAACCCTAACTTACATTTATCTACTGATTATTTAAGTTTTAGTTTTATATAAAAAACATCAAAAATGACACCAGAGACCAAAATTTACTATATTTTTTTTTACTCCAAACAATGTCAGGAATTACTGGTTAAAGTAAATCAGGTATATCCCTTCATACTGACTCTACATAAGTATGTCAATGTTAAAAACTGCTAAATATCTTTACGATGTTGTACTTCACAAAAATATTCCACCACTACATTATCTCTATGGTAAATTAAAAGTTAGCTATAACAAACATCATCACACACTGGTGAACTAGAAAACACTAGCAAACACAAGCGATTTGCCTAGATTTATGTTGAGAGTATGCTTACTGCAGCAGTATGTAGGTATTTGGATGGCCCCACTTGCATCTCACCAGAGTGTCCACCATACATTGATGAAATACCTAAATTTGGTATGCTGGAATCATACCAATACATTATTATTCCAAAATCCACCAAACCCAAACAACATCACTCTCATTTGGATGGTATTGATGTAGATTTTTTACATTATTTTTCTACTATTGAATATTAAGGACAAGTTGTTAACAGAATTTCAACAATTCATCAAAGTTAAAATTCGAGTACTATGAAATTTCTAATTAAGTTCTAATATTATCCAAGTACTGTAAAGCAACCAGCCTATGATGAAATAATAACAAAAGTTGAATAGAACTTTCATAGTACTTGATGTTTGACTTTAAAATTTGATTGAATTATTAAATATAAATTTGAATTTGTTCAAATTCTGTGAAACAACCCGTCCTTAGTCTCATCGTGCGGTGAATTTCAAAACGCTTGTGAGAGTATTATTTGATAGTTCCCCAGCAACAATATTTTACTAAAATTAAGACCCTTTGATAAAATGGGCAATTGGTATGCTATTCAGATTCTTTGATGGATTTCTCGGCCGCCTCTTCAAATCCGGGTGGTATTTTAGTTGTAAATTCGTATTAATACCAATTATTTCTTTATTTTCGCGGCCGATTACCGTAGCGGCGGGCTCTTTAAATTCAGATATTCGCGATAAATTCGTAAAAATGCTATATATTTACGCGTAAATCGAGATTTCGCTGCCGATTTCGGTCGCGGCATACCCTTTAAATTGAGATATTCGTAAAAATACGATATATTTCCGAGTAAATCGAGATTTCGCGTTAATTTTCCGTCGCGGCCGGCCCTTTATTTCAAATATCTGAATTTAAATTCGTAAAAATACGATATATTTCCGCGTAAAACGAGAATTCGCGGCCGTATTTCGTCGCGGCCGGCTCTTTAAATTCAGATACACGACATAATTTCGCAAAAATACGATATATTTCCGTGTAAATCGAGAATGCGCGGCCGATTTCCGTCGCGGCCGACCCTTTAAATTCAGATATTTGATGTAAATTCGTAAAAATATGATATATTTCCGCGTAAATCGAATTTTATCGACAGTTTTTCGTCGCGGCCGGCCTTTTAAGTTCAGATATTTGAAGTGAATTCGTAAAAATATATCATATTTCGGCGTGAATCGAAAGTTTTCGGCCGATTTCCGTCGCGCCGTATTTTTTAACTCGAATATTCGAAGTAAAGTTAATAAAAATACGATATATTTCCGCGTAAATTGAAATTTCCGTCGCGGCGGGCCCTTTAAAATTCAGATATTCGAAATAAATTCGTAAAAATACGATATATTTACTCGTAAATCGAGATTTCGCGGCCGATTTCCGTCGCAGCGGGCCATTTAAATTCAAATATTCGAAATAAATTCGTAAATATACTATACATTTACGCGTAAATCGAAATTTCGCGGCCGACATACATTTACGCGTAAAACGTATTTTCTCGGCCCTTCAAACTTGGATATTCGAAATAAATTTGAAAAAGTACAACATTCCAGTGTAAATCGATTCAGATTTACAAAATAATAATACTTATTAGGACGATGTATAACCACGTAAAAATACATTTTTCGGCGTTTTACCGCCACGGCTGACTTTTAGATTCAGATTTACGAAATATTATGATTTATTTTCGCAAAAATCAAATTTTTTCGAATTACACGAACAAATTTTCGTGCGCGGACAAAAATAAATTTCGAATTACGAATTAACGAATTTCGAATTAAAAAAAAATTTGTTTGAAAAAATTTTCCAGCGGAAATTTTTTTGGCGAAAATTTCGAATTACGCGTTTTTTCGAATTATCGGGGTTCGAATTAACGGGGATCTACTGTATTTCTTGTGGTCAAGTTATGGTAAAATCTTACTTTATAAAGCTATGTCCTATAACTGGGTGGGTCAGAATAATTATGGATTAAGTCCATCAAATTAGATTCTGAGATATTTAGACCTAAAATTAAAAATCTTTTGTGAAATTTATGGATTTTTTCACTTTATACTTAACATACAAATTAAATAGTATTTGGATGTAATATATTATCTTTGAATTTAGATTTAAAAAAAGCCGAAACACTAAGTTATTTCAGGCTTTAACTGTAAAATTTAATTTAAAAAATAAAATAATATGATTCACTATTATTGTGAAAAATTATTTTTTCATAATGAAATGATACATGTTAAAAATCATGACAAAATTCTTAGAATAAATTAATCCTGCGCTGCTTCATCATTTTCCACATCTTCCTTAGTATGTTCACATTGTTCAGACCTTGGAGGAAATATATAAGGTTCGGACTGTCGAGTCTGACTTTTGTGAGGTTTTTTTTATAGAAATAATGGTAAATAGGTGGAATGACAGGAAGCAAATCTAGCATATCTTTTTTTACATGAATATTTTTACAAACAAACTACTGGACGTTTATTCTGAAGGATTTCATAATGTGAACTTAAATCAATACTGGTACATATTGCCATCTATGAAGGACTTTAAGATTATGCTATACGCGTCATGGCTTGGTCTATTTTAGCATATCTCTCGCCATACACTACCAATGCAAATGTATGGCGAGCAATACGCTGAAATAGGCCAAGCCATGATGCGTATAGCATAATGTGTTGCATAATAGGTCACAGGTTTTAACAGATGCTATCGTGATATCGTGTAATTAAAAACAAAATGAAATACTGTAAATTGTGAGATTTGAAGACTTGTTAACATTGATCGAAAATCAGTTCAAAACTGAAAAAATTCTATGAAATTTAACCAATAACAAAGTTATTAGTTATTTATGGGCCTGTAGCAATGAGCATAATAATAATCTTTAGAAATTAACTACCAAGATTTCAAATCAGAATGATTGCTTTGGCTATACTTGTATGGCCATTGGTGTATTTGGACTAGGGCTTTCAATCCCAGGAATTAATTTCAGAACCGAGATTACGGTGCTAGCATTTTTCAATACCTGTTCATCGGGATTATAAATGTTTAAATTTTTGTAATAAATGTTTCTTTTTATTTTTCAGGTATTATTGATAAATATATTACGTAACGTACACTAACTGAATTCCAATAATATAAAAGTTGCTGCACAAAAGAAAAAAAAAAATCAGTTTTTGTATCAACAAAAATCAGTAAAAAATTAAATAATACAATAAAAAAAATATATTTTGAAACTTAAAATGTGAACTCAATAAGATTAAAATATCATTTAGTGATTATATTGGTCGCTATTTTCCTACATCCTGAAAAACCCCGTTCAGATTTAACGCTGGCAGGTGGTATTAATTTCGTTTTCCTCGATTCAAAATCCTCGTTGCATTTTTCCAGATTTACTCCACGCTTCATTTCTAATTCCAAATTGCACACTCCCTATTAATAATATTTGTTATATATTGTATATATGTGCCTGTTCTTATTTTTGAAGAGATTTTGGAATTAAGTTCATGATTAAATGTTCTATCAAGGTTTTCTTGCAAAGACAGATTTAAATCGACTTCCTCTACAATTTCAATGTCTAATTCCGACACAGATAAAGACACCTTTTCTTCAACTGATTTCGACATATCAGATTGAGCCATTGAGATTATTGTCATTTTGATCAAACGCCCAAAATTTTACATTGGGTCTAAATTAATTTGTGCAAAATCTTGATTGCCTTTGTACAAAAACTGGAACAAAGACGATACAGGAGTCCGAAATTTTCACGGGTCGAAAATACCGAATTCATGAACACGTGTTCCGACATCGTCATAAAATATGTCATACATAATACAGAAAAATAAATTACAATAACGAGATACACGGACACGGGACGAGAAATTCTAAGCAAATTAGATTGCCAACAAGAAAAAAATAAGCACCCAAAAATCTCTGATGTACCAGGCCGTTCAACTCTATAACAAAATCCCGAAGGAAATTGCTGTGATAGAAAATATTAATAAGTTCAAAAATGAATTAAGAAAATATGTCTATCTCAATTATTAATGTTTCTTTTTTTGTGACTTTATTGAAATATTTAAAGAAAGATTATATTTGCCAAACAATGTACATGTTTATATGTTTATAAAACTATTAGCACACACGAAGATGTGAGCTAACTTAAGATTAATAAATAAAATAAATAAATAAAATACAATGTCGGAACACTTCCGATGATTCACATTAAAAAAAACCATAATGGTTTTTTACAATTAAACTTTCACTGCATTTGTGATAATTCTGCATTTCATACATCTTGAATTGTTTTCTGTAAAACATGATTGGCACGATAGTGAAATAACTAACAAATTACCAACGAACATTCAGAAAAAAAAAAGATTAGTTTAATCTTTACTTATTTCCGTTGAAATTATCACTTTAGAACTTTCAATACTTCAAGTCTGATGTCTATCAACATCAAGCCAAAGTCCTTCGACTGCAGCTGAGAAGATATTATTTCTGCTATTATCTTCTAGGTTGTTGGTTCTTCTGAAATCAAGTGAGAAAAGTACTCTCAAAAGAGTTCTCTTTGGCAATACAGATTGAATATACGCCGTAATGTTTTTCCCAAGTCCAGATTGTTGACGGTAACCCTCGTGGATTTAGTAATAATTCTGTCCCACGTAAGCGCGCAAACAGAGAATTGATAATATGAATTCATAAATAAATCATATATGTACCTTATTTATACATATAAGCAAACAAGTGAAAGCTTGTCTGCCTGAACAATCCTGCAATAGATCAACAATACTGTCCATTGCCGTGATGTCACAAGATTAAAATGTTATTCAGGATTCAATAAAACTTTCCTTACTCCTCAAAAACAGTGTAATAAATATAACCTACCCTTGTATCTTTATGACCTGTATACTTTACCCCCAAGTTTTAAAGAATATTGCGCAATAAAATATTCCCACGTTTTCCCACGTGAATAAAAAATAAAATATTCCCACGGTTGAAACAAGGTCATGGAACCAACAAAAATGCCGTAATTCCTGTATTAAAACAAGTGCAGCACCGGGATTACGGTGCCGAAAAGAGTGCGGGATCCCTGGATTTGAAAGCTCTAATTTGGACTGATAGATATATAGTTGATAAAGTATTTTTTAAATAATGCACTACTATAGTGTTTTCCAAAATTGTATCTACATTACTGTTGATTGTGAAAATAGCTTTTAATTCAAGCATTTAACACAAATATCTAGTGAAGTACGTACACACATATATATATAACATACCTATTTTATTTTCTTGCATGATTATTTATTATAGTTTGCATTTTATATCTCTGTGAACTAATAATATTATTCTGTAGATCGTAGTCATTATTCAATGTCGCTTTTGTTGTCGTGGGCTACGGTTTCATCAGAAAATGCCATTTTTAAATGTAATATGTATTAATATGTAAGTTACTTTTTTGTTAGTAGCAATCAACATTCAAACATATTTGTTAGTAGATTAGCTAAAAGAGTATGGAAATAATGAGAAGTACATATAAGTTATCACTGTCACAATCTCCACAATCATGTAGGACTATAAATATCAGAAATCATATTGCTTGACTAAGGAATTGGGTGGAATCTAAGTAAGTATAGGTCGACAAAATAATGTAAGCAAAAATTGAGGGCTCTGCGATCATTTTAAATGGCACCACCAAGATGGTTCAGGAAAAAAAATGTAATTTCAAAAAAGAACTGGTTCAAATACACATTTTTACTTTAACCAAACGGTGTTCAGAAATTAGCGCAAAATTAGAAACCAAATGCATTCCGAAAGGATATGATTATTCATTATATTCTACATGTTAAAACTTTTTATTATTATTTAAAGCTTTTCAAGGAAGATAATTACATGTATTTCTGGAATTTATGTATCAAAATAGCTATCCGCTGGAGCGTTCTGCTATACAATCAATTTCAGCCTTGAGCGCTCAAATGTTTAGGTGTATGGTTTGGAAATTTCCTGCCCTTTTTCAAAAAAATTATTTCCGAATTTTAATTGCCATTATAGACAGCCATTGAAAGCACCTGCATTTGATCGTTTATTGCATATTTTTAGGATTCATGAAATGTTTAAATGCTTAAAAAATTTTTTAAATTTATAAAGTCTGAATTCTGTTTACATTTTACTTTAAAATGGCCATTTGCGGTACCTACTTGGAGCAATATTAAATAGTATGGCTTCTGTGTGTTGTATGTGGCCTAGTTGATAGCATTTTTTTAATATGTTAACACATGATGAATGATTTGTAAGAAAAAGTATTTCAATAATTTCTGTTCATGGAATGTCAATAACAAATAAGTCGGTAGAGATATTTATAGGAAAGAAATTTTATTAGAGTGTGAAACGACTAAGTTAGCTTTATGATTAATCGACGATTCCAACACACTGGAGCTTACGAAATGATTTCAATAAATGTTTTAAAATATCTCTTCAAATTGCCCACATTTTTGCGTGAACTCTCGGGCTTTTGCAAATTGGCCAAATAAGGTCCATTGGTTGTTATAATATATGTTAAATCAAAATCGAAATCAAAAATCTTATTTATATGTAAAATAAAAATGTAAAACAATTGAGTTAATTTTTCATGAACATTTTATTTTTTTTACAATGAACTGTATCTTGAAAGGGTGTTCTTTGTTTTTGGGGAAGAGAAATAGAGATCAAGAGATGGGCTGACGATTCAAAGAGTCGACTCAACTGAAAACAATAAATTATGAAAATGACTTACATATTTAGACAGAACCAGAAACGTTATAACACAATATATGAGTACACAAAATATATATTATGAGAAATATCTTCACTCCTAATATGTTAAAATACATTTTGTGATCGAATTCAGAAATTTTTATTTGGTCATTGATCTCCATGCGATTACTGATAAGTGATAACTTATTACATAGTTTCACACTATCTTCTTTCATTCCAGTCCACTAGTATTGAATACCAAAACTGCATGTTAAAAATATCAATGTTGTTTACTGTAATTCTGTTACTCTTAAATTTAATATGTATATAGATTCAATTTATATTACATATTTATCATTATAAATAAATGAGGGATAAAGGCAAAATTGTAATTGGTACATATTTTTTAACTTTTGTGAGTTGTGTGAGTTCACGCACAGGATCCATATTTGAATATTGTGGAAGGTGCTATTGTAAAGATGTGTTGAAAGATTGAGGCTGTAGTCCCAGTATTTTGGGTATTTCAAATATTGAAGTGGCTGCGTTAAGTGTAAGCAAGTTGACTGTTAAGAGTGTTTGGTGGGAATTCAAATAATGTTAGCAATGGGGGAAGTGAATTTTCGCTAGCTAAGTTATTTCTTGAAGATGTAAATTTATTATGTATTATAATAATGTAATAACATATTTTCAAGCCAAAGTGACTCTCACGTCTGAAAATTGTATTAGCTTGGTGGTATTAACAGAACAAACTTATGAATGCATTGTGCTTTTGATTAAAATTTTCCACTGGCCCTTTACTACCTATTAGGTTGAAAAATATCAGATGATAATATTATTATATAAGTTCTGTTATTATGGAAATTCTTACATGTTTGTACAATATTAATTTACGGACATAGACATACACTTCACAAAAGCAGAGCGCTCCTGTCTGTAAAGTGTAAAGACAGGGTAACAATATCGCTACCATGTTAGGTAGCATTATTAAGGTAGAGGCTGTAGGAAGGGATTTAGTAATGCAGATATCGAAGAGTCCCGGATTATATGAAGTTGGAAAACTAGATGCCGGTCATTCCATTCGTGAGCCAACTCACACAAAAACAAGCCAGAGAAAAGACGCCTTCTCATGAAGCCGACATGAGGAGTTTTTTCAACATGTTCATCGAGTTTCACATATGGGCATAGGGGATCAATGCTGCGAGCTCCTCTGAGCGGGCTCCTTTGTAATACCTATAGAACAGACTCAGCATGCCTACATGGCGTCTGCACATTAGAGATGGCAGTTGGTTTGTTAACAATGGATTGTCAATCAGACGGTCCACCCTGCTTTGGACATAATCAAGTAGGTTTATAAGGTATTTTGGGGTGCCAGCCTAGAGGTGGCTCCCAAATTCAATTGCGGTACGTACTTAAGATTTGTACAGAGTTTAGCAGCTGGTCACTATTGAAGAATCTGCTAACCCTATACAAGATGCCCAGTGTTTTCTTCTTTGAAGCCCAATGAGGTCAGCTCTGACATTTTCTGTCTAATAAATCAGTCTGAATTGAAATGTTTTAAAAATTTATCTATGTTTTCAAGTTATGACAATATTTAAATTCTACCAACTCCTATTTTTTAAAAAGCTGAAACTGTTGCTTATGCAATGATAGAAACTTAGTTTGGAGAGTAATGAACTCGCAACACCTGGGTGTAAGCCTGACACTTTGGAACACTCAGCTACCTATGAGTTACATTTCAATATCATTTTATATTATATCTCCGTAGTATGTCTATCGTTGAATGTTATCTACCGGCCCAATTCAGAAAGATGTCACACCTGATCTAACTCACTACGAACTAACATTTGTACCTAAAACAGAATAAATAATCTCATTGGCTAGTGCAAAAGGGTACAAAAACTGAACAATGGCCGGTGAATCATAATAAGTAATTCTAGCTTGATATTATGATTTAGGGTGGAGACACATTATCCTCTATTCATCATGGCGTGGCCTATTTCATACACCAATGGAAATGTAAGGCGAGCGATATATTGAAATGGGCCAAGCCACGAGAATATGGCGTGGTCTGTCACACGCACTACACTACTTTCTATTCTTACGAAGAATTATCCAAAATATAATTAAAAAAATACAGTGTGTGGCAAGCCTACGCACGACGGAAGTGAAACTTTTAGTATTCTTCTCTCTCTCTTTTCATTTCATATTATTATTATTCAGAATGTTGTACATTATAGTTTTAAAAAGCATAAATTTATTTATAGGCGTGTTGTTAACAAATGAACGTTTAACTAGATTCCTAATATTGACATATTTATAAGTAGCATGTGATAAAAAAAAAATTTAAAGTTATAAAAATATGGGATTCGAACCCGGGTCCTGCATAACGAGTGTCGAACGCTCTGCCTCTAGACCGCGAGGAGAGGTATCTCGGGCGACGAGAACCGCGTATACAACGTGTACTCCTATCACATAACGTCTCGTTAAAGCTTTATATAGGGTCGAATCGAAGATATATCGGCAGTGTGAAGTCATATCTGTCGTTTTTCAAAATATTTCCATATATTTGTCCGTTTTGGAAAAGATCTATCGTGTTTTAAGAGTCTCATACCCGTATGGAGTCTGAATTTGAAAAACATTTCTAAATTTTGAAAAACTCACTTACGGCTGTGTTTTTTACTAAAAAAACTTGTCACGCACGTCTGCGAGGGTAATTAGTCGCGTTATCGGCCTTGATTAGTAATTTTAATGATTCAAAATAAAAATAATTAATCAAAATACCGAGCGACTCTACCGGCTCGATTTGTAAGCTATATTTCGACCAAAATATCATATAGTCAAAATATCTAAAAGTCGCAGCACGAGAGCATTTTATCACTTTTCCTCGTATTAAAAAAATCACAAAAAGAAAAAAAAAATTAGTTAAAGCGGGGATCGAACCTCGGTTCTTCACGACGAGAGTCTGGCGCTCTGCCTCTACACCGCGAAGCTGAGTTTGGAGAGTGACCTAAACTAGGTATATAATATTAGCTAGGCTCCTATAGCGAAATGATCACGGTTTTTCGTGACGGTCATGAGTCGGTTTTACTCCGGTCCTCGAAAATGCATAACGCTCGTAAAGAAGTTTCACTTCAAAATGTTTTATTTGTAAATAAATGTTGTGAAGTAGTAAATCTGGCTTTCATTGATTAAACCGTCAAAACATTTACCTTCCTCCTTTTGCATTTCCTCCTGTCACAAATTTTTTTTATGGATTTTCAGTCAAAAAGTATTTTTAGATACACAGATTTCTTTCCACAGATGGCTGAATTGTGAATAGTCATTGATTCACTTATAAATCATCTATTAATAATACTAATATCAATCATATTTCAATACCCACAAAAAGGTAAGACCAAATATTTTTATTTTGTACCACCACTTTATTAAGGGCCGGAATTCCGATATTCTACCGATTTATATCATATTTCCCTTGAACACTTTATGTTTCTACGTTCTTAAAAAAATATATGCTATTTTTCAAGATATTATCTGAATATATTTAGGGCCGAAACGTTAATTACATAAAATTCCCTCGATAGAAAAAAATTGCAAAGTATGCTCCAAAAATTATTATTTAAACATGTGTTTCTGTTATATTACAAGTTACAGGTATGAAAAAATTCACATTGCTTCTTTAAATGCTACTTAAGATATTTTTAAAGAAATTTTTGCTGTATTGTTAATAAGTCGTGTTTAATTAAATATTTTCACAACTGTCGCTTACGCTTATTGCTTTTAAATCACATTTATTATAGCACGCTCGCTCCGACTTGAAGATTAACCTATCTTTCTTTGAAAACTTCATTCGCCAACTCGAGGGCTTTGGGGGCAGACGTGTCGTTCAACGTTCTATGATCTACAGACGTGCAAATATTTGAACCAATAAAGATAATTTTTACGCGTGTAAAGTATATCAGTTAATAAATATTGTTTTTTCAAAGATGGGAAATACACGAAAGACATCCCGTATTTCAAAGAAAAAATTATATCTCATAAAATTATATCCTATCTAATATTTGAGAAGAAAAAAATACAATATTTGATTTATAAGCTTATATTTATTATAAAAATAAGTAGTTCATATTTTTATTTATGTATTGTGTAGTGAAAAGTTATTATTTTATTTTTTTCAGAATACGTACTTTGGGAAATAAAACTAATTCCAATGCATTAGAAATTACGGGGTAAATTTTTATTAATTTAGTTTTCTTGTTGAGGAATACACCTATACGATCGTGATTTATTTGTGAATTAACTTTCTACGTACAAAAACACACACATCACTTCACAACTGCTCTAATGATGGACACTGCAACGTTTTCCGAAACATAATATAATATGTAATAATAATATATGAGCCATCCATTCCAATACTCGAACGTGCAAGCCGCCAGAAAATATAACGAACATGCTAGCGAAAACAGCTATTGAAAGTTCTGAAACTGTGGGGAATTTAATTTAATTCAGTGATGTTATTTTTTTTTATATCGGAAGGAGGCCCTGAAGAAAATAATTTCCCTCAGAGCCTATGTCATCTTTGAGAATGCTGTGTAGAGGGTATTTTTGAGGAGGAGGGAGTGAACCTGTCCTGAATGGTAACTGTACAATTTCTACCCAGAATTAACTTTATTGTACGCTTTTGACTAACCGTACCTAGGTGTTCTTTTTTCAATAAACTCTTTAATTATGTTTCAGATCTGAAATCTATACTCCGCTGAATGTTTTGCCCGAGTCTTTACAAACCACCAGTCATAAAAAACAAAACATCTGATCTTTTCCCTACAGTTATTTCAGAAAGTACAGATAAAAGGTCTTGTTGTACAATGGTATATCTAACTGTCACGAAAAGTTTTTTTCAGAGGTTTTAGAGAAAGGTTTCTTAAAGATACTGGATTTATTCTGGGGCTATGTTAGATTTTTAACATCGATCACCGTAATGCTTGCCTTCCTGAATAAATCTACTTTTATTTAATCTCTTACGGCGAAGATATTTTTTACAATGGGGTATTTTTATCTTTCTGTATTTCAATCATTTAGCTTTGCTTCTAGGGTTGTGCCCCAGTATTGCTTTTTGGACACTGTAAACGGATCTCTCGGCATTTAATGAAACTGTGGCAGAACCATGGCTGTTGCTATATTGACGTTCATGGTATGTTTAGATTTTCGGTCAAATTTTCGGACTGTAAATTTGACGCGACACATGTCACACTCCAACAGTATTTTTAAAATTAGGCCAACTCTTTTCTCAGATTGACAATAAGGTTTCCAGATCCGCATTTCGCTTGAAACATGTTTAGGCTAATAAGTTTATACGTAATTGTAAAAAGCATTCACTTTGTGGCTCATCATAATTTATAATAAAAACACATAAATTTGTTTTTGACCACTATAGTTTTATTTTCACTCTACCGGTTTCGGAAGATCCCTTCCTTCGTCAGGAGAATATTTAAAACTGATCTACTACACAAAATATTGACATATAAGTAAAAAAATGTTAAGTGTTTGAGGGAGGGGTGGACCAAGTGGCAGGGGTAATTACGGGAATTCCAGGAAGAACAGAGCGGTTAACTGGAAATATGTCTAGAATAGGACTATAAGACAGATTAATTTGGTTATTTATTATACTGGAGTTATTATTGAGGGATTTTATGATCTCAAGTGCTTCTAAATTAAATTACCCCTGCCACTCGGTCCACCCCTCCCTCAAACACTTAACATTTTTGTACTTATATGTCAATATTTTGTGTAGTAGATCAGTTTTAAATATTCTCCTGACGAAGGAAGGGATCTTCCGAAACCGGTAGAGTGAAAATAAAACTATAGTGGTCAAAAACAAATTTATGTGTTTTTATTATAAAATAAGTTTATAGTTTAGGCTTCTTTCAACATATTTATTGGGACATTTCAGAACCACCATACTTCATTTTGAGTGAATCTTTTATTATGTTTGTGCTTAAATTATATTTGACAATTTAAACAAATAATGTTTACAGAAGTTAAAAATAAAATTGAAAGTTCACTGAAAGCTTAAACTATTAAAAGTAGTAATTTCTTAAAAATGTAAATAAATAAAGCCCCTTTCACACAAACATACAGACACTGCTTTTTTTATGAGAGGAAATAAAAAAAACAAAAATACATTTTAGAATATAATTTTATGTTGCATGCATGTTTTATTAATCTTTATAATTGTTGAATTGTTTAAATTGTTTAATTGTTTGGATAAATAAATAATTACCAAAAAAGTCTTCTGATTTGTAAGTCCTTAGGAGGCACTTAGGGTCTTTCTATCTATCTTTATAATATAAAAAATTTGATTAGCATAAAAATTTAAACGTATATATAATTTATATAAATATAAGTAGATATAACATGTGTATAAATATTATATTGCGCACATTATACAAGATGTCGGGGGTAAAGTGCACAAACTTCGGGAGGTGATTCTACATGAGAGTACAAATAAAAAATAAACCAAAACTTTTTTAGAATTCCAACGTTTTTTGTATAGAAAATGCAATTTCTTCTACGGAAAATAAATTTTTGTGGAAAAAAATTGGAAATTTGAAAAAATTATTCATCTTTTTTACTTCTACTAGCAATTAGAATCACCTCCCGAAGTTTGAGCACTTTACCCCCGGACACCCTGTAAAGATAACCATATAAGAAAAACCTTATTCATATGTAAATATTTATTGATTTTATAAATTTACTTTTATAAAAGTTATAGAAGTATTTTATGTAGTATTTTAGTAAACTAAAGTAATTTGTATACCTACACAAATTACTTTCATTACATTTTACGTAAAATTTAAAAAATATATTTAATTAATTAAATCCTTATTAAACCCATATTTTGAGAACCACCTTCATTTCGACCTACGTGCTAATCTCTTCGGTGCTAACTAAAAATGGTTTTGTTTTTATAAAATTGCAATAGATGTCGGTAATTTAATAATCCCAAAATTACTCCTAATACGAATTCAGACAGTGACACCTCTGTCGGATTCTTTTTAAATTAAATATTGTTTATTTTGTGGGTGTCACCCAAATCGAAATTCTTTACACGGAAGGCTGGCTCTTAATCAATTACTTTGTGACAACAATGAAGGCGCAATAAGAAACTTTATTGAAAAATATTATGGCTTAACCCCAGATAGCTAACCTCCCCAATTCGACTGGCAGCGCTAAGAAATATCGCTGTCTCTTTTTAACGCCGTGTCCAAATGTGTTGTCTCGGCTAGCCAACTCAGTCGCCGGTGAGCCCCAGTGAGCCCGTTGCAGTGGCGCACGCAGTGAACAGGTAAGCATCACAGATTTAGAGGTACTTGACCTTTGCCCGTCGTTTCGACGGATGGTTAGTTTTAACGTCAGTATTTTAATTCGAGTGCGCGTAAATATTTTACTATAAATTTTTAATTATTTTTAGATTTACACAATGTCTGCGTTAAAAGAAGATTATATAATTAATCTACTACATCAAGAACTAAATAGCGATGCCCTAAATGATAGTACTGCTAGTGAGACTGAAGACTTGGTGTCGGAGGATGATGTGCAGAGTGATGAAAATTATAAACCATCAGATTCCGAGGAAAGGTATGTAAGCCCACTACCAAACTTGTCTTCAGACGTGGACCGTGATTCGCCAGTCAGCTCAAATACTGGTCCTGCAAAAACCAGGCAGAGCAGCATCATACAACATTCTCAAAGGAACGTGCGATGTGAAAATCGTTACGTTTAGGCCACAACTAAAGGGAGCACTTCGACTGGAATTTCGGTGAGGAACATTGTGCGAACTTCAAGGGGACTTACTCGTTCCTGTAGGGGATTAACGGGTGAATTGTCTTGTTTCGAAAAGTTTTTTACCAACGAAATATTTGAAGAAATTGTGAAATGGACAAATGTCGAATTATCTGTAAGAAGACCCATGTACAAGGTGGGGCAAAAGTAATCACCCTATTGGAAAACGCTATAACTTTTGCAAATGGCTCCAAATGTCAATTCGGTTTTGACATTTGTGAAGTAAACAAACGCAGAATACAAACATGACATGACGACAAGAACGACGAAGAAAACGACAAGACATGAATCGGTTTACTCCGCAAGTTTCCATTTTTTTACGCAACAATTTGTCGGTTGTGTTGACGCAGCGTGAATTTCGTCGCAGATTTCCTGGCCGTCCGACACCAACTGGACAACACTGCGGCGTTTGGCCACTCGCCTTGAAGAGACTGGGACAACACGAGATGTTCCCAAGGCTGGCCGCCCCCGGAGCAGCCGTTCTGATAAGAATATTGCTGCTGTTGCCCAAGATGTCGAAGATGAGCCCGGAACATCGTCTAGACGACGTGCCACGCAATTGGGCATTAGCCGGCGGTCCCTAGCATCAGCTGTTAGCTGTTGACCGCCAAACGCATAAATAAACCACTCTCGCCAAACGCGTATAACCTACGCTCAAGCCATCCTGAATCTCAACGAAGAGGTGGACGATTTCTCATCGAAAATTATCATGAATAAATAAAATAATCGTTTCTGGGGCACCGAAAATCCGTGTATCACCCACGAAGAGCCATTACACCCGCTCAAAGTTACAGTGTGGTGTGTTGTTTACGCTGGAGTAGTCATCGGGCCATTTTTCTTTAGAACTCCGCCTGTGAAACGAAACGACGACTGTGGACGGCGCGCTACAGAGCCATGATTGCCCAATTTTTTCTTCCTCAATTGGATGAATTGGGACTTGAGAATATGTGGTTCCAACAGGACGGTGCAACGTCGCGCAACGTTGCTCGAGCCACAACCGATATTCTGAAGGAAGCATTTCCGGTTCGTTTTGGTGATTTGCACTGGCCGGCCAGATCACCCGATTTAACCGTTCCAGACTTCTTTTTATGGGGTTTTTTGAAGTCGCGGGTTTACTTCAACAAGCCTCAGACTCTTGAAGCCCTTAAGAAGAATATTCGCCAGGAATGCGAGAACCTGTCGCCCAAAGTTCTGGCAATAGTGATGGAAATGCCATAAAACGAGCCCGTATGGTCATCAACTCTGGCGGCGGTCACTTGGCCGATATCATTTTCTCGACTTGATGGAATAAATTCTAATGGATTAAATAAACAAATTTCACAAGCAGTACCAAAGTTTACCATAAAAAAATATTACAGCAAAAGAACATCGGGTTTTGCTTTTTACTTTTGCACCACCTTGTACAAGACTGTGACCTCAACACTGGCCGACACAAATATTTTGGAAATAAAGGAGCTTGTTGGGGTTCTAATTCTAAGTGCTGCTCTGAAAGATAACCATTTGACGTTAGACGAGATATTTAATTCAAATTATTGCGGTTCTGGATATGTCGCTGCAATGAGCCGCGAAAGATTTGATTTGCTCGTAAGATGTTTACGGTTTGATGACAGAGATTTACGACTGCAAAGAACCCAACGCGATGTATTTACACCCATTAGAGTAATTTGGGATATGCTTATATCGTAATGTAACAATAACTATACTCCAGGGATAAATGTTACAATAGACGAACAATTACTGGGTTTTCGAGGCAGACGCAAATTTCGTACGTTCATTCCAAATAAACCTGCTAAATACGGAATTAAAATTGAGATGATGTGCGATAGTGGGAACTATTATATAATCGATGCTATACCTTACTTGGGAAAAGGGACTAACACTGGAGACCTACCGTCAGGTGAATATTTTGTAAAATAATTGACACGCACAATTTACGGTACCAATAGGAATGTTACTAGCCAAAAGCCTGCAACGCGAACCCTACAAGTTGACAATAGTTGGTACACTTCGAGGGAATAAAAGAGAGATTCCAGAGGAACTGAAAAATAGCAAAACGAGGCCGGTTGGTAGCTCAATCCTTTGCTATGTCGGTCCACTTACTTTGCTTTCCTTCAAATCAAAGCCATCGAAGATAATTTATTTGTTGTCGTCCTGTGATGAAGAGGGCACCGTCAATACAAACTCAAAGAAAACACATATGATTGAGTTTTATAATTCAACTAAAGGTGGTGTCGATAGTTTCGATCCCAGATCGAAACCAGTAGATGGCCAATGTGTGTCTTTTACGGGATGATCAATATTGCGTCAATCAATAGATACGTGATACAATGTGATAATTTACTGACAGCAGGACAAAAACTAACCTCACGCAGAGATTTTATGAAAAAACTTCATCTTCAACTTGTAGAGCCCTGGCTAAAGGTAAAATTGACAAAAACAACGATGCCTACCGAAATGAAAGAGAAGGTCAGAGGCGTTCTTTCAATGTTACCATCTACCAATCAAGATCGCCAGTCACCTCCTCTTCAAAGGAATGAAAACGAGTAGGAGCCATAAAAATCTTCAGGTCGAGAAAACCGCAAAAGGAAAATGTGTGGAAAGTGCCACTATAAGAAAAGGCATATTACCAAAAGTATGTGCGCCAACTGTTACGTTGCGATATGCGGTGACATAAAGAAACCTGCGGTGAACATAAAGTTGATTTTTGTGTCACTTGCGCCAAATGTGACGTTTTAATTACTTTTTATGTTTTTACGTGCCATATGAATCCAAAAAACTGATGGTTCTATTTTAATTTACTAATTGATTTTGCATGCCAAATTGGTTAATAAAAAATGTTCCTATTTCATTCGAGGTCTAAGAAAGATAATAAATAATTTAATTATAAATAAATCAGGTTAAATTCCGAAATGAATAAAACTATAAAAGACGAGTCGATTTTATAATTATATAATCAAAAAAAAAATTATAATCAAATACCCCAATTACCCGTCGTTTCAACGGATGGTTAGCTTAAGGCGATGCCATATGTAGTAATGCAAAATCATGTGTTTTTGGTTTGAAAATTTGGTCGCCTAGAAATGTTTCAGATGCTTTAATTAAATACTGCGAGTAGAATACATCTTGGCCTTTGAAATAATCGAGTATTTTTAGATGAGTCTTTTTATAAGCCCAGAAAAAAATAATGTATAAGGCCTATGAAAACTGCTTTAAAGTTCAAAATCTCCTACTTACGAACCCATTTTCGGTTATGATTTTATTGTATAATGTGGCAAATTAAGTTATTTATAAAATGATCGAAAAAAAATGGATATTTATGCCTGAACATCCACAAAATAAAATAAAATGCACCTTTTGGCCATGTTTTATCTTGCATAAATCAAAACAGGCGGATGGTGTTAAGCGGGAATTTAAACCTTATCGCCATCTACGTAAGGGTTATTATTGATAGCGGCTCAATTTAAAATATTACACGACGTAGTGCATCGCCTTATAGAGTACACCAGAAGGTTACTAATCTAGGGTTAAAATACATATTTTCATAATATCAACAAACACTAATTCAAAAATTATATGTTTTTAATATTATAGTTATAGGCAGAATTAATAAATCGTCATTTAAAAACTATTAAATCCGTAAGAGACAAACACCTTATGATATGTCGGCGGGTTTGTGACTTGGATCTTATTCTGCTACCTCACGGGTCGGTCGGCCGCATATACTAATAATCCCGACAATGTTGTGCAAAGTTGCAATGTGTAGACTCGCACACAGGTTACCACTGTGGTATACAAATTATTTCAAAAGAATTCATGCTTTTTGGAAATCTTAAAATATTTGTTCATTCTGTGTTCTCTAGCAATATTTGTGTACTGGTGGTATAATCTTTTGTATAAAGTAAGAATGTATAGGCGCATTCATTTTCTAAAATAAGTTTTCACTAGCCTACAAAAAATTAAATTTTTGAGTAAGTATCTAATTTTAGATTCCAACTAAACTTTTTACACCACGTTCAACAGAATTCAAAAGTTCAATTACTTAAATTTTTAATAAAGCTAGATTCTTTACTGTACAAATTTAATAAACCGATTGCAATTTGTTTGCACTTTTTTTCTCAGAATGAATTTGCAAAATTTTACCATTTTTCTATTTTTAACAATTGAAAGATCTAAAAATAACGAGTTGGAGCCCTAATAATTACTAGCACATATTTTGTAATATTTGTACAAATGATAATGCATCGTCTGATACTATTTTGGTGAGTTGAAAAGCAACAATAATTAGAGAGTTTTTCTTTAAAAATTATCTGAAACGGGAAGAAATTGATCATGTTTCGTTAAAGCTAATTTATTGTTCATGGCTGCATGTTGAAGCTCTGTCGGACACAAGGTATTTTGACTACAGCAGTCCCAGTAAGAGGTCGCTCTAGTATCTTCTGTGTTTTTCGCTTTCATTCAAGGCCTGTGAGATGGAAGAGGATTATGATCGTTGATAATGTATGTGCGAGCTCTCTCTGGGATTAGTATAATAGGCCCGGCAGGCTTCAAAATGATTATTAAAATATGTATTTATGTTTTCATACAAATAAAAACACTAAATTATTATTATTACGCAATACTGTGTGGAGGGTCTTTTTCGAAATAGGAAATAGTGTCTTTAAGAAGCCCATATTGTAGGACGGAGGAAACACAGAGGAGGAAGGAGGGAGGAAGCAAATCATTCCGAACAGTTGACTATAAGTAGGTACGATTTGTAGGAGTGACCCTAGGTTCATAGAAAATATATTTAACAAGGTTCGCTCATACAGGCACTTTTCAAAAAAAAAAATGAATTGGGCTCCTCGCAAGCTCGAGACGTAGCTCGAAGTCCAGTTGGAGTCCGAAAGGAATGACCTTCACATTTAACTAAATATGTGATATTATTTCTTGGTAAATTTACGTTAATTTCCCCGCATTTTTATTTGTTCATAGGAGTCAAATTAAAGTTGATAACATTTGGTTTTTTAACAGTAAAATGAATGGTGTAAAAAAATTGGGACGCCCGAGGAAGACTTAATACATTATCTCTGCACTGAAATGATAAACGGAGTCGAATTAAAGTCGATGTATTGTAGTTTTTTTTTAGAATAGTAGAAAAAGTCGGGAACTCCCGAGGAAGACATGGCTTGATGAAGTGAAATAAGTACCTTTAAACATTCAAATTTTTAAATAGAAAATCTCATTTAGCAAAGTTAGTATCATGACAAGGACAATATATGACAGGGAAAGTGAAAATTTGTATACATAACCTAACACAACCTAACCCAACAAAAGTTATTTTAATGCAATCTTACGAACGCTATATCGACGAATAATAACATTGTGAGGTGACCAGTAATAGTAATAACAATAAGGAAGTTGAGTGAAAAATATTTTGACTTATAAAAAATATGTTCATGTAGATAAAAAAATATCGATTCTAAAAATATAAATATATTTCTATATTATTATTCTTAGAATTAGTTAAACGTTCTTGAAAAAGCATTCAATAGCAATAGACTGTATACGCTCCACGATTGGTCGAAAGAATTCTGACGTCACATGTGTCGTGACTTGTACGTTCAACGGATCACCTATGGTGCATCTCTTTCTATTACATGAGAGATGGTCGGTTTAGATGAGAGAGGTGTATAGGCCAAAGGTTTATTTGGGTTTGTCAAATATATGTACGTATTTGTTGTTATTATTATATGAAATGGATTTCTAAAGATACATATTAGTATAGTGCTTTATAATAATATGTTGTTTATTGCATAACATAGAAGTTTTTATTATTATACATGTCACATAGCATGTGATACACTTCAGGCCGCCGGCCGCCCAGAAAGGTCTCACAGTGAACTGGGCTGTAAACCGTTATTTTACTTTTGGTCTTTACTTTTCTGCGCGGTGGTCCTGAATTAGCGCGTGGAACGTCAACAAGTAGCGACGGAAATACCGTACAAGTACCATACCGGGCGGGAAAAGCAAATATTCTAACTTAAAATATTAATTTAACTATGAAATCTTAATCAATTTTCTTTTTTTTTTAATAACATCAATTCTAATAGACGGTTAACATTGGTAAAAAAATTACTGGAATTCCTTGTTGAAGAATTAAATTTTTTTCCATACAAAATGCTTGAGCGTCGTGGTTTTCACAGTTCGAATGACGTCACACCACACCCCGCCTCTTACCGCTCGGATTCCGCTCGTTTTGGCGGGCTTAATAAAATTTAAACTTTGAGAATTAATTTAATTATGAAGACAAACTTAAAAAAAAAAAAAAAAATACCAGTATTTAAGTTTGAATGCGAACATTGATAAAAAAAAATAAAAAAAATGGACTCAACTTCCTTATTGTACCTACTCACTAATTTAGTCTGTTCCCGTTGTCATTCGTTATTTTATCCCCAAACATACTTAAAATTAGTTTTTTTACTTTTTTTTTTGTTTTCGAGGAGAAATTAGAGGGTTTTTTGTTTGTTTGTAAAGTTTCATATATAAAAAATAGTGCAGGAATGAATCTGCATCATTAATTTTTTTTTGTACTTCGCTATCATTTTTTAAATTTATAAAAGTGTTGAAAGTAGTTCCTGGGAGGGGTTACTTTACATCACCTACTTCGTTGGCGAATTTTAATGTATGTGACCTGTGTAAAGTTTAAATCACCGTTACACTACACTTCAAGAATTAAAATATTAAAAAATATAAATAAATACTATATATATATTATGAAAGCTGTAGCAACATTGACTTATATTTTTATTATTGCCAAGGCTAAAAAAAGATAATTTTTGTACTTCTAGCCCAGTATAACTCCCGCATGACCTTGTAACCCTGATGGGAGGAGTTATCCTTTACCCAAATTCTTATAGACAAAGCTGTTGTGGCAGAAAGCTCAGATCTCATTGGCTCAGAGCAAAAATTGTAGTTTGATCTCTCATGTTTTTCGTTGATCTTTCCGTCCAATAAGCCCAGCTACACTACTCGCGAAGTTGATCGAAGTTGACCGAATACGATAGTGTGGGCACGAACTTCACTTCGCTTCGGGCAACTTCGCTTCGCTTCGCCCGACTTCCGATTGTTGTCGGTAAATGCGCCCGAGTCAAAGGACTCGAAGCGTTACTCGTGAAGTTGCACGAGTGTGTGGGCACGCACTTCGAACTTCGGCTAACTTCGTCGAGGACTTCGTCGAAGCGAGTAGTGTAGCTGACACTGATTGGTTTATTTATGGTCCAATAGTTTGACATGAGTTTGACGTGAGACGCGAGTGAGAGTGGTTTATTTATGATTTTGACCAATTTTGATACCGCTAACAATTTGGGATTTTTATGGGATATTTGGTATTCACTCGCGCTCGTAAGTTCATTCGATGTCACGAATCATGACATTGCTTATTGCAGCTTCGTGTACATTTTGACGCTCTAGAATAAAGTCTTATTTTATGAGATGAGTGTTTACCTTGGAAAGATTGACAAGATTAGCCATATACAGGGTGTCCGGGGGTAAAGTGCAGTAACTTCGTGGGGGGATTCTACATGATCGTAGGAGTAAAAAAGATAAATAACTTTTTCCGAAATTCCAATTTTTTCTTTTTCATACAAAAAGACATACCTGCTAAAAAGCCATAGTGTAGGTGCAAACTTACCCGATAAATTCGCAAGTGTGAACGTGGCAACGTTGCATATTGTGAGTGGCGCGTATCCATGGAAACCGATATTGTGAGTAGCGCGTATCCATGGAAACCGCATGTGAATTGTAAACAATAACAACACAGAGTTCGCTGTATGTTTTGATATTTTACCAAATTCAAAAAGAGAACTGCACTAAAATCACGTTACACTTTTTATTATAAAAATATTAATAACTCATTGAACACTTAACTAATTTCATCGCTTTTTACTAATTTAAAATATTTTCAAAATGTCCACCTTCTGCTTGTAGGCAAGTATGTAAACGTACAGTAATATTATTTATAATTCGTACATTGTGGCGTATTTCATCTGCGGCTTCGTGAATACGTAACCGGAGATCTTCGACGTTATTTACTTCTTTGGCGTAAACTCGATAAAACTCAAGGAAAACACGCACCGAATAAAGATGTACTTTTTAGTAAGACTTAAACACTAGATAAAGACACTAAATTAACAAGTTTTTATTTAAATGAGACTTTTAACACTAGATAAATTAAATTTTCAAAGTTGTTTACTCCGCGCGTCAAATTATGTGACATTCAAAGCACAGACGTTTGCTTACTGAATTACAATAGCGGGGGGTGCAGGAAGGGGCGCGGGATGTAGATTTAGCAACGACGAAAAAAATAATGCCGTCTAGGCACGTCGGAGAAATTTTTCGTTATTAGCTTAAAAGTACATCTAAAAGTTGGAATTTCAGAAAAAGTTATTTATCTTTTTTACTCCTACGATCACGTAGAATCACCTCCCGAAGTTACTGCACTTTACCACCGGACACCCTGTATGTATGGTTGTAGAATAATTGCCAGCATATTACTACAAATGATAAGTTGTCTCTCGGTTGCTGTTTGTATTAATTATTTAATGAGCTCATTTAATTTTCCATTGTCATTTTCAGACAGTATTTAAATTAAGTTTATATTCCTTGTCAATGGAGCACAACTAATGGAACCCGAAACCACCTGCAAAAGTCAAAACATGGTCAAAACCCTTCCTGCTACGACACAGTGGTTGTCTCATGTCTATATGTTTAAATAGCAAAGTAGAGCTTTAACATTGTACCTACTTCATTAACATATTTAAAATTTCATTGTGCCTTTATGACCCACTAACATTAAATTAACATTTCTACAGATCTCAACATGTATCCAGAAAAAACATCACAAATGGCTGAAGTAAATTTTGATGCCTGGGATTATGTAATAAGGATCCTAATGATCATTATTTCCATTTCAACTGGAGTCTACTATCGATTTACTGGAGGCAAACAGAAAACTACTCGGGTAACTTATCTTTGATTTTTTTTTATGTGAGTAGAGCAACAGAGCTCATCCTTCTGGAGCCACTGAGACTATGCCATCCCCAATTTGGGTATGATTTGAGGCTGAAAGTAGTGGGGAGAGAAGGATATGGGGAAGAGGAAGGTTGGCAAGTACCTTGCTGTTCAGATCTGGTCACCAAACACGACTAAAGCCATCATAAGCATTTTTTCGATTCTGAATGGAAGTTTTTCACCAGTGCGATAATATAATAGATATAGTTTATACCAGTCTGTAGGTTATTAACCCTTTTACTGCTGAATTTCAATCTGATTCCCTGTGCGTAGTTTATTAAAGAGCCAACAAATAGTATTTAAAATTGATGTTAATTCATACCTTCACATAAGAAGCACAAATATTTATTATATGGATATCAAACATCAAGAATGCTTTGAAACACTGAAATTATTACCAACGCACTTATCTTTTACATACATAATTTAAAAAAAACTATATGTGTGTACTTAAATGTCTATGCACGGGATATGTAATGATGAAGCAGCCCTGTTTATGCACGTAATTCGCAGTTAAAGGGTTAAAAACCTTTGATTAGAAGTCATCAAATTTTAAAAAAATTGTCCTTATTCTGTTTAACATAGGAAAGCAGTTGAGAAATTCAACAGATATTTTAAAAATGTATGTTTTTAATAGGAGTATTTATTGGCCGATAAGAACATGTCTTTTCTGCCGGTGAGTTTCTCTCTGATAGCCTCGTTCATTTCGGCTATCACGCTCTTGGGAGTGTCTACGGAGAACTACAGCTAAGGGATTCGGTTCGTTGTAATCAACATTTCTTATGGGATTGCCACCCCCATTGCAGCCTCCTTATACCTACCAGAATTCTTCAAACTGCAGAAAATAAGCGCTTATGAGGTTTGTATGCCAATACTACATTACAGATGAATTACATTTGAATTTGAAATGATATAATTTTTATTTCACTGTCATCTTTTTTAACTGAAAACATTAAAGTTTTTGAACACATTAACCTGATCACTTACGGTATTTAATTATGCGTATTCCGGTGCTGTAAATCAGTTAACAATTTTTAGTGAGAGTTTTGTGATTTTAAGTTGGATAAATATGAGTATTCAACATTTTATTACTTATGCTCTACATACTCAGCATCACTTTAGAGTAGAGTGAACGCTTCATATTGCCCTGCTGGTCGATACCGAGGTGAGAAGAGAGGACGTCGATGGATGTGTATGTATTCTTCCAATAACCTTATCCCTTGTTACTCATATTCCTTGCATTTCGGCCTTCGAATTAAACATATTGTCGTATTCAATAAGGATAGTTTCGGGAAAAAAACTTTTTTTGTGTTATTTCTTTATCCATTGACCATGCATGGTAATGTCGTATTAAAAGCATCGTACGGACCATGGATCATGTTTACAGGAACAATGTCGAACAATTCTTGGTCAATTGATGGATCTGGAATTTCTTCCAAAATTATTTAATGAACCACTTCTGGGCGGATTTTAATGCCAATGTTGTACTTCGAAAGATCTCATCACTTGGTTGCGGTCGGAGAAGTGAAAAACACAGAAATAGTTATAGTAAACCAGAATGCCAGATGAGATTAGAAAATGATGTAGTATTTTTAAGAAGTAACATAGCTAGAGTAATATAATATAAAAATGCAAATAGAAGTAGGAAAATTTTGAAAATTTTTTTGTAGAAGAAATTGGGAGAAAATTTGGTTATAACATTGATAGTCATAATAATGAAAATATAATCAATGATTTATTAAAACAAAAATTAGGCGTAAAAGCTAGTAGATTAATAAGATATAATTATACGTATAGTAAAAAAAATAAAAAAATATTTTATTCCAAACTTGACGATAAACAAAATATTATTTCGAATAATAATATTCCGTTGCCATCTGAATCAGATATGTGCGATTTTTGGACTAAAATTTGGAGTAAAGATATAAAACATAATGAGTCAAGTCCCTGGATAGAAAATGAAGAACTCAATTTTTCAGGCATTGAACAAATGAGTTTTTCTAACATATCAGTTGAATTGTTAACCAAAATTATTAAAAATACTCATAATTGGAAAGCCACGGGTTGCGATTGGATACATAATTTTTTGTACAAACGTCTGACTACTTTACATCCTCTTTTGGCAAAAAATCTTTCAAAAATTGTCAGTCAACCTCAAAATTTTCTAACTAAGGGCATTACTTATATGTGGCCCAAAAGCGAAAATATTAATAATCCCTCTCAGTACAGACCCATTACATGTTTACCGACAATATACAAAATTTTAACTTCTTGCTTGACAGATTTAATATATATACTCATTTAGATGAAAAAAATATTTTATCTGAACAACAAAAAGGTTGTTGCAGAAAACATATGGGATGTAAAGAACAATTAGTTATTGATTCTGTGATTCTAAAACAGATTCAAACTCGAAAACGTAATTTACATACTTGCTATATAGACTACCAAAAGGCTTTCGATAGTGTCCCGCACTCGTGGCTGATCAAAGTATTAAATATATATAAAATTAACCCCATTATTATTAGCTTTTTGGAAAATATTATGTCCTTTTGGAATACCAATTTACTTATCAATTTAAAAGGTAAGAAAATAGTAATACCGGGCATTTCAATTAAAAGACGGATTTTTCAAGGAGACTCATTAAGTCCTCTTTGGTTTTGCTTAGCATTGAATCCTCTATCTAAAATGTTAGTTAAAAGCAAGTTAGGAATAAAAATTAAGGGTAATACAAGGGAGAGTAGTACAATTTCGCATTTATTATTTATGGATGATATAAAATTATTTTCGAATTCTGAACAAAATTTACAGAAAATGATCGAGGTAGTTAAAAACTTTTCAGATGATATCAAAATGACTTTTGGTTTAGATAAATGTAGAACGTTTAGATAGATGGGGACGAGAGTATATTTAGAAATTTCCAAATTACTAGTATGAAAAGGGATGAGGTTTATAAGTATTTAGGATACCCACAATCAAATAGATTAGACCATACTAGTATTAAAAATGATATTAGGATTAAATTTCAAACTAGGATCAGGAAAATTTTAAAATGCAATCTATCTGCTAAAAATTTTGTAAAAGCAATAAGTAGCTCTCGGTACATTTAACCCGTTTAAGTATATTGGATGCAGGGTTTCTTCTTCAGGAACGTCGTTCATATTGTGCACCCTTTATAGGCCCGGATCGAAACCAATCTCTGTCGAATTTTATAATGAGTTTTCACAGTTTTTGGAACTTTCAGTCGGACTCTCTGACGCACTCATTATTACAGGCGACATTAATATTCGTCTCGAGCGCGTGACATCACCAAACACTGTTAAATTCTTAGATCTATTAGTCCGCTTTGGATGCCGCCAATGGGTTGCCGTCCCAACTCATGATGCTGGTGGTAAATTAGATGTACTAATTTCAAAGAACAGTGATCCACCGCTTTCAGCAGACATTCGTGATATATGACTGTCAGACCATCGGCTTGTTTGCACTGATATTGATTTTAACCCGCCTAAAGTACCATATAGAACAATTGTATCAAGGGAATGGCGTAAATTTAGCTTTAGTGATTTTCTGGAAGAATTACAGACCTCTCTCTTAGGTACACCCAATGTTTGGGAAACAAAGACCCCTACCGAACTTGTTAAGACATATAATAAAACACTTTCATTTCTGTTAAATAAATATGCCCCGACATCATCAAAAACACGAAAAGTTCGAAAGTCTGACGGCTGGTTTGACGATGAATGTCGAAACCAAAAGAGACATATGCGGAAATTAGAGAGGACCTATAGAAAAAACTCTTCTGTAACTACAAGAGACGAGTCGATCCTTGCTCAAAAACAGTTTACGAGTAAAATAAATCCCAAAAGATCAGAGTATTGGAAAGAAATGGTTAACTCTGAGCGAACCAACCCGCGACGTCTCTGGAACTCAATAAAGATTGTAATTTCCGAAGTCACTGTTCCAACAAAAATAGACATTACACTGGAAGCCTTCTCAATTTTTTTTCGGGAAAAAAATTGAATCCATTCGTGCTTCCGCATCTCACTCCCCTCCCCCAATATTCCCTGTAAATTCTAAAGGAATTTTGTCTACCTTCAAACCCACAACTCAGGAAGAAGTAATAAAAATTATTTCAAGCTCGCCTAATACGCAGTGCAGTCTTGATCCTATACCGACATGGTTATTAAAACAATGTTCTAATGTTTTAGCTCCATTCCTAGTTCACGTTTTTAATAAATCACTGAGCACGGGTGACTTTCCTGAACCACTCAAGTCAGCTGTAGTTACACCAATACTGAAAAATTCAGAACTATAACAACGATAACTTAAGTAATTATCGACCCGTTTCAAACATACTATTTATTTCAAAAATCCTGGAGAAAATTGCTGCCGCACAAATAACCAGTCACTTGAATTCAAATAAATTATTTACAAAACGTCAATCTGCGTACAGAAAGTTCCACTCAACTGAAAACGGAGTACTTCGTATGCTATCAGACATAACTCTTGCCGTAGAGTCAGGTAAGTTATCACTTATCTCACTCCTAGACATGAGTGCAGCCTTTGACACGATTGATCATGAATTCCTTATTAGGAGATTAGAGGAAACATTTGGTTTGAATTCCGACATAAAAAATTGGCTGGTATCCTATCTATCCAATCGCTTACAAGCTGTGAGGGTTGGAAATAAATTGTCCAATTTCACAACACTTTCTTCAGGGGTACCCCAGGGATCCGTTTTGGGTCCAATTCTCTTCATCCTTTTTACAAATGATGTCGCCAAAATAATCGAGTCATTTGATCTCTTGTCTCACTGCTACGCTGACGATCAGCAAGTTTATTTTTACTGCGCTCCAAACGAAATCAATAGTCTCAAGATCCGAATAACTGAATGTCTAGAAGCAATAAATCGTTGGATGTCTTCAAACAAGCTGAAGCTCAATCCATCTAAGACTGCGTTTCTCTGGGCGGCCACAAACAAACGTCAACATTTCATAGACCATTCACCTATTACTATTTCCGGCAGCGATATCATCCCAAAAACAATAGTCAAACTTCTCGGTGTCAATTTAGATTCAGACTTTTCGTTTTAAAGTCAAATAAATAGGACTGTAAGCACCGGTTTTTTTCACCTAAAACAACTCAAGGCTGTCCAAAGAAACCTTCCAACAGAAGCAACAAAACTACTTATCAACTCTCACGTAGTCTTACGTCTTGATTACTGCAACGGCATTTATGCCAGCATTCCAAAATATCAAATTGACAAACTTCAATCAGTGTTTAATGCAGCAGCGCGGCTCATAACCGGGGTTTCAAAATATTCACACATTTCAGAACACCTTCGTAACCTTCACTGGCTCAAGTGCCTTGAAAGTATCCAGTACAAACTGTGCTGGATGGTGTTTAAATCCATCAATGAAATGGCCCCACCCTACATCTCTGAACTATGCGTCCCGGAAAACACTGGTCTGAGGCAGTCAACTCTTAGATCAACAACATCATCAGCTGTAGGCAGACTGATAGAACTTAAGCGCAAGCCAAATACTAAGTTTGGTGATCGTGCTTTCGGAGTATCTGGGCCGAAGGCTAGGAATAAACTCCCTCTGGAACTAAGATCCATAACAAGTCCAACAGAATTCAGGTCTAAAATAAAAACTTACTTTTTTAAGCTGTCATAACCCTTAAATTAAATATACCATTCCTGAGAGAAAGTCCAGTTATATTCAATTTTCCAATTATGTCCTAAATCCTGTATCTAAATTTCGCTAATAAACAATTAGATAATGTTAATTAAGTGTTAATCCCAAGTGACCTACCAGGTAAGTATTGTACGGTATGTTATCTCCATAAATAGTTAGTAATAACATAGATCACTGTAGAAATGTATTATAAATTTGTACACCGCCCTTGAGGTAATTTTATCAATTCATCCAATTATTATTATTATTATTATTTGGCATAATTAAATGGTCCAATACAGATTTAGATAACTTAGAACGATTAATTAGAACTGCGCTAACAAAGTTTAATTGCCATCATCCAAATTCAGCTATAGAACGAATTAATTTACCTAGAAATTTGGTAGGTAGAGGTATAGTCAAAATAACTTCTTGGAAACATAATCAGGTAGAAATGCTAAGAAATTTTTTCTATAGGAAAGCTCATAGCTCAGAAATGCACAAAATAATTTGCAAGGCAGATAGAAACATTACACCTTTAAATTTATACGACAAGAATGCAAACATTTTTATAAATCCCAACCAGGAATTATTAGATTCCTGGTCAAATAAAATTTTACATGCAAAACTACAATTAAAACAATAATACATGTAAACAGTGCACTGTTTTGTTTCTGCTACAGTTTAAAACATAAAAAAGAATACTTAATTTTATACCTGTGCGCATAGGAAGTACTAAATTACAAGTGCAAATCGAGTTTTACTGTAGTGATAGAATTCTAAGTAATTCTAATCTCGCAGTTAAAAGATATATCAGAAACAAAATAATTATAAATCTGTCATCAGAACTGTCAATTCGTCAGTTCGCACTTGCTTCTAGTGTGTGTGTACGCAAAGTTACCTTCACATTTACGCATACTATCCCGAGTACGTGATCCAGGGCAGCTAAACTTTTTCTTATATTATATTTCTACTTCGATCTACTAATTATGGATTCGTGTGATCCCTACCATTTTATTACGATGGCAAGTAATATAATAAACTCTATGAACAGTACCATTATGGATTGATCTAATAAATTTACCAAAGAACAAATGGCTAAATTAACTCCTAAACTTTCGGAACTTTTGGGGAATATTAGTGTAGTTGGTGCGAAAGTGGGCTTCCTGGAAGGAGAGCTGAAGGCCTATACAAACATCTCACAACAGAAGCCGCCCCAGGTCCAATCTCTACCTAACACCATCCAAGATCTACCTGGAATTTGCGAAACACTAGCGGAAATGGAGGAGAGAAAATTACGTTTTAAGAATATTATAATGTTTAATGTACCTGAGTGCTCAACTGGTACTCAAACTGACTGCATGAGGGAGGATAAGAACAAAGTTTTGAGTATTCTAAGCAAAGTTGAAAATGTTGATACCTCTGAAATAAAAATGTTCCGCTTAGGTAAAAAATAAATGGATAAAATACGTCTGATCAAGATTGAACTGTCAGACCAACATCAAGTGAAACTAGTTCTTCAAAAAAAGGCGATAGACTACAAAAATGTCAGTATTAAAACCAAAAAAGACTTAACATGGGTTCAGCACCAAGAAATTCAAAATGTATGGAAGGCGTTAGAAAACCGGAAAAATAAGGGAGAAAATAATTTAACCATAAAATATATTAACAACTCACCTAAAGTTGTCAAGGTTCAACCAAAAAACTCCAGCCATATAAACGCCTCATCTACTACCAGAACGTCAGGGGCATCAGAACAAAACTAAAGGAGTTCTGTTGCTATGTTGGTTTCTTTTGATGTAGTAAATTTATTCCCTAGTATTCCAATAGAAGAAAGTAAAACCATCATCAATAATTTGTTAAATTCATCTAACTTACAGAAAGACCTTATCCATGACCTTATTTTATTTTTCGAAGTTATTTTTAAACAAAATTATTTTCAAATTAACAATACAATTTTTAAACAAAAAGATGGCTTGGCCATGGGGAACAGTACGAGTCCTTTGATTGCAGATATTTTTATTAATAATTTAGAAAATAAGATTTTTAATAGCGGTGCCTTGTTACTTAAAAATGTATATTGTTGGAAGAGATATGTGGACGACATTTTTTGCATTTGGTTAGGAACAGAAAGACAATTGAACATGTTCTTAAACTTTTTAAATAAAATACATAAAAATATTCAATTTACATTAGAAATAGGTATAGATAAGAGTTTAAATTTCTTAGATTTAAATTTAACAATAATAGGTAATAAAATAGATTTCAATATTTTCCGTAAAGATACGTACACTGATATTGTCATACATAATTCATCAAATCATCCCTTTTCTCAAAAAGTTGCAGCTTTCCATTCTATGCTTAATAGATTAATTTCGATTCCTTTGTCGGATCCTAATTATACCTCAGAATTAAATATCATAAAACAAATAGCATCTAATAACGGCTATCCTTATAAATTGATAGTTGAAATACTAAATAAAAAAAATAAACATAAACTCTTTAAACTTTATATTTATAAAGATACAAACAAACAATGGCGTAGAATTCTATTTGTAGATAATGATACTTCCAAAATTATAAATAAAAACATCCCCTTCACTATTCAACCGGCGTTTTATACGGATAACAAATTAAAAAAATATATTCTTAATAATAAAGATATTGATAGTCAAACTAAAAAATCAGGTGTTTATAAACTCAACTGTAATGATTGTAATTCCTTTTATATAGGAAAAACTAATAGAAACTTTGAGATCAGAATTAAAGAACATCTTAGGGCTTTAAAGGGAAACTGTGAATCAGAATTTGCGGATCATTTATTAAATAACGACCATACTTTCGATATTAATTCAGGTTTTAAAATACTACATTCTGGTAACAAGGTATCTCAAATCAATAATTTTGAAATCTTAGAAATAAGAAAACACGTGAATATGAAAGCAGATATTATTAATAAACAAAAAAATTTTATAAACTGCATTTTAAATATTTTCCCAATTACCCGGTCTTTCCCGTCTAATGACATTTTAATTCCTACTTTGAATAACCCTCCCCCACTCTTACCCCTCCCCGCTCCTTCTACCTCTTCTTTCTAGACCTAATTTTAATTATAACTTTAGTATACTTGTGCTCCTGATGATGTGAACTTGGTTCACGAAACATGTTGAGATTTTGTATCGAAATAAAGTGATGTAAACTAAGTTATTTGTTTTAATAAAAAATAAAATTACTAGATCAAAGCAAAAGTGGTGGACCAGATAAAATACCTCCTGTATTTTTGAATAATTGTGCTACCAATCTGGCGTATCCTTTATATTTGCTGTTTAATCAGTCTTTACGAACAGGATGTTTTCCTACTAAATGGAAATTCAGCTTCCTTACGCCTATTTTTAAAAAAGGCGATAAACACGAGGTGATTAATTACAGACCGGTGTGCCTTTTATCAACAATTCCTAAAGTTTTTGAAAAAATTCATCTTAAAAAAATTATTTTCAGATTAAACCACGTCATTTCTCCTAAACAACGAACCAATCAAGGGGCAATCGGTGGACTGTTCATCACAAGGTTTTATGTGATTCCGTAATCTTTTGTGATATTGAACTCAAAGTATTAGTCTCTAGAGTCGAATATCGCATGAAATGACTGTGAGATGGTACCGTTTCAAATCAAAATGACGTGTGTTGCTTGAATTGTTTATAAGAAATGTATGCGTATTTAGATTGAAACGAAAATTTCGCAAAAACAAATCCATAAAAAAATCATAACTTAGCAGGGGTACACGGGTTCATAGGGTGAGGTTTGTCTAAGTCCTGGCGGCGGATGCGTTTGCCCATCTACTGCGTGGCGGGCCGGATCGAAAAAGAAACTGGTTGAGGGATACCTTTCGACCATAAAAATCCAAAATGGCGGCAAAAGGAATAATGTTACGTAGGAAACTTTGAACCTGTATCTTTTACCATCTCTCCTGATTACGCTTCGTGACTTAGTAGGGGAGGCCGGGTTCTTGGTTATAATGGGTAATTAATGGATGATTGGACGCGGTTGGAGCTAACTAAAAACTGTCCAAAGAAGCGAAGCTAGCAGTCCACAATGGAGTGCTGGTACCTACCCTAATATATGGAAATGAGGCATGGAATTGGCAGAAGAAGGCTGAAAGTAGACAGAATACTGTAGAAATGAGATCCCTGAGGCATATGTGCGGTAAAATCATGTATGACGAAATGTGCGTATGCTGTGTCTATTCTACAGGTATTTTATTAGAGCCTGTTAAAAGGAGAAGCAGCATTGATCCCCGGTGCACCGTGCACGTGCTTGATACCCGACGGACACTAGCGGAACACAGGTTCACAGTAAAGTTGATGTTATCTATATATGAACGGGTCGTTTCTCCGACTCGTTTTACCGTAAGTCGGCTCGCATGTGGAACGAGCTATCAGCATCTGTTTTTCCTCCTCCATATAATTCGCGCCTCTTTAAGACCAGCATTAATAAATTCATTCCTACAGCCCCTACCTTAACCCGCCTCATAACGCTGCCCAACAATGATCATTTTGTATGTCTTTATATTCAAATTCGCAAATTTGATTTTTTTATGTGACACCTATCACAAGAGCGCCCCTGTCTTTACACTCTAAATACAGAGAAACTATGTCGCCACCCAGTTGGGCAGCGTTATAAGGCGGGTTAAGGTAGGGGCTGTAGGGATGAATTTATTAATGCGGATAACAAACTAATTAACCATCACGCCATTTCCCCGCAGGGATAGGCAGAGAGGACGGACCGCCAAACAACTCGGTCTTGGCACACACTTCTTGCCTCATTCACATTCATACATCGTCTCATAATAATACTCTTCTATTATTCTGACTCTTGACATGGCCCGACTCGAGTATCTGATTCACTTGGTCGTGCCATGTCTTCCTCGGGCGTCCCCGACTTCTGCTACCATTCGCATTTGCATCACTTATTACACTATCCTTCTTACACTCCTATCTTCGCTCATTCGCTCTACATGCCCAAACCATCTAAGCGTCCCTTTCTTAATCTTACTCATTACGCTTACATCAGCCTTGCACTCTTTGCGGATCTCCACATTCCTCACACGATCAAACATGGTTTAACCACACATACGCCTCAGGGATCTCATTTATGAATTAAAATTAAAATAGCAACTTCACATTATGAACGAGAGGACAACGAACAAATAAGTACATTGACTAAGTGTTACGGACGGACATGCACTTGAGCAAGACTTGGGAGCTGTATTCACAGAAACTTAAAAAACTGATGTCAACTCGGCCACCGACCGGTCTAAAATATGGCAGAAATCGCTCCAGTGGATAAGTAATAAAACGTAGTTTAATTGTCTAAAGAAACAGATAAATTTTTAAAACAGTAATAAATAAAATACATTCTGGAATCGTTAATAAGTCGTTTTGAAATATTTAGCCGTGTTAAGTAATCAATAGTATCGCGGTGGCATAACGTGTAATTCCATAGCCGTTTTTAATTTATTAAAAATATTTATTAAATCAAAGACAAAACAATTAAATGTATTCTAATCAGGGTGTTGTTATATCCCGGCCGGCGGCCACCTTAGAGTAATAATAATATAGAGTAATATTATTACTCTAAGGCGGCCACGCAGGTGCATTATCTTAACAACGAAGTTTAGGTCTGATCGAATTCACAATACAGTATTATTTTTTTAACGAAATTAGTTAGAATATCCAAATAAACGTTTTTAGTGTATAAAAACATATCGGCTTCTTTGTCTGGATGTGGTGTGATTTGATTTGTATTTTTTTATGAAACATTAATATGAAGCATCGAGGAATTATCAATATTTAAATTAAAAAATATTGAAGTGTTTTACGCTCTCCTCTAGCTGGTATTAGTATAACTCGCACGTGTTCGGTTCTACACAAACTGTGAAAAAAATCAGCTTCTCATTGGGCGGTCATGTAAAATGAATGTTATTCATTGATGTATTAATGTCTAATATTAGTCTACAATAATAATATTGCTATTGTTACAATAATATTGCAATTTTGCCATTTTGCCGTGCTAAAAACACTTTAATCAACTTCTCGAAATTAGCTGTAGATTTGTAGTTTTGAATACCACACCAGAGTCCCAACTGTTCCAGTCTGGAGCCAGTGAGACTATGGCATCCTCAATTGGGGTTGTTGTGAGACTGAAGATATTGTGAACCTCGAAGGAGATGACGAGGAGGAAGTTGGGAGAGTACCTGGCTTTTCAGATCTGGTTGCCAAACACTAATTGTAAAATAGTACAAATTAATTTTAGTAAAATTTATTTGAGCCCGCGACCTTCGTATTGCTAGTCGATAGCCTTACCCCTCGATAACGGAGGCCGTCATTTAGGTACGTTTTAAATTATGTTTTACATTTGAAAGTAGACGTTTATTACAATTTGGGAGGAGGGTATGTGTACCGCCGCCCCGGGAACCATTTATTGGATAACCTACACTTCTGCCATAGGTCTCCCCAAGTTGTTTGATATGTTTGGTGACTTATCAGGTGTGCCCGAGTTTATGGGGTGAGGTATGTGAGGGGCTTGGCGGCGGATGCGCCTGCCTAATAACTGCGTGGTGGGCCGGATCGATTAGTCCTCTTTCAACGCATCGCCTTGCAACGCAGTAGGAGAGTTGGATTCTTATGTATATCACTCAAACACACTGAACCCCAGATTACTACCCACCCATCATACCTATTTACTTAACAGAACTCACTCTCCTTCCTTTCCTTCAAAATTCCCCCAACACAGCATTCACAAAGATGACATAGGCCCTGAGGGTTACGATTTTCCTCAGGGCCTCCTGTGTGGATCTGATATGTGTAAAAAATATAAGAAATAAACAACAATCTCGCTAAACGTTGGCGGTGACCTATGGTAGGGGTGCTGGTTATCTAATAAATGGTTCCCGGGGCGGCGGTACACATAATTGTAATAGTTCTCGAGGGCTCTGATGTACAGACATTATGGCTCCTGTTGATTGACGAACATATACTAAAACATCGTTGGTTGGAATCGTAGCTTGAAATGACTTTAGCCATGTTTAGTAATAAACAAATTAGAATAGATTTTTTAGCAATCATAATTTAAAATTTGTAAAATTTAATTCTCACCAATCTAATCGCCGCAATTTTAATAGGCACATATTATGGATATTACGCTTTGTTTCAACTTAATCATTACAAGAAACTTACGTCGGGAGAGATGGTAAAAGATACATTAAAATAAAATTTTATTCAATCAAAGTTCAAAATTGCTCTTATAAAATGACCCAGACAAACCTCACCCCATGAACCCGGGCACCCCTGCTAAGTCACGAAACGTAGTAAATGATGTATTAAATTTACAATTTTTGTTTAATCAAGTTCAAAAGATTTTTTTAGCATGGATTTGACGTTTGCGAAAGTTCCATTTCAATGTAAGTACTCGTGAGGCAGTCTATCCTCTGTAAGTATAAAGTCATTTTCATAGAATATGGATGTACTAACAGGATCTAAAAAGTACGACAACACGCGCGAAATTGGCGGTTAAGTTACAACGCATGCAAGCCGTCAAGTTTGTCAGAAATATATAGATCAACAAAATAAATCGTGTAAAATGTATATGCGACCGAAAAATGGGCGTGGATTACAGCTAAATCTCGATGACACAAGTTGATCTGTAGGGATTTACATATGTATGCCAGCTTGGGTAATGGATCAACATATCCGGGGTGGATCAACAAATGCAAACGGATCAACATATACCTTGCGTACCGTCGCGCGAGATCAACATAGTACGAGAGGGGATAAATATATATATATATATTAATAATAGTGATGTATTGGTTTTCAGACATTTGCCCTCCCCTTTCAGGATGCCCTTATATCCGATATGCCATCTACTTCAGGATATGTTTACGTGACCCATTGGCTGTAAGTCAGTTGACCATATGCTGAACCAAGCGCCAGCAGGTATTTACAATTTATTTTATTACAAGGTACATTTAATGTTATAACCAATGTTTCCAGTTGTATTATAAAGCTTTTTTATTTTCTCTAGTGACTGCAAATATTCCCGTTAATTTTGACGTAACCTTAAGAGGGGTGTAATATGGGTTCAACGGACAGCCCAAGCAATCCGAAGGAGGAAAGGTCAAGTCCTCCAAGAAGGTGCCTGTAAAGAAGAATGATATTTAAGCCGGCTAACGCCTACGTGAGATAGTGCAACCTCCCGCCTGCTGCGTCCAGCCGCAAGATGATTGCTGAATCAGGCTACATTAAAAAGAACTATGGAATGGATAATATGGAGAGACCATCAGTAACCTCGGCAACAACATCTTGTCCAGTATTGAGAGGGCAACGCAAGCCGGCCGTAGTTCTCCCTTCAGTCTCTGGCAGACGTCAGACGAGGAAGCTATGTACAAGAACCTCGAAGACACCAACTGCATCAAGCCCCTTCCCCCTAACAACAGTGATCTTCCACTCAAGTTTGTGAGTATGCCACTCTATTTACCGTACTTGTTTGATTAGGAGCTTGCATGTTTTATTTAGTTTTGCTTTGGAATTCTTACGCTTGCACTCTTGTGTTATTATTTTATTTTATCTCTTCTTGTAGGAATCGGCCAAATATATAACTGGCCCCATTCTAGGTTACTGTACAAAGACTGGCGGGGTGGACAGAATAACCTTGCTTGACCTATTAGCAAGTCGAATATAAGAATAATGTCGAGCGATTCAGGTGATGGGTCTTTAATAAGAAAAACATGTGGGTGTCTTTCAGAACTGGACCAATTTATAATATTTTGATTGTAATTAATTTTTTAGTTTAACAAGGTAACCCCAAATGCAAAACAGCATTTGTAAGATTTAGACGGTTTGGTGTTATGAATGCAGTTTGCTTAATCATTTGTTAATTTATAAAAATACAAAAAAAACTACAAAAAAACTATAATAAAATAATATGTATAAAATATATCATTTTTTACTCCGCAAACAGTTAAATACATTGTTTGTACTTTAAAGTCATTTTTGCATTGCTGGGACGACGATAAATGCTTTAACATTTCTACAAAACTATTCGCAAACTAGTATTTTGGGTCCTTTCTCTTATTTGCACCCTCGTAAAAAGTAAAGAGAAAGAAATTATTATTTTTTATTTAAATATATTTTTTATGTTTTATTAAACATTTAATATTATCTCCCATTTTTATGAAATATTTGGTTTCTGGCAAAGTCATAAAAATAATATTTTTGGTCCCATATTATTTATTGTTTATTGTTTATTGTGGTATTTTAAGTAGGTACATAGTTATCTATGTCCTAATACAATCCTTATATACATATAATTATAGTAACATATTTAAAATGAATCAATCACATATTTTCGTTATTTAATTTTAAATGTTTTTATGTTTTCTTCTGATTTGATTTCTTCTGGTAGCTCTCCAAATATCTTCAACGCTCCGTACATCAATGACTTTTGACTCTGTGTTTTTTTCCTGAAGGGGAGTCTCAATTCATTTCTTTTCCTCGTCTCATGTGTGTGTTTGTTCTGTAGTTTATCAATTTTCTTAAATATTTTAAATTTATGGATTTTCTTTGTTGTTTAATAACATAAGTCTTTATAAGTTTATATAAGTTATAATTTTTTTCATATTTCCTTAAGGTAGGCGACACATTACGCTACAAGCATCATTGCCAAGCCACGAAAATATAGCCCGCTTTTAGCGTGGTCTGTCACAGGCTTAAATATAAATTGAATGAAAACACCTAAATTGTGTAATCGCTGTATTTTGAGCTATATACGATCTATAGACTACATATCATATATATTCATAAAATTAAATAGATTATCGAAAAAAATCGAAACCCAAGACACCCAAAAAAGTATTGACTTTATGAGTAATCAATACAATGAATTAATAAAAATCTATAAATAACAATTTTACAAAATAAAAAAATAGAAAGGAATTTGAAAACATAAAAAAAGAACAGGAGGAAAAGAATTTAATTATTAAGAAACTTGGGATAAAAGTGTCAGAATTTGAGTGCAAAACTTGCTCTAATTTTATAGAAATGGCTTTTTATAATCTTTATTTTAATAAAAAAAATGACGAGCAGCAAACAATACAACAAAATTATTGAAGTAAAATGGGTTACGGATAGAAGAAACACGGCACCACCGAAATTGCTAGTGCTATTTACCCATAAGACTATTAAAGACAATCTTATCTAAAAAAAAAACATTAATTATGCTGCAATCAAAGATATTACCATGGGAACAATTTATATCATTTGAGATTTAATATGCTTCATAAGTGTTTCAAAAGAGTATGTTCGTAAAATGCAGGATATTTCTCCTTGACTAAATATATTTTGTAAAACTCTTCCAAACCAACCTGATTGAACTTCTCCTTTAACTGTGCATCACAACACATTTCACTATGTTCTATTTGTAAAATTCCTGGCAATAAATTCACATCTACGGAGAATGGCGTTGCAAATGCAGCAAAAAACACACAATGCTTTTTAAAATCTTGAAATCGGTTGTCAAATTCCAGGCTTAAGTCGGAAATCAACGAAGCATATTTACCTGCCGCCATTTGTGTGACTTCTGGCTCCAATAACAATGTAGGAAAGTGAGTGAAGATTTTTGTTCTTAACTGTTGTTCCCAAAGTTTCATTTGGAATGAGGAAATAAGATCATACATGTTATTAATTAGTTGATCTTTCACTGTAGACGAGTATTAACAACATTTAGGTGTCTAACTATATCGACCAGAAATGCGAAGTCGCTAACCCATTTCTTGTCTTCAAATTCTGGGATGCTTTTTGTCTTGCTTGCGAAGAATGATTGTATTTCTTGTTCATATCAAACACTCTTTTCAACATTTTGGTACTGGTAAGCCATCTTACTTCTGCATAAAATGTAACATGTCATTACATGTACTGTGAATCCAAAGACTTGAGAAACTCTTGGAACTAACGGTGAAGGGGTTGACCCTTTGGCTTAATAAAGTTCACTGTTTTGATGACCACCTTCATGACATGATCCATTTTAAGGGACATAAATTCTCCTGATGAATAATGCAATGAAAATTTAGCATCGAAGTATTACCAACTTTGCAGGCCTCATTTTCAATCAATTTTACTAAACCTTCATGTTTCCCAACCATTTCTGAAGCACCATCTGTTGTTAAATCCGATTGGTTGTTGAGTTGTAACGAAAAGCGATTCAATGTCGATGTAACAGTTCCTAACAAATCTCGTGAGCAAGTAGTGTCCTTAAGTGGATACAGTGCCGCTAATTCTTCTATTTTGTTAAAATGGACATCAATACCCCTGATAAAAATCTGTTAGGTCTGTGGTTTCATCCAAAGCTAGAGCATAAAATATGAACTTGGATGCTCTATTTTTCAAATTATCTTCAATATGTTTTCCAATGTCATCGACACGCCTAGTAATAATTTTTAACATGAATATATCATAGAAGAAATTGTCACAATAGTTGAATCAATGTACTGAGATACTCCCATATATAAGATACAATACCAACTACGCACGTCGGAATGTTCTTTTGGTGGTTTTATGTACACTAAAAGAAAAAAATGTGTGCATATGCTCCGCAGGCCACAAGTAGTCACCCAGCAGGCTGCACGCGGCCCGCGTGCGGCCTGCTGGGTGATGGCCACGCTGCGTGTGTGCCACCCTTGATCGAGATGATTTAAAAAATATAATAAAGTAAAAAGACACACCGTAACTAGGAACTTTGCCTACTAAAAGCCACTAAAAATGTATTTCTTAACTGAGTTGTAAATATAAGTATTCTAGATAATGGACATCTCAAAAGAATACAATATCTGCAGATGTTAGCTTCCCATAGACTGGAAAGCCTAATAAATGTAAGTCGACAATGAAAATTGCATAGATCATATTATGAATTAAACTAAAGAAATTACTCAAAGTTTTGTATTTAACTCACCTGATCATTATATAACTATGCTTTCAATAAAAATAAACAAACCAATTAAAATTATGAAAAGACCACTAACTACGGAAAAAACAGAAACCAACTGGAATTACACTAAACACAATCTACAATGTACCGATTAGAAAAAACTACAAGGTATGGATAATAAAAATGAAGCATAGAACTCATTCAGCATAACATTCTCTCTAATACCATAAAAATTGTATAGAAAATCTCACATAAAAATGTACATATTAAGCCAAGGATCACACATAATGTTATATACTGCGTAAGTAAAAAGGGATGAGTTACACAAGAAACTAAAAAAAAAATCCATACCATACATCATCATCATCATCACTTTTGGCTCTACAACCCCTGGTGGGTCTTGGCCTCCTCAAGAGTCTTCCTCCACTCATCTCGGTCCCCTCACCAGCTCTCTCCAGTTTCGAAGCTCCAAGGCAGACAAATCTTTGAGGACGTTGTCGCTCCATCTTAACCTTGGCCTTCCCAGGCTCCTTCTCCCTATCGGTCTTGAGCTCAGCAGGGACTTTGGTTCTTGATGCTCGGTCATTCTCTCCACATGACCTAGCCACCGAAGTCTTCCCAGTTTTATGAACTTTGTGACGTTTAGCTCCTTAAACAGAGTATAGAGCTCATTGTTACAACGTCTGTGCCAAAATCCATTTTCTAGAACCGGTCCGAAGATGCGCCTCAAAATTTTCCTTTCAAAAACGTCCAGTGCTCGCTCATTCTTCTTAGTTAGAACCCACATCTCGGCTGCGTACGTAAGCACTGGTCTAATTAGTGTTTTGTACACTAATACCTTGGTGGTTCTGGAAAGCAGTGTGGATTTTATTTGTTTTTGTAGGCGGAAATAGCAGCGGTTTGCATTCACGATGCGCTTCTGGATCTCCTCTGTAGTGTTGTTATTGTTTGTTATCAGGGAGCCCAGGTATGTGAATCTTGGTACCGTTTCAAAATTTTGGCTTCTACATACGAGAGATGGGGTTTGTTGGGTACATCCTACGGCCATGTATTTGGTCTTCTGCTGGTTTACTACAAGACCCATGTTTTTGGCAGAACTTTCAAGATTTATGAAGGCGTCTTGTAAATCATCGGGATTTTTCGCAATTATGTCGATATCATCAGCGTAAGCCAATAGTTGCACAGAGTTGTCAAATATCGTTCCTCTTTTCTCAATGCCTGAGTCACGAATAACTTTTTCTAAGGCTATGTTAAATAAGAGGCAGGCCAATCCATCTCCTTGTCTCACCCCGTAGAGCGCTTCAAATGGTTCGGACAGATCACTGCCAACCCTGACTCTACACGTTACTGGGGACATTGTCAGTTTCACCAGATTGATCAGCTTACGCGGTATTCTAAACTCACTCATTGCATTATACAATGCGTTCCTATTAATACTGTCATACGCGGCCTTGAAGTCTACAAAGAGGTGATGAGTCTCGACATTGTATTCTAAATCCATACCATACACCACATGTTAAGTTACTACATACAAAAGATACACAAATATTTGCAAAAAAGTTATTACAGATTCAAAAGAATCCCACTATAAGAAAACATTGAAGATTATTGTATCATACGTATCCAGACCTCCAGAATATATCAAGAGAATTCATATTTACGCCAAAAACCACAAAAACACTCAAACCCCGAAACCGCTTGATACCGTGTCGCCGACACATTTGGAAATCTTTACATCAAAATAACTCAATCAAATGATGTATTATATGTGATTAATCAAGATATTTACATAGCAAAATAATTGCAGAGAGGAAAAATACCTAACCATTTTACTCCTCACGAAAGAGGATAAAACACCTCCGAGAGGGCTCGATTTGATAACGTTCTATAAATAGAGAATCGAATCCCATACAAAGTCAGTTCAACAACTACTTCTGAAAGGGAATCCTCTCTCCTGAAAAACCATCTCCAAGTCTCCAAAGTCTTAAGAAATATTTTCAAGTGTTTTTATTCAGTAGTAAATTCAGTTTTTGCCAGTAATAAATTCTTTTCGTCAGCTCAGATCTGGAAATAAATTCCTCTCTGATCGTGGCTTTAAAACTCCACTACCAACCTCTACAACATCTACCAAGACTGAAAACGCTGACAAGTGTACCCAGCTACCTTCGTATCTACAGTTATTGTACGGACGGTATATTGTCTCGTACAATTATAATAAAAATCCCCGGAAATTGTAGCAAGTAATAAATGAAATAACCAGTTCTAAATCTACCAACGTTACATCAAATGACGAGCTGACTATAAACTATGTCTCCGGGACATACGCTGATAATCCTGACCAAATTCTTGAATATGTCAATGATATTTTCATAAATGTAGGATTGAATTTAGCAAATCAAGCTATGCAATGTATAATTAAACGAACCTCCTGAGCAGGGAAAGAAGCACGAGTCAAACAAATCACAACTGATGAAATCAAAAACACAAAGCGTTTTCCCCACAGCTCTCAAAAAAGCTATTGTTATACCAACATTTAACAAGGGTGTAAAAATGACATAAACAACTATCGACCAATAAGCCTACTCAATACTTTTCAAAAATATTAGAGAGAATATTAAAAAAACAACTCCTATCCTACTTAGAAGATAAGAAAATACTATCGAAAACACTGTATGGTTTTAGGGAGAACTTAAGTACTGATGACGCCATTGAAACTATTACAGATTGTTCACAAAAAATTTAGATAGTAAAAAAAAACATTGGCAATCTTCATAGACTTAAAAAAGGCTTTCGATACAATAGATCACAAAATCCCTTTTTCAAAACTATCAAAAATTGGTTTCAAATACCACTCTAAACTTAGTAAAAAGTTATATGATGGAGCGTACACAGAGAGTTCAAATTAACAAGAGAAAAAGCAAACCTCTCCTAATAAACCATGGAGTACCACAAGGAAGCGCACTAGGACCGGTATTATTTCTAATATCAATGATATCTGTAACCTAGGAATGAGGGGAAAAATCAATAATTTTATTTAAAGAAAGAGATTGGATAAGTACCTATAAAGAAGCGGAACATGGACTTATTTTCCCGCAGAACTGGCTTAAGAGAAATTCCCTCACACTTAATGTCAATTAAACATCTGACATTTTCTATAACAGCCAGAGAGCAGCGGTCGGATGATTTTATTCTCAAAATCTATCAACATAATCAAGGTTTATCATGCCTCTGTCCCACTATAGCACACTACAAAAGCATCAAATATCTTTGAATTGAAATCGATTCAAATCTCCGATGGAACTCTCACATTGACATAATTACAACAAAAAAAACTCACCAAGTACACATACTTCTTTAGAAACATCCGTAATATCCTCAACATAAACAACATTAAAAAGGTGTACTAACTAAACTTCAAATCTACAATATACAAAAAGTTTATTAAAAAAATATTTTATTTAAAAAAAAATATCTGAGTACTCCACTTCCCAACATAAATGCTCAACCAGAAAATAAAACAAAATATACTGGTTACTCCCAGTTTGAATACATCTGTTGGACCGAGAAATATTAAATTTTATGCAGAGAAATCATACAATGCTCTACCAAATGAAACATACATAAAAATAACAAAAATGAATATATTCAATACAAAATTAAAAACATGGCTGAGAGAAAAAAGTGATACGTATTCAAGTTACAAACATTATGAAGACGATGTAAAGACAACTTGAAACCAAATACAAAAGTTTATAAACTACAGGCCGCCTCAGTACAGGAAACCCTGGTGAGGAGGACTGTGGAATTTTTTGAATGTATACTTATATTATACTTTATACCTACATCATGTACAAAATATGCAATTGAAACTAATACGAAAAAAATATTCCCATAATTTTAAGCATATAAACATATAAAATTTAATTGTAGTGATTTATTTTGGGGTATTATGCCGTGTTGCACTATCTCCTTATTTAGCCAACGTATCGGACAGCATTACAGTGTCCATCTTCAGACACATCTGTCCTAATGGACACTGTAATGCTGTATGAAACGCTGGCTAAAGATAGAGGTAGCGCAACACGGCATAATACCACAAAAATAAATCACTATAATTCTTTTGGCCATGAAAATATCAAATCAAATATAACATTTAAATTGCTAACATACATAATGATAGTAAAATGCTCATTCAAGAATCGATTTATATTTTATAGGAAAATATGCATAATAGTTTAACAAATATGTACTTGTTTTTTTAGATCTTCTTTAGTCTTTGCCTCATTACTGACAATCTTGACCAGGCGCAGCCGGTGACGTAAATATTTGGAGGTTCACCGAGCAATTCATAGTAAACACGCATAAAAAAATATTTAAGTATGGGTATTTTACCTATTTATAAAGAACATCAATTCTTCGTTCAAACTATTTTTAACACAGTCCACATTAATTATTACACTCATTTTAAAAAGGGCGCAGGTATTCAATTATATCTAAAAATAGCTATCAGAATAATTCTACATAATAAATAATATTAAAATTTAATAAAATTATCTGATCGTAGAATCATTTCCGATTTAACCTGTTTGTATAAAATCATTAATTCAATGTTTGATACCCCTTATTTATTATATGTAATCTCTTTTCATACTCCTAGCGGGTCAGTTACAAGACAGTACCTACCATATTATTGTAGCAATTCTATATCAACATCCCAATATTACACTCCTATGCGACGGATTCAACAGCTAGGAAACAAATACTCCGATGTTGTTGATATATTTAGTATGTACATAAATTTCATTATATAAGCATAACTTACTGAAGTTTTTTTCATAAAGGTAGGGGAATATTTTGATAAAGCTATTTAAATTGACAGTATTACAGCATTTTGCAAGTTAACAGTATTTTGTCAGCTGAAAGAAAAATTATTTTGGATTTTTTATTTTTATATTTTGTACCTACATACTGTGTGGATCAAATTCAACAATATTTTTATTTATATATATATGTGTTTTAAACAGTCATTTCTTGTACTATTTACGAGTATAATTTCTTAAATTTTGTTATATATATAATATCACAATAATGAACACACAGTAAACGTTTCACTTTGCTGCGTGGGTGTTTACTTTACTGAGCTAGTTAAACATGAAGTTTGAAATAAGTTACAAAAAATGCACACAAATTAAGGTTACTTTTTAACTGTAAAACAAATTCCAATTCCCTATCCCAAAGGCTCTGTAACAAGATAATATCGCACAAGACTCATAGCTGACCCGTTGACTTAAGGTTGCATTTTACAAGAGAAATACTAATATCGTATTCAAACCCTACATGAGAATAATTATTTCGCCAGAGCCCTTTCTTCAGAATTCTTCGGATTTGTCTAATCTTTGTATTCGCCGCACGCCGCACGGCTCCAGCCATTTTTTTAGGTACATTTTGTGTGTTTTCACAGTTTGAAGGTGTTTGCTATAGGCTTCATACTAAATGTTGCCCGTAATGGTATGTACCTCGGTTCCTAGGTTCCTAGCCGGTATAACTGACAGTAAGTAAAGCTTGTGGCCGCAATTAATACTCTACCAAATTCGTATATATGTAGAAAGGCAATACATTTTTTATTTTTTAAGATGTGCACAATTTCATAGTTTAGAACATTATGAAGGAATACGATGATCTACTTTCCCTAATGAACCAGACTCCGCCACTCCTCATGGTGTTCGCTGCGTGAAGTTCACTCCAGCGCATCGCTGATCTTTCTCTGCCACTTTCCAGTAACCATAAGTTCTCAGTTTGGCGAGTGTCAAAAATATCTTAGGATATGCTGTAGTCAGACTATTATAGATAGCCTGTTGTGGATGACTACCTCATCCAGGATGGATATGTTAGGCGTCCTTAGAATCCTAAGCATTTTTCTCCAGCATCACATTTTGTGGTATCTATCCGCTTCCTTTCGCTGGCTCTAACTGTCCATGTGTCCAAACTGTACAGAAAAATGGGGAACATCAGCACATCGATAAATCTCATCTTGGTGGTCTTCATTTTACCTCCGTCAATCCTTTTCATTCTCAATTTGCTCATGGCGTCTTTCGTCATGCAAACCTTTCTGTTTCACAGCCTTTTTGTCACTTATAGACGAGCCTAGATATTGAAATCATTCACCCTTTCTAAGTCCGTGAGAGCATTTTTTCTTACTTTTGTACCCTGATCATTAGTTTTTTTTTGTATTTGTTCATCAGAAGGCCTAGATAAAGGGTTTCTAAATAACTCTCATAATGATTTTGTATTTGTTCATCAGAAGGTCTAGATAACGGGTTTCTAAATAACTCTCATAATGATTTTGGCATAGGCAATTTGATCATGCAAATACTTGTGTTAGTCGTATTTATACTAAATTTTAAGAAACTCCGCTCTTATAAGAGATCACGAATCCGAATTGAAACCAGATCTGAATGGACAGGAACTTTCCCACATTTCCCCCCCCCCCCCCCCCCCTGCACTCCCTTTCTTCAGTCTCACAACATTCCCCAATTTGAAGATTCTGTGGCTCGGTAAATTTGGCAGTCTTGTTCTTTATGGCATAGAATTTTTTTATGTATCAAAACATAAGTAAAATCATTCATAATCATTCGTGTGGTGCGAAGCGACGCAACGTATATCTATTCTATTTAAATTTAGACTTGCGATTCTATTTGACAATGATCTTTTACGTTTTTTGTTTTGTTTCATTACTCAGCTTCATTCCACGTCGATAACATCATAAAGAATTGCAGTTGAAAAACAATCATTGTTCCACACAAGACAAACGTGTAAAATGAAAAACTGACACATCGTCGCCCCAGTGCTTAATTGTCCAAACGAGCATTTTAGCGAAAATGAGTTTTTAACGCAATATTGTTAAGAATCAAATTACGCGTCGTTCGATGAAGAAAAAATAGTTTTATCAGCCTCCTACAATTAATTATAAGCATTTTAAAATGTCAATGTCCACAACAATATTCTAAAAGTGAGTCCTTGTTTGGCCAATCTCCTTATTAGGCCAACCTCCTAGAGTCGAGAATTAAAATTGCGTGCTAGTTTGTTCAAACTCCACCAACCGACCAATTACAGCACGATGCGAGGATCACGCGATGCCGCCATCTTAAGTTTTTACATTCCAACGGTGTTTGTTTTCTGGTGTTACGCGGAAGTAAAAAAGCATTTAAATATATACCAAGGAGTTTTTGATAGACAAAACAACAGGAAAATGTCAATAACTAATTACAAAAGTGCATACATACGCAGCAGTGCGGAAATAGAGCGGTAAGTGTTAGTTTTAAATATCTCTATCAATACCAAATTTGTTTTGTTTTTTACATTGCAATGAACTTTGTGATACAGCGTGTTCACTTTTCTGTTTTCGCTCAGACTCTACTTTTTGCAAGTTTTTGCTGTCAAAATTGGTTTTTTGACTGACGATTCATATTAAACTAGTTAGATTAGTATTTCAATTCGAAATTTTCAGTATATCCATATTTGTATGTAGCCGTTTGAGATTTACAAATTGATTTATAGTGATTATGCAGTTTGTTGAAATAAATTATAGTTATATAATAAATTATAATTCTGATTTTTTCCTCATTTGTGTGTTTTGGGGTTTTGATTACGATTCTGAGCATTACCAACAAAAACGGTAGGATTTTAATTTTTAGCCAAAAAAACATGTATAGGTATATTATTCACTGAAATAATTTGCATAAATTTCATATAATTTAAGTGATTTAGTTTTTTGGCCACGCGTACTGTTTAGGCGCAATTCTATGGGAGCACTCTCCCCAATAAAGACTCCATTGAAATGCTTGGAGTTAGTATATCAGACCGGCTCAAGTATCGGGGATCCATAGAAGCCCGAGTAAATCAGGCTTCCAAGAAGCTGGACGTCTTGTACACGGCTAGGATATCCTTCAACAGTGACCAGCTGCTGACCCTGTACAAGTCTCAAGTCCGCCCAACAGTTGAATTTGGGAGCCACCTCTGGGCTGGTGCCCCAAAATACTTAATTAACCTACTTGAATCTGTGCAAAGGAGGGCGATCCGTCTGATTGACAATCCGTTGTTAACAGACCGATTGCCTTCTCTAATGCATAGACGCAATGTAGGCATGCTGTGTCTGTTCTACAGGTATTTCAATGGAGCCTGCTCCAAGGAGCTAGCAGCATTGATCCCTGATGCACCGGTGCACGTGCGCGAAACTCGACGGACACGAGCGGAACACCCGTTTACGATTGACGTTAGCTTCATGAGAACGGGTCGTTTTTTGTAAGTCGATTCGTATGTGGAACGAGCTACCGGCATCTCTCTCCTATAATCCGAGCCTCTTCAAGGCCAGCATTAATAAATCCCTTCATACAGCCCCTACCTTAACCCGCCTCACAACGCCGCCCAACCGGGTGGTTACATAGTTCCCCTGTCTGTATACTGGCAGGGACGCTCTTGTGAGGTGTCACATAAAAAAAAAAACTGATCGTAAGAGATTCAGCCTACTGCGGTCATCTTCAGACTGGTACAGATATTCCTTAAGCTGTGCTTTATATACATTAAATTTAGGGAGGGGGATTAAAAGGGGTGGAATGCAATGATTTTATTCAAATTATATGGATATCCCATTTTCGTTGCTATGTCGTAACAACGAAGATGGAAGTCTAAAGATGGTTGATAGGCTAAACCCGGTCACGGTCAGAAATAAAAAAAAGTTGGACATTGTTTAATATATTATTATCATTGAAGTAAATTATTATAATGGAACTGTCGAGTACCTGGCACGCGTTTCAATGCCACTCAAAGAAAGATTTGTCCCGTATCCCACGAACCCTCCCCCCTCACGGATTATCCTCACCCTTCCCTCTTTCAGTCCCTACTGCTAAGCTACAAGAAAAAATGCACACATTTTTATAACAACTCGATCGCCACCTATTATACAATCTGAATGCAAATTTCATAACGCCAGAGTTCACCTTTATGTATGGAAACCTTCGCCGGCGTGCGCAAAGCAACTCACCAAAGTTTCATCGCAATCGGATGAATGATATAGGAAATAATAAGAGAATCTTTATACAAATTTCACAACGCCATAGTTCAATATAATATAGGGAAACCTTCGCGGGCATGCGCACAACTCAAAGTTACAAAGTTTTATCGCAGTCGGTAGAGTGGTATGGGAAATAAGATGTGAATTTGTATATAAATTTCATAACGCCAGAGCTCACTTTTATGTATAGAAAAGGTATAGGAAATAAGAAGGAACAAACAAAGATAAAATCACTATTATAAATATATATATATAGATTCCACCACGAATTGTCAGTATCCATAATAGAAATATTGAAAATAAACTCATCCTGTATATAACTAAAGGTGGTCGTTTGAACAAACAAGCACGGAAAGTTCTACGCAAAAGTTGCCCTATCTCCAATTCCAGTTTGTTCAATCTCCATTTACAAAATTCTGGTGGTGCGTTTTTGTTCAATCTCCATTTTAAAATGTAAATAAAAGTATCAAAAACTATCCTTAGTCAATTTACAAAGAATTATTTAAGCTGATCAGACCTTTAGCTTGACGGAAATATCCTCATCTTAAACACCTGTCATAATGTTTCATTGAAATAATCAAAGAAAACCTCCTCCTGTAAAATTTGCAAATGGTCGTTTGGACAATTAAGCACTGAGGTGACGACATGTCACCATCTCTTTAAACATATAATATTCATCGTGCTGTCTCCCTCACGGCCATAACCTAAGCGTCCCTAAGCTTTCTTCGGTACCTAATTTTTACTTAGACGAAAGACGCAGTGCCATCTCGTTTATTCTAAGACAGGTAGAGACAGAAGATGCCAAAAATGGGGACATTCTTTAAATTTACCCAGCGATCATGTGGACTTGTGAATGAAAGCTTCTATTAGAGATAATAGATGTCACTCGCCGCCGCCGCTCGTAGCTCTGCTATTTCGAGGCACATTTTAAAGATTTTAAGACATTACAAAAATTAAAAAAAAAGTGCAAGATTTTAAAACAATATATTCAATGAATATAAACAGAGATGATACAATGACATCTGTTGACAATGCGACAAAGTTAAAGTCCACCTGTAGCAAACTAAATCATCAGGCGAACATCAAGCAAACGATGCCATCTACCGATAATATCTCAAATAATGTTGAATCAAACGAGCCCTCACAAAAAACCAGTGTGTGGAATAAATCTGAGAGAAGGACAAGTATACTGGATAAAACCGATCCGATGACAGAAAATAAGGCGCTTCCAACAGAAAAAATGAATCTGAAGAGCCCTGTTAATCAAACATCAGAAACCAAGAATAATTAGAGAGAATTTACTTACAAAAAAAAGAAAAAACTTAGTATGAGTATTTTAATAAAAGGAAAAAACGGGAGCTCCGGGTTAAACGTCCTTCCAAAACAGAGGTACATAGTTGCCTCTCGATTCGATACGGAAAAAACTACCGATGAAATAAATGGGTTCTTTATCTCCAGCAATATGCACTGTAAAATAGATAAATTTCTGGCAAAATCAGGTAAGTTTGCAACATTTAAAATTGTAAGAAACAGCGTAAAATTATCAAGGAGGAAATTTGGCCACCAGGTATCATAGTCCGAAACTTTATTTTTAAAACCGATCTCCACGCCGAACAGAAAAGATAGAACTTCTGAAAATGGATTTCTACGGATCGTATCTCAGAACTGTAGGTTAATTCGACGGACAAAGCATTTTATACAAGATTTATGCAAAACTAATGATATCCAGGAAACATGGGTTCTACCAACAGAAACAAACATATTTTCAAAAATTCAGCCGTAAATCCAGCTGATAGCCCTCTAATAGGACAACCTTATGGTGGTGTCGAAATCCTATGGCGGGATTCCCTTTCTGTCGACATAGTGGAATGCTCTGAGCCAAGACTGGCGGCAATACAAGTAACTGTAAACAGTGGCATAATATTTATTTTTTCAGTTTATATGCTGAAAAATAAAACCGAAAATCTTGAGGAATTTACAAAGAGTATGAGTAAGGTAAACTCAATAATCAATGAAAGTAATTCGTCGAATGCAATTATTTTATGCGATTTCAATGCAGATCCCAAAAGTCTGTTTGGCCGAGAACTAGAAAATTTTGCAAAGAGTTTTGCTATGTTTGTGCCGATATAAAGTTGATGAACTCTAAGACTTTTACATGTGTGGGTGAAGCCCATAGTACCACAAGCTGGCTGGATCAATGTGTCATCGTAAAAGCTCTGGAAAACGCTATAGCTAGTGTAGATGTGTAATAAATCTCAACCTTCAATTTCTAACAGCCTTTGTGGAATCGTGTAGTGATAATATGATTGATCCTTGTAGATGAAATCCAAAATAAAATGTTGAAATAACTAAATTTTGGCAAAAAACCTCTACAGAATTGAAAACTAATGTGAAATCTCCTCTCTGTGTGAATGGAGTAAGAGGAAGGGAAAATATCGCCAATCAATTTCGTAACCTCCCTTCCATGGCGGGTAAAGAAGTAGCGGAAAAAGTGTAAATTTTAGTTTGAAAACCGAAGGTAATATTACCACTAACAGCATTACTCCACATATGGTGGAAAGCTGTAAGAGAACTCAAAATACTTAATGTACTCAATAGCTCTTGAGCACATTAAGTATGCTGGGCCAGCGAATCATATTATCCTAGCAAAACTATTTTCAAATATTATGGGTTATAGGTACATCCCAAATGAAATGGTAATTATTCCCATAGTTAAATTGACAAAACTTGATCCATCCGTGATCAACAACTACTGACCAATTTCACTCTAGACCGCCCTGGCAATATTATTTGAAAAAAAATTATCGACTGTCGTAACAGACCATCTAAAGACAGAGGAAAACCAGTTCGGATTTAAATGTGCACTGTCAACATTTATGGCAATATATTCCTTAAAAGAAACCATCAGCTATTATAAACTAAGGAAAATTCCAATCTATACCTGCTTTCTAGATCTAAGCAAAGCGTTTGAGCGTGTTTGTCACAATAAACTCTGGGAAAAACTTAGGAAAAGAGCAGTTTCGGAAGATATAATAGCGATTCTTTCAATTTGGCACACGCACCAAGAAAATGTGGTGAAATGGTCTGGTGAGTTTTCCAACCCATTTTATTTGAAAAGTGGAGTAAGGCAAGGAGGAAGCATGTCTCCAGCACTCTTCAATATATACAATGATGAACTAATTCAAAGACTTAACAACACTAAAATAGGTTGCCATGTTCAAGGAGTATGTGTAAATAATATTAATTACGCGGATGATATGGTTTTTCTAGCACCGTTACTTAGCGCACTAATGAAACTACTCCAAATATGTGAAGATTTTGCAAAAAATCGTAACCTTGTATATAATACGTCCAAATCATTCGTTATGGTTTTCAAATGCAAAAAAAGAAAACATGCTTTAGTATGGTTAGACAGAAGGAAAATGGATGTTAGTCGTAACGTCAAATACCTGGGACATATTATCACAGACAGCCTGAAAGACATCGAGGATATGGAAAGGCAAAGAAGAGCGGTATGCATTAGAGTAGGTATGCTGTCAAGGCGTTTTCACTTTTGCAGTACAAACGCGAAGAAGATACTATTCAACGCATTCTGCACTTCGCTGTACATGTCAGAACTGATGGATGGATTACACTGCATCCCAATGGCATAAGCTAAAAGTTGCTTACAATAATGCTTATCGCCAACTGTTCCACCTACCGAGATACTGCAGCGCTACGGAAAAGTTCCGAGGTACGAGTGCACTTTTTCAGACTGCTTCTCCGCCACCACATGGGAAGCTTATGGCGCAGACTACCCCAATCAAATAACAAAATCATCACTGCCATTGTTGCCTGGATGGAGTCCCCCCTGATGGCCCTCTGGAGAAGGGAGATGTCCAAATATCCTCCATAAACGGCTGCTTACACACATTTCTATCATTTTTTACTTAAATTCCGCTTTTTTTTGTGCGTTACTATATATTAAGGGAAGAACAGCCCCTGCTTATAATGCTCTTTAAACTGTTTTTACTTGCACGTCATTTTGACCACAGGTTTGAAGAGGCATTTTTCTCATGCCTGTTTTTTTTTATCAAAGTTTAAAAAAAGAAATCTAAATTAATTAGTTAACCTAACTCAAATTCGTACAAAGAAGCTAAATTTTTTTGGAGACTAAACCCCACAACATCTTTCCCCCAGATACAAAGCGAATAGAAATGAATAACTTTAGTCCGCCTCAGCACAGGTCATCCTAGTGAGGAGGACTAAGAAATACAATTTACTGTACATGTATTCACTTTCTTATTTTGTATGTACAATGTTTAAATAGTCGCTATAATAAAATTTTTAACTTTTACATATAATTTTACTCAATGCAAAATAAATATAATATTTATTTTAATGATGAAGGGTTGCCAATGCATTGAAAATCAATCCCCTCAAAATTTGCTCAAATTTCAAGTTTCCTTACCTCCAAAATTAAATGAAATTGGCATTTATTTTTAGTAATTTGGTCATTTTCAGATGTTCTCTTTCATTCAGGCTAAAAAAATTAAATTAGTTTGAAAATTTCCGCAAAAGGAAACGAAATTATAGTTTATTCTCACTTGTAATTGTTAACATTATTTTTCAATATGGTTGGATAATCAGGAAATGTTATTTTAATCGATATTAGTCCTGGAGGAATAATTAGTTACATCAGTTTTCGTTCAGGCTTAAAAAATATAATTTTTTTGAAAATTTTAAGCTAATGGAAACTAAATCATAATCCCCGTATCATAATTCTCCCCCCAAAATATTCAATCGACTTAAATTGATATTCCTAACGAATTGGCAAACCTACGGTGATGTGCGTACTCGAATGAAGTTCAAAAAACTCAGAAACCGCTCCCGTTCAAAGTTCATTCCATTGTGGTACTTTTACTAGCTGAACCACAAATCATGGGAAAGGAACAGAGCTCACAAGTGTATACCCGCCAAACTGTTGACTAATAGTTAACAAAAAGCTTGAATGTTAGTTCCAATTTGTTATAATCATGGATCTGAAAGCCCTGGACGGACAATTCAAGAAAATTTTAAGCTACGTGCTAAGGGGGAAGATGTATGGGAAATGACAAAACTTATTTAAATTTTTGAATGGCGTATCCCATTCTTTTTCTTATCAAATACCCCAAAAAATCATTAGCCATTAAAATCATTAACTGCATTAAGAACACAAAAATAAAATAATAATAGTTCATTACGCACCACTTTACATAAAAATTAGTTCAAAAGTAGTCATACAAGATGGCTGCCTGGCAATTCCCCCTCACCCTAGATTTGGCTTCAATGTCATTCATTCAAAATCACACTAACGCTCTGTCCAGGGCTTTTTGGGTCCATGCTTGTAATCTGCCTATATCGAAATGTCAACATTATTTCGATTGGGAGAAGTATATCTCGATTATGTACATTCTAGCATCACATTCATCAATTAAATGCATTGTACATATAGCTAGTGATTGACAAACCGGTGGTTGCAATTCATAAATTGATAATAGTTTGACTAGTCATTTAGTAATGATATAGATCATTGTAGAAATGTTTTATATATTTGTACAGCGCCCTTGAGGTGATTTTGCACACAACCGGCGCTATACAAATATTATTTTTATTACTATCCTATTGTCCGCCCACAGTCTTGTGGATATGATAATTTTTCTTAGATAAAATATATTTTTCAAACAAGATTTTGTGCAATATCAAGTTCTAGAAATCACTTGGGTGATTTCAGTCAGGTATTTTTTTAGCCTATTGTCTCTGTTTTTCAAAAATCATCTGCTAATAACTTCATATTCATAACTATAGATACCAACCAAAAAAAAATTAATTGTAATTTTGAAGTTTACTGTCAAGTTGAGTTTTCGAAGTTCCCTCTTATTAAATCTGGATTCCAATTCACCAACCTGTTAATAACGTGTAATATATAATAACTATATCCTTTGACATTACATTACTTTGTTTAAAAGTATTTACGCAAATTTAAATAGAAATTCGCCATACATCCCAAAAACTGACAATTAAATTCACTTATTGACCGAGAACACCAATAAATTTCTAAATAATATTATTTATTATTCACTGAAATAAGAAGTCAATTAATTAACCTGTTCATTTATTGTTATTGTGTTTAATTCGTAGAACTTTATTTAAAGCTATTCAAATTTGATAATTTGAATAGCTGTCACAATAATGAAAAAAAAAACTTAAATACTTGCAGAACTTAATAGGTAAATATAAAGAAAATAGGGACAAGCTTAAGAGGAAGCTACAAATAATTGGCATTAAAATCGCTTGACAAACGGAGTCTCCAAATCGTTCGATTTCAAGCACAAAACTGGTTTTTATTTATTTTGTAAATAATTTTATAAGAAAGCAAAAAAGTTAATCAAGTGAAACTGTCACAGATAATCTTAGCTATAATACTGTATTTTTTTTAGAGTTGTTTCCTTTACGCGTTCATACATTTCTATTGAAAAAATATATTTTTTAGTAGTTTACATTTATATTTTTTATTGAGTAATTTATTATTTTATTTGTATTCTACTCAAGCAAAACGATAGGAAAACCTTCAATTTATCTAAAGCATATTTTTTGGTATTCATAATGTACACCAATTCGTTATAAATATTAATCAAAATAGTGATTTAGCATTAAGCTTCGCCTTAGTACGTAGTTTTAATAGAAAAACCACCGTGAATCAGTTAAATAACAATGAGAAGTAAGCATTTCATTTCCCGGAAATGGAAAACGATGCATTTTAGTAACTATTTCGTTAAAAAACGGATAATTTGATGTCTTAATAACATAATAATTTTGAATTGTTTGTTGAGGTAATTTTGCACAAAAACGAAGCTATACAAATACTAAATATCTACTACTACTAATACTAAGTAACTTCTGACTTCCGGACGAACATTTTAACTTTCCTTTAACATTATAACTTTCAAAATGTTGAGGAACATTTTAAAAACATTATCTCTTCAAAGTTTCCTGGATTTTCCCTCATATACACATATGGTTCCAAATTGATCACAAAGAATGTGGCGCATCGGTATATATAGTGAGAAATCCACGGGACATCAAAAATCAAATTTCTAAATAACGAATTGCCCGTAATTCGAAATTTTACGAAAAAAAAAGACGCCGAATATCGAGTTTCTCGGTCGCCCCTTCAAATCCGGGTATTATTTTGGGAGTAAATTCGTATTTACGAATTATTCATTAATTTTCGAGGCCGATTACCGTCGCAGTCGGCCCATAAAATTCAGATTTTCGAAATAAATTCGTAAAAATGCGAAATGTTTACGCGTAAATCGAGATTTTGCGGCCGATTGCGACCGCAGCCTACTTTTAAATTGAAATATTCGTAAAACTAACATAAATTTCCACATAACTCGAGATTTCGCGGCCGATTTCTGTCGCGGCCATCCCTTTATTTCAAATATCTGAATTTAAATTCGTTAAAATACCATATGTTTCCGCGTAAATCGACAATTCGCGGCCGATTTCCGTCGCGGCCAGCTCATTAAATTCAGATATTAGAAATAAATTCGATATGATATATGATAAAAATGCGATATATTTACGCGTAAATCGAAATTTCGTGGCTGAGTTTCGTCGCGACCAACCCTTTAAATTTAGATATTTGGTGTAAATTCGTAAAACTACGACATGTTTCCGCTTAAAACTCGTTTCTCGGCCCTTCAAACTAGGATATTCGATAAATTGGAAAAAATACGTCATTCCAGTGTAAATCGATTCAGATTTACAAAATAATAATACTAATTAGGACGATGTATAACAACGTAAAAATACATTTTTCGGCGTTTTACCGCCACGGCTGTCTTTTAGATTTACGAAATTTTATTTTTCGCAGATTCGAAAAACGCATCGTGCGCGTTCAGAAATAATTCTCGAATTACGAATTAACAAGTTTCGAATTAAAAAAGCCATTTTTTATGAAAAAAAATTTCATAAAATATATGGATAATTTTTTGGCAAAAATTTCGAATTACGCATTTTTTCGTATTATCAGGATTCGAATTAACGGGGTTCTACTGTATTCCTGAATTCAATATACATCTGTCTTATAAATTCCCTAAAGAAATTTCCATATTTACTGCAGAGTGCTTCGCCATAGAACAAGCCTTAATTCAAATCCAGCTCCTTACTCTTGACCATGTCTTCTTTAATTGTAAAAAGCATTCTTCTTTCAAAGGCATGCATGCTTTTCTTATTAAAATCACCCACCAGTCTCCCCTTAGTATTCCGCATTTGCTGTCCCTCAACAACTCTCGCATATATTCAATTCTATATAAGTTTATAGATTTGAATGACTTTAATATAATATATGTCCTGTCCCCTTATAGATAACCCACAACAGTTTAACCATATATCTTAACTCTAGCGGCACAAAGCATTCTTTTTGGGGTGAATTGACTAAAAAAAAAAAAAAACAATCGATTTTAATTTTAACAAAATGACGATTAAAATGCATTATTTTCCATTTTCGGAAATTGAAATACTTACTTCTTTTGATATTATCTAACTACTACAAAGTATATTCAAAACAAAATGTGCGTATTAAGGTGTCTCTATTTTCTATATATTTACCCTTAATAATAACATTACGTATAATTTTTACGATGAATTTTTAAAAAATGACAATTTACCTATCCAGGAACATCAAAAATAAGAAGTCATTGTAAAACTTTTCAGGCTACACTGGCAGATTTACCCCCACTCATCATGAATACAGATAGTGCTCATCCAAATGACAATAAGGAGATATTGCCGGTTATTATTACAGAGGTTCTTCCTCCCAAGATTGATGAACCTCCAAAAGGTGTTGCCTCCACATCCGCATCTGTATACTCCTTCGTAAGTGTATCATCATCACGATCTTCTTGTGGGAGCATCATTAACTTCATATTGTTGTCTCATTCATTTAATGATATTTATTTTAAAATTAAACAATAACTTTGTAAACATCACTTATAGGTAAAAACTTAATGTCGACCGGGTTTCACTACAACCGTAGCTTCATCAGGACAGTATGATACAGTATGACAGTATCACAGATGACAGATGACAGTATCATACTGTCCTGATGAAGCTACGGTTGTAGTGAAACCCGGTCGACATTAAGTATTTACCTATAAGTGATGTTTACAAAGTTATTGTTTAATTTTAAATTATAATGTCACATCACAAAGTAACCGCTTCATATGAAGAGATATTTATTTTATTTGTTATTTATTTATTTTTTATAATATTGATTATATTTTATGATTTTGACTGTCCAACTAGGAAGAATTCCCGTTTCAGGACAGTCAAATTTACAGGTTTCAAGTCACAATGGTTATAGTAAAGATATAGCCCATAATTTAGAAAAAAACAATTTATTAATTCAAGCCTTTTTCTACCTCTCCCACCATCACCAAGTGACGAGAGATCTTTCGACATACAATATCGTAGTACAAATCTCGAATCATCCAAAATAGCGTATTATTTACATGTAGGTAGTCAAAATGTTGTCACTTTTCGCTGAAATGTATATTAGATAAGGAAATTAAACAGAACTGTCAAAATGGCGAGTAACTCTTGGTTTTTGGAAAGTAAAAGCTCAAGTTAAAAGTGACATAAAACAGGCAGTTGAATTGATTGAAAAACGCATTTTGTAAAAAATTTTAACTCCAGCATTTACTTATTTTATTTTTTTTATTTATTTTTTTTCTTTATTCATAAAAATATATTTGGATACAGGTTTTTTTACATGCTTTTCGACTACCACACTAGACACATGTCCGTATTATGGTAGTCTTAATTTTATAATATTCTTAATTTTACTCTGGCAGGCATCTGATGCAAATATCTAATTTGATAAAATGTCTTCCAAACTTGTTGCTTGTAGGTAGAAACAACGACACCGGCTATCGCTCCAACACCCCCCCTGAAACGGGGTAGAAAGAGGCAGATAAACCAAAGAAAGCTTGTTGAGAACCTTGCTGCTGCAGGCCCTTCTGGAATAACAATTGTAAGTTATCTTCCTCTACTACCATAAGAACCTTGTAAGAAAGTTCGATTTCTCCAATAAGAAACTAGTTTTCTTTTTAGTTCTTCTGAGTCTAGTGAAAACACTACTTTGAGAAATTACAAAGATTATCCAAAAAATCCATTTATTTAAAAAAGATTATCTGTGGCGACTTTGACGTGTGTACAGCCCAGACAATGCTGGGTACTTAAGTTTGTATATATACAATGTCTGTATTCAGTTTTAATAATAATTAAAATCAATAACTTTTCATCTGTTCCTGCTGACACACAGCTACAAAAATTCTTACCACTTCTAACTTTACAAAAACAATCCTATCTAGCTACTACTTCTAGGTTTTATTGTTAAACATGTAAAAAATATCCTCAACAACAGGGACTTGGGATATCGGGGACAAGGCCAGCAAGTGTTCTTCGAAATAAATTACTACGTTTAACTGTTTGCGAAGTAGGTAGATACTCAGTTTGTTGTGCTCAGAAATATTCATTATATTCAACTAGAACTCGAATTCAATGAATTTGGGAACCAACATGCAAAAGACTAAGGTCAGGTCAGCACTGCATCAAAGCTGAGTTCAACTGTAACATGCCTGAACACATTTTTCAAATTGCTTTGTGAAATGGACGACTCTAAATTCTATCTGGTGCAAATATCTAATTTGATAAAATGTCTTCCAAACTTGTTGCTTGTAGGTAGAAACAACGACACCGGCTATCGCTCCAACACCCCCCCTGAAACGGGGTAGAAAGAGGCAGATAAACCAAAGAAAGCTTGTTGAGAACCTTGCTGCTGCAGGCCCTTCTGGAATAACAATTGTAAGTTATCTTCCTCTACTACCATAAGAACCTTGTAAGAAAGTTCGATTTCTCCAATAAGAAACTAGTTTTCTTTTTAGTTCTTCTGAGTCTAGTGAAAACACTACTTTGAGAAATTACAAAGATTATCCAAAAAATCCATTTATTTAAAAAAAGTTATCTGTGGCGATTTTGACGTTTGTAACTCGTTGCTTGTAGGTAGAAACAGCGAGACCGGCTACCGCTCCAACACCCCCCCTGACACGGGGCAGAGAGAGACAGATAAAAAAAAAAAAACTTGTTGAGAGCCTTGCTGCTGCAGACCCTTCTGGAATAACAATTGTAAGTTATCTTCCTCTACTACCATAAGAACCTTGTAAGAAAATTCGATTTCTCCAATAAGAAACTAGTTTTCTTTTTAGTTCTTCTGAGTCTAGTGAAAACACTACTTTGAGAAATTACAAAGATTATCCAAAAAATCCATTTATTTAAAAAAAGTTATCTGTGGCGACTTTGATGTTTGTAACTCGTTGCTTGTAGGTAGAAACAGCGAGACCGGCTACCGCTCCAACACCCCCCCTGACACGGGGCAGAGAGAGACAGATAAACCAAAGAAAGCTTGTTGAGAACGTTGCTGCTGCAGGCCCTTCTGGAATAACAATCGTAAGTTATCTTCCTCTACTACCATAAGAACCTTGTAAGAAAGTTCAATTTCTCCAATAAGAAACTAGTTTTCTTTTTAGTTCTTCTGAGTCTAGTGAAAACACTACTTTGAGAAATTACAAAGATTATCCAAAAAATCCATTTATTTAAAAAAGATTATCTGTGGCGACTTTGACGTGTGTACAGCCCAGACAATGCTGGGTACTTAAGTTTGTATATATACAATGTCTGTATTCAGTTTTAATAATAATTAAAATCAATAACTTTTCATCTGTTCCTGCTGACACACAGCTACAAAAATTCTTACCACTTCTAACTTTACAAAAACAATCCTATCTAGCTACTACTTCTAGGTTTTATTGTTAAACATGTAAAAAAAAACCTCAACAACAGGGACTTGGGATATCGGGGACAAGGCCAGCAAGTGTTCTTCGAAATAAATTACTACGTTTAACTGTTTGCGAAGTAGGTAGATACTCAGTTTGTTGTGCTCAGAAATATTCATTATATTCAACTAGAACTCGAATTCAATGAATTCGGGAACCAACATGCAAAAGAGTAAGGTCAGGTCAGCACTGCATCGAAGCTGAGTTCAACTGTAACATGCCTGAACACATTTTTCAAATTGCTTTGTGAAATGGACGACTCTAAATTCTATCTGATGCAAATATCTAATTTGATAAAATGTCTTCCAAACTTGTTGCTTGTAGGTAGAAACAACGACACCGGCTATCGCTCCAACACCTCCCCTGAAACGGGGTAGAAAGAGGCAGATAAACCAAAGAAAGCTTGTTGAGAACTTTGCTGCTGCAGGCCCTTCTGGAATAACAATTGTAAGTTATCTTCCTCTACTACCATAAGAACCTTGTAAGAAAGTTCGATTTCTCCAATAAGAAACTAGTTTTCTTTTTAGTTCTTCTGAGTCTAGTGAAAACACTACTTTGAGAAATTACAAAGATTATCCAAAAAATCCATTTATTTAAAAAAGATTATCTGTGGCGACTTTGACGTGTGTACAGCCCAGACAATGCTGGGTACTTAAGTTTGTATATATACAATGTCTGTATTCAGTTTTAATAATAATTAAAATCAATAACTTTTCATCTGTTCCTGCTGACACACAGCTACAAAAATTCTTACCACTTCTAACTTTACAAAAACAATCCTATCTAGATACTACTTCTAGGTTTTATTGTTGAACATGTAAAAAATATCCTCACCAACTTGGACTTGGGATATCGGGGACAAGGCCAGCAACTGTTCTTCGAAATAAATTACTACGTTTAACTGTTTGCGAAGTAGGTAGATACTCAGTTTGTTGTGCTCAGAAATATTCATTATATTCAACTAGAACTCGAATTCAATGAATTTGGGAACCAACATGCAAAAGACTAAGGTCAGGTCAGCACTGCATCGAAGCTGAGTCAACTGCAACATGCCTGAACACATTTTTTAAATTGCTTTGTGAAATGGACGACTCTAAATTCTATCTGATGTAAATATCTAATTTGTTAAAATGACTTCCAAATTCGTTGCTTGTAGGTAGAAACAGCAACACCACCTAGCTCTCCAACACCTCCCCTGACAAGGGGTAGAAAAAGGCAGATAAAACAAAAAGAGCTTGTTGAGAATCTTGCCATTTTACTTGCTGCAGACCCTTCTGGAATAACAATTGTAAGTTATCTTTTTTTTTCTTTTTTTTTAAATTTATTTATTTCATCAAAAAATTACAGAATATATAATATATCATTAGTAAGTTGTATAATTATATATCAGTTAGAAACAATGAAATTGTTGAAAGAATAATGTTACAATAATACAGCAGTTTCTAATATAAGAAAAAAGTAGATATGAATGTAAGAGTGTTATATAGAAATGGCATAATATACTATATTTTAGGTTGTGCATAACCTGCCTCACTAGGCGAACCTGTATTGAGGCAGAATTTTTAGTTAATTATTTCTCCATTTTGTCTATGGTTTGCTTATATGTAAATGTTTAATATGGGTTCCCATACAGCAATCCATTATTTTAGGTTACATTATTGTTTACATATTGAAAATACAAATACAACAAAGCATAATACATACTTTAATAACTTACAGTGACAAGGCATTTGGTTACTTTTCATTATTTTTTGCATTTACACAATACATATACAGTAAGTTTTAGCACCGTACATACTGCAATAACTGTCAATGACAAGGCGTTTGGGTGAGGGCACCAGTATAGGCTCGATCATTTGAATAAATCGAAATTTTAACATTTTTTTTAAACTCTTTCTGTGTTTGACTCACTTTAATATTTTCCGGGAACATGTTAAATATTTTTGTGGCAAAGTATCTAAAGCTACGTTGACCACAGGTGGAAGAAAGTGCTGGAACTTTCAACATGTCTTTGTTCGAATTACGCGTAAATCTTAAGTTAGTTTTTTTTTCGTAATTGGTGATGGTAATGGTGTTTGTTTTTAAAGAGATGCATGAGGATAGTTTTTACATAGATCTGTCAAACATCAAATACTCTCATTATGTTGAAAATTAAGTTACTGTTTGCAGTTTGAGGAAGTTTGAGAATAATTTTCACAATTGTTTTCTGCGCCTTTTCAACAGGATCTAGAGCTGATGAAGTACCCCCTCCCCATGCAATGATACCATACTCAATGATGGATTGTGTGATTGCAAAATAAATCGTTTTTAGAATTTGTAAGTTAAGGAAGTTCCTTACGGATCTGAAGAAATGTATTGTTTTCCTAATTTTATTTGCAATGATCTGAGTATGTATATTCCATTTGAGGTATGGGTCAATAGTGAGGCCGAGGTACTAAATCTGTGGAGTGCGCTCTATACAGGGGCACTCATTGCATACATTGGAATTCGTACAGTTATGTATTTTTATGGAGTAATCATCATTAGGTTGTCCTGTAGTATTGATGCTTGAAGTGATATATTTTGTTTTTTTTCGTGTTAAGGGTAAGCGTGTTTATATCTAACCATTTTTTAACTAAGTTAATATTTTTTCAGCTTTTTTAAATACAGCTGACCAATTGTTGCCTTCAAACAGTAAGACAGTATCGTCGGCAAAGCTAACAATGCTTCCCTCAATTTCAAGGTTGCAAAAGTTGTTTATATACAGTAAGAACAGAGTTGGTCCCAATATGCTTCCTTGTGGAATTCCATAGTCAGTTGAGCGCTGGTTACTGAGGGTATTATGGATTTTAACCTGTTGTTTGCGTCCATTTAGGTAGCTTTTAAAGAAGTTTAGCTCTTTGTCCGTGATGCTGATTTTTTCAAGTTTTTTAATTAGTTTAAAGTGTGATATTGTATCAAAAGCCTTAGAGAGGTCTAAAAAGATTGAAATACATTTATTTCCTTTATCAAGGCTTTTTACAATGAAGTCTGTCACCCTGGCAATGGCATCTGAGGTACTTTTGTTTTTTTGAAAACCATATTGATTTTTTTAAAGTATTTTATGGCTCTCGATGAATTTTAAAAGTTGTGCATTAATGAGGTTTTCAAAAAATTTAGACAAGCTATTCAGTAAAGTAATTGGTCTATAGTTATTGATATCTGACTTGTTTCCAGATTTGTAGATGGGAATTACGATTCTTTGTTTTAGGTTAGAGGGGAAAGTAGCCCTGTGTAATGCTTAGGTTTATAAGGTATTCTAGAGGCAATGTAATCTCCGAAGATAGCGTTTTAAGGATTTTGGTTGGAATATCATCTGGTCCAGCAGAAGAAGTGTTTTTTAGAGAATTAATTGTTTTGAGAATTTCTTCCTGTGACACAGTTTGGAATAGAAATTTTGTATTTATGTTATTTGCTTGAACCACTGTATCGGTAGATTGGGTGATTCCACTCTGGGCAATTTGAGAAGCAAGATTTGGACCGATATTAATAAAAAAAATTGTTTACATGATCAGCAACGAGCTTAGGATTTTTTGTGGTTTCAACAATATGTCCATCAATAGAAAGTTTATTTATGCTCTGTTTCTCTTTTGTAGTTTGCGAGTTTGTTGCTTCTCTAAGTATTTCCCATAATTTTTTGGGATTATTGTTACTTTCTTTAATTCTTTCTGAGTAGTAATTTTCTTTTCCTTTTCTGATGACGTTTTTTTTTATTTTTATTGTTGATACATTATTTTACAATATTTCATATTCTAATTCAGTAATGTTGGCCTCATTGGGTTTTTTACCCGTGCTGAGGCCCCCATTTTATAATATAAGAATTTATACATTTAAAAAAAAGAAAAACAACATTAAAATAAAGATAAATTTAAACCAAAAATTGGTTAAAAATTAAAATATCACACTAAAAGAAAATATTAAAAGAGAATGTAAATCGGCATTTATAATGATTTATGTGTTTGTGCGTGTTGCGTGTTTTATATATTTTTTTGTGTTGCGTGTATATGTTTTATTCTTTTATGTTATAGAATTTTGGTAATACATATTGTCTTTTTGTTCTTTAATCCATTTTTTTATTTTGTGTTTGAATTTATTTTTATTTTCCTCAATTTTTGTTTCAAGTGGAAGACTGTTGAATGCTTTAATAGCGTGGTATTTATGGTGTCTTTGTCCAAAGGTAGTGTTTACCGTCGGAGTTTTTATGTTTTCTTTGTACGCTTGTCTGACCGGTCTATTAGTGATATTTTGTGTTTGTTGGGGTTTGTTTTTTTGGTCGAAAATGTTGTTTAGTAGTGTTTTAACATATAATTGGCGTATATCAAGTACGTCACAGCTTTTAAATATTTGGTCTGTGTCGGTTAGTTTATGTTTTTTGAGTATTACCTTTAATATCATTTTCTGTGCGATTTCTATTTGAGTGATAGCTGCGTTTGTTGCTCCTCCCCAAGCAATTATTCCATATTCTATTATTGATTGGCATAGTGCAAAATATATTGTTTTCAATTGTTTTATTTTATATATGTTTCTTATATTTAGGAAAATGTGTATTGTTCTGAGGAGCCTATTTGTGATTTGTTTGATGTGATGTGTCCATCTAAGATTATGGTCAATTACGATTCCTAGATACTTTATTTGTTCTCCTTTTTCTAGAGGGGGCAATCACAGATGTTGGTGTTTATGCATTCGTGTATTTTTATGGTGTTTGTATTGTTTTTTGGCTGTCCTGTGTTAGTTATGCTGTACGTTGTGAATTTTGTTTTCGATATGTTTAGTGTAAGTTTATTTGAGTCCAACCATTTTTTCACTTGCGTGATTCCTAGATTCGCTATGTTATATACCTTATTCCGTTACAACACATGTTTCTATATTTTTTATAATAGTTGAATGTTAGTTGGTCATACGAATTATCTTTGGTTTTTTTGTGTAGCGTGTTTCTTTTGTGAATGCAATTTATAATGGAGTGGTTAATCCATGGTTTCAAGGGTTTCAATTTGTTACTTATATTTTTGGTCATCAACAGGGTGTGGTGGTGTAATTTGTTTTTCAAATAGTTAATAAAGTATGTCCATGCGTCCTCCGATTGTTTAATTTGGAAGAATTCTTGCCATGATTTGTTCTTAAAATTGGTTTTTAGGTTTTGAAAGTTGATTTTATTGTATGCTAAAGGCAGGCTACATTTATTTATTTTGATAGCTGTTTATAGTGCTAAGATAGTTGAATAATGGTCCGTGATAGTTGATTTATAGACGATACTTTTAGATGGTTTTTTGGACTTTACCATAATGTGGTCAATGCATGATATAGATCCATTTGTCGCTCTTGTTGGTGAGTTGACGGTAGTCACTAATCCATGAAATTCTAGAATGTTAAAATAGTCTTGGCTTTAGTGGTGTTGGTTGCTCGGTAGTATGTTAATATTTAAATCGCCTATTATTATAATATTTTTAGCATTGGAAAGATTTGAAAGTGTGTAACTAAGACTGTTTAGGAATGGCGTTATATTCCGAGTCGATGGCGAGCGGTATATAGCGAGGATTACTGTATCATTGTTGTATTCTATTTGAGTGCAACTTGCATCCTGAATTTTTAGTTCGGTTACTGTGAAGTTTTAATTATTTTTTGTGTAAACAATTCCATCGTTCTGATTATCAAAAATAGTTGAGTTGTATTATGTGTAGTTTTTGATGATTTTAGGTGTATATGTGTTTGACAATACAAAACAATTATTAGAACGGTCTTGGCCTATGGATGTGAGGCGGGAACACTGACAGCAAAGTCTGCGGAACGGCTGGACACCTTCGAAAAAGAAAGGTACTTCGAAGAATCTTAGGAGCGGTGCGCGAGGGAGAGGCATGGAGAATCCGCCACAATAAGGAGATTAAGATGTATAAGAATAATAGACTAAGATGGGCCGAACATGTGCACCGAATGCCAAGCACACGTGTACCAAAGAAGGTTCTAACAGGACACCCGGGAGGCAAACGAAAGGCGGGCAGACCTAGGCTGAGATGGGAGGACGATGTCAGGAAAGATGCCAGAGGACTACTCCATGTTGCAGATTGGAAGACGACGGCCGAGGACAGAGGGCGGTGGAGGCTCATGTTAAAGGAGGCCAAGGCTCGAAATGGGCTGTAGCGCCATTGAAGAAGAAGATGTGTTTGACAACCAGCACTCGGTCAGAATGATTATGTCGAAAACAACATCTATGAGGAGAAGTTGTATTAAGAGTTCGTCAAAGTTTTTATTTATAGATCTTATGTTTTGGTGCATAATTTTTGTATTGGCAGAGTTTCCAATTAGGCGTTTACATATATTAGTATCTGAAGTTGCGTAAGACAGGTTTTGGTTGTGTAATTCCTCATCAAAAATTTCCATTGAGAATGGCATGTTGATATAATAATTATACAAAAATTAAAAAAATAGTTTATTTGTTTATGGGAGCTCCACCGTCCGTGGCAGTCACCGGGAGTTTCACCCTAGTTGTAGATAGAGAATTACCGAAGTGGATAATTATTGTTGTAGTTCGAAACAGTAAATGCAAAGTTTCTCCTTACCATTTGATTATGAAGGGTAATCGGGCCAATAACTAACCGACGTTGGAGCTCTCCAGAAGCAACTAAACCATTTTTATCAGATCTTCCTCTACTACCATAAGAACCTTGTAAGAAAGTTCGATTTCTAAATAAGAAACTAGTTTTCTTTTTAGTTCTTCTGAGTCTAGTGAAAACGCTACTTTGAGAAATTACAAAGATTATCCAAAAATCTATTTATTTAAAAAAGATTATCTGTGGCGACTTTGACTTGTGTACAGCCCGGACAATGCCGGGTACTTAAGTTTGTATATATACAATGTCTGTATTCAGTTTTAATAATAATTAAAATTAATAATTTTTCATCTGTTCCTGCTGACACACAGCTACAAAAATTCTTACCTCTTCTAACTTCACAAAAACAATACTATCCTGCTACTACTTCTAGGTTTTATTGTTGAACATGTAAAAAATATCCTCAACAACTGGGACTTGGGATATCGGGGACAAGGCCAGCAAGGTCAGCACAACAATAACAACAGTGACACAGTGAGCACGTTAAATATTCGCTCTATACAAATTAACAGAAAACCAGTGAATTTCTACACTCAAAAGCAGTGAAAAGTATATTAAAACGTGGCTTCAATTGCCCACAAGTGTAACTGGTCTTACATCTTTAAAGAAAGTGATTTTAAAGTGTCAAAAGTGAAAACAAAATAATAATTAAAAAGTGACTCAGTGTGAATATCTGGAAGATTATTATTGCTACCTGCATTGTCAAACTTACTGTCTCGCAGTGTATTGCCTACATAAGTACTCATACAAATATTACAAAGGTACTCGGAGTAAACCAACTTTCAGGGGAGTGAAACCATTGCAGTTAAATAATTAAATAAAAATAATAATCTTTTTCTACTTGCAATCCAATTTTTACCAAAATGGATGTCGAAGCATTGATAACAAATGTAGAAAATGCTGTGGATGCATTTAATACCTGTTTAACGGATCCAGCAAATAAGTTCACGAAAGACCAAATAACAAAACTAACCCCAATTACAAGTCATTTCTTTATAGCTATTGGTAGACTGGCGCAAACGGTGTCTAATAAAACTGCTAGTCTAGAGGGTGAATTACGGGCTTATAAGGAAATCGGAATAAATATCCCATCCCCGCAAATCAACCTAGACATTTGCGAGGTCATTTCTGAAATCAATGAGCGTAGCGAAAGAGCTAAAAACATCATCGTTTGTAATATACCCGAAAGCATTGAAACAACTGCGGCCAACAAACTAATCGATGACAAAAACAAGGTAACTGTTTTAATCTCTGCTCTCGATGATACCGCAAGCCGTGATATGCTACGCGTTTACCGCATTGGAAAACCAAGTGTTGAAAAACCAAGGTCCCTTAAAATAGAATTCAATAACTCCAGAACATTGCTAAGTAAACGTCATCTTTTAAAAAACAACACAAGGATATACCCCGATGCTACAATTTTTCAACAAAAACATCTAAAAAATCTAAGAGAAGAACTCGGAAAACGAAAGTCAAATGGCGAAAATGATATTACTATAAAATATGTAAACGGAAACCCTAAAATAGTGCAAATACCGCCAAAAAAAGATGCAAACTTAAGATATACTACCAGAACGCCCGGGGACTACGCACCAAATTAAATGAACTACGTTCTACAATATCGCTACATCATTATGACGTATATGTGCTGACAGAAACTTGGCTCGATTTGGAAATAAAATCCACAGAACTCGGACTTAACAACTACAAAATTTTTCGCTGCGATAGAAACTCTAAATCCAGTTCCAAAACAAGGGGAGGCGGAGTACTAATTGCAATAAAGAAGAAATTGATGTCAAGAAAACTCAAAACAAAAAATAATACACTCGAACAACTATTTGTACAAATTGATACCACTGTAGAAAAGATAATAGTTGCAACTTTATACACACCGCCACTGTCTGATGCCGGAAACTATCGAAGCCACAGCGAAGACGTTGAAAATCTACTCTACAAATACCCTAACTCTAAAATTATTTTTCTCGGGGATTACGACCTCCCTAACCTAAAATGGAAAACAAGTGATAGTGGTTTCATTGTTAATGAAAGGCAAAATGATTGTGCACGTGAGATTTTAGATATGACAAATTTTTTAAATCTTTTACAACATAACTTTATATACAACACAAATGATCGCGTACTAAATCTAGCAATATCAAATTATCCTAAATTGTTCATTGAGAAATGTAATGATCCTCTGTTACCTGTTGATAACCATCACCCCCCTCTTTATATTAAGTTAAATATATGTGGCGTCAAGCCGAAACCCGTTGAAAAAACTCTCAACTACAAAAAAGCAGATTTTGAATCTATAAATTCTCATCTTTCGCATGTTGATTGGTCTTTTTTGTCTGACGTTAATACTGACGATTCCTTTGAAAACCTATATTCAATATTCTCCACCACTATCAAATCATATGTACCACTATTTACTCCTAAAAAACATACATATCCACCTTACTTTTCATCAGAACTAATAGCCTCACTACAACAAAAAAAAATAAGTCATAAAAAATTCAAAAAAACTCTGAAGAAAATCGACTATACAAATTTCAGTGAAAGTAGGAAAAAATGCAAAGATCTCTCTAAAATCTGTTATAAAACATATATAAATTCTATCGAGAACACAGGCTTAAACTCGAACAATCTCTGGAAATTTATTAAAAAAATAAACAACGACAGCACAGACTATCCTCCAGAAATGCACATGGACGACAAATACGCCAACAATACGCAAGACATTTTAAATCTTTTTTCTGATTTCTTTAAAAATGTTTATGATGATGAAACACCAGAAGAAAATATTCCTTCATACACATTCAAAAAAACCACACATTTAACAGACTGCTACATCACCGAAGAATCTTGCAAAAAAAAATTAAGTTCCTTAGACATAAACAAGTCTGCAGGCTCGGACACCATCCCGCCAATTTTCCTAAAACAGTGCTCCTCCGTATTGTCTAAACCACTAACCATTTTATTTAACCACCTACTATCCTCTGGATATTTTCCCGTCTACTGGAAATCCAGCTATATTATTCCAATATTTAAAAAAGGTGACGATACTGACATTTCAAACTATCGACCAATATGCATACAATCTGTATTACCCAAAATCTTTGAATCTTTAGTTTTGGAAGAAATATATCCCACACTAACAAAGTTAATAAATGACAAACAACATGGCTTCATTAGAGGTAGATCAACTACAACAAATTTACTACTGTTTCAAAACTATATATTGGAGTCTTTTTCTAAAAATAAACAAGTTGACTGTATATATACTGATTTTTCGAAAGCCTCCGATAAAGTGTCTCACTAAGTACTGATCCAAAAACTTCATGCTTTAGGAATTAGAGCAAATAAGTTAAGCTGGTTAGGTAGCTACATATCTGGTAGAACTTTACTTGTTAAAATAAAATCTTTTTTATCTAAACCATTTTTGGCCACTAGTGGCGTACCGCAAGGTAGTCATCTTGGCCCAATTTTATTTATTGTTTTTATAAATGCCATAGTCAACTGCTTTAAAAATGTCAATGTTCTGCTATTCGCTGACGATATCAAATTATATAAAGAAATAACCTCCTTAAACGACTGTCAAGTTCTTCAATCTAATATAGACATGCTAAATAACTGGTGTTCACAAAACAATTTATATTTAAATGTAGAAAAATGCAAAATTTTGACCTTTTCCAGAAAAAAAACATCACAATTTTTTGGCTATTCAATAAATAAAACAAATTTAGAAAGAGTAAAGGAAATGCGAGATCTTGGCATAATAATGGATGAGAAACTAGACTTTACGGCCCACATTCAACAAATTGTGAATAAGGGTATGAAAACATTAGGTTTTATATTAAGAACAATTAAAAACTTTGAATCTTTACAAATCATAAAACTATTGTACATATCCCTTGTTAGAAGCCAGATAGAACATAACTCCATAGTTTGGTCGCCCTTCTACAATGTACATATTCATAATGTTCAGAATTCAAAGAAAATTTCTACGCTTCGTCAATTTTAAACTTAACATCCCTTTAGAACACATAAATTACCAGTCATTATTGAATCTTTTAAATATTTGGACATTAGAAAACAGAAGAAAAATAAACGACCCAACCTTTTTATTAAAATTATTGAACTCTAAATTTGATTGTTGTGAACTCCTGCATTTAATAAATTTACACATACCTACACGAACAACTAGGCAAATATCAACATTTTACACACATACATCTCATTCCAACTATAGTTTTCACTCTCCAATACAACGTTTACACAGTCTTGGTAACAAATACTTAAACAATATAAATGTATTTGACAATAATTTGAACTTGGCAAACTTTAAACGGAGTATGTGCGAACTATTTTTACCTAATTTGTAAACCATTGTTATACTTTCTTATTATCATTATGGTTGATTTGGAGGATTTTGGCAGATTTTCTATTTTTCGTCTCACTTATTTGTACTCTATCCATACCTATATTTTTTAAACTCTTATATTTTATGTAACTTATTTTGTCAACTCTGATATTTTTTTTTATGTAACCTGTATTTTGTTAACACTGATTTTTTAAAATGTAATCTGTATAACTAAAAAATAAAGATGTACATTATTATAGGTAAAAGCCCTATGGGCGTTTAAATAAAATAAAATAAAACTGTTCTTCAAAAGAAATTACTAACTCTAACTGTTTGCGAAGTAGGTAGATACTCAGTTTGTAGTGATCAGAAATATTCATTATATTCAACAAGAACTCGAATTCAATGAATTCAGGCACCAACATGCAAAAGACTAAAGTCAGGTCAGGACTGCATCGAAGCTGAGTTCAACTACAACATGCCTGCATTTTTTTAATTGCTTTGTGAAATGGATGACTCTAAATTCTATCTGATGTAAATATCTAATTTGTTAAAATGACTTCCAAACTCGTTGCTTGTAGGTAGAAACAGCAAACCGGCTACCGCTCCAACACCAGCTCTGACATGAGGCAGGAACTGGGACTGAGGATATCCAGGACAAAATAGCAATTTTTCTTCAAAAGAAATTATGAAGTTTAACTGTTTGCGAAATAGGTAGATACTCAGATGGTAGTGATCAGTGATATTCATTATTTTCAACAAGTACTCAAATTCAATGTTCAATGTTGCTTGTAGATAGAAACAACAATACCTGCTTCTGCTACAACACCAGTTCCGACACAGGGCAGCCTTCCAGCAACAGGCCCTCCTGGATTTCCCAATGTAAGATTTTTTCCTAAACTATCATAAAAAACTTGTACGAATGTTCTGTTTCTCCAATAAGAATCTAGTTTTACTACGTCTAGTGTAAAGACCACAGAAATTACAAGATTTTCCAAAAATTTTATACATTTAAAAAAGTTTGTTAAATTTGTTTATATATAACATTTGTCTTCGGTTTTAATAATAATTAAAATTAATAACTTAAAATATTTTTTTTAATTATAAATTAATTCCTGCTGATACACAGCTAAAATAACACTTCCCGTTTCGAACCTCACAATATTATCGAGTAACTGCCTCTTTGATTTAATCATAAACATTGTTATTGCTTTTCTTTCTATTTAACCTAATACAATATTTTTATTATTTATTTTTTGCCAGGGCAATCCCGATGAGTTACAATACTCATTTTAGGACGAGAGGAAATTACAATACATTAGTCGGAAAATAATACAAAAGAAGAATACATACAGAAGTCAGTACATACAATTTTACATCAGCATCAAAATATCAAAAATACAACACTGCATAATAATTTTTAAAGGACAGGTTAAGTAACAAATAAAGGAACAATTAAAGATATACAAATATGGATTTGTGATTTTCATTTTTAAAAATATTTCTTTACCATCATTGTGACTTTTTTATTTTTCTCAATGGTTTTGTACATTTCTGGAAGCGAATTATAAAGTGTGTAGGCAATGTAGTTTAAAGATTTTATTCCATATTATTGTATGTTTGAGGAATGTGGATTTTATTGTTATTTCGAGTATTGTGGTTGTGGATGTATTGATTGTAAAGTGGCTTGACGATAGTGTGAATTGATTGTTGGGTAATTTGTAGGATGGTGCTGGTGATTTGATGCTTAGGAAGGATTGTGATTGGAAGGATACCAGAAACTAAATAGATGTCCCTGACATGAGTGTCCCGTAGAAGTCCAAGAACATTTCTGAAAGCTCGGTTTTGAACCACCTGTAGGTCAGCAATCAATTTCTTTGAGGCAAAGCCCCAGATACAGCAAAGATAGGAAATGTGTGAATGTATCATAGCATAATATACTGAAGTTAGCAAAGGAATGGGAAGTAATCCTTGAAGTCTATATAGAACGCCAGTTATGAATTAAATTAAATTGAATCGCGCTCCTGTTTTTGGTCTTTCTTTTTAAATGATACAGCAATTTTGCCGGTTAGCCAATACTGACAGGAAATCATTTCAGACTTATTTCAATATTTTTTTTACACCTTCACACATTAACAATTTCAGGAGGACGAACCAGTGGCTAGCACATCCAAGGGAAGTAAGCGTGCGCTTAGATCAGAGTCTTCCCCCAGCCTCAAGAACAAAACAACATCACTCTGCACCTTTACCCAACCTGAAGAGGCAGAACCAGTCAATTCTGTGGAGGTAACTTTATGCATTCTTATTGAATTCATGCATTTTTAATCGATCAAAAAATCAACTTTCTTACAGAATTTATAAATTGTAATGAAGGTCTCATGAGCATCATACACGGATAGTTTGAAATGTTTCGTAAGCATAGTCTACATCAGGGATGGTGAACCTGAGGCCTGGTTTTTTGGTGCAGCATATCATGTTCGAACTGCAGTTATAAAATCCAAGATGTACATAGACTGTATTCTCCAAAAATATGACGAAACCATTTTCATGTGCTGGGTGTAGTTTTAATCATGGCTGAGGACTTGCACAAATATTCAATCTTAAGTTAAAAGCAGTTTTGTCTTCCGAATGATGTGTTCAAATTCCAGTTGCAGATTTATCTGCTGATGCATTTCGAAGGAAACCGTACGCATATTCCAGGTGGAGGTTAAATTCTAGTCTCACAATATAATGCTGCAAAATTCTGAGGAAAACCAATTGTTTGTTCCGCGTGTAATGATTACATAATCTTGTGGACTCTTATCCAGAGTTACTCTTAAGTTTAAAACAGTCTTGTGTTTTGAACGCAACTGAAAATTCGGTTTGCGGAACATTTGCTCACACTTGTACCATTTTTTTATTTGAAGAATTCTTGGCAGGTACGATATAAACATAAAATTAACTCGGTACATGGTAAAATGAGGTTATAATAATATATCGAGGATTCCGACACCCCCCACCCACTTCAAAAACTAATAAACTAAGTGCGACCCGCGGGTGATACTACAAACGTTGATGATGAAAAGGTTCCCCATCCCTGGTTACATACTTGGTCCAGCTTTTCATCTTTTTTCATCATATCTGAAAAATTGGTTTAGTCAGAAATCTGTAATACGCTTGTGTTATTATCTTGTCCTATTCCAAGTACTCCATCATAATGATTCTTTAACCTTCTCTCTTTTTTAAAACCTGATGAAATTATCACCAACTTCATTGCACTTTCACCAGCTTTCCATACAATTACAGTTTGGATTACGTAGTGGTAGTTTATGCTTGTCCACACTAAATGTCATTTGGTTTGCATTTAAACTTCTTCTTCATGAGCCTACTGGCATCCAGTTTTGGATATAGATCTCCCTTAAATCTTTTCATATTTGCTTCTTGGCGGCTCTCACCCACCATAGCCTGCAGTTCTATTAAAATCTTCAGCCCAACTCATCTGTGGGCGTCATCTGTTTCTCTTTCCCAAGAATTATCTGTCATTGCCAACACTCACTGCACGAAAACCTCCTTTCGAGTGTGTGTTTTAGTCAACAGTCGACAATATTGCTGTATCCATTACATAATTTTCTCCATAATATTCCATAGTACCTGCAATATTTTAAATCATGTATCTACAAACAAACATTGTTTAATGCACGTGTAAAGTCACTGCGAATTTTATCGAACTAGGCTTTTCCATTAATGTGGCAAAAGAGTGATTATTTAAATACAAACATTAATTACACTTTGAATCTGACTGAAATTTTATCTGATGCTGAATTAAAAATGATGCTTGCCAGAGGTGGTGTAATGTAATGCCATCTGTTGGAAATTTACCAAACTTCACAAACTATCCTCGTCATTTATTATCGCTTGTCATTTGCCTTCTCCATAGTTCAAATAATCCTCCAGTCTACTGTGAGGGTAGTAGGAAGAATACTAACATGTTAGGTCATAACTAGGGATATAGTATCTGTACGTACATTAAATTTAATTAAGTCTTTAAAAATAATAAATCTTTAAATAAACATCAATGCTTAAATGAAATTGAATTATTTGTAAATCCAATTGTGTTTAATAGTGATGTACACATAAGTTAAGTATACTTAAATTAGTGAAGGAGAACACATTTTCCATAAATCCAAAGCAGGTTTGCATTCACCCACGGTAAATTGTTTCATTAATTTTCATTGTTGTCATCATAGACATATGAATATTAGTAGACCTGCCCTAAGTGATTAAAAGCGTATTATCCCCACTCCCCATACCGGTTCAATTGAGCCGGCTGGGCTCGCATATGGCCTCAAGTGAAATTTGAAAACGTGACGTCATCATTCTTGTGCGAACTATGGTCGAGGCATCATCGGTTCATTTTACGAAATAACACGGCAAAATGTTAACTTGTACTATGAAAACTTGTAAAAATAGATGTGAAAAAGAGAATAAACCCAATTGTCGTATTACATTCCATAAGTAAGCATTATTTTACTTTATTTTAAGCTTATTCACACCGTATTATATGGATCAGTTTTAGAAACATATACTATCACATCACAATGTAGCGATTCTCAAGTGTGCTCATCGTTGTTTACTGGGGTAAGTAAATTATGAGACATTTGTAAAAGTGTCTTAACTAAATACTCTGAAACTAACTACGACTCTGAAAATAGAAGCTGCCTTACTTTGCCGAATTTGGACTTCGCAAATTAGTTCATAACGTGGCGAGTAATTTGCGCTCCCATGTAGAAATGTCTATTCATTCAAAAGCAGATTTTACTTTTAAGAACTAAATGGTGATATTATAATGCGAGATGCCTATTTACTGTCAGATTGATTTATTGACGAATCACAGTCAGCCTTACTCCCTTCGTTCTTCAACAGTTGATTTTACCCCTCACCATTATATTCTCGTCTATTAATTCCTATGTCTGTGGTTGTCATGTATTTTTAAATTCTAAACCTTATGTGGTGTTCTTTTATTTCGCCAAACAACACTTCATTGTATATTGTTTTTCGATACAATTACTGTGCGTAAATGAATTGTCAGTAAATAAAACAGTATAGACTTGAATTAAAGTTCAGTAATACTACAAATTTTGAACTATTATAGTAGAAACTCGTCCATTCGAAATCCATGGGACATCAAAAATCAAATTTAGAATTAACGAATTCTCACGTAATTCGAAATTTTAGGAATAAAAAACAAAAGACGGCGAAAATCGAGTTTCTCCGTCGCCCCTTCAAATCCGGGTAGTATCTTAGGAGTAAATTCGCATTTATTTATTTACTATTCATTAACGCCCTATCGGGCTTTTACAGAGGAAATTGACAATTTATGCATGTAAGTGTAACGTAATACATGGATAATAGAATTTTAATTTTAATTTCGTATTAATACTAATTATTCCTTTATTTTCGCGGCCGGCCTCTTAAATTCAGATATTCGAAATAAATTCGTAAAAATGTGATATATAAATTCGTAATAATGCGATAATCGAAATTTCGCCGACCCTAAATTCAAATATTTGATGTAAATTCGTAAAAATATGATATATTTCCGCGTAAATCGAATTTTCTTGGCAGATTGTCGTCGCGGCCGGCCTTTTAAATTCAGATATTTGAAGTAAATTCGTAAAAATACGTCGTATTTCCGCGTACACCGAAATTTTTCAGCCGATTTCCGTCAGCCGGCCCTTTTTTCGAATATCTTAATTTAAATTTGTAAAAATACGATATGTTTTGCGCAAATCGAGAATTCGCGGCCGATTTCCGTCGCCGCCGGCTCTTAAAATTCAGATATTCGAAATAAATTCGTAAAAATACCATATGTTTTTGCGTAAATCGAGATTTCGCGGCAGATTTCCGTCACAGCAGGCCATTTGAAATTCAAATATTCGAAATAAAATCGTAAAAATGGGATATATTTACACGTAAATCAAAATTTTGCAGCCGAGTTCGTCGCGGCCGACCCTTTAAATTCAGATATTTGGTATAAATTCGTAAAACTACGACATATTACACATTTCAAACTCGGAATATTCGAAATAAATTGGAAAAAATACGACATTCCAGTGTAAATCGAATCAGATTTACAAAATTATAACACTAATTAGGACGATGTATAACCACGTAAAAATACATTGTACGACTTTTTACCGCCACGGCTGTCTTTTAGATTCAGATTTACGAAATTTTATTTTATTATTTTATTTTTCGCAAACGAAAAAAATATCGTGCGCGTTCAAAAATAATTCCCTTTATTTATTTTTGCAAAAATTGATTTTTTTCGAATTACACGAATTAATTTTCGTGCGCGGACTAAAATGTATTTCGAATTTCGAATTAAAAAAACATTTTGTACGAAAAAAAATTTCTGTGGATATTTTTTTGGCGAAAATTTTGAATTATCTTGGTTTGAATTAACGGGGTTCTACTGTATATTTGTTTCAGGCTATGATCACTACCCACCATGAACCTTGCATATTTATTTGAATGTTATCAAAATATAAAATTGTGGAACAAGCGCACAGCTATCCCAATGATTTCTATATTAAACTAAATGTTCATTCATTATTATGTAGTTGTTTGTAGTTTTCCTCAATGTGCTTAAAGATACCTTTATTCTTCGTGTTTCTTGTAACAATTTATTATTTTTCCATTTATGTAAAATATTTAATTATGCACGTTGATCAAAAACATTCCTCATCTACTAACCAAATAGTTGAATGATTAAATATCTCATGAATGGAATAAAAAACCACAGCCGTTTAAGAAATATAGTTGGGCATATCAGTTGGGCATACAGGTGGGCATACGAGTATTTCAATCTTTATTTGCGATTTATATCAAAAACCCCTGTATTGATCTTATACATTCAGACTAATTTCGGCCAGGGATTTATTGTTTTATTTTCTCATTGTTTACATTATTCTGATGATTCATTTCCAGGTACCAAAATGGCGTATACTACATATTCAGCCTCGGATCTTGGATAGTTCTGAAATTGAAGAAAATCTCGATGATTCTGTTTTCCTTAAAAGACATCGTAAAATGGAATACCAAGAGAAGCAGGAATATAGGTAAGTCAAGGGTGACCCTAATTGTAGTACTTCATTTATTATAGCGTGAACTCTAAACTCATTACACTATTTGTAGTTAAATACTGCGGTATAGTAAGATTTATAATAATTCCATTAAAAAATAATTTTAATAAATGTGTGATTTATTTTTTATTTACATAAACAGTATTGTTTATTTACATATACAGTACAATAAGATACAGTTAAAGATATTTTTCGTTATTACATAGTTGTAGTACCTATTTTGTATGTTCATAAAATATCATTACGTAATTTCGCCTGAGATTGTTCTGAAAAGTTGACTAATGATTTTAAGTTAAAATCAATGAATTTAAATTTAAATTAATGTATAAATAGGTAATAGTTACAAAAGGAAGAAAGTGTGTGGAGAGAAAAAAATAAATTGAAATCAATAATTATAATATGCTCACGAATTGTAATTGACTGTTAATAATACATAGAAGTTTTGAAAAATGAAGAAAAAGTATTTATGAAATATGTCATGCTAAGAAATTTAATAAGTTAGTTTTGTATGTTAGAAAGATATCTAAATATAGTAATTTTTTGTAGTGGTTGTAAGTTGTGATTGCCCCAGTAATTACTGAGTTGTTTGCTGCATTGGTATTGTTGGCTTCAATATGAAAAAGTGTAGTATGCCTGGTACGCCTCGTTGGAACATTTAAACCAATGACGAATTGCAATTCGGGACTCTCTATTTTATTATTTAGCAGATTATGTAGAAACAACAGATCTGACAATGTGCGTCTTTTTGTAAACTTAACATATTATTTGTAGTTTTGTTGTATTTCTTGAGTAAATGTTTCGAAAATTAATTCTGTATACTTTCAAATCAATGTATACCTTATATTGAGGATTCCATATTGTGGAAGCATACTCCAGTGGACTTATGACCAATAGACCAATTCTAGAGTCTTAGCACTTTTGAAAACTTTGCATATTCTTAATAAGAAACGCATCCTGTAGGATTTTGATATAATGTGTTCATTGTGCTTATCAAAAATCAATTTGCTATCTAAGTAAACGCCGAGATCTTTACATTTAGAGGTGATTTTAAATGTTTTTTGTTAAGTAATGGGGCTCCAGAAAATAAGTATTAAGGCTGATAATTTTTTGGTTTCTCTTGAGGAACAAGAAATATTCTGCAAGAACTTATTTTAGCTTCCTGCACAGTTGGCCTAATTGGGCACATTGGTTTCTCACTCCTTCACTAGGAAGTTCAAATGTTGGTTTAAAGACATGCCACTTATTGCGTAATCGAATTGTTTTATTTGAAGTTTTTGGGTGCTCTTACCAAAACCGTGTATATCATACTAAGAACAATCGGAACCGCCCTATTACTTATATTCATTTTATCACTAAAACAAATTAACACTCACATAAACTTTTTTTCTCATATTGTACATGTTTCAGTTTTACATTCCTGGGATCAATTGGCATATAATTTTAAAAAATCAATAAAAAATACAATTTCCCAAATACATACAATAATAATATTTGTGATTACACAATATGGTATAATTTAACCTTTTTATTTAAATGTTAGGAAATCGGGGTAGCTCTAAAGACAACAAAGATAGATTCTTAAAAAATCAGTCGTCATGCCGATTCTGGGAATATAAAAAGTAACCTTGTATTACAAATCACAAATACTTGATCTCGTAACTCGTGTATTTGAGCAATTGTTTACAATTGTTATTATTTTATTTTATTATTTTGTTCAATTTTTTTTTATTTTATTTTAGCAATCTTTCCCTCTCTCTTTGCACCGTTGCTATGCTTCTTGTGCTATTCATAAAATCATCCAATAGGCGTTTGTTGTTTATATACAGGAATGTGGCACACTGAGGTTAAAGAGTTAATAAAATAGTCTTCACTACTAATAGTATTCCCAGGCATAGCTCGTATCCATGTCATCACGGAGCATTTCACTGGAATGTATGTTGTAACTTGTTTGTTGTATTATATGTATGTGGAATCGATACTAAATCAGCGAGTTAATACAAATATGATTTAAGATTTTCACGGCCAAAAGTATTTTTGTTAGTCTGTTAGTTAGTTATGTCGTGTTGCGCTAACTCCTTCTTTAGCCAATGTTTCGGACAGCATTGCAGTGTCCATCACCAGGGCAGATGTGTTATTACACATATTATATTACACACAATAACACATATGCCCTGATGATGGACACTGCAATGCTGTCCGAAACGTTGGCTAAAGAAGGAGTTAATTCAACACGGCATAACACCCCAAAAACAAATACCAAAAAAAAAGAGTTAATACAAGATTTTTTTTTACATGTTCTTATTTAATTGTTCAGTAGAAAATATTTGTCTTGATAAATATTAAAAATCTATGTTAGCTAATACAAGAAATTTATTTTTTTGCCTGTTCATATTTAATTGTTCAGTAGAAAATATTTTATTTTAACAACTTCAGTGGTAAAAACGGTCCACCATTTTCATATTCTATTTGAAATAACCACAAAATATTAATAAAAAAACTGTTTTGTTTGCTTTTCAATGATTTATTAATTAAAAATATTTTTTTACCCCGTGCTGACAGTTCAGATTCAGTGTTTCCAGTTTAGAAGTTCTCGGACGAAAACTTAGTACGTAGTAATGTTTATAATGGTAGTACCATATTGTGGAAAAACATTTTGAACAGCTTTAGGTCAATCGTTGATGACGTGCATACGATCTCTCCCTGGGACTTAATGCTCTGATTCTTCTAGTCCATCCAGTGGAAATACAATGCGATTTATACTAACAGTTGTGTCCATTATTTTTTTCTTTTCAGATTGTACTTAAAAGAACAACGGCGCCTAGAAAAACTCAAAGACCAGCAAGATAAGCAAAGACAAGACAGTCATTCCACAGTCAGTCACAGCCATTGAAATTATAACTACCTTACCTGTGACTTCATTTGGCGAACCCGTTCCATCTTTCAAACCATGGTGCGTAAACTAGGCGTTTTAATTCTTTTGCATTTTTGCTATATATGCGGTAAAAAAATATGTACACTTCTAAAATCTTATGTGCAGGGAAGTTCTTACTTTGTACATTCATTCATCTTTTGGCTGCCTCCATAGATAAGTTTGTGGGTCTGTATTTCGATTTGCTTTATGGCACTAGTATTATGATCCATATATGATACTCACATATCTTTTCATGTTTAATTTCTTCTATTGGTATCCATTCTTAAAGTTTTCAACTACTCTAAAAATATAAAATAACAGGTGTTTGATGCAACCGATTTAGGAGTGTGAAATTTAAGTACTAACACATTTACATTAATAAATAACTCTAGCCATAGAATAAAGAATAACACAAGAAGTGCCTCGTGTGCATGTTCCGTAATCCAAATATTTGTCTAATCGAGGCTTAAATTTCCAATACAAAACTGTGTTTACGAAATTCGAATGGGATGGAGATTTATTTATTAATAAATTCACGCCCGGCTGGGCTTTTACATGCTATTTTCTTTTTTTTTTACATATAACATCTAAATAAACACAATAATATAAAAAAAAAACCAAATCAAAGTAAAATCAAAAAACAAAATCAAAAAGAAAATAGAAGACATAATAAAACACAACCTCTTAAACAAAAACAATGTCAAAACGAAATAAAGTGGATACATGTGTACAATAATGTAGATCCATGAAGTCAGGCAAGTGTGACGGTGCGCTAGGCCATTGGGCTAAATAGAACATTTGTTTCTATTCGAATTTGTAGGGAAGATACTTCTAGTTTTCTTCTTTATTCTATGGTTCTAGCTCTGCAGACCCATATCATCAGGCATGCTGTGACATCTGTGCTCGGGAAATGAAACTTAACATGGGAGTCATTTTTAAAAGAAGAATATAATTTTTTTTAATTAAAAAACAAAAACAAACATTCCCGGAATGTGAATAACCTGACAATTAATTTTCTAAATGTAATCGGATTATGTGGTTCATCTTTTGATGATGATGAAGATTTTGATGAAATTCGCTTTTTTAGCATTCATGTTAACGCTTGTGCTGTGTGTAAACTGTTTTTGAAGTGTACATACATATTCAAATATATTGGAACATAAATCATAATGTGATTTCCAAAATGTTTGCACCTGTGTTTGCACCATGAATTTCTTTTTTTTAAAGCTATTATTTTTATCGAAAAATCGCTTTAGTTGCTTACATACAGCTCTCCTAAATCTGAATTTTGCAGTTTCAATTATTTATGATGACTTTATTTACAGAACATTTAATTTACCCTGAATTCCGAAGCAAAAGGGGAAGAAGAAGTCCAAGGGTCGCCGAATGGAAAAGGATGATTAACAATTCATTTTCAATGATCCTCCACCCGTTGTGAAGGATCATTACCACTTAATTTTGCATATATAACCTATGAAAATTTATTATGGGTTATAAAAGCAGCAAACAATTTATAGGTAAAGCTTTATAGCAAGTACATATAGGTAAATTATGTTTATTTAAATTATTTATATTATTTAATGTTTATATTATTTATTTAGAAAATATTTTTTGTTAATTTTTCCTGTATCATTGGTAGTTGCCACTACATTATATTTATAACCAGTGCATAGTATCTATACTAGATTTTCCAAAGAATAGTAAATCACTTACATTAAGTTTACTTAGAGATTGTACATAATATTACAAAATAAGATTTCGTTAAAACCATTCTTCTTGAATATCTTGAGAGCCCATTTATTTTTTCAAAATTTTTTTTTTAATGTACATATTTTCAGTCATCGCTTTACATATTTGCAATGAAACTTTAGAATATATTACATTATTAAAGGTAGAATGCATGTTGCATTGCATAGTGATTTATTTTTTAGGTATATACTTAAGTTAACACTAATATCATAATCACATCTTATAAGAAATAAGTGAATAGAGACAAATTTATTTTTTTACAATCAATATGTTTAAAAAATCACACGTTGTTTACAAAGTACTGTATTATTTAAGCATTGTTACATTTTTTCATAAGTGAATAGAGACAAATTTATTTTTTTACAATCAATATGTTTAAATAATCACACATTGTTTACAAAGTACTGTATTATTTAAGCATTGTTACATTTTTTCATAAGCGAATAGAGAAAATTTATTTTTTTACAATCAATATATTTAAATAATCACATATTGTTTATAAAGTACTGTATTATTTAAGCATTGTTACATTTTTTCATAAGCGAATAGAGACAAATTTATTTTTTTACAATCAATATGTTTAAATAATTACACATTGTTTACAAAGTACTGTATTATTTAAGCATTGTTACATTTTTTCATAAGTGAATAGAGATAAATTTATTTTTTTACAATCAATATGTTTAAATAATCACACATTGTTTACAAAGTACTGTATTATTTAAGCATTGTTACATTTTTTCATAAGCGAATAGAGAAAATTTATTTTTTTACAATCAATATATTTAAATAATCACATATTGTTTATAAAGTACTGTATTATTTAAGCATTGTTACATTTTTTCATAAGCGAATAGAGACAAATTTATTTTTTTACAATCAATATGTTTAAATAATTACACATTGTTTACAAAGTACTGTATTATTTAAGCATTGTTACATTTTTTCATAGTGAATAGAGATAAATTTATTTTTTTACAATCAATATGTTTAAATAATCACACATTGTTTATAAAGTACTGTATTATTTAAGCATTGTTACATTTTTTCATAAGCGAATAGAGAAAATTTATTTTTTTACAATCAATATATTTAAATAATCACACATTGTTTATAAAGAACTGTATTATTTAAGCATTGTTACATTTTTTCACATGTGAATAGAGATAAATTTATTTTTTTATAATCAATATGTTTAAATAATCACACATTGTTTATAAAGTACTGTATTATTTAAGCATTGTTATATTTTTTCACAATCAATATGTTTAAATAATCACACATTGTTTATAAAGTACTGTATTATTTAAGCATTGTTACATTTTTTCACAAGTGAATAGAGATAAATTTATATTTTTACAATCAATATGTTTAAATAATCACACATTGTTTATAAAGTACTGTATTATTTAAGCATTGTTACATTTTTTCAAAAGCGAATAGAGATAATTTTTTTTTTTTACAATCAATATGTTTAAATAATCACACATTGTTTACAAAGTACTTATTATTTAAGCATTGTTATATTTTTTTCATTACCGTTTGGAGTACAGTACCGTTTTACAGTAAGTTTTGACTAGATCAGGTATAATTTTCCCAATCAGTGTGTCCTTTGAACAAAATACGTTGGTGGTCTGCTGCAAAACTTCACAGATTAATCAAGTACACAGTGGTTCTGGTGTTATCACTGGCTAAAATCAATCACTATTAAATCACTGGCAAATTTAAAAAAAAAAATTATTATAATCAAAGAAATATAAATATGTATTTCACTTTCTAACTACATAAATATAAGCCATATAAAATTACAATACACATGACAATAATATCATTGTATTTGACTATCCTGGCTCTGTATTACGAAACCAGTTAAAAATGTTTTCGAATTTATTTTTGAGCATTTTTTTTCTTAATATTGTTTTAGTGCAAATTTTTTACTGATGATAAAAAGTCCATTTTAAATCACAGTAAAAGTATTGCTACTTATGTTTTTTTAAGACACTGTTTTTGTACAACATTCATACTTATGTATGTATATTATAATGTACGCATTATTTTTGTTATTAAACTTTTGTTGGCGGTTATTATGATATTATTTTTGTCATCAAACAAAAAACTACACAGGTAGTGCAATATTATTTAAGTTACCTACCTGCATTGTTTTCATTGTAAATTTTATTAACAAAATAATAATTAAACTATTGTTATTATTGGTTTGTGGCATAGACATCCAAATTGATAGACTAGCTTATCAGGGAAAAGGGAAGAACTAGGTGCTCGGAGGGGGCGTGACTGTCTTGCTTCCTGTAGTTTGTCAATAAATGAATCTGACAGTATACAGATAAGTTGCATTGTAATATCACCATTTTGTATGCGAAAGTAAACTCTGCTTACAAATTACTGGTCCTTTTTACAATGGTGCACAAATTGCTGGTTGCGTAAAAAATTTAACTATAAATCTCAAATTGGGTTCAGGCTTGTTTCCCAAACTGAATATTTTGTTACAGTACACTATTACTAATATGTTACAATTTACCCACTTCACTCATTTTTAGCGAAGCTAGGCAACCCGATTTGAAGGCGGTTTAGTTTTTTAACTATTTTTACGAACATTCAGCTCCCGCGCAGAAAAGTCTCACAACAGACTGCATTGCAAAACTGTTGTTTCAGTGTGCGCTCTTTGATGTTCAACGTACGACTGTTGTTGTAGATTATTCAAAGCATTCTCGAACCCTCCTGGTGCCAAAAATATGGTCACATAGTTTGTTTCCAGGTCATCGAAACGATACTCGGGTTTCGTGTTATGGCAAATCTATCAATTTGGATGTCTATGGTTTATGGCATTTATCATCCTATACTTTGAGTACATAACATCGCACCTATGTTTTATACATATTGATAATAGTTATACGTTTATTTAGTATTCTTTCGAGTCCCATCCAAAAACCTGGCAAGTTTCCTATTAGTGACGGTGGTGGATTATATTCAAAACATGCTATAAATTAAACCTTTAAGCCTGGGAAGGATATTACTAGCCAAAAACTTCATATTGCATTAGAGCCGAAAAAGAGAGAGAAAATAAACACTTTAAATATTAATTTATTTTATATTAATTATCCCGTGTTCTCTGCCATGTTTGAGTTACTACATTTCATGGACAATCAAATATGACGTTTTCCAAAAGTACCAACCTTATAAAATAAATTCTTGAAAAAATAAAAACAAACATATAAATAATACATTTTCTGTGATTGAAAGTATCGATTGTATATGAAATGTAGTATAAAATGAATCATGGCATTGGAACTTAGGCATGTGATGAAGACACTCTGGGATAATTTTTTTTCCGTTTATTGAAGGAATTAATGAATTCTGGTCTCTCCAATCAAAACGTGATCAGAGGAGACATCTAGTGAGAATACTAGGTAAATTGAGAGGTCAGGGGCGTGATAGTTTTTTTTGATCTACGCCAAAGGATGAAATGCCACCAATCAGAGGGGTCGGTGAAAGTTAACATTAGACAGGCAACACCCACCAGGTTGAGTTATTATCATGGGAAATAGTCTTTGGGTATTATTTTTATTTTTTTATTTTTATTTAGGAAGCAAACAGTCGTACAGTAAAAAATTATAACAATAAACATTCATATGTTCTAGACCAATTAAGTTCCATTAAATTAAATGTAGATTTAGTATTTTTTACCTACACAACATATTAAATGACAAAAAATAAACATAATAAAGAAATACATAAAATTAAAAACAAAAAGAAAAAATACAACTTTTCGCATAGCTATACTATTCATTATTATCTGACAAAATTGTGGCATCTCCAGATGTCGAAGTTAAGGTTATTTTAAAACAAGTGCTTAAATTTACAATGCAAGAAGAAAAAAACTAGGAACATGCCCTAGAACCCTCAGAGACCCCCGTGACATTATTGAGAATTCTCAGATCTAGTTCAGTGAAGTTACGTTATTTTGCGCGGCTGGGGCGGACAGGAAAAACCCCTAACAAAGTCAATAAAAAACTATTAAACTCCGCTAAACGATGTTACTGAGTGAGTAGGGAATGCGCTGCGAAATATAGTTACATAATTTTGTTAAGGATTTGGACGAATTAATTATGACTAGCGATTAATTGAAACAATGTCTAGCACAAAGATTTAAAAATATAAAAATTGTGCAATTCCGGACCGTGTCGATACTCTGAAAACCGGGATAAAATGTTCAGGCAGTCACGCCACCGAACTTAAGGTGTCAAGTTTCAATCTTTGAGACAAAGAGACTGACAGCTCAACAATTTATTGGTTTTGGGATGGTCGGATTTAATGTGACATATCTGAGAGCATATAATACATGTGTGTTTAAAGTGCGATTCTGTCCTTTAAATTGTCGGAATTCAGAAACATAAATTAAATTACTGATAAATGACGGGGCCGGGGTGTATTTGGTGAACGATTTCAGAAGGCGACGAGGAAAGGAGACCAGGTTGGGATATGGTTGTGAGGAGACGGTCAAGATCGGTGAGCGTTGGAAGACAGTGAAGGACAGTCAGCGTTGGAATACGGTTGAAAAAGTAGAACGGAGGTCAAAGTCGAATCGGGATTTAAAAGAATTACTTTGAATTTAAAAGAGAATAACGTTCGCGGTTAAAGTCAATTAGGGTAGAAATTGCAACAGCATGAGTAGGAGAAAGTTTCGGTATTTTGCTGCATGTGAGTGTGTTTGGTTTGTTATAATTATTTGGAATGCACTGTGATGATGAATTGGTAAGTTATATTATAATCTAATTACTAACCCTTATTTTCTGTGGATTTTTCAGAGGCGGTAACTGCTTTCCAATACGAGGTAAACAAAATAATTCAATTGTATTTGTCCTAAAACGGGAATCCTCCTAGTTGGGCAGTCAAAACATTTCTTAAATAATGTATTTAAATGTATAATCTTTTACTAAATAAAAAAAAAAAAAAAATAAAAAATAAAAAAAATAAAAAAAGTCAGAGTATTTAAATTGAATAAAATCACTTATCTCGGGGTTAGAAAAAAGAGGTTAAATAAATTAAAATATATTCAATACTCCCGAGAGGTAATTATATTAAAATCTTGAACAGAAGAATTTTTGAAAATATGTAAAGATTGAAGTCCGGACCTTTTAACAATAAGGAGTCATAAATTATAGATTGCGCTGAAGCCGACCGGGTACTTAACCATTTCAAAACTAAGAATAAGGGTGGCGTTCATTTTTTTCAGGAAGAGACCCTGGCATCCAAATTGTTACTTACTGTACTGCAAGTACACCATTATTTCAATTATTAGAGCTACGTACATATACCTATGTACTTCTAATATCTACTTCCGACTTCATTTTACGAACTTTGTGAAGGCTACGGTGTATTCTATTCGAGAGAATACATCTGTCTGGCTTCCCTATTCTTTTAATTGAGATTGTCATTCACATGAGTTTAGCTAGTGACGGAGTATACGACTTTTCCGTGGGCTATCCTATCTTACCGAAGTGACAAAAGCGATGGAAACAAAATCGGTGGACCGGCTTTCCTAATTGGTAGTCTTAGTGTTAGCAGAATCGGAAACCTGGGTACCGGAAGAGTTGAAGTTGGTGGATTTATCCCATTAAAGCATTGGTTTCTGTCGAAGGTGTTGGAGAACCAGCCTAAGATGGTCTCCCTGGAGTAGACCCCTGTTCCGATTACTTTCAGCCGGTGAGAGGACGTTTTCACGGAGTTCCAATCGAAGGAAACGAAGGTTGCCTATGGGTTTTTCCTACTCGAGTTAGCATGATAGACGAAGGAACAAAGCGGATAATGGGTATGCTATCCTTTGCTGACATATGGGGGTGATTTTCTCGTTGGCAGAACGAAGGGATCGTGACGAATATGAAGTTACTGTCACATCCAGGAAATATTTACCCACACTATAGGAGGAGAAGTCATCCAGAATTAGGTTAGAAATGGACTCTGACCAAAAACGTTTGAGGTGACGGAGATCGGATAATTCACGACCTGATGACTTCTATATCCCTGATCTTCACCGCCGGAAGTCGAGGACATCATTTTCTACCATACTCCGATATTTGAAGCGAACGAGAGGTAACAAATGATAGAGCGAGTGACCATGACTTGTAAGTGGAGTATTATCTTCCGTCGCGGTATCATTCGTAATGTCGGGAGATGTCTTCACTCAAATTAAATATCGCTATGACTATTGTGACTGCGGACGAAAGACTGAAGTATGTTCTGTATTGCACATATAATATACATATTATTTACCTCTACTGGGATGAGAAGCTGTGTAGGCAGAAGCCAGGAGCTAGCGGAGTATCGTAACTGCAGAGGCGAAGGCGAACAAAACTGAAGCCTAATCTAACTTATGCTTACAAGCGAAAACCAGAGGGGTGTTCACGGGACTCCCGAACTCCTGACATTGCCGACTGCAAACCACTTCGGTACATGTTTATGTTTGAGGTTAGTGGAGTGGACTCCTAACTTTCGGCATGCTGGCAGAACCTTTCTCATCATTGATTTGGGGGAGGTTGCCGCGACCTAAACTTGCGCTACCCACATACCTCAAATAGTTCCTGACATCAGGCTATTATGCCCATCGAACCGGAGCAGCTCCTTGTAGCTGACGTTACAAGATGAATCTTCATCAATCATCAACATCATCATAATCATTTACCACCAAGGACCTACATATCAGAACTCAAAGGAATTCACCACCCTCCGGCAGGAGGCAAAACATGTCATTATTTCACCTGTCGCTGAGCGATATTCAATTAATTTCTGGAGGAGTTGGGGTTGGACCGTTATCTTGGTTGGCTACTCTCGAGCTGATCACGTTGGCGGGTGGGATTCGGAAGGTGACCAACCGGAAGCTACACATGTTTTGTCTCTAGCCATTCCTAAAAATACCTGCTCGTAGAAATAACCCACAAAATTAACAATCCATAGTCAAACCATTAACCTAAATTCGGTGCATCTTGAATTGAATTGATTTAGAGAGAATTTCATGTACTTGTATGTTATTGTCCCATTGTATTAGCACTTCATAGACTGCGGTAACCAGAGACATGTTGGCGAACTAACGAGGTAGGGAAAGGTAGCTAAATTCAAGGCAATTGGTCATTGTCTCATTTTAAAACCATACAGAATGTAACATGCCTTCATCTAAAAGAACCATAGTTACCACAACCACAAAATAGATGTTTCAATGAATTAATCACTGTCGAAACAAAAAAATGACACAACGTGACATATTAATTCGTTAATATTGAAGGTTTTTTTTTTTTTTTTTTTTTTCGGAATAACTTTATTGAGTAAAACCTCAAATTGTAATATTTAAATATTGAAGACAATATTAGTGATTTCTAAACGAAAATCTGAAACAGAGGTGAAAAAATGAAGACAATGTTAGTAGTTCTTATTCGAAGTATGATACAGTTAAAAGTGACCGAGGAGAATAGGGTCCCATTAGCGCAGTTGGTAGAGCACTGTCCCGGAAAGACAGGGGTCCTGGGTTCGAGTCCCAGATGTGACCGTTTCCTTTTCTGATTTTTCTGTTTCAGATTTTCGTTTAGAAATCACTAATATTGTCTTCAATATTTAAATATTACAATTTGAGGTTTTACTCAATAAAGTTATTCCGAAAAATAAATATTCATTCTAGACTTGCAGAAAAGTCAACAGATGTCGCACATTAAATAAAAAAAAAAAAATAAGATAGGTTTATCTAAAAGACGCTGTCTGGATTGCATTTAGTTCGGGTTGAATCTTGCGATCATACATAAAGATAGTTGCCAATAAAAATGTGCGGTGAAAAAATGAAGACAATGTTAGTAGTTCTTATTCGAAGTATGATACAGTTAAAAGTGACCGAGGAGAATAGGGTCCCATTAGCGCAGTTGGTAGAGCACTGTCCCGGAAAGACAGGGGTCCTGGGTTCGAGTCCCAGATGTGACCGTTTCCTTTTCTGATTTTTCTGTTTCAGATTTTCGTTTAGAAATCACTAATATTGTCTTCAATATTTTAATATTGAAGGGTTGACATACCGCGAGAAAGCTAAACGCGAAGATCGGCTTTGAAAAACTGTAAAGCGTAGATCGCAGAAAGTACAGAGAGAGAAAATACTCCTTTTTGATGTATGGGGGGGATTCATTACAATGGAGGCCGTGACCAGGAGGCTACTCTACTTTCAAATCATTTAGAATTTATTTACTATGTAAAATTTAGAGGATCATTACACGCATAAGAGAATTTATTTTAACACAATTTAAATATAAAGTTTATATTTTTTCATTTCTCCCAACATGAACAGTCATTTTTAGTAATAGAAAACTTGAAACCAAGAATTTAAAAAAATAAATATTTCTTATTAAATGTGAAACGGAATTCGGCAACTTTATATATTTTTTTCTATAATGCGGAGATATGTGATTTGTTCGTAACAAAGACAAATAGTCGATTTTCTAATTGAATCCCTGGGTTTCAAACTGGCGGAATTTTTCTGTTAAACATTAATTATATATTTTTTGTATTGCATAAAAAGTGAAGTGACAGTTTTCTTGCTAATAAGGAACTGAAGTGAAAACTATTATGGCTTAAAAAATATATTCATTTAGATCAGAGGTTTCCAAACTTTTTTGCCCCGTAGACCACTTGCCAAATTTTTTTTTTCCACCTGCCGAATATTGAATTTTCCTAAAACTATTAACATCCCATGTGATAATCATTTATTTTTTTCGTAAAAAGATTCCCTTCCTTTGCCTGCCCTACAACTGGGTGGCGATATAGTTCCTCTGTTTTTGCATTGTGCAGACAGGGGCGCCCTTGTGAGAGGTATTACACCAAATGAAAATGGAGCAGGATAAGCAACGGGAATTTCTTTCTGTAGCTGGCCCTACAGAACTGCCCCTTAAGTTCTTTGTTAGCGCTTATTCCGATCAGTTCTTCTTGTCATATGATATCCGATTCTTCAACATTCCATTTCCACAGTCAAAATGTCCTCAAACGTAGTTTTGAAGTCTCTGTGAAGTACATCTAAATTTTGAACATCATTATTACCCTGGACGTTTTTTAAAAACAAGTTGGGGAACTAGGAAAATTCGCGGCTTCCAATGTGCAATATTTTGGTTCAATAGAGACATGTTGGCGAACTAACGAGGTAGGGAAAGGTAGCTAAATTCAAGGCAATTGATTTTTCTTTTTTTCTCGTCAGAATTAATATTCTGACGAGAAAAAGAACGTAGACTCTATTTATATACCTCAATAAACAACTTTACCATATATAATCATACAAATATCAAATAAGTAATTTCTCAGTCTATTATTAGTATTACTTAAACTGTGTTATAAACTAGTGTCCGCTCTTATGTACCCCCATTTGAATCTCGTGGACACCCAAATTTTTTTCTCGCTGACATACACCCCCAGCAAGCCGATATCGACACCTGGGGGTCCATATAGACCACTTTGGGAACCTCTGATTTAGATCAACCAACGCTGATTCTGAATATATAAGTTTTATTATATACTGTTTAAGTAGAATTTATAAATCGTCATTTTAAAATGAATAAAACACCATATCATTAAAGCACGCCATTTGAATGGTACGACTAATCTGCTGATTAATCTACATCAGTAATAATTTAATGCATAGATAAATATCTATGTTTTAAAACACACACATCACGGTTGCCACTTCGTGGAGTATTCCCCAAATTCCAGGGAATTCAAGAATTTGCTTTTTAATTATTGAAGACAATATGTAGTAGCAATTCCTAAACGAATATTTGAAACAGAAAAATCAGAAAAAGAAACGGTCACATCTAGGACTCGAACCCAGGACCCGACCCGAGGTCAAAAGGTAAAATTAAATGACACACTAAGTGGAGATGAAATTTTGGAATTTGGAATTCCGCAGAGGACTGTCCTTAGACCAATTTTATTTATAAATTAAATTAAGCAAATGTTTAAAATATCACTTCATGGTAAACTCATATCTTTTGCTGACGACACTGCAAATATGATTGATGAAAGACGAGAGATTCTTTTCAGCTTCTTTGGATGGTTTTTAAACATAAATTTAGTTTATAATAAATGTTCCTGGATGTTCGCGTTCACAAATGAATGATATTAGTGTTATGTTATCCCGTAGTGTTAATATAATATAAGTGGAATTTTTTAAGATAAAATGGATAAGAACACAAACATTGGGTTACTACCACCAATGTATTGAGCATTGATTTATCATTAATATAGAAGATAATACTAATAACTTTAAACGAAACATGAAACAGAACAAGACACAGAAAAATAAAAAGGTAACGGTCTCGACTGGGAATCGCACCCAGGAATTCTTTCTTATCACAACAACGTAGTGTGATTTAATTAGACCCTGCGCAAAAATACATAAGCACAAAACACAATACAATAAATTAATAACACAATACATTAAAAATTAAGTAAATTTTAAATAAATAAAAAAATTTATTTAGTACAAATTTAGGGTATTTTTTTATATCAAAATTTCATTGTCAAATTAATTTCTTATTCATTATTAATTTTTAACATTAGAATTTGTGATTCTCGCCCAAAACATATAGCCATACAAATTCCATACACTGAAGTCTACACAGAATTGTCGATATAACTACAGTGGGGTTATTGTCAATGCTTTTACTTAAATTTGAAATGGGTTTCTGTTTACTCATTTTTACAAAAAAAAAATATATATATATATATTAAACTGGCATGTAGGTGAGTTTAGTCGCAGTCACACTAGTTATTTTACTGCTTTGAATTTAACAAAACTTGGGAAATACTACAATGTAAATTAAAACAATCGATAAAACGAAAACACAAATCATCTCAAAAACTCAGATCAACATACCTAACTACATAATTCCAAACTGTATAGCGACCTCTCCCTATTATTATCAAAGTACACATGTAACAGAAAGAGATATTTAATTATTACATTGTACAAACTTAACACAGAGTACATTTGACATCAAATTTCGTTCGAACAATCATGGAACGTATATACAGTAAAGCTGTTAAATCATTTTTCAAGAATGATTTATTAATTCTGATAGTAAAAACATAGATATATAAGTATATTCAGAATCGGTGTTTTTTGATCTATTTGATATATTTTCATCTAATAAAACTAAATATAAATTACTCAAATTTCCTATTAGAGCAGTCCGCTCCGGGCGCCGAATTTCCAAGGCGCCAAGGTGCTGATGATACCTAAACTAACACACCACCCTTAAGATTGTCGTTCATTAAAATTGCACTACACAAAAAACAAATCATCCAAATATTATTGATTACGATGATCGCTTATCTACTACCTAAGGCCTAGGCATTTACTGGTTTCGACAAGGTGTGCTAAAATTTTACACGAACCAGGCGCCATTTGGCTCAGGGCCGGCCCTGATTCGACAAATAATAATATTAACGCCTTTTGGCTTTCACATAATATAACTTAAATCATAAGACATAAACCATAATTTAAGAAATACAAATCGCGTAAGTAATAAAGCTTGAAAATATATATAGCTTGTAAAACAACAAAGGATACTGTAAAATAGAAGAACCCGAGGAGAAGACATGATCGAGGCGGTGATGGATTATTTTGTTAAAAATGAGTTAGACTTAAAAAAGCTTTTATCAGTAACTACCGATGGAGCACCAGCAAAGGTTGGGGCCAAAAAAGGACTAGTTCACCTATAGAGAACCATTGCAAAATGTAATGAAAATTTGATTCCCTACCACTGTATCATTCATCAAACTGTGCTTTGCTGCAAACTCAATCCTAATCTCGAGAGAATAATGCAAGAAGTGATGAAAATAATTAACTTCCTTCGTGCAAAATCAGCACTGAAACATCGTGAATTGAAAATATTTCTTGACGAAGTGGATGCTCACTATGACAATCTGTTGTTGCATAATAATGTTAAGCAAAGGCTGCGTTTTACAACGATACTTCACCATTTTAGAAGACTTGAAGACATTTTTTTTCAACATTGATCAGACGTCAGCAAATGCCTACTTGAGTTTTCTTAGCGATTAAGAAAATGTAACTTCCATTGCTTTTTTTTAAAAACAAATCAATGATCTGAACCTAAAATTTCAAGGCCAAGGTAAGCTTGTATGGGAGCTCCTGAGAGAAGTAAAAATCTTTTTGCGAAAACTCGATCTTGATAATGAACGCCTGTACATTCCTAATTTTCAAAAAATCAGCAGTGACACCGAGCTTGACGTCGGCCAATACAAGACGTTCAGGATCATCAGAATTTGAAAACAGATTTTAAGAAAATAGAGAATGTCGTCGAAATTTACTCACTGCATCCCGGTGACGAATGGAGCAATCAAGCTGCAAATATTTTCGGGAGTAATAAAGCTGCTCTGTAGATGGAAATGATCGGTTTCCAAGAAAATGCAGTTTTAAAACACCAAAAACAGGAAGTTTCTTGTCAAGAGTTTTGGATAAAATTTGTTGGTGGTAATAAAAACCCAGAATTAAAAGAAATAGCCTTGAAACAATTGTTTGGGTCAACGTATGTTTGTGAAGCAGCATTTTCCAAGATGAACTTCATTAAAAATAAATTCCGGAGCAGACTTACCGATGAACATCTCCAAGATTTAATGATAATAGCCTGCTCAAACTTTAGTCCAAACTTCGGACGGATAGTCCAAAGCAAAACGTGTAATTTTTCTCATTAAACTTCTTTTTATTCATAACATTTGGTTATTATTTAATAAAATAATGTTCCGGAACCCATTTCTTTTATTCGTTCATATTGTATCTAATTGTATCTCCACATATTTGAATAGTACACTTTATTATTTCAATTGTTAAGCCGGGAGGGGGGGGGGGTTGTTAGGGTTTTTCCCTTCCGGACCGCGACCGGAGGTAAAAATCTTCTTAATTTTTCTTATTTAATTAATGGTGCTAATCTTCTTTGAGTTTCACAGATTCGAGATCTCAGTGTCTCCACGAGAGTCTGCAGTTTAACTTACATATCGATGAAACTACAAGCGATGCAATGAGGATGCTCGGTATATGTACAAATGTAAAATGTACATACTTACTTTATATTTCAAACTTTGCTTTATTTACAATATCGGGTGTTATTATTTGGATTTGATGTTGATTTCAATATAAGCATTTGATTTTATTTTTGTATATAGTTTTGCTATTATGTTACACATGCATACATAAATTGTCATTTCCTCTGTAAAAGCCCGGTAGGGAGTTAATGAATAATAAATAAATAAATTTTGGGCAAAATTGTGCTGCGTAGACTCGCACACAGGTTACCACTGTGGTATACAAATTATATCAAAATAATTTATGCTTTTTGTTTTTTTTTTTAATATTTAGCCTGTCGTCCAACGGGTTGGTAAGCAATAGACATAAAGCGAATTAGACATACAGAAAATTAAGTAATAAAATTTTAATTATTATTTATTTTTATATCTTAATGTGTAGTCGAGTAATACTCGGAAATACTGACTCTAAAGTGTTTTTTTTTTTATTAGCCTAACCAAACCTATCCTAATACAAAAAAAGTTGTTTTAATGCAATAATAAAGACTATATCGACGAATAATAAGTTAAGCGACACATTATGGTACGTATACATTTGCAAACCGAAACGCCAACCGAGCCACGAATTACGGGAAAGGAACGAAGCAATTGCAAGCGGAGTTTCGCGCTATTTGCGGTTGCTTTATTCCTTTCCCATAAGTTGAGGTTCAGTTCAGCAGTTTGGCTCAAGTATGTATACGTGGTATTACACCATACGCATCGTGGCTTAGCCTATTTCAGCATATGGCTCTCCATACATTACCAATGGGAATGTACAGCGAGCGATATGCCGAAATAGGCCAAACCTCGAAAATATAGCGTGGTCTGTCGGGTTTAACCATGGTTTGACACTGTGAGGTGGCCAAATAATAATAGTACCTACCCAGTAATAAATATTATGATTATGACAGCTGTAGCAACATTGACATATATATTTATTATTGCCAAGGCTAAAAAATTATATTTTTGTGCTTCTAGCAGTTCTAGCCGCTCATATTAAATTTGACACTTTCTTAACCTCCAATAGTTGACACCGCTAACAATTTGGGATATTTAGTATTCACTCGCGCTCGTAAGTTCATTCGGTGTCACGAATCATGAATAATAGTCCAGTCAGCCTGTGTCGTAGAACACCATTTAGACAAACTAAATAGTATAAAGCTAATTTTTTCCCCATCGACTACTACCATTTAGACAAGTGTTTAGAAAAAAGTCCCCGCCCCTACCCCCCTTGCTTCCCCCCCTGTGCCCCCCCAAACATGAAAAGTGTAAGGGTTTCGTAAATCGCGTCTATCTCAATTATTAAACAACATATTGGATTGGATTTTTTTTTATTCTCTTTGCTGTAACATTTTCTACAAAAAAAGTTGAGTTAACTTTCGTCGTAACTTTTACCGTTTGTTTGTAATTCGTATGATAAGGTAAAAATTTGTATATTTTTTGGCACATAATTTTATATTTTGTCACAGAACTTTTCAGGCCGACATTTTTCATGAAAAAATATTTCCTACAAAAGTTTTAGCCCTTGTTATTACCTTTAAAATGATATATTTTAATGTGTACTTTATGGCTAGAAAACGCCAAATATCAACCGTGAAAGTCGGGATGTGACATCAGAGTGTACTGGCCTTGAGGAGTTAATTGTTTGGATATGATATTCATATCCAAACAATTAACAAACAAACAACTGTTGAAGACGCCATGAGAGAGTGTAAAACAAATGAAATAATGACAAGACTAGAAGAAGTGTATGAAGATTTGGTTAAAACTAGTAGAACTTCAAAACTGTGGCTACAAGAGTTTAAATTGGTGAATTTGGCTCTAGACTTTATTCTGGCAGAGAGAATCGGCGATTGGAATTTGCACATTAATACAGTCAAGCAAATGATACCGTATTTCCATGCTGCTGGACATTTGCTCTACGCCAAATCCGCACACATATACTTACAACAAATGTTGAGTCTACAATCGAAGATGTCAAATGAAGACTTCGAAAGGTTCGTCAATAAAGGTTTTTTTACAGTTCGGCGTACAGATGGATTTTTTACCGGTATCTGGACGGACATGACCATAGAGCAGACATTAATGCGATCATCAAAATCCATAGGTGGCCTTACTCATGGACGAGGATTAAGCGAGAGGACGCTAACCAAGTTCATTGCTTGCGCTCCTGCATCCCTACAAATTTGTGAGGCTTTCGAGAAGTTCTCTGGCTGCTTGACTCAGTTTAACGAACAGCACACTGAACTTAGATGCAGTAGAAGAGAAAGGGACTTGCAAGATATTAATAAATTTCTCGGGTGGCTGCGTATCCATAATCCTTTCCGACAGAGCAACGATTTAATTTCTTTATCCTCTGGTCTAGTAGTGACAAGTTCGGGTGTAAACTGCGATAAAGCGTATGATGTAGGAATGAAATGCTTGAAAGACATCGAAGGAAATAATTTTGCAGATGTTAAATTGAAAAGAAAAAATAAAGTTAAAACTATAGGCTCCGTAGTAAGTGGTATAAATGTGAGATCTGAAGAAGTGCCAATTAATCCTGATCAGCTGTTTAATAGGGTTATATGTATGTCTCAAGGAACAAATAATCTCAAACAATACTTCAACTATGAACTTAGCCCATACCCTTTGTCTTTATTTGAAAACAATAAAATGATAAGAAAGGGAACTAAATCAAGTCTTATGAAAATATTTGAAAAGTGGACAGTTAGCAACGAAGTTTTTAAAAATTTGCCCCCAAAAATATATGTAGTAGATGGAGGGTATCTTTTGCACAGTGTTATTTGGCCTGACAAAGTAACATATAGCAGCATCATAGAGAAGTATGTTGATACTGTAATGAAACGGTATTTGAAAGATTGTCATGTTGTGTTCGATGGGTATCCTGACTATCCCACCACAAAAGGGGTCGAACATATGCGGAGAAGTAAAAAAACATCTCTAGAAATGAAATTCAACGTTAATATGGAATGCTCTGTGAAGCAAAATGAATTTTTGGCAAATCCAAAAAACAAAAGCCAGCTTATTGAACAGCTCTCTCAGAAGCTTAATGAAGCAAACATTCCAACCATTGTGGCGGAGGAAGATGCAGATACTAAAGTGGTCGGAAGAGCAATAGATGTCTCCCAGATTCAAAGTGGGAGGCCTGTAGTTGTTGTCGGACAGGATACTGATCTTTTCGTTCTATTGTTAGGGCTACCACAGTGTCAAAATGTGCAACTACTCTTTCACAAACCCTCTGGCACACCATCAACGTATGACATCAGCAAGATTCGTGAAGAGATTGGTGATATGAAGGATGTGGTATTATTTTTGCATGCTATCACAGGATGTGATACCACATCTTATTTATTCGGCAAAGGCAAAATTAACGCGTACAAATTGCTAAGTTCATCAAATGATCTCCGCACAAAAGTTTTACAGTTTTATGAAAAACAGGCAGACAAAAATATTCTCAAAGAGGTAGGAGAGGCTTTTGTCTTGAAACTATATGGATGCACAAGGTCTGCAAGTCTGAATGACAGTAGATATTCAATGTACCTTAAAGCTGTTGCAAAAATGTCATTAAAATCCAAATTTAAAATGGCGTCCCTCCCTCCAACATCTGATGCTGCTGAACAACACGCCTATCGAACATACTATCAGATTCAAAAATGGATTGGAGATAAGGAAATCAGCGCTACGGACTGGGGATGGATTTTAACAGACAACATGCTGTACCCAGTGCACTCAAAAAAACCACCGGCACCTGAAGAAGTTATAAACTTAGTTTCCTGCAACTGCAAAAAGGCTTGCAAAAATAATTGTAGCTGCTTTAAAGCATCACTTGATTGCACAGAAATGTGCGGGAGCTGTGGTGGATCATGCAGCAATGTAACTTTGGTTGAAGTCGAGGAAAATGAAGAACCTCTCATGGAAGTTTAGGATATGATCAAATTAAGATACCGCAATTATTTTGTTCTAAAATAACATCTTTAAAAAATATTACATGCATTTTCAAACCAAAAACTATTTAAAATACCTATTTTCGCTGTATACAAGGACTTATTATTATTTGAAACAAATTTAAAAAGTGGGGAATTTAGGTTTCACCGAGACTCGATTAGTTTTATTTATGGAAAATGCAATAGTGTACCTTGAAGATAAAAAACACTATCACTATACAACAATATCTGCATTGCAACGCCGCGCCGGCCGGCCCCACCTTGACCGAACCCGCCATGATAATCTCGCTGGATCTCCAACAAAGTAAGTACTATTTTATATCATTTTAAAGGTAATAATAGGGGCTACAACTTTTGTAGGAAATATTTTTTCATAAAATGTCGGCCTGAAAAGTTCTGTGACAAAATGTAAAATTATGTGCCAAAAAATATACAAATTTTTACTTTATCATACGAATTACAAACAAACGGTAAAAGTTACGACGAAAGTTAACTGAACTTTTTTTGTAGAAAACGTTACAGCAAAGAGAATAAAAAAAATTGCAATCCGATATGTTGTTTAGTAATTGAGATAGACGCGATTTACGAAACCCTTACACTTTTCATGTTTGGGGGGGCACAGGGGGGGAGGCAAGAGGGGTAGGGGCGGGGACTTTTTGTTAAACACTTGTCTAGATGATAGTAGTCGATGGGGAAAAAATTAGCTTTATACTATTTAGTTACATATAAAAACACAGGCTGACTGGACTATAAGTACAAGTGAATTATGGTTTTGAGTTCGGTAGTTCGTGACTTTACTTATTTCGGGCTTCGTGTGCATTTTGACATTCTGGGATAGTCTTGTTTTATGGAAAGATTGAATAACTTTTATATTAGTTTGTTAAAGTGTCAAAACAGTCGGGATAGTAGTTTTATGAATTAACCGAACTCTTTCGACTTATTTAAGGTATGTCAATTTATTATTCGTATTAGTTTATTTTGGTTGTTAATGCATTCAATATATTTTTAACTAAGACTTAATCTGCAATTGTGCCGACATTACAAAATTGCTATTTCGATATCCTACTGCACACAGAACATAACTTAAATTTGATATGTTAACACAAGATCACGAGCTGTACTGTCTTACTTTTTCCATGTACGGTTGTAGAATAATTGCCCGCATATTACTGCACATAGTGTACAAATGATAAGTTGTCTCTCGGATACTGTTTTTATTAATTATTTAATGAGCTCATTTAGTTTCCATTACCATTTTCAGACAGTATTTAATTTAAGTTTATATTCCTTGTCAATGGAGCACAACTAATCGAACCCGAAACCACCTGCCAAAACTCAAAACCCTTCCTGCTATGACACAGTGGTTGTCCCATATCTGTAAGGTTAAATAGCAAATTAGAGCTTTAAAATTGTACCTACTTTATTAACATATTAAGAATTTCATTGTGCCTTTATGAACCACTAACAATAAATTAACATTTGTACAGATCTCGACATATATCCAGAAAAAACATCAAAAATGGCTGAAGTAAATTTTGATGCTTGGGATTATGTAATAATGATCCTAATGATCATTATTTCCATTTCAATTGGAGTCTACTATCGATTTACTGGAGGCAAACAGAAAACTACTCAGGTAACTTATCTTTAATTTTTTTTATGCGAGTACAGCGTTAGATTCCCATCCTTCTGGAGCCTCTGAGACTATGCCATCCCCAATTTGGGAATGTTTTGGGACTGAAAGTAGTAGAGAGGGAATGATATGGGGAAGAGGAAGGTTGGCAAGTACCTTGCTATTCAGATCTGGTCACCAAACATGACTAAAGTCATTTTAAGCATCGTTTCGATTCTGAATGTTGGTTTTGTTATTAACCCTTTTACTGCTGAATCTCAATCTGATTCCCCGTTCGGAGTTGTAATTGTATTTATATGATATCAAACATCACAAATGCTTTGTTCAATTTGGGAGGCGGGTTCGTACCGCCGCCCCGGGAACCATTTATTGGATAACCAACATCCCTGCCATATATCACCTCAAGGGGTTCGCTACGTTTGATGATTTAGCAAGGGTGCCCGTGTTCATCGTTTAGGATGCGCCTGCCCACCACCTGTGTGGCATTCCAGATCGGGAGAGGCTGGTTTGGGGAGACCCTCTTGACCTATCCACTGCAGCGGGAGAAATATATATATATGTCAATCCTGGACCACTGATCCCTAGATGCCTACCCACCCCTCATACCTTTTTCCTTCCCAGAACTTCCTTCTCTTCAAGCAGCATTCCCAAAGATGCCCTTAGAAAAAATATCTGTGTGGGGAAATTATAACCACACTTAAATCATTTTTAAAAACTATATGTGTATACTTAATTGCCGAAACAATACAATATTTGCAGCTAATGGGTTAAAAACCTTTGATTTCAAGTCTTCGGCATTGTGTATTTACAAAAATTCTTTCTGCATGCAAAACAGCAAACTGTTGAAAATATATAAAACATTATTGCTTAGTTGTTAATTTTGTAAGTTGTATGATAATTTTTTTAAAAGTGTGTCGTTATAATTTATTTTCAACATAGGAAAGCAGTTTTGAAATTCAACAGGTATTTTAAAAATGTATGTTTTTAACAGGAGTATTTAATGGCTGATAAGAACATGTCTTTTCTGCCGGTGAGTTTCTCTTTGATGGCCTCGTTCATGTCGGCTATCACGCTCTTGGGAGTGTCTACGGAGAACTACAGCTACGGGACTCAGTTTGTTGTGATCAACATTTCTTATGGGATTGCCACCCCCATTGCAGCTTATTTATACCTACCAGTATTCTTCAAACTTCAGAAAATAAGCGCTTACGAGGTTTGTATGCCAATACTACATTACAGATATGAAGTTATTGAACACATTCACCTGATCACTTACTGTATTAAATACTGCGCAATCTGGTGCTGTAATTTTCTGTTAAGGCGATGCACTACGTCGTGTAATATTTTAAATTGAGCCGCTATCAATAACAACCCTTACGTAGACTGCGATAAGGTTTAAATTCCGGCTTAACACCATCCGCCTGTTTTGATTTCTGCAAGAAAAAAACATCTCCAAAAAGTGCCTTTTATTTTATTTTGTGGATGTTCGATTATTTTATAAATAACTTAATTTGCCACATTATACAATAAAATCATAACCGAAAATGGGTTCGTAAGTAGGAGATTTTGAACTTTAAAGCAGTTTTCATGGGCCTTATAAATTATTTTTTTCTGGGCTTATAAAAAGACTTAATAAAAAATACTCGATATGTATTCTACTCGCAGTATTTAATTAAAACATCTGAAACATTTTTAGGCGACCAAATTTTCAAACCAAAAACACATGATTTTGCATTACTACGTATGGCATCATATTTTATTAATGGGTAGTAGGTACTTTATCCCTTGTATGATTTTTCATACAATCAGTTCCAATTTTGAAAATGACATTTAAATTCAAAACAAAATTGAACCAGATTTCATGCAGGACTAACGCAGAGCACAGAAACTGAAATTACTATTTTTTTATGTACGATTAATAATTATAATAACAACAGTTAAATTATTATTGACTGTCTCTAGCAAAGTCATGTTTTAACTCCACCGTTTCGCATTTTGTCTGACTGCAAATTTCTTTGTTCATCCCGTTTCTGGTTCGAGATGTGGCCATTATATTGGTTCAATAAAGATTCTCTTTTCTAATGAGAAATCTTTGTGTTTATTCCTTTTATTTTCAATATTATGTTACCTACCTGCCTGAAAATTATTTGAAACAAGAGTTGTCATTGAAATAGTGACCTTTTTTTAACAAATTGTACAATTACTTATTTTATTAATGTGAAACCCCACAAGAGTCCTAACTGCTCCCAACTGTCTTCAAAGCCGTGACACTATGGCATTCCTAATTGGGGTATGTTGTGACGCTGGAGGTAATTGGGTGAGGAAGGAGATGTGTAAGAGGAAGGTGGGGAAGTTGGATTTTAAATAAAAAAGTTGCATAAAATGTATGGTATGCAATTCAGTGGGTAGGTATTTAAGTACCTACTTACAAAACTTATGATTTCAGGGAAAATTTTGGTTTTCATTTGTTAAATAAGAGAAAATTGGAAAAATACTTTTTTGGATAAGAGGTCTACTGTTCACATAACTATTTATATACATCATGTAGTTGAAAGTACCGTGATCATCTCTTATAAGAGACTATGTAAACTTACAGCGCTCCCTCACGGGTCGGTATGGAATCAACATAAACCGGATGCAGTAAGAATGCGTGATAACTAAGTTTGCAACCCTGACGGACAATACGGCATTTCAAAAATATTTCGAAACTGAAAAAATTTTATTTTTTTTTGAGCACTGTATAGAAATTGGAGTCATCTATTCAAAAACAGGGAAAACTGTTTGCTGTGTACATTTGTTTGGCTCAGTGAATATCACAGTTACGAAGACGCTGGCACTTTTTAAATAATTCCAATTTATTAAAATATATTTCTTCAAATTGGCTACATTATGGCCAGCGTAAGCTCTGGAGTTTTGCAAATTGGCCAAAATGTGGCCAAATAAGCTTCAATGGATAACATAAATATTAATTAAATAAACCGATTCCTCTCATGCCTCTTTTTAAATACATCTATTCAAATTTCGATATTGTTTTCTCGAATGAATGAATGCAAAACTCGGAAGCGGAAATTAACTCACTTCTCAACATCCAATGCAGCTGAAACTCGACAGATAGACTAACAAATTAATATAAATGTCAATCCTACCAAATTGGGATTTGGCTATGTTGTTAGCGTGGTTGACTCCAGTCCTTGGGGAGGAAGGTTCAACAATCAGTAAATAAATATTTTTTAAATCATAAATTATGTACAATGTAACATCTATTATGATTTATTATTTATACAAGTTCTTGAATTCAAGGTTTATTACTCGTGATTTTTTCAATGTTGGAACATTAAATAAAATTTATTTATCAAGACTTTTGTGTTAGTAATAAAATGTCGTTTCTCTGTAATCAGTACACAATGTCATTACTTCATAATAAATGTCGTTTCTCTGTAATCAGTACACAATGTCATTACTTCATAATAAATGTCGTTTCTCTGTAATCAGTACACAATGTCATTACTTCATAATAAATGTCGTTTCTCTGTAATCAGTACACAATGTCATTACTTCATAATAAATGTCGTTTCTCTGTAATCAGTACACAATGTCATTACTTCATAATAAATGTCGTTTCTCTGTAATCAGTACACAATGTCATTACTTCATAATAAATGTCGTTTCTCTGTAATCAGTACACAATGTCATTACTTCATAATAAATGTCGTTTCTCTGTAATCAGTACACAATGTCATTACTTCATAATAAATGTCGTTTCTCTGTAATCAGTACACAATGTCATTACTTCATAATAAATGTCGTTTCTCTGTAATCAGTACACAATGTCATTACTTCATAATAAATGTCGTTTCTCTGTAATCAGTACACAATGTCATTACTTCATAATAAATGTCGTTTCTCTGTAATCAGTACACAATGTCATTACTTCATAATAAATGTCGTTTCTCTGTAATCAGTACACAATGTCATTACTTCATAATAAATGTCGTTTCTCTGTAATCAGTACACAATGTCATTACTTCATAATAAATTACATATTTAACTGCAAATGTGGTTCATTTAGCAAGGTAATTTGAAATGTAACTTAACAATGTTTATGATGGTATAATTTTATAATATACGTAATAAGCTCATCTTCAATTCGAACACAAGATATTGAAAAGGTTTCTTTACATAATTCACAGTTATGATCAGATAAAAATTCTAATCAAAACTGTATGATTAAATCATTTTTGACTAAATTGTCACTTACGCCCTTTTGCCTTTCCGGTGTCGATATGTATTTATTTCTGCCAGACATTATAAATGACTATGCCATATCATGATTTTTACCATTTGTTTATCTTTATCTCTATAGATTCTATCGAAATAAAAATTCTGCAAAACCTGCTTACCTATTTTACTCATTTAGAAAATAAATACACTGAATGTCTTATCTTAACTTGACTTATCTAATAATATTATGTCTCAGGCCTTCTCTGCAGAGCCCTAAAATTAGTTATTACGTTAATTGGTGACTATTGGTACTGTATTGATATAATCAAAAATATATATATAAAATTAAGTACTATATTTGCATATTATTATTTTCATATGTTTACACATATTTAGCTTTTACAAATAAAAGTCAATATGGTAGGTAGGTATATTTGAATCAGCCAAATAGAAAGAATAATTTATATTATAATCTTTTAATATAACCAAGGGCATATTGAAAACATTGATTTATTTACGTGTTTGTTTTCAACAATATATGAGTTTTATTAAACAAGTTCTTGGATTTGGAGTAGTGCCAGGAAATTATGCAAGTTGTTGGTACTTGTAGAATTCTAAATAATGTAAATTAAGGGCCCTTAACATCACTTTGTAGTCTGGAATACAACAAATTAATGATTTCAATGCAAACTTTAAATGGGTAGATCGGTAAATGTATAAGGTTGTAATCTTCAAATTATAATCTTTTAAATTCAGTATTTTGTCCATTTCCATAGTGCATATTTTTAAATAATAAAAAAAGATTATTATTTTATTCTTAAGGAAATACTGAACTCATAATCAATGAAATATTGAAAATTTCTTAATTTTTAATTAACTAATTTTTAATTTAATTTTCTAATAAACTAATTCCTTGTTTAATTTTCCTAACATTAGAAAACTACTTAAGGGGACGACTGCGCGACCCTATACAAAACTTAAATTTGGATTTGTGGACAAAATACTTGACAAACTGAAAATTTGTTTATTTAAGCAGAAGGTATAGCAAATATCTTGTACGGATTAACTTTTTCATATGATACACGCGGATAATGTTTTTTATCCGCGTGTATGGTGCACTTAAAAATACAGTTTCTCCCTTGAAAGTCTCAAGAATAATATTGTGTTTTTACTAGTATGGTACCTATGAAAACAAAATACAAAATCACCTCGAAGGCACTTGGGGAGATTTTTTCATGAACATGATATAATTGCATTATTAAGTAGGTTTTCTATTCGCTTTATTATCATCAATGTTTTCGCTTTCTTTTAGTATCTTTCTTATCCTGCAATCTTATTTCATTTACAATATTTTGTATTTATTACCAGTCACCCTATACACTGTATAATTTGCAATGCACAGAATAAAACTGATCAATTAACATTCTTAAGTCATCAACCTCAATTATTATTTTATATGAATCCAATTGGTTATATTTGTCATCGACTTAAGTGCACTGCTCTATAATTTCTTTAATTTATCTTTTCAGTACTTAGGACTTCGATTCGGTTCTACCATTCGTATAATGGCCTCTATTGCGTATACTCTCCAAATGGTTTTATACATGGGAATTGTTCTGTATGCACCCGCCATTACTCTTGAAGCTGTTACCGGACTATCTAAAACATTTTCCATCCTACTAATTGGTAAGTACATATTACAGTATGTATTCACTTTTATAGATAAGATTAGTAAATAGCTAAATGGTGTCAAACCTTCTCCAGAATATAGGTTAGACAACATCATGTCATTAAAATGAAATCAATTAAAATTGAAGACTTAGTAATAATGTTAGAAGAGAATTATGCCGTGTTCCGCTACCTCCTTACTTGGCCAATGTTTCGGACAGCGTTACAATGTGGTGAAGTGTCTTTATGAATGGAGCCAGAAATACCTCTTGGAACCCGGTATTTCTGTATAATTAATGAAAATTAATATTGTTTTCGGCATTTAGTTTTGGTGTAGCCATTAGCCCCGTCGTCTCTATTAATTTTAATGGGGTTTGTGTGGATTTAAATTGCATCTATAACTAGGCATGCTCGATGCGTTTTAGGTCTTCCGAAGAACTTCAGAAACAAATCCAAAGTAATTATCAGTTTCAATTAAGTGTTCGACAATTGCGAGTGGTCTAGTTTACAAACTCGAAAGTTTGATTTATTTTATGGGAGATGTTTAGATACACCATTTCGGAGCAGCTGAGTTTGTAAACTCCATCTGTCTCATGAGGAAACTTTCTTTTTGCATATTATTAAATTATGCAATTATATTTTAGTCTTATAAATTTACATTTAATACCCAAATTAAAATTTGTATGCTATAATGATTCATAGCTGTGGGCATTCCCTGTTTTGTTGTCATTTCCGGCTCAGATCACAATAATTTTTAAGTATGATCAAATGTATTTGTGAAATTTAATCATTAAATTTATACTTTTACTTGCTCAATTGTCAAAATAAAATTCTACAAATTACTTTACTTCGTATACACAGGGTGTCTGGGGGTGAAGAAATTTTCTAAATGACACTGAAAACCCTATCAAAATCTGTTTCTTTGGTTTAGAAGAACTAAGCGCACAAACAGACAGACGTGGATAGCGACTTTATTTAATACTATTGAGAGATTATATTTTTTAACAGAATTGTTTTAATTTTATAAAAAAATAAATCTATTGAATTCATTAACTACTGATTCGCATAAATTCATATTCATAAAAAATTCATTTTAACATCATTACGAAAGTTGTTAACCTGTTATTTACTGAAAGTATTATAATAATATATAGGGTGTCCGGGGGTAAAGTGCACAAACTTCGGTAGGTGATTCTACATGATGGTAGAAGTAAAAAAAGATTGTTTTTTTCCCATACAAAAAATATTTTTCATAGAAGAATGCTATTTTTCCATGCAATAAATTCAACTTTTGTACCTTACGTTTAAACGTTGAAAAAGTTATGTATATATTATCATGGAGAAAAATATCATCTCTAAATAGTATATAATAAAGTCGCTATCCATGTCTGTCTGTTTGTGCGCTTAGTTCTTCTAAACGATGCAACAGATTTTGATAAGGTTTTCACTATCATTTAGAAAATTACTTCCGGAAGGTTTATATACACGGTGTCCGGAAACTCGTAGTACAAGCGGGAAATTGGAGAATCTACACCACATGGGGAACCCATAAAAACATAAAGTTTTTTGATTTGAGCTTTTTCACAAAAAAAAAAAAAAAACCAAAAAAAAATATTTTTCGGCTATTTTTGGGTTAAAGTTTTTTCTGGTGTTTAGGGTTGAACAACAGATGTTTTAACCCTGCAGAGCAGATATATTTTATGATTACACCGGATTAAATGAAGGGTGATTTCAAAATAATGCTTCAAATCCGAGTTTCTTCATTTGTTTTACTTTCAAATAGTTTTAATTAGTTGGGTACTTTGATCTTCAGTAATAATTTATAAGAATTTGATTAAAAAAAAAAAAAAAAAAAAAATTAACTTCTAACTCGATTTACTCGATAACGAAAGCTCAAATCAAAAAAAAATATACCACAAAATCGACTCCAAATGTGATGTAGATTCACCAGTTTCCCGCTTGTACTACGAGTTTCCGGACACCCTGTATATAATACATGCAAATTATATTTATGGAAAGTAGAGGAAAAGCAATGTTTTGTAATCAAGTCGTAAAAAAATAATCTTCAGGCGCTTACTTGGTAACGCTGGCAAAACCTTATGAGATTCATCAAAATAATGTACTACAGAATTGTATACCTTAAAAAGTCTGTATACGTCTCCCTCCTAAGGTTATCCACCAGCAATGCCGGGTACACGTCAGCTAGTAATCAATAAATCATTACATTTTGAGTACCTAATTACTTAATATAATATTGTTTTCAAACCATTTTCTAAAAGATTGTTATTATTATGTACACACACCTATTTAAACAAACTTAAAAGTTTATTATATAGCTTCAAATCTGCATGACATTATGCACTTTTATAGGGCTCGTATGCACCTTCTATTCCACAATTGGAGGAATGAAGGCTGTGCTGATGACAGATGTCTTCCAATCCCTGCTGATGTTTGCGGCTGTGTACAGCATCATCATCTATGCAGCTATAGCCGCTGGTGGCCTGGACCAGATCTGGTACATTGCCGAGGCTGGTGGTCGCATTGAGTTCTTCAAGTGAGTTAGATTTACTAGAAAAACTTCTTAGATGATTGTTTGACAGAGTTTAGAGTTCACAATAAGCAAGTCTTTAGTGATTCCAATGGTGGTCTTAAAACTGGAAAAAACAGGATGGTTGGGTGATGGACTAATGAACAATCTCCTTAAAACAACTTTCTGTTAGGAAACCTACAGAAACAGACTACTAAATAAGAGACAGCAGGAGTTGATGTGTTTCCTAGAGGCTGCCAGGAAAGTGCCTATCATGATGCTGATTAAAGTTTTTCATAAACTTATTCTTACATAATGCAGCTAATGGAAAGATAGTTCACATTGACACCTAAAATGATCTAATTGAGAGGCTACTAGAGGTTCTGCCCCGTAAACTCAGGTCTTATATCAATAGAATCGGATGGTCCAGTATATTTTACCCATTATTATTATAAAATATTCCGCATTGTATGATTACAACGCTACCGAGCACATGTTCAATGAATGCCCGCCTTGTGAACAGATCACCTCATCCGAGCATGAGGTGATCTGTTCACAAGCCTGGGGTGGGGCCCTAGACCGTCTCGGAGATCCCTATGTTTGGATAAGGTATTGCCTACTGATTTACAAAATTTCTTAAAATGCAAGTTGTTACGAAAGTATCACGAAAATCTTGCTCTTAGTTAAACTCAATTTGAGACGTATTTGCACATCGCTGTTATTTACACATTGAAGATAAATGTGCATAGAGTTTTCGATGTCAGTAAATGTTGAAGGACGTAGTTGTTAGAAGTAATGATCTTAATTGGAAACGTATACAGTTCGCTTGCCATAACTCCTGATTGCGTTTGTTATTAATAATTGTAATTTATTTGAGAACTCATTGAACTCGCTAACTGTGGAGCATTTACAGGATGGATATTTTAATTCATATTCTTCATCTGTGGGATGAAGAGAAGTTAGCCAATTTATCATTGTAACTAACAAGACATGGAAATGACAGTTAGAATCTTTTAATTAATTATGTCACGTAGGCTACAGTATGTCTCAACAAGCTTATAAATGTCTATTTGTTCAAGTTTTATGTATTATGATTATTTGCTAGCATACTTCCGCCAGCTTTGATAAGTTTGTTTTGTATTATGTAAAACGGAATGTGGAAATATGAAAAATACCAATGGGATTCAAGTTAAATTGTACTAATAACTTCAAAATAACTCATTAAACGTAGTATAATTATTTAAAAATTAGTTTCAGCTTGGATCCGACTGTCCGCCACACTTGGTTCTCCCTGGTGATCGGAGGCATGGTCACATATCTGTCATTATATGCTGTTAATCAAACTCAGGTTTGTATATATTTTGTTTACGACCACATCCTCTCTCTTTAATTTAATTTTCTACCGAATATTATTATTTTTTAACTGATTGAGAGAATTCGCTATGTCATTTTCCACACTGATTATAATCACAAATAGTGTCCCAGTTAATTGCCTGTCTAGGCTTAAATTTAGTATACTTTTATCTAATAATTTGTTTTTTTTTTGCACTACAAGATTACATTATTATCTCGATTGTATTTCTGATAATGTTCATTGTATTTCACAATTTATGAATACATTATTAAAAAAAAAATGACATGTGATTTATCTTTAATCATGCGTAATAAAATGTGTTGTTATTGAACTTAGGAAAACAACACTTAAGGTTGAGGTTATTTGTATTATCGTTGATCTTTATAAATAACAATGCGTACCAATAAAATTCTCTTACATATTTAGTTGTTGTTGCCAGGTCGTAAAAATAATTGCTAAGCAAAATAATTAAAGTTTTATTCATAAAATATGCAAGACAAATTCTGCATAATCATCTAAAGTCTAAAACTGATAAGTATCGTGATAAATTTGATTGTTTGATAAAAATCTATAAAAAAATGGTTGGATGTTCAGTCTCTTGAGTTCAGCGAACTTTGTACCCTCTTTTTCGTCACTCAAATTAATTAGCATGTTGCAGGTTTCACACCTTGAAAAAGTAGGTAATTTGTATGTTATTAATATTATTATTTATTTGTAAAAATGGTGCCACATTACGAATTTACAAATTAGAGCATTTTTATGTCTTCTTTAAACAATGTATTTAGGCGTACAACCTACTTATAAAGATTCCCTAAAGCCCCGGAACAGCGTTGGTACATGAGGAAGAGGGCCCTACACAGCTTGTGTATTTATTTTTATTATTGTGAAGGTTGAGGGTGTGTTTGGCATTGTTAAAATGAAAGATGTCATCTTTTATAGAGGTTTATTTTGTTTACGGGGATAAACCAGCGGTGATAAATTTTAAACTACACAAGTAATTCACAACAAAGCAATGAAAATTATAAAATGATCGTGGGTTGAAAGAATTGTAAAATTGTATTGAATAGCGCGTTGAAGTTACCTTTAGCTACCTCCAGGAATCGCGTGGTACTTTCTCATACCGACCAACTCGACCAGTAAGTTCTCGAATCCGGCCGAGGTACTGTAGTACCTTAACACACTTCGGCCGGGTATTTTTTGTGCTGGCGCTACACTGTCCCCGGGTTAAAATAAAGGTCCTGTTCAAATTTATTAAATTTGTTTTAATTCGCTATATCTTCAAAAATAATTAAAATATTTTAATAAAAATTTCTACATAGTACTCAGCATACCCAAGCTACAAAAGTAATAAACAAAAATCAAATATTATTTGAAATGCAACTCAATTAACCTTTTAATATGTTTATTACGGTCCGCCTATCAGTATTTGCCCATACCTGCTTTCTTTAAATACGCCCGACATCTCTCTCTCGCACATAGGAATTGAGTGGGGCAGAACAGAGATAGAGATTCGAGGTTTACGATCATAAAAACCCTCATTCCAGGAATTGAATTATGACAATAACAAAATATGTTATGTAATTAATATACTATCCTTTTCTTGAAATATCGATGTAAACGAAAGGCACGAAGATAAATATAAAATGAAAACTTCCATTACGATTCGATATTTATGTACATATAGTTGGGACCTTTACAAAGAGATTGGTATATAATATTTGTATAAAAACATTCAATAATAATCTTTTCTGCCATTGAAATGAGGCCGGCGCAAATGGTAGAACTATCCTTCCCGGCGTTAAGCATCAATTGATCGAATGGGTAGAACTACCTTTTCCGGCCGAAATGTGTCAACATGTGTGTGTTAACACATGGTACCTCCAGGCACCATCCGGTTCGGGCAATGGCGGCTGCATATTTTGATTGCCATGGGCGACACCAGTGGCAGCGGCATGTTCCGAGTGCTAGTTGGGCTTTTGGATGTAGCCCTTTAAATTATAATAATGTTTAGGCCGAGAATAGCTTTACCAATTGTATATGGGTTATTTTTTTTTTAAACTGGCATCACTTTGCTCAAAACCTCATAAACAGGTCAATTTCGCATTTTGTGTGTGTTGCTCACTTCACATTTCTTCAGATGTCTAAATATTATTTTGCCGCATACAATGCAGAACAGTGAAAACATTACATTTTGATGATAGTGATTTATTTTTGGGGTATTATGCAGTGTTGCCTTCTTTAGCCAACGTTTCGGACAGCATTACAGGGTCCATCATCATCAGTGTAGATGTGTGGTGACACTGTAATGCTGTCCGAAATGTTGGCTAAAGAAGGAGGTAGCGCAAGATGGCATAATATCCCAAAAATAAATCACTATGAAATTTTTGGCCGTGAAATTTTTAAATCATATATTACATTGTGATGTTTTTATTGCAAAGGAACATTACTCAATGTTAAGGTTTCACTTTACCAACTGTTACTTTTAACTCATTCGGTGCCGACTTTCTGAAAAAAGTCGGCACCGAATGAGTTAAAAGTAACAGTTAGTAAAGTGATTTTGTTGTATTTTTTGTCCACTTATTTTGATATATGAACCTATGTTCATATATTTAGCAAGTACACATACAACATATAAGTTCGCTTCTGGCTTTGTACTGAGTAAGATTGACATATGCCACCTTTTTTGTATGCAAAAAAAGTCATTTGATTTGATCCATCATCCCTAAGGCTCTCGACTACGAATCCAAAGTTCGCGGTAAAAATTCCATTTTTCTAGCCTTGTCTGGTGACCAGATCTGAAAATCCAGGCACTAAGTGCTAACCCTTCCTCCTCCCCATCTCCTAACCCTCCCCACTCCCTTCAGCCTCATAGCATACCCTAATTGGAGACACTGGCTCCAGACGGTTGGAAGCAGTTGGGACTCTTGCGCCATATTGCAATACATAAAACATAGCAGTTGCTAGGAGCTCTACACTGTATGAAATTTTTATAGCTATGGAGTGGAGCTATGCGAGCAAAAGACTGAACCCGTGTCTAATAATATAATAACCCTTATGTAATGATTCTAATTATTTTAAACTACTTTGGTTATCGATTTTGCTGAATTATTTCTCAGGAATACAAATCCGGCCATACCAAATCGATTATGCTTCTCGTATTTGATTTGGTAAATCAATATTTCGGTTTAAAATCATTACTTAATTTATTAATTATAACTTTTTCTCCATTTTCCATATGCCACATGGATGAGCAGATTGATATTTTTGTCTAACCTTGTAAAAAAAAAGTCAACAAAGTCCACCATCCTTCGTATTTCTCACGCTACTCTGGTGCTATACTAGGGAGCATGCAGTGTAAATCTGACATCTACTTATACTATGACGCCAGAGACCCGGTCTGTTGGGAAAAAGGCTTGGATACCTGGGAAAGCAAATTGTGGAATCAGAAGACATAGCCACATATCCAATGGCAGCCCTAGTGAACTTTATCAATGGACCGAGTTACTGTTAAAGGAATGAGGTAAAATGGGATACAGCATAATGAGCCTATGATCTAAGTGCTCCTGAGAACTATACGTAATCTGTCTACTCTATAATAATAATATACTGTTGCATTTGGCTGGTGTACGCATACGACTGATTATGTCTTCATAATATTTCCACCGCGATTATAAGTAAAGTTCAATCGCCTTGTCTGTTCTAGTTACATATTTTAAATATCTACACGCAAAACAAACTCATGTATATTTTGGTTTTTCAGATTCAAAGATTACTGACGGTTAAAGACTTAAAGACTTCTCAAAAATGTTTGTGGTGGAATTGGCCAATCCTTTCTCTGCTCAGCTTCAGCACATCTTTCAGGTTTTTACTCATTTTCGTATAACTATTCATTTCTATCATTTTCGTATTCATATAACTATTTTCATTTAATGTTATATTATTAGATCTGTAGGAATAATTTTAAGAACATGACCATTAAGGGGACGGTATCAAATCTCGACTTCAGTACAGTTAGGTATTATTGCTACTTGTAAATGAATCGGTCGGCCGCTACAACAGCTGCGGTTTCAAAACCAACACCTACGTCTTTTGAGTAGATAGGGGGATGATTGACACGGTTTTGATAAAATACGAAATAAAAATACACGTGCCTTATAAAATTTATATTTATTTACTAAATAATGGATACAACTTGACAGAATAAAAATCATACTAGCAAAATAATGGATATACAGTCACATCTTTTACGCCCTGGACCTTTTTTGACGTCTCAGTTTTTTACTCAAAGTCACATAGAATCTAATCGTGTTTTGACTTGGAAAAGATTTTTGGTTCATAAATTTGATTGTATGGTTTGTGTAATGACAATAACTATTTTTTTAATATAATATTACCAGAAAGCAATGGGTGTGAAAAAAGGGAAAACGTAAAATTAAGTTACGACAAATATTTTTTGATTATATATTTAGTGCGATAGAAATGGAAAAAAGTTTATTTGTAAATCATGAATGTAATTTGAAAATTTATTTCAATGTTTTTTTCGTACTCGGGAAAGAATATATTTTACAATATTAACTTAGATATACAAAAAAGTAGAATGAAGTACATAAACTAAGAAAAAAACACAGTCTAAGATAGATATAAAGAAGTTGATAAAAATTGATATAAAATTATCTAAATGTCTTGGTTAAAAATACTTTTTTCATGTTTTTAGCATAATATCCTCGAAAAGTGCCAAAACTTTGGCTTTCTTTGTGGTTAAGGTTATTAAAAAAGTTTTTTGTACATTGTATAAAATACACTATAATTCTTACTATGCATGTTACCGGTAATATATTATTTTATATTTATTTTCTCTCTCTCTCATATATATATTTATATATTTTTTTTTAATAACTTATTTATAATACTACTACCAGGAATTAGCCATCAACGAAATTCAGTGCATTTATCAATGGATCTGATAGACATTAGGTAAGTTTTTAGATTTTCACGGCCAAAAGCATTTTTGTTGTTTGTTTTTGGGGTGTTATGCCGTGTTGCGCTAACTCCTTCTTTAGCCGACGTTTCGGACAGCGTTGCAGTGTCCATCATCAGGGCAGATCCGGTAGATCACATCTTCGGATCTACCGGATCTGCCCTGATGATGGACACTGCAACGCTGTCCGAAACGTCGGCTAAAGAAGGAGTTAGCGCAACACGGCATAACACCCCAAAAACAAACAACAAAAACTGATAGACATTGTTCCCAATCTTAGCGACAGTTTGAAAGGAATCGGTAGAATCGTTGAAAGCACCTTCACACTAGTCTCGCAAAGTCCATCTCCAAGCTCCGTAATCCAGATTTTGCACCAAATCGGCAAAAAACTCAAGAAATTCAAGCTGGATGCTGAAGTTATGACGTTAGATCCGAGTTCAATGCACATCCAAACTCCTTAATCCCGATTTTGAACCAAATCAGTAGAAAACTCGAAAAATTCAAAATGGATGCCAACATTATGTTTTTTGACGTTAGATCCGAGTTCAATGCACATCCAAACTCCCAAATCCCGATTTTGAACTAAATCGGCAGAGAACTGAAGAAATCCAAGATGGATGCTGAAATTATGCATTTTGACATTAGATCCGAGTTCAATGCACATCTAAACTCCCTAATCCCGATTTTGAACTAAATCGGTAGAGAACTGGAGAAATTTATGATTGATGCCGAAATAATGCATTTTGAAATTAGATCCGAGTTCAAGCCACCACCTACTCCGTTTTACCGACTTCTATCGAAGTAGTAGTAGTAATTTGTAGAAAACGTGTCCATCGGAATGATGTATTTTGACAAACCTTATTCTTCTTTTCCTCCAGTGGAGCGGTCTCTTTCGGCGCTGTACGCGCGAGTCCCTTTATTATTTCCCATTTATGTGCCCCTTTATTATTTACGTATTGGTTCCTGAAAAAGGTAAAAAAAAGTTGAGAACGTAAAACAAGTTTCAAATTATATATTACAAAATAAATAATATTTAATTTCCACTTACCCCTTGGCTATAGCACCAATCTCCTCTGGATTCCTATTAGAAATTTGAAAGTTGGCCGAGGACTGGAGATTAAACAAAATAAGCGTGCTCTCACTTCCGAATTCACCTCGAGACTGACATTGACTAGCGGTGTTCGGTCAAGCCATGGACAATGATTTCATTCATAGGATTTTGTATGACGGAAAATAATTGAAATATTCGGGAAGTTTAATTGAATCACAACAAAAATCCATATATGTTAAAGTGTTTTTTATTTATTTAAAATGACCTGTATCATATTTACTTTGAGATGACCGATGGATTTAAAAAAAAAATCTCTCTGATAGGAGCTATTCTGCTTCCAGCGAAGGCATTTTTGAAGTTTTACGTAAAGTTGCAATGTGTATTTCATATAGAATAAAAAAGTTTACGATAAAAAAAGTTAATTCACTGGTAACATAAGACATTTTTCTAACTACCCCTATAGAATTTTTAGATAAATTATTAGTGGTATTCCTTTTACTAGGTAAATACAAAGTGATGTTTAGCGCTATTTATGATACTTCCCCCTTAATACTAAATTACTATTTTTAAGTTTGTTGTAGTAAAGTGCACTTGAAGTGAAATAACACTAAACTGCGCTATATAAATACTGTGTTATTATTTTTATTCATGTTTTCTTATTAAATACTGTTGCAATTCTCCCAATTTCGATTCAATTCATCGAATCAATTCTCCTCAACTTTTTTAATAAACGACACATGTAAGAGATCTGATAGGTTACAACGGAGCTCTCAGTGGCAAGATCAATAAATTACATAGTTAAGTTTATCCATAATGGTGTTATAAATAATAAAGTGATGTCAGAATAAGTCTCATGGTTTTATCAAATGTGTAATTTGAAAGAATTTTTCATAACTTTTCTTTTCTTGCTTTTTTTAAAATTTGTCTGCCCACAGTTTATATATCCATCCATTTGACATAAAAAAGGCAATCTGTTGAACGTATAAGCGCTATTTGAATGATCCTGGTAGAAGCGAGTGAGTTGGATTATTTGACCATCTAATCACCGTTTCCTTAAGTCGTTCATTATCGGATGCGGTTATAATATCTGCACACAATGCAATTTGACTGACTTGCATTTTATCCGCCAGTCAGATCATATCCTCACATATGTATACTGTAACTTCCAGTGGCCTCGCTATCTACTCTAAATACTTTGACTGCGACCCTGTGAAGAACAACAAGATATCGTCCAATGACCAGCTGATGCCGTACTACGTAGTAGACACTATGGGTGGCACTCCAGGCCTTGCCGGCCTCTTCATTGCGGGCATATTCAGCGCATCCTTGTCCACCGTATCAGCTGCTTGCAATAGTCTTGCTGCCGTCACCTTGCAGGACTATGTCAAGGTTTGAATAGAGATTGGCAGCTCACTTTAAGTTAAAGTATAAATTCAATTTGCTGAACTTTTTAACACCTACACTTGAAAGCGATTCATCATGATAATCATTTTTTTTTATTGTTTTCTTGCGATGTCTATACAAACATTTTTTTCATGTGGCGTTTTTAATACCTAAAATTTAATATTACTTATGGAAATTTTAATATATTTTGGTTTTGCAAACATTAAAATGCGAATTGCTTTTATTATTAACTCAAACTTATTACAATTATTTTTACTCTTTGTCGCCAGCCTCTTTATCAAAGGATCCAGAAAAAACCCCTTCCTGAAGACAAAATGGCACTTCAGTCAAAAGTGATGGCTTGTATCTATGGACTTATTTGCTTATCCATAGCATTCATTGCGCAATATTTAGGAGGTGTATTGCAATCTGCGCTAACTATCTTTGGAGTGGTGGGCGGACCACTTTTTGGAATATTCACCTTGGGGATGTTTACATTGAGAGCAAATGAAGTGGTACATATAACATTTTATTGTATTTCTACAAAATAATTTCCTATTTTTCTACTAATTAAAAATACAGTGAAATCAGGCCAGAAAAAAATATCTGTTATGTAGGAAAACCAATATAAAAGTGGGACAAATTAAACACTTAAATGTTATTAAGGAACCGAAAAAACCAATTTGGGTCTAAATGTACATCAGCTGTTTTTCTAGCTTACAATATTATTATGTCCCCTATTTTAAATTTCACCTGAAGAATTGTGTAGTCAATTTATTGTTCTTTCATTTTGTAGGGTTCAATCATCGGATTTATCTTTGGACTGGCAAACTCCCTTTGGATTGGGTTTGGCGGACCTAAGCCGCCCCCACCCTATTTGCCCACAAGTATTGAAGGCTGCAACCGAAACTCTAGTTCAGTGGAACACATCCTCATTTCCAAGGCCACTCCAAATGATAATAGGTAATCTCTACCACCTTATCATTTCTCATTATTTGAACAGAGCAACACACAGTGATACTAGTTAAGTACTACATATTACAATGTTAATAAGCCAAACACTTTTGATACTTATTAAGTCTCTTATGATTGTGACAATTAATTTCTTCAAATGATCTATACACACTATATACCTACAATACAATACACAGTACAACAATGCATTATTTAATTTATCATGCTTTATGAAGATGGACAAATCTTTATGGTGTTCAAAGGTCATGTTACCAAGATCTTTAATTAATAAGTATGACAGTTTGTAATTAAAATGCATCCATGTACTATGGTATTTGATCAGTTTATAATATTATGGTACCAATTAAAGATTGAGTATGTTAACTACTTCTTAATCAATGTGAATACAAAAATATGAGCTTACTCATGTCTATAAATAAAACAACTTGAATATACACACTTAGTTACCTACTGTGAAAAAAACGTTTTGTAAGAAATATGAACACGTTTAACTTATTTAAGAATATTTAGAAATAAATTCAACCTAAATACCTTCCTTAAACATAGTAACTTTTTATTTATTATTATTCAACTCTATTTATTATATTACATTGGTGGATGTACTGTGCCTGTCTCACTAGGAAATCCTGTATTGAGAGCTGGCACAGTTTATAACATAAGAAGTTTACAACAAAACTACCAACATAATAAGTATTACATTAATAAATAACAACACCATAAATACATTCAAAATGAAAGACTACTAATTTGATATGATCATTTTCGCAGTTCACAAATCAGTTTACATTTTTAAGCGTCTCTGTTCTACTCCGTGTTTTAAATTTAACTTTCAGATACATATTATTATATGTATGTACTAATAAATCAGCCTTCACTAAACCCAACTTAATATTAGAATCCCGATTCTAGTTAATTAGTACATATAGGGCCATTGTTGTTCAGGCGCAATTGGATCAGTCCTCTCCTGGCGCTGGCTTGACAAGGCACCAAGGAGCCAAGATGCTGATAATAACCTAACACATTGCCCATGAGGTTTTTACTAGCACCATGCGCCATTTGTCTCAAGGCCAGCCCTGAGTACATATTATAAAATTATATAATATCGATGGCCTAGTGCACTAATGTGTTAAGTGCAGTTTTAAGTAAAAAGAATCGCATGCTGTGAAAAGCATTTATCTGGATTACTTACTTTGTATATAGATGTTTCGTAGTAAATTTACATTACTTATTTCATCTAGAATGGATAAAAAGTTAAAATTCATATTGGTTTTGTTGCTTAACAACTTATAATTAACCTGAAGTATTTTTATAAATTGAAATTGCACTATGTATGTATACATTCGTAATACGTATTATAGCATAAATTTTTTTTTCCAGTGACTACTTTTACCTGTACCGATTGTCATACATGTGGTCAGGCGTCCTTGGCTTCTTAATAACATTGCTAGTAGGATATATTGCTTCCTTTATACTGTTCAAAATATCCCCAAAAATATATGGAAACAGTTGGGAGAAATCCGTCCGCGAAGAACGCATGTTTACAAAATCCAACGACAATAATACTACAATCGATGACCTTGATAAGTCTCTGCGTGCCAACCTGCCGAACCCAGATTTGTTCACGCCGCTGTTATCATCCAAAATCAAGAAGCAGAATGATCAAAAAATTGCCAACACTAATGTGCCTGTAAGTTATCTTGCATTTTCTATTTAATGTTTGCAACTTTGGCATGCATTGTGCAGTCCCACTTAAGACACTTGGTTAATAACACCAGATTCTTTCGTCCCGCAAATAATTCACTGTCTGTCCATTTGAGATTATCTTCTTCCAAGGTTAAAGTATGTAATGATATCGATAAACATAGGTTATGAACCTTTTACTTGTGTGTTAATTATTTGTAAGGATGTAACATTCAAAGCCCTGTTGTAACCCCTTTCTTCTTAAATAGGGGTTACGATGGACTTACATATTACCTTTTGCTTCACAAAGATAAGATGAAGGTTTATAACCCAGGTTCAACACAGGACCATATCCCGGTCCCGTGTAAATACTACTTAGGTGATAATTCAATTATGCAAGCCTGTCTCGACAAATTATTTAAAAAAATAAGTTTCATTGAAATATTTTTATAATTATAGCCATTTCTTTAAAAATGGGATCAATAACAGGGATTATCAGTTTGGGTTGGGTCTCGAAAGATTTTCATGTCATATGAAATTATATACATCAGTGACGGTCCATGACTGTTCAGTGGCCTAGAGTGGTAAGATTGAAAAATAAAACATTAATGGTTTGGTTGTAGCTGAATAAGTATACATATATATATTTTTAATAAAGATTTTTCAGTTTGGGGTTGCTGCGCTTCCCCAATCTGAAAGAATCTTATGAAACAAATTTAACATTCTAAAAAATATGTATAATTTTCAGCTACAATAACATCATTAAGGTTAAACGTAACACTAGTAATAATGTACGCATTCATAGGTGACCTTGATTTAATTATTTTATGAAAATACACTTTTTTGCAAGTTATGCTTTAAAATAATAAGACAGATTATTTGTTTGCGCCCTTACACACGCAATATGAATATGAATAAATAGTTTTATCCATATAAAACTCAATTCTTTTAAGAAAGGCATACAAATGCAATATCGGTACAATATTGTATTTGTATACCTTTCTCGAAAGAATTAATTCTTTTTAATGAACAAAATATTTATTCATATTGCATTTGTACAGGCGCAAACAAATAATTTATCTTAATATTGTAAAGCAAAAAGCGTATTTTAATAAAATATATTAATTAACGCCATCCATATAATTTTACCATTCTACATTTTTAATACAACAGAACAAAAACTACATAAATATCACCTTATTCCATTCCTTTACACATTTTAGGAGTTAATTTCTTGACAGATATCGCCAACGGAAAGAGTGTTGTCTTCATCTCTGTGTAAAAAAAAATAATTAGTTGGACATGGATTTTTTAAGTATACCTACTACATACTCGTGTTATGCTTTTTGTGTGTATCTCAATATTTGTTGGAAAAATCTGCTCTATCTCGTACATTTAAATTAACTGTATCTCAGTAATTGTGTAACATTGTGTCATGTAAAGAAATAAAACTTTAAAAATTGAGAAACAGATAATTTATTGTATTTTGGATATTCTTGGCTTTTTGCATGAATAATAAATTTTTGTTTTTAAAATGTTTGACACTGTGTTGACCTAATTATTGGTAATTTATTTTCTATGTATTTGGTGTTGGTTTTATTATTTCCAATTTTTGTATTTTTTTGCATTTGTTTGATAGTAATCCTTTTTTATAGATGACACCCGAAAGCTAAGCACCCTGAGTTGTTTTTCGGCACCGGTTTATCTACTTTGTGGACTGCTATTACTACTTTATTGAATGTTTGGTTTTATAATTTTTATAATGGGATGGATTTTTTGCTTTTGTGTAACATTTTGAAAATTTTAATGGATCCTACCGTTTATGGAGGTATGTATTTTATTATTTACCTATTAGTTTGAACAGGTTTCACAGCATTCATCAGTTGGGCCACATCTTTCTCTCTGAAAGTTATGCGAAAGACTTTTGGTAGAGGATGATTACAAATTGATTGTTTTCAGAATTCTCAGTGTTTGTTTCCTACATATGTAATTTGTAATACATATTGTTTTTATAAGAAAATATATAGATATTGCTCAACTGATTGCTTAAACCTTATTTTTTACTTTGCTTGTTATAAAGTTAAACTAAAATACTAAACATTTACACTAATCGAAAATAAAAATTATGCTGGCTACTCATATTGATGGCTTTTTTAAAAGTTGTTTATTTTAGATGTCAAGGACGATCAGGGGATTAGTAATTTTTTTTTTTTTTTAATTTTTTAAAAGAAAGACAAACATTCCCGGGTTACGAATAACCTGACAATATTTGAAAATCTCCTACTACCACCACAGTAAGCTGAAAATATTGCTTGTGTTGTGATGGAGGACTTAGCCAGCCGAGGAATTGAACACACTACAACTGAGTGGGACCCAAGCGCGATGTCAACTCGGCCACCGACCGGTCAAAATTATTATTAATTATTACATATTACATATCCTACAAATGAATATTGCATTCTTCACCTTTCAATATAATTTATCATTAATATCTCCCAAAGTGGAGTCACTAGGGTCCCCCATACATCGCTTAGGGATCATGTCTCTTAATATTTCTTTTGCCCATTCCAGTATCACTTAATGTTTGCAATTTTTAAAAATTTCTGCAAAAAATAATTAGATATCGCACAAAAGTCTAGTTTGGGGGAAGTTTATTACCCTCTTCCAGTGCGGAAAGGTTAACCTCTTGTTCGCCAGCGTATCCTTAAGGATACCATTAAAAAAATCATTTCACTGAATATAACTGGCTATTCTGGTGAAACTACTTATGGTAGATTATATGCGATTTAAAAAATATATACTTTCAGCCTTACTAAAAAACGTGCATAAGGTCAGAACAGTGAAAAACTTGACTTATTACCATGCCATTTATTTGAATAAAACTGTCTTAACCCAGGCTCGAGGCCGGCTTTACTACATCATTGTTGAAAGGGCATATAAGAATCTAATTAGTAAGACGGTACAATTTACAATATAATTTTTTTGAAAAAAACAAAAAACTCATTACGAAAATAGAATCAGCTGGCGCACGGCGAAAATTAAGCATCGACGATTAAAAGACAAATAATCGGAACTCAATGGAATATTTATCCTCTTTTCTTATTACATCCTTATATTTTTACGTAATTTATAGGGTATTTTTAGGAAGCTTTTTAATAGAAATCGTACAAACGAGATTAGCCAGTTTTAATTTAGAAATTTAAAATGCCATACAAATAATGATCTTATTAAAATACTTTATTTTTATTTTTTAGCTTTGGCTCCTATTTGTTTTTTTTTTTTTCTATTTATATTATTATACTTATTTATATATTTTTAAAATGGTGATTTTAGATATGGTTTTTATATACATAAAAGGTTTTAAAAAAAATTATTGCTTACTATTACTTCAAATTGGTAAGTAAATTAGTATGCATTTGAAGAACACCCTTTGTGATTATTAATTATGTCACATTTTTAGCAGTTAGTGAAGATGTTTTTATTTTCAATATGCATGCATAACATCAATCAAATTTATGTATTTTTTCTTCTGTTCGTGAATAAATAATTAATAATTAATAATCGTGCATCTGGGATTTAAGCATAAATTTTCTATGATATTATTATCTGAATTATCAAACATCAATGCCTTTCCAGCCATTCAAGTATTACCGACATAAAAAACGTAATTAATAATATTACATTTGGGATTTCAGCATAAATTTTATATGATATTATGATCTCATTTTAAAAGTGTTCAATTAAAAACCACAGCTCTTGGATACTTACGGTAGCATGAATAATATCTTATTTTGTCAGTTAACCAAGCACTGTCCATGAACAGAAAATATCTGGAAGTGTGGTCAATACCGGTTACAAAGAAAACTGATATAGCCAAGACCTTTCTACTCCTAAGCTCCAGGCAAGCCAATGAAATTGATTATCTGGTCATGAAAAAATTACAATATTAGAAAATGTTTGATCAATTCCATCCAAAGTAAGTTAAAATTTACATTGAGTGCACAAATACCCCCATAACACACTTCTATCACTCTTCAGGGGTAGGCCATGTTCGTAGTACTAACCACACTAACTCAAAAGCAAGTCTTATAGGTGCAAGACTTCTAATAACAAATTTATCTATCTATGGCTGATATGTACAAGTGAGTCATAAATAATTTTCTGTTGTAGAATAACATCAAAGCTCAAAATGAACTTGGAGAAAATAATATTACACCGTTCATCAGTTTCATAAACTTACCATTAATGCATTCCAGTGGGTCTAGGCACAGTCATCTCGACAACTATATCGTCGCATTAATTCGTAGACTGCGTAACTCCAAAATTTCGAAAATACGTTTTTAATGCCATCTGGTGTTAAAATTAGTCCCGCATCGAATAGTAAAACTCGTAAATTTAAAAAAAAAATAACATTTTAGATAAACACAAATTAGGAAACTGCGTAAAATCATGGTGCCATTTTTACTAGCGAATACTTCGTAACTCCTTAATTCAGTATTGGCCGGTGAGCCGTGCACGCTTGTTGTGTTTTTGACTGAGGAAATTTATTTACGGTGTAATAGTTTTACCGTGAAATTAACTGAGATAAGTTGATTAATCAATTTTGAACATTTTATAACCTTAATTTTAATTGTGAAGTCACGAATAGTGTTTGTATCTGTAGTCTAAACTGACGTCTTCTGCACCGTGTGACGCTCTGCCGTAGCTCTCTTGTTTTATGTGCCTCTGCGGTTGCGTTCACCGCTTTTACAGTGGTACCTGCTTATCACCACACGCCCTCCTGATGTCATCATCACTGCACGAATTGATTTAACTAACCCGGAGCCCTTCGCGTCCTACCTAATAGGTCGTTGTTCTGTGATTATCTCTTCTTCAAGGTCACCATCTCTTTGCAAGTGGATCTCCTCCTGATGCATATCCGGATCCGATTCTTCACTGTCCTCTTCAAACAAACCCAAAATATTGACGGTGGAATGTGCGGCAATTCCATCTCTTCTCTCCTCAGACACAGTCCGTTCTCTGTCAGGCATCTTCCGCGGGTCAAGCACATGTCTTGGTATGCCATCTACTTCGATGTTGTTGACTGAAGTAAGTCCTGTCACCCTTCCATGCACGATGTGCATCTCCCATCTACTGGCTTAACCGCAAGAAGATCGCCCACTTAGAACTCAGTCAATACTTCCTCTTCTATATTCACTTGCGCAGAAGGGTGTCTCCACGAATAAGTGTGAACTATACTAGACAGCGCAACACCTTGATCATCCTGACTTTTTGCAGCCAAAGATTGTACCAAAACACTGCCTGCAGGGGATCGCTTCCACTTCTGGCTGCAGTTCTCTTTATTGTTTGATGATGTCGTTCAACTATACCGTTTCCAGCTGGTCGGTATGCCGCGCGAAATCTTTGACGAACATTCCATCTCTTACACTTATCTGTAACACTGTAGGAACAAAATGCAGTACCATTGTCCATGAGAACTACTTTGGGCGGGCCTCTTTCCTGAAACACTTCTTCCAAATGTCTGATAATCGAAGCTGCATTATCTGACTCGATTTCCCGCCACACGGCAAATCTACTTGGACCGCAATCGATAAATGTGACTAAACATTTCCTACCGAAATGAGTAACATCAACTGCCAAGCGACTCCAGGTTGTCACAACATTAAGATTACCCGCTTCATGGGATGATGGCGGAGGGTCAATTGTCCTGCATTGTACGCGGGAACGCACGCATCTATCGACGTCCTTTCTTCTCGCCTCGGGATCGACCAGCCGGGCAAGATGAAGCGTTCACTTTACTCCAAAGTGATGCTGAACATGAAGAGTTTCTACGCTTAAAGCACATGTTTGCTTACCAGTTCCACTTTCAAGTCTCTCCCACCTATCTTCACACTCTGAGGAGTCTCTTTCACAACGTTTCCTGTCATGGCTACTCTTTGCCCGGTTCTTGCAAACCCTAGTAAGTACATCAGTTTTATTTCTACAGGACAACAAGGGTGATCGACAATGTCAGATCAAATTCTTCTACAATCTCGTTCATCAACCCCAAGCGTCACTTAACGAGCATCTCTGACACGACTACTCCCGGTCAGTGTAGATCTCACCCAGCACAAAACCGTCGCCGAATCTGTAATGATCTTCAGAGTTTGAAGATTTCACTTGAGAGTCAGATTTAATCCCTTAAGGAAGGAAAAGTACCAGCATTTACAAGACTTAAAACAGACATTAGAAAAGGATTACCACTCCTTTTACGATAACCTTCCACATCATTAAAATCATTAAAATGCATCTAAATAGACTGCCTCGACATATACATACATTGTTGTGTTTTATTTTGTGAATGTAAAATTCATATCTCCCAAATTTTCCGCTAGGTTGTTCATAAAACTGTTCGCAGAAAAGTATGTATCTTTTGTAAAATACGTATCTCCATTCTCGGTTTTTATGTAAACTTCCTAACTCCGATTTGAAATAGAAAGCCTTAACTTACAAAAGTTTAATGATTGAAAATAAATTTCGAAATATATTATATGTTCGAAACATAAATAAAAAGAATGAGCGGCTTTCATTTTTTTTCACTACGAGGTTATTTTTTTTTTTTTTTTACAGTAATACCGCACAAGAGTCCCAACTGCTCCCGTCTGGAGCCAGTGAGACTATAGCATCCCCAATTGGGGTATGTTGTGAGGCTGAGGGTATTGGGGAGGGGAGGGAGATGGGGAAGAGGAAGGTGGGGAAGTACCTGGCTATTCAGATCTGGTCACCAAACACGGCTAAAGCCATTTCAAGCAACGTTTCAATTCTGAATGGTGGTCTTACACCAGGGCGATACTGAGAGTATCTTCCACTCTGGAACGTGCCGCAAATATACTATATATTATTTTTAATTAATTAATTGTGAAATAACACAAATTAATCAAATAAAATTTATTTATTTGTGCCTCCTGTAAAATTTTACATTTGGTGGTTACGCATTCTACGAATTAATGTGACGATATGCTGTATCGGTAGATTAGTTAACTGTTCACTTTATCAATACCGCTTCCACACCTGCACTGCTTTATATATCGACACCGGGAAAATCGCCCTGTGAAGGCAGCACTGACACGATTTATCTGTGGACGTAGCTAGCTGTTTTTCTTTATGAAAAGTCAAAGTCAAAAGAGGGCTATGCAAAACTGATTTTATTCATTGTTTTAGAAATTTGCTGTTTCCTTTTTTTACCAATAGAAGTTAACCTCTGTTATCATGAATAACTGTCGAAATAACCAAGAAGTGGTTCAAACACTCTCGTAACTGGAACCACAGTGACAGCCTATTTCAGATATCAATTATCTCTGATTCTGTCAATCTCGAATGTCGGGATTGTGACGCCAAGTCTTGAATGTATATAAAAAATCTAAATCTATGGACTACACGTGGGTAGCAAGCAGCTTGCGGGTTCCGGCTCAACTAGCATCACAGATATCTGGTCATCAATCGCCAATCCAATCGCGGGTGCTGAGCTGACACCTGATCAATTGAGTCCCCAGGACAAAAAAAGGTCCTGGTTACTCGATCAATCATAGGAGGTTCGTGATTGGATCAAAGGGATTCTCAATCAATCATGATAGACCCAGGACTAATTTATTGAATTGTAAACAACTTTATCTACCAAGTGAATAGAGTACCGTCAGAGAAAATATGTCTTAAAATATGATTTAAGATTTTCACGGCCAAAAGTGTTTTTGTTATTTGTTTTTGGGGTGTTATGCCGTGTTGCGCTAACTCCTTTAGCCAACATTGTCCGAAACGTTGGCTAAAGAAGGAGTTAGCGCAACACGGCATAACACCCCAAAAACAAATAACAAAAATGTCTTAAAATAATACATAAATTTGAATGATTTTTTTTTTTTTTTACATAGTATTCACCCCACCTCCCAACTATAAAGGTATTGTCTAGAATTAAAGCCTAGTTTGTAATAATTGGAACATTAAGTGTAAAAAATGTACATATTATATTACAAAAAAATTGGTTTTCACTTTCACAAAAAAAATAATATGTATTTTCTACATCTCCAGTGCCATAAAACTGCAAGTATTTATTATTACCCATTCTACAGGTTTGGAAGAATTTCCTTTTTTTCAAGAAGATAAGAAAATGGGAGACTTTTATCACATAAAAGTACCTATATTTATAGTTGGGACCCTTACAAAAAGATTGGTGTACAATATTCATACAGAATTATCAAACAGCAATGCCTTTCCAGCCATTCAAGTAGGACCGACATAAAAGGTAGAATGACCCTTCCCACCGGAAGTGTGTTAATTGTCAAATGTAAATGGTGATTTGCAGTAGTGATTGCAAGTGTTGACTAGTTACTGATAATATTTATAACAACCTTTGGCATGTCAATGTTGACAAAATTAAGATGTCAGCTATACATCCAGGTCTGAATTAATTTGATCGGATTTCTATTTTCAGGTGGAGATGAAACCATTAATGGGCAGGACTTATTAGCACAATCTTCAAAATACATTTATTATTTAAAAATCATTAAGATGCAGCTTAATAAGTTAGGCCAATTTATTCGCATACCTCCCTAGAAAATTATACTATTTATTTATTTCAATAAATTAGTTTAAATTTTTTTTTTATAATAACTATTAAAAATAACAGTTTATTTATGAAAATCGATAATATTTTTTTTAATAGATTTAATTATTTTTTTGTTTATCGCTAATAATTCATTTTGTTAAAAATCAAACTACTCAAAAATGTGATTTTAAAAAAAAAATATTTTGATAGATAGTAGTTTTTTAAAAAAATTAATATTTAAATATGAAGCTCGCATTATATGCTTACAAGAAAGTACTAATATATTTATAAATAAAAATTGCAATTTGTTTATTTAAAATTTTCTATGTGGAAATCTGCACACACATCATATTTAGGTATTTTACAAACTGATTATTTGTTATTATGTATTAGTTATTTATTATAAGTTTTAAAGTACGAGATATAATATACTATTTTATCAGGAAACATTTATAACAGCAAAATCCATAAAATTTACATTGAAAATCTATTTCCACCAATAGATTGAAGTTTGTTTTTTCGTAATAGCATAAAGTTAATATCTTAAACAGTTGTTTACATACTTACTTGATGTACTTACAAAATGAGCTTAAAAACGCACAAAGCTTTAAAATTAACATTTTAGAATATTTTTTTTGTTATTTTTTTTTTTAAATGACAATACGTAATTTTCTTTTGTAATTACGTAATTTGGACATATTTGGTTAACACTCTAAGTTTTTGGACACTTATCACGTGTTTTCTGCTGGTTTTGTAGTGTGTAAGATTGACGTATGCCTGTTTTTTTTTACCCCTATATGAACATAGTTAAATGCAAATAATGTAAGTTTTAAAAACCATCTGTCACGAAAACTCAAATGTTCAAGCACAGCGGCAGGATAGAGTTAGTTTTGTTTTAGTCCATATATGGGAGTGAGGGGCTCCTGGCAACACAACTCTCATGGGAACGGCGTCAAATGTGTTTAAGTTTTTACTGAAAAAACACAAATTGATACTAATATTCTTTACACATATATAATATGTAAAATTTTATAACAATGTTAAAATATGGGATCTCTATCACAATAATTATCAAAAGTAAAGATAAATATTATAATATGTGTTGAAAATAATGTTATTTGACCACTAAGCTCCTGGTCTTGTCCTGTGATAAGAGAAAGAGAGGTTAAGTAAGTGACTTTTTAAAGGCAAAGTCTAAAAAGTAAGAGCTAAAATTGATTGTGCTCATATTTTGAATAGTGGTCAAGCATCATTTTAATAAATTTTATTTTAAAATTTAAGTATTATAATAATAGTGTACGATTATGTCGACGTTGAAATGGCAATAGGTTACAATCTCTTCTGCCCTTAAAACAATTTTACAGGAATGGGAAAATACAGCTTTGAAATCCTTTTGGTTGGACATTACATATTAAAAGTGATTCCTTTGTGTGAAATGTACAATATCTAACGTGACTACATCTAGTTTCAAGTTTTCCCGAAGCAAAGATACATAAGAACACCATAAATTTCCCATTTTCTGAAGTTTCTTTCCTTTGTAAAAATATTAGAGAATATTTCATTTAGGGTTTTTTGGAGTTTGCACTTCAATAATCACTAAAACTTTATACACTATTGCCATTACAATACCTATCCACATTATTGAATCGAACAAATAATATTATATTCTATTAAATGATTTTTTGTGCTTAGTATAAAATTGTAAAACAAACCATAGAATAAAACTATTTTATTGATGATATATAATACATAGCGTATTATTATACCTGTTGAAATATATAATAGTGCCTCTGTTCTTGCCTTTAATTAATCTTACCACAGGTTTTACCGATGCATATATGGCTTTTCTTTCTTTTCTTTTCTTTTGAAAGAGAGCATATTTGTCCAACAGATGGTGCTGTTTTACAAAAAAGCATGTTTTTACCTGTCACAGGTGACATCTATATATTATATAAAAACACACGATTTTGAATGCAAATTTGTGTCATAATTTCATAGCAATCGGTGAAGAACTTTTGGAGATTTAAGATTTTGAACAATGAACATTTACATTTTTATTTACATAGATTTTACTTTTACTTGCTCAAATGTTTTATTTGTCCACAATTTAATATAAATACAATAATTATTCGGTATTCCACATTATTGTCGTAATATGGCAATATAGTTGGATATTTTAGACATGAACAAGTTATTAAGTGATTACATAATACTGTTTAAAATGGTTTGTGCTAGGCACGTATTCATTAAGTACGTATATTTAAATGTAAAATAATGGTCTAGAAAGGTAAGCTGGGGCTTAGTCCTGCTAAAGGTTGGGGGTTTTAAACCCTAAAGATTAGTTAGATAGAAGAAGAATGTGTGTGAATGTGCTAATGCAATAATTGATTTTGAAAAATACAACATGTTGTCTAGGTGTTTGGTCGGTTAATCGTTAAGTTTGAACTTTGGGAGTGATATGTTGTTACTGTTCAGTGAATAATGTTTTGGAGTTTGGTTTTTTCTTCTACATATGTATTTTGAGTTATGGATTGTTTTAATGCACTGTTGAAAGATTGTCATCCGTTTTTGTATTAAGTAAATATTTTTATCCACTAAAGCTGAATTCAGAATAACCATGTCACTAAACATCCATTGAACTTAAATGTGACAAACTGTGTTACAATAAATTATATGATGTGTTCTCTAGAATATAAAGCCTAATGCACTGTTTTCTCCAGTTAGTAAGCATTACCTTTTGAGGTGGTCAATGGTGGACCCTTTCAATGAATCTCACAGCGGATTACAATTCACTCTCTTTTCAGAACAAGTTAAGCTTAATGAACAGGTCTAATCTATAAATCTCAGGATTCAAACCTTCTTGTATTAGAAGGTATCCTGACTTAATATGATGTTGATCTTTAAAAATTATAAATTCGATTTATTTTTGGAAGGCATTCCTGTGATCAGTATAAAACTTTCACATTGTATTTAAAACGAAATTGTAAATAATAGTTATTGCCTTTAAAAAAAATTCCAGCGTAATGTCCTGTTCGTTTATAAAGACTGAATTGACTGAGCATTGCAAAACTCTAACATACAAGCATTCCATATTATTATCACCTCTTCATTATTTACTAACATTTTCTGAGCGAAGTTGCGCTATTTTGTGTGATTTTTAAATTATTCATTTTTAATTTTAACCCATATCATAGTTAATTTTCATTTCCATGATCCTTTGTAGTTATTTTGGAAATTTTTGGTATGTACTTGATAATATAATATTCAAAATTGCGGTGGTAAGAAATTTTGCTTTGACGGATGCATCCTAAATATCAGTAGTTTCTCTGCTTATTGCTACACTCTGTGGAAGTTTTGGTTTCTGCTGAGGAAGTCATTTCAATTGGTAGTTAAAACAATGACGGGGCCAAAACAGTGAATTATATATCATAGTATAATTCCGATGAATCTGATAAATCATTCCAAAGAATAAAAATAGGCTAGAAGCATATGTAATTTTGGTTATTCTTAATAAGGTGAACATCTTAATAAAAGGTACTGGAAATTAGAAAACATAGCGTGTACATATTGAGGTTTATTAAAAATATATTTTGTGTCTACTTACATGAGAAAATACAATATTGATGTTAGATCTGTTGTTTCATTTAGTATTAGATACACCTCTATTTATTTTAAATTATATAAGTCAAACTTACATAAAAAAAATAAAACATTCTATTTATCTTTCTTTTCAATGCTCTGAATTTAACATTGCTACCTTTAGTTATTACTACCACATGTTCATAATATCAGTATTTTAATAAAATTCAACTTAAATTATACTTTCATAATGTATCACTACGATAGAATATTTTTTAGGCGTTGTTAATTGATTAATTAGTTTTTAAATACCTTCCATATTAAAAGATTTATTAAATAACTAGCGCAGACCCGTGAAAAATCATGGGATGTTACTTAGTTAGTAAATAACGCTTTTTTGAAAATGGACAAATCATGAAATCTGACTTGTCAAGATTAACCCTAAGAAATTTAAACAAAAGAAATATACATTTCAAATAGGTGTAATAGCAATACGCCATAAGTGATGTGTGATGAAAGAGAATCTTATTCTAAAATGTCATTAAAATTCTATAGTAACCTACCAAAAAAAAATATAACTCCTATAAAGTCCTAACTATTCAAACAATTTTCACTTTAGAACAAATTTTAATGTATTCTTCAGTTTATCATTAAGTTACATAAAATTAAAATATAGTTTCATCAAACCGGTGGTCACAATCTCCTGTAAAATTGCTTGCATCATTGGTGATTAGCACTACGAAACTACAGGCAATTATTTTCTATTTAATTATTGAAGACAATATTAGTGATTCTTAAACGAAAATATGAAACAGAATAAAGTATGGTCACATTTAGGACTAGATGTGATTATTAGTTCTGAGTTTTCTGTTTCAAATATTTGTTTAAGAATCACTAATATTGTATTCAATAATTAAATATTTCAATTTGTGGTTTTACTCATTACGTTATTCTCAAAATACCTATATATTTAAAACAAATATAAATATTAAGACATAGATGAATTAGGATTTACATAAAAAATTGGTCCTGCAAATCTGCCACTTGTCTGCATTTGATGAAAACAAAGCTTTTAGGTTTGTACAATACTGTTCAAAGTAAATATAAAGGAAACAAAATATATTTTACATTATGTGTAATGAAAGCTGCATCTCTTTTGACATACATTAACATTTTACATAAACATTCGATTCCTCTTAATAGGAACACCGGTTCATCGGGACAGCCGGTATTTGGGAATAAATCACGGAACAGAAACAAAATAAAGAAACTAATGTTAATTTATTTCAGGATTACTTTTATCATAATACGTAATTGTTTGTTCATGATTTTTTTATAATTTATTTGTACCTAACTTCGATTATTTTATTCGAGTAATAATTTAAAAAAAAAATTAAATTCACATTAGAGAGAACACAAATAAATGTAATATGTATACATATGAGCTCAATAAATGAATCTGGGTACCTTAAACTTCTTTTATTTGGGACAAAATGTTTGAGCCTGATGTGTCCTAATTAAGCAGAATCAACACTACATATAAAAATACTTATTAATTTCATATGGTAATAGTGAAAATAGATCCTATGTGAGACGTCGAGGAAGGAACTGTGTGGCCCTCTGCCCCCAGCCAGTCTGCACACCCTTCTTTGGTTTTCCAGACTTCTTAATTCCCATAAACCATCCCAGGTGGGCGTAGTTTCGGGACATATAAGTTGTATACGAACCAATCAACTCTTCTAGCCATATCGTCTGTGGCTTGTTTTTGTTTGCCTAAAAATATATGGAATTCTAAAAATTATTAATGGGTGTAATATAAATATATTTATATTTTTTTTAAAGAAAGACAAACATTCCCAGGTTACGAATAACCAAACAATATTTGAAAATCTCCAACTACCACCACAGTAAGCGGAAAATATTGCTTGTGTTGTGATGGAGGACTTAGCCAACCGAGGAACAGATAAATCATTGAAAATACATATTACAAAGGAATGAAATTTATAATAATAATAATAATAATGTTTTTTATTTCAGCTGAACAAAACGGTGAGTGCAACAATCTGCCATATAAAAGCGTACGTTAAAGAGTACTCACAACAACATAACTATTATAAAAGTGGTGTCTGAAATTGTCTTCATAAACTGAAGTTTAGGTCAGTGTTGGGCCATATACTAATAACCATATACATAATAATTACAAGCGATCAGCGCTTGTAATTATTCCGGTAGTCCCAATTTTTTTATTTGTTTTATAAACAGGTCCCATGATGTAAAATCCAAGTTGTCAATCAACCTTGACACACCTGTGCTAACGCCGCCATTTTGAAAAAACTAGCCGAAACCGTGCCAAAATCTAGTTTTTGCCAAATACATCGTATCCAATGAAAATTTCGGTTAAAGTAACTTGACAAATTTAATAAACTTTTTGTAAATTTTATGTTTTACAAAATCAGAATTAGTAATTTTTCTCGAAATTCCACTGCAATTTACTTGATTTTTCATATGTATACGCACTTTGACGACTTTATATCTGGGTATTTATTAGAGATAAAAGAAAAAGTTGTAGAAAATTGTATTTTTTAACAAATTTGTGAAAATGTTTCAGCCGAAAATTGCATTAATTTATTAGAGATATTAGAATAATCTCAATTTTGGTGCGATTTCAACTTTTTCAAAATTTTTGAAAAATATACGCATTGTAATAAATATAATTGTGAGTCATAGTTAATTAAAACATCTTAATGCATATTTTAACACAATTAAAAAGTGCTACTTTTAGTGCCAATATTATTTGTTTAGTAAGCAATTTATTGTGGTATTTATATTTGATTTCGCTTTGATGAAAGAAAAAAAAAACCTGTTTGTCGCTTGTTAAAAGTCAAACATAATAAATAATATATTTTGTAACATTTTTAACTTTCACCTCAAGTCAATTGCAATTAAAGATTTCATCAGGAAAATTACACATAATATTATTAAATTAGATTCCATCAGGAAAGTGTTAAAAACTACATAAACAATATTATTAAATTAGATTCCATCAGGAAACTGTGTTAAAAACTACATATACAATATAAATTCGAATATGCAGGTTGTATTGAGATGTACTCGATAGTTTATGTACTGAAACCAGAAAGAGCATTGGAAAGACGACCACAGGACCAGTGGCGCCATGTGAGAATTATTTTTTATTGTAAAAGATGTCATCGGACATCAAAATGACATACATTTTTTACTCCATAAAGCTCAGGAATCGCTGTCTGTCAGGCACGTCTTCTTACATCCCACATACAATAATTTTTATCACTCGCAATCAAATTTTAAGGAATAAATTATATTGATAAATATGCAATCGCCCATAAGGTGATTTTTTTACACAAACTGAAATAAATTATGTTTTTAACTTACTTCTCCGTATAGTCGTCCCTTTCGGTTCATCGCTATATACAACTTGCTTTCTTTCCCTAGAATAGTTATGTGTCCCGCCGATCCAGCAGAACCTATCTCCATAATCGCTGTAATTGTAAAACATTAGAAAAAATAACTTTTCATCTTACAAATTTCAAATGCAACAAAAAAAATTATGGAGGGGTAGGAGTGACCAGATATGAATAGCAAGGTACTTCTTCATCTTCCTTCTTCCAACTACTTTCTAGAATGGGATATCATAGTTCCACTGGTAATTTTTCGTGGAATAAATGTGTATGGTGAGAAAAAAAGAAAGGTTACCAAATCGATCATTATCTTCTTGTGTTCCACAAACTTTTCCATCTGGAGTTATCTTCAAATGGAAACCAGTTTTGCAATATAGTCGCATAATGTTTCCATACTTGGGATTTTCACTAATCCAATGATTCGACGAGTTAACTGGATTACTCTGGAGTCGACTTGATCTGAAAATAATTCAAAATATTTATTGTTTTTTTATGGTAGTATAAGTGGTATGCAATGCCATTTTTTCTGATTGTCTAAGATATCTTTCTTTTGTTACAATTTTTTGTAGGTAAGAACAAAATATGGTAACGTCTAAAAAATTACTACAAATATAATTATTGGAAAATCGGGATGAACTATAAATATACAAGAGCAGTGGCGGCTCGTGACTTTGGAGTGCTAAGTTTGAACAATTCTACATTATCTTTGTTGTTTAGTTCAAAAGCTTTTTTTAATTAAGATTCACAGTTTGGCCGTGCGCCGCACGGATCTCCTGAAAATCTTCACATAAAAAACCGAATTTTCGAAAAAAAAAAGAAGACGTTTTCAGCTACAACATTAAGAATGTCATTTTTGTAACATTAGCACTCATTTGTAAACTCATATACAGACAAGTAGTTGTAATATTTAAGTTCTCTCCTAAGCAAAAGCATCAGCTTTATCATGGGAGTTTGTGAAATATAATATAAATCAAATAAATTTTATTGCATATTTTATGCTGCAATAAAATTTAGGGAGAAATAAAAAAATATGTATTACACTATTAAAAACTTTGTTATCAAAGGAAAACCTGAAAGGATGATTTCCAGAAAGCAATGCCTACAACCATCTGCTATTATATAGCACTAGGAACCTAGGTTAGTTAAGTACTGCATCTCTTTTCAAACATTTTTTCTTAATAAATCTCAGAAATGAATGTGATTGATTTTTGGATTATTGCCATGTTGTGCTTCCTCCTTCCTTGGCCATCGTTTCGGCCAGTGATAGAGTGCTCATCATTAGGGTAGTGTTGCATGGTAACACAAAAATACAATATTAATAAATTCACTTTTTGAAAATATATTGTCTTTTTATCAATTTTTTTTTTTTATGCAGATTTTCAGGATTCTCTCTTTTAGGTGGGGTGCTGATCCACATAACTAAAAAAAAATATTGGTAAAATTTTAAAATTAGAAAAATAATTTCAGCTTCAACAATATCTAGGAAGTCGAATTTTTAAATGTTACCAATTATAGCTCACTGAAAAGTGACGAGTCGACCGTGCTTTTGGCCTTGAACATCTCAAATCATAACCATTCAAATATGTATTTCCATTTTAATTATAAAGTTCTGACCTGCTCATCAATACTTTCCTCGAAGACATTTATTTCATTTTTATTGAAGACTTTTAGAAAACCGTGTTTTTATTTTTTTCTCAGAAGCTTTATTATACGAATCAGTACTGTATTGTTTCGAAGTTTTATTTATTTTTTAATCCTATTGAAGTAGAAATTAGACCTGGTAACACCGTGCACAAAATATTTGTTGGCGGAATAAATTGAACCCATAAAAAAATTGCGACATCTTTTAGTTATTTATTTTATGTGTACCTGCTATATACATGTATAGGTTCCATGATATTTAATTAAACACATCTTTAAAAAGTGATATAATATTAAAGTGATGAAACAAAACCTAGGTTAAATAGTTACCTATGTAACCTGTTTAACCTAGTTTTTGTTTCATCACTTTTCACGACTTTATATCACTTTTTGTAGGTGTGTTGAACTGTCATTTTGATGAGATACCCGGTCACTGATACGGTAGATTAAAATATCATTTTCACAAAAAAACCATTAACGGAAAGAGATACCTACTTTCTAATAATCTCTTCAGAGATTTTTTAACGTTACTTATCATATTATTCTACCGGCGCAACGACGATATGTAAAAAATGTGTTCAGAAGTTTCGTTTCGATTTTTATATTATATATTTTTACCGAATGAGAGCTTAAAACTGTTGAAATAGGGTACGGAAACTCGACGTTTCTTTTTCAAAATGCCATATGTTTGGGAATTCCAAGCTTTACCACATTAAAATAAACGTTTTTCATGATAACCCTTATGACTGTATAAGAATGTTTTAAATATTATAAACACCACATACCTATTAAGTGAATAAAATATCATCTCCATGCCACAAAATGCTGACCAGGGAAGGATTTATTGGGACAAGAAATCGAAGATAAAACAAGTTTAAGTAAGTAGGTAGGTACCGAGAAATTAAAAAGTAAGCCATTATTAGTCAGTACTATTTTTACCCGATTTCTAATAAATTCTTAATGGTAAAGTACCTTTCTTTCCAATAATTAAAACTTTGTTAGTTTTGATCTTACATTAATAATATTAAATGCAACATTACTTGAGGGCGTGTGCGAACGCTCCATGGGGAAGACTGCGCCGTGTTCTCAGTGTACAACTAGCGTCCGCTTCATCATCAGACGAAGAAACATCACTGTTATTCAAAACACACGGGCTGCTCGACGAATTTCCCACGAAGTTCATGATAATTGTTTTTCCAACACTACCAGCAGCGCCGAGTTATAGTAAAAAATAAACAATGAATGATCTTCTTCAAAGCGTGTGAATGTTTGAACACACCCAGCACAAGTTACTGACAGATCTGACGCTACAGAACGTCTGGTTTTCGTATGAAGAATAGACCAAGTTATTTTCATCTATTGAAATACTACGCGAGCAGCTTCATCTTATATCGATGGAGTTCGCACAAAGATTTATCTACTGTGCGATATGAGTATTGACTGAAGTTCTACCAGACCAATAAACAATGAATTTCTCACTATTCGAATAGATTTGTATCGTTATGTTCAGCGGTAAACGCGTTAAGTTTTTGCATTTAAAAATTACGATCACCAGTTTGTATGTGGGACGTTATTTGTTTGTACGTGGGTTCATTCGGTTTCCAGTCAAAACATTATTACACTCTTCACCAGTTTTTTTTTATGTAGTCACCACGCCCACACTCTCCTCAGCTAGAAAGCCAACAAACTATGACTAGATTTTATAGAATTCTAGATTTGTTTAAAAAACATATATTTACTCTTTTGGCGCACTTAAGGGTAACTTGTATCGGTTTCAAGCAGCAGATGTACGAGAAAAATCACCTAGATGATGCCTTATTATGGTAAAAAAGTTAATGTATATGTAAGATCAAACATTCGGAAATACCAATGTCTTTATATTTTCCCAAACGTAGATATACGTTTACACACAATATAAATGTTCATTCTGTATTATATATTGGTAAGTTACCATATTTTCACTTCTATCAGTCCGAAAAATTCTTTATTAAGATATTTTACTAACCAGATTATATATATATTAAAATGGGCCATTGAAAATAATATTCGCCTACGTAGAGTTAGACTATTTTTAGATTATCCATCTAATATTAATCCGGCGGTGGCGCCGTCAACATAGCTCCGTATAATAAAAATAGTATTTGGGCATATGGATACTGAAACATCCAGCAAATGTTGCGTGGCTATTTTTTTAACCTTTTTTCAACAGTCCAATACATTTATAATATTTAGAAGGATTTAATATTCGATTAGAGTGGTTTAGCTGATATAAATATGAGTATCATATTGATTTCTTCAAAAGGGCCTCTAACATCTGTTTTTGGTCTAATATTTAAAAAAATTAATTATATAAGAAATGGCAAACGAAAAGTAAAGTTGATCGGAATAAAAGACATTCTCTGCATGTAAATCTGATAAGTTAAATATGAGCGCCGAAATATAACCAATGAGATGAAGGCAAGAATTGGGTGTGGCTTATACTAAAAATAAGTGCTTGTGAAGCCACGTTGTCGCAATAAGTTTAAAGAAAACGCAATGTCACATTCTAATAATGCGTACGCAAATTTCGGCTTTAATAGCTACTTTTCGTGTAGAACTCGATATAAAAATCACATGATTTCACATTGAGTGTTGGATTGAACCTTTTTATAAACTACCTAAACTGGACTGTCACGGAGTTCATTGTGGATCATATTTTATCTATGTATTATTTCTATTTTCCTCTGCCTTGGACTTTAATCTGCTAGGAGGGAATTCGTTCAGCGATGCCATAACTACCGAAATTTCGGTAGATCTACCGATTTTGGCAAATATCTACCGAAATTCGCAAAAAAATAACCGAAATTTTTCGAAAAAATAGCGAATTTTGTTTAAATCTACCGAAATTCTAGAAAATTTATTGAAATCAGTAAAAAGATACAGAATTTTTGAGAAAATCACAATGTGGGGAATTTTCTCTTTTAGAAATTCTCTGGACCGGAACTGAGCTATCTTCCGAAATTCCCTAGCCACCCCCCTCCCCCCACGGATTTGAAAAAATATTGTGGGGAATCATTTATAATAAACAATTTGAAATTTTGTGGGGAATTATTCTTCTCTGAAATTCCCTGGCAACTCCCTCCCCCCATGGATTAGAAAAAAATAAATGGAGAATCCAGTACTGAGTCACTGAGTGAGCATACAAATCATACCATACCCCATACAAATCCATTCTGAAATTCTACCTATTTCGTCTCTAATCTACCGAAAATTTTCCCAAATCTACCATATTTATTTTCGCGGTATGGCATCACTGAATTGGTTCATTTATTTTTCCTGTTTTGTATTAGCTGACGGCAGCTGACGGCGACGGCTTTTTGGACAGTTAGTGGTTTATTTACGGACAGTCATCGGACAGTTGTTATTAACCATTTCCCCCGGCTGGTTATTATCTATTACCCAACGCAAAATGGCTTCAATTATCAAGGTAATTAAAAATCTAAATAAAATTTATAATTTGTTTGTGTACGTTGACATAAATTTTGAACTGTGTTAGTTTATCGATATGTGTGTAATTCGTAATATTTTTTCTTTTAGCTTTCTAAGATCATCCAACGCCCTGCGATAAGGTCCTTGTCTACTTCTTCCAAGTTACAAAGTGCCCCGCAAAATGGACCTGGTGGCATGTGCTTCGGTAAGACGATAATAATTCATACAGTTTTGATTACATAAACTCGTTTTGGTAAGTGTTTACCTAACCGCCGCACTTTTAGCCACATATTCTCGAAATTACGCTTCGTTTCAACAAGTACTACAATAAATAACCGTTTACGTGCCTAAAATAGATTATTAGGTTCTTGGTTTGGGTTTGTTAAGTCACTTATGCGTATTTAGATTGGAGCTAAACTTTCAAAAACATTAATCGATACTAAAAAAGCCTAAATGGCAGCAAAGAGATCATTTTGTAAGGGAAATTTTCAACTTCGACTAAAAAGTTAATTTCAATGCTTCTTTTACCATTTCTCCCGACTTAAATAGTTGTTTCTTTTAGTAATTAAGTTGAAAAAAAGTGAAATTACCATCATCAGTGGCTAAAAGTGCAGCGGTTTGGTAAATGGTTACCCTCCTTTTATTCAATAAGTCTGTTGGCACTAGTCAATCAAGTTAAAGTTCGTATGCACTTGCAAGTGAAGTTAGAATCCGGTTTTTCCATATTACGAAGACTGTAATAAGGAAATAATATATGACTATGGTTATGTCAATAGTGAAAACGTTATTAGCATTAAAGATTGTTAGGAGTGTGAAGAGAATATAAGACTTATAAGCCATGGAAGGACCCGGGAATGTCCCAGGAATATATCAAACCTCCTGGCTACAGTCTAAAAAGTAGAATAGTATTGTTTATGAGAACATAAATGAACATTGTTGAAGTGAGATGTCAGTGTCATAATTGATGGAAGTGGAATTCCCTTTCTATCTGCCGACCCTTGCAAAGGAAACGACTTTATGGATTGTTTCAATAACTCAACTATTAGTTTATCTATTTATGGGAATGATGGGAAAAAACAGAAATTCTTCAAAAGTCATCTTAATTAATTACAAGCTGAAATCCCCTGGGTGTTGCCTTAACACACAGTTTTTTCGAATTCAGATGTTGGCAGTACTGCCGCGGTAGTTAACCTTTCCTTATCTGTGGTGTGTATTTATTACGCATTGCTTATAATAACTTTAATAACTCTATAAATATAATAAATTCTGGGTTCAGATTTTAGGTATTCCTGCGTTATACATTTGTGCACTGAATTAAAAAATAATTTTTTACATAGTTTTCAAATTCAATTAAAAATCAGAGATTTTTGTTAAAAATCGGAAACAAATACACCAATGCAATCAACCGTATGATGAAATGACAAGCTATTGATGTCCCGCTTTAGTTGGCTAAATTTGCAAAACCTCTTCTTTTCAGGAGTATCAAAATTTTGCTAGGGGTGGGAAAAGGGGGTGGGGGTTGATTTTTGAAATATCACATAGAAAGTGTTCTTTTTCCTGTTTTGAAAGTCAAGACTGCAAATTTTCATCAATCCGGAATAAAATTGTAGATCTTTTAAAAAACTAATCCACACCGGGACATTCCTTCCAAGTGTGTGAAATTTCATCAATCTCGGAATAAAACAAGATTTGTATGAAAAGCAAAGCCACGTTGCCCGCCACAGACATTATTCTTTATATAGATAGATTAATAGTTAAGGATTAGATAAATTACTTTTGAAAAGTGTTTTTTTAAGTTAGCAGTCAAAATAACATTATAATTCATGTAACAGTTAGTTTTTTAGTTAGTTTTGAATGCCACACAGTAAAAACATAATGATGATTGCTTCGCCCAGTTGCTGTGCTGGTGCTGCTGATATCTGCTGTGAACTTCACGAGTGATATTTATTGTTATTTAATGATAAACCTGGGAATCTTGCAAGTCATGGTCTAGAGGCCTGTTAAAAAATGTTATGATTAATTTATTGCGGAAAAATAATAATTGTTATGCCAATATTTTTATCAGGTAAACCTTGTTTCAATAAGATAATATCTAAGGGCAAAGTTTTGTTCTTATCTGAAAGATTTGGGGACGCATTGAAATGTATTGTGTGAATAATATCAACATTAATTTATCAATTATATTTAATTGTTCATCAGAATATATCATAGAGGTGGTAAACATTGCATTGAAAAAATATCAATAATTATTAAACATGGCATTATAATAATAATACTCATTTTTAAATATCAGTACTTGAATAGCTTTTGGAGTTTTACGGGAGTGGTTCATGCCATTTATTATATTATCTCTACAGATTAGTATTGATAAACTTATATTTTGGAAATAGCCTAGAGTATTCAAATAGTTGTGTTGACTTAAAAATCATTACCAATTTCACTTAGCTCTCCACTTGAGATTTTTGCTTCTCACACAGATTTTCTACTTTATTGTAAAGACTAAAGATAATATTGTTATTAATTTTAAAGACATTTATTGTTCATATTATACATTTTTAGCCAATTGTATGTATAATGGAAACATTTATAAACGAGTTTCAAATTCCACTTGTATAGCCATGTTAATTAAGTCAACATTATGCCATATAACTGGTTTGAGGGAGATACATGTTAGCATAATAAGACATGCATCCTTACGTTTGAGTTCTTGTTTACATTGTTTTACAAATAATATGATACATAACCAAAAACTATCTTTGTTTTTATCGACCCCTTGGCTCCCTTGATGGATTTTCTCTAAGGAAGTGACTTCCTTCACACTTTACACGCCATAAATTTGGTGGTCAACAGTGACAAAAAAAATAATTTAGACGTACTGGGATTTCTTATTAAAAGGCCAGGGGTGTTTTATTAGGGTGAAAAACTCTTCTTTAACCATGGAGCAGGACTGCGGGCGCAATAGCTGGTAATACCAGAGCTCAGGAATTAGTTGAAATTAGGAACCGTCACAGTAACGCTAAAAATGATTAATTAATGATGAATATTTAATTGACTACTGTCTTAGGACGGGTTGTTTCACGGAATTTGAACAATTTTTCAAATTTCAAAGTTGATTTTCACAATCTATGAAGGTTCTATTCATGTTCTGTTGTGATATCATTGTGAGCCAGTTGCTTCACAGAACTTCAAAATCAATTTTGAAATTTGATGAATTTTAGAAATTCCTCCAAAAAATTTCCTCCACCCAGCCAATGGCTGTTACAATTATTTTTGAGTGAATGCTGAAACAGCTATCACCATAATAACACTAAATTACTTACAGAAGTTAATAAAAACATTATTAAATTTGATTTAATTAATGTTTCTATTTTTGACAATTTGTGATGGAAATACATTATAATGATCTATTAACCCCTCAGGCCTCTGGCATATCGACTGTTATATTTCATAAAGGTCGGTGATTTTTTGTGTATTTCTACTTTGCAATAAAATCCAAATTAATGGAATATTTCTGCATGTATGCGAAAACTAAGTGTTTTTTAAAGAAGATAAAATACCCTTTCAAATTTTGTTATTAGAAATAAACATAAATTTTTTAGTTTATAATGCAAACATTAAAAAGTCTTAAAAATGGCTCAACTCACGTTTTTCATCTAAACAATGAACTAAAATTACTGATAACGCAAAAATAAATACATATTTTATCAGTATTATTAACATTATTGGCACCACTATTTTTTATTGTTTTACATAAAAATAATAAATTCACAAACTTTCATAATTTTTTCTCAAATTGCGGTCAGACCTTTGGTTTCATAAAAGAGTAGATTATGATTCTTCTGTGGTTAACTTCTTGATTTTCTATATAAAGCGTGGCTTTTTCTCTTCCTAACACCGTTCAGAAGCTGCCGATGCAGTGATGCTAAACAACATTTTATCCATTTTTAAATAACGTTTTATTTTTTCTATGTATAATTATTTTTAATACAACTTATACATATATTCAGAATGGCTGTTTATTGATCTCTATGAATATGTACTTTTACATACTGGTTTAAAACTCACAATTTATTTTCCAATTTCAGTTAATTTATCGACTAATTGTAAAATTTATTTTTCAGAATACATTTTTTTTTGTATCTTTGCCATTTATGGAATGCATTCTATGGAGTGAATTATTATAACATTATTTGTACTATTATGCAGATTTCAATGAAGACCAGCTGGCCCTGCAGGAGATGGCCAAGAAGTTCACCCGGGAGGAGATCATCCCCCGTGCCGCCGAGTACGACAAGAGTGGGGCTTTCCCCTGGGACATCGTTAAGAAGGCGTGGGCCCTCGGACTCATGAACGGACATGTTCCCTCCCACTGCGGTACGTAACACTCTCTTTCTCTCTTTACAATCTGAATTTTGTTTTATAAGTTTCCAAATTGAAGGAATTCTTTATATATGTATATCGACTGCAAACATGTTAAATATTTAACCATAAAATGAATATACTATACTGGAGATAATAAAGACAATTTAATCCAGCTCATGTTTTAATATTTATTTCCACTTGAGGTTCCACCTTAAATGCTCCACTCATTCACCTTTCTATTTTGCAAAGAGATACCTAGCATTTCTCTTTGTGTGGTGGCCATCTTTTTCACAATGTTCTTGGTGAAAGTCCATCTTAGTTCTGGAAGTATACATACTCATGTCTCCTATACAGTTTTTTCTATTACACCAAAATTTTCTCCACAATACTTCGGGTTATTGTATGAAAACTATCTTTAATAGCTGATGTCATTTTACCACATTGTTCCTTGAAGACAAGCCAATATTAAACTACTTAACATTCTCAAAAACTGTGGCATGAAGTGTTTAACCTATTTTCCTTAAATTGTTATATTAAAGTCCTCCGGTTTAATTAAAATAAAATAAAACACAACTAGAGCTACAGATACATACATACACACAGTCAGGGACATTGCTAGTGTAGATACAGTACTCTCATTAATGCTCTAAAAACCAGGAATCGGTGAATTGCAGTTCATACAAACAATTTTCTTCAAATTTAAACAGGTATTTTGTAAAAACAAACAAACACCGTTATCGATCTTTTGTAAAATGACTATTTTTTATTAAAAGTTAAGGTGTCATATTTACGCTTTCCAGGAGACTCCATTTTGTAAACTTATTAAAATATATATATTAAAAAGAACAAAAAGAATTGAAACACATGCGACAGTTGCAGATTACATATAGGACAACATTATGAATCCTGGTGACTGGTGTAACGGTCAGCTCTAGCAAGCTAGACGGCGATATTGTAGCTGAGTGTGTAAGATTAAGATAACCCAACCTGTCGGTGTACAAAGCTGGGCGCTCGAGTCTAGGCACACAGCAGACTACTGAATTGGACATATGAATACTGGCAAATTATAGAGCTTGATTTTGTGCTTTCAATTAGCAAATTTTCAAACTAGTATGTAGTTATTGGATAATCGTGTGTAGTTGTCGGATTATTGTATGTAGTTGTCGGATAATTGAGCAGTGAATTACTGTGAGAGTACTACATTTTTTGTAAACATATGCGGAGTTTAAAAACTAGTCACTCTAAGGTTCTCTTTTGGCTAGTTTCTGCATTGGTAAAAATAATTTTATTGAACTTATTCATTTAAAAAAATTGTGTTACATAATTTATCACGGTCTTTTTCCCAGATCTGCAGATTACAAATCTTATGAAATGTTTGACTTTTAAATTACTAATGTATTCATAATACATGAATTATAACACAGGTGGCTTAGACACGGGTGTCTTTGATGGATGTCTGTTGGATGAAATTCTCGCCTATGGCTGCACCGGGATAATGCAATGTATCCGAGCTTCCGGTTTGGGTGTAAGTGAACACAAACCTTTCGATTCTACGTTGGATTTCTGGATATTGCTGGGTCTTGCTTAACATTAACCATAAATGTTTCATATGCTTTTATTTGTATGTTATATATGTTATGTGTACTGTTTTGCAGGTGGGTTAAATTTAGGTGTCTTTGATGGCTGCTTGATCGCTGAAGAGTTGTCATATGGTTGTTCTGGCATCATGACAGCCATGGAAGCTAGTGGACTTGGTGTGAGTGAATGCTTTTTCATTGCTTTTTTATGTATATGTTACTTGTAAAAATTACCACGTTCAGAAGAATTATTTAGATAAAATTAGAATTTTCTGAACGCTGAACTGATTAAAAATTTCCTTTCATTTAACAAAGTGCACAGTTCCATAATTAATATTAATTGAAATAATATTTGTAAATATAAAATGTGTTACAATAAAAAAAAATATATATATATATAAATATATATATATATATATATATATCTATTTACTTGTTTAGTGCCACATACATGGACTAATTATAATCTGGATTGAATAACTGGTAATGATCTAATATCGAATACTCTTTCCTTGCTACATATAAATGTACATTTTGAACATATTTGATTTAATCATCAATGTAAAATTACTCAATAGTTCATGGCAAATCTTCTATGAGCTGTTCACCTTTTCGACCTGAAATCAGACATCTGCTGCATGTCAAAATATTCTCACAATTTTTTTTTAAAATAAAGCGTAATAGAGTATGACAACTTTTTGACTCATTTAACCAATGCAAAAGTTACTCTTTGTACCTCCAAACACCTCAAAGTGGATACATTATGCATAATCTAGGATTTTCAACTGGATAATAATCAGTTTTTTTCTGTTATGTAAAATCTTGATATAGATTAGACAGATTGTTGTCTGTAATCTGCTTTATTTTGTAAATTGGATACTCATACTGTTACATTCCTATAATGTATATGTAATGCATTCCATAGCCAATTGATCTTTTAACATTAATTATCTAACTTTTATTGGTGATTGTATCTTGCATAATTTATTTAATTGGGTTACTGGATTGTATTTTAGAAATAATATCCTAGTAACTTTTATTTACATTGACAAATATTCATTTAAACATTTTTTCACCTACATTATCATCATCACATTGCTACATAGCGGGATTTGGCCTCCTTCACAAATATTCTTCACTGGTTACGGCGGTCCTTCGCCACTCGCCCCAGTCCTCCGTCCTTCTCATGCTGCTCCAATTATCTTCCATGCAGTCTAGCCACCCTTACCTCGGTCGGCCTCTGGGCTGTTTTCATTGGGATAACCCTCTTAGTCAAAACTTTTGGCGTCCTATCATTATTTTTTCACCTACGTATCTATGAAATGACGTTACACATTCACGGGTCCAAGTGACCATATTTTCATTCACATTATTGTGGGGTTAAATCATTAATTTGTAATCTATTTAATGTGTTTTGTCTACAAAATGAAGCTGTTATTAGATGTATAGTTTCATTATTACAATAGTTTTAACCACACTTTGAATGTTGACATAAAAGTAAATTAAGGTCAAATATTGGATCAATTGAAAAATGTCACTGTTATTTTATTATAAGTGTGGAGAAATAATATTTATTTATCTAAATATAATCTTTGAATGAATAATTATTTCATTGAGAAAAATAAATATTTAGTAGCGACTTCCTAACACCTATGCGACGGGATATCTATGTAATGTAGTATTAAACCCACAAAATAAATATGAAAGCTTTAAACTAATTTATTTAAAAAAAAATGAATTGCTGTAAAATTGTTTGAAAGACAAAAATCAAAACACAGTCTAATTTAGTTGTAATGATTACGGCAATAGAGAGTTTACGCCTACAATGAGCAATCACCGAATATTATATTATTCAGGGTTATAATTCATACAATCATTTGCTATTACACAATGTACAAATATTTTGTCAATACAATCTCTAGATACTTTATTTAGATACAATGGAACCTCTCATAACGATCACCTCCTATAACGAGTAATTTGCATAACGAACAAAACAGATGATTAAAATAATGCTCTCTTAACGAGTGACGTTTCGCATAATGAATGATGGGGAAATGGCAAGTCCCATCTTCACGTCGAGCAGGTTGTGAGCCGGGACTTCTGCACCGGTGCGTCAGTCTCCGGTTAGCACTCGAAATGATTGACAAGGTGTAGGAATGGGTTACCAAGGGGACCCTCACTTTTGCTTGGAAGAAGCTTTGGCCAAAGAGCATTGTCGAATGTGATTTTAAGGGGTTTGAAACAGTACCCCCTGGAGTCTACAGTCAAGGATGATGTGTCTTTGATGAGCTTGTGGAAGAGCACATTGAAGAACTGACCACCAAAGAGCTTATGGAGTTGCAATGTGTTTCACAGCAAGAAGTTACGGAGGAGAGTTTGTTAGTGGATGAGGAGGAAGTAGTAGAGCAACAATCTTCTGGCGCAATAAGAGAATGGGAAACTGTTGCATCCTTCACTGAGAAGCATCATCCTAACAAGGAGGTGGCTATGCGTTCTACAAATTGATTCAATGATAATGCTGTGTCACATTTTCACGAAATTTTCACGAAAAAACAAAAATGTCTCTGGACAGCTTTCTAGTAAAAAAGAATGAATTATTTGTGATAAATTCATAAATAATAAACTAGTTATTTCGTTTTTTTATTTTTTTATTTTGCAAGTCGTAATCGCATTACAGGTTGATGGTATCTCATTAACAATTTCTAAATATGTAATTTTATTTGATAAGCGTTAAAAATTGTGTATTGTAAATTAAATTGTAAAATTGGCATGGTATGCATTATAGTATTTTACATTGACTTATATGGGAAAAATTGTTTCACTTAACAAGTGTTTTGCATGACAAGGAAGTTTCTGGAATGAATTAAACTCGTTATGAGAAGTTCCACTGTACATAAATAAATCGTCGGTTCTGAAAAAAATCCAAATCTAAAATATAAGTAATGAGAGGCAAAGATACGGTGTTCCGGCCGATACAGACATAATCCTCAGTCCTGTGTTACACTTAAAATGTGTGATTTATTATAAATTTACTTGGTACATATTTGTTTATTTTGTACAACTTAATATTATTTTCAAAATTAAGTAAATAATAAAATGATTTATTTTTGTAAATTGTATACCTAAATAAATGTTAATTTTTACCTGCAGAAGCTTACTAAAAGTAAGTTTGGCCATTCAAAGTAAATTCATCCTAATAAATAATTTGGCAGTTTGTGGCAAACAATTTTGTTCTTTCATAACTTGTTAGTAAATTCTTTCAATTTAATCATTGAAATTTAGTCACTAAAATAAAATTGTGAAAAATATATATTCTTATAGGTTTCTTTCATTTTTCAGCAAACTCCAGTTCTCATTGCTGGTACCAAGGAACAACAGAAGAACTACCTTGGACGTCTGATAGAGGAACCACTGCTTGCCGTAAGTCCCTTTAATAAATTTAATACACTCTTTTATTAACATTTGTCTCGCATTCACATGTTATAGTAAATCTACATATGAAATCAGCGGAGTCTTTAATTTTTTTTAGGCTAGTGGCTAAGATCAGAAAATAATATTTTGCTGAATAACCTAAATGTCTACCTCTTCATCATGAAAAATCACAAATAAGTCACTAGCTGCCACTGCATACAATGAGTATAAATAAAATTAACTGTATTCCTTACGTAATATTATGTAATCTAATTAGCAGGGGTGTGCAGTCTATGGAAGTTGTGATTTTCTTTCTTCTTTTCTTGGGGCATGTCCAGCTTTACTATTTACTATACAAACTTCACCCAACTCTCCCCAGTGGTTATCTATTGATCTTACCGGGTACATGCGTCTATGCAGTTGGCTAATAACATTCAAATACATATCTGGGGCCAAAGTGTAAATCTTGGTCATTATTGACGGTGTATGCATTACAAAATTCCAAAATTATCCATATAAATTATAGACTAAAGTATAAACATATTATGAATACTTTAGCAGACCTGTATTGATACTATTATAATTTATACTGATAAACAATAAATATGCAAAAGTATAATATTGAGAACTACAGAGAAAAATATAAAATATTTTTTAAATAAAAAATTAACACTAGAAGTATGTAGATGTTATAATTTTACATTTAAGAGAGTCGGACCAAGAATATGAGTAGACTAATAATAATAAGATTTATATTTACTCCAAGTTCCCTCTTTTTAACAGTGCTAATTCCGTAAGTGGTGGAAAATGGAGATATAGCATTGAGATTAAGAAGATGGAAGATGATTAAAGTAATCCTCAACAGTAAGTGTAATGATAAAATTTATTTCAAAGTGCGATATTTATTTGACATGGCGGTTTTTTAATTAACATTTTGCAAAATTTTGTCAATAAACAATGTTCATATTTATGTTTTATACTGGTAAGACTTAATATAATATAAACTACTTTGGCCGGTCAGTGGCCGAGTTGGCACTGCATTTTGGTCCCACCCAGGCGTCGTGTGTTCGATTCCTGTGCTGGCTAAGTCTTCCATCACGACACAAGCAACATTTTACGCTTACTGTGGTGGTAGCAGAAGATTTTCAAATATTGTCAGGTTATTCATAACCAGGTGATGTTTGTTTTTCTTTACTATAAAACTACTAATCTTTGTCTTATTACTATGAAAAATAAGATGAACAGTTCAATACTGATTTTTTTCAATGAAATTTGATTGTGGTAGGTTAAATACATAATTCAACTGCTGTCATACTTTTCAATTTTTTTAAATAAGTGATTTCTGCCTGACACTGGCCTCTGTATCATTCATAACTATTCCTTGCGATATTATCCCAATCTGTTGTAGTTTAGCTATGTAAAAAATTTAAACAAGTAATAATATCTTTTTATTTATGTTATACCCATGTACACGAGTTTAAATCAGTAAAATCTAAAATTTACGACCTGAAAAGTAAAGAGAAAATAACTTTTTATGCATACATACATGCTTTTTTTAATATAAATGTATTTTTCCTTTATAACTGTATATCCTGTATTTCCTTTATAACTGTATATTTTGATTCAACAAAAATAACCCGATTCTTGCCAAAATCAGCAGAATAATTAAACATTGGTTTTATGATATGAAAACCAAAGAAACCACATTCAGAATAAATTTTAGGGGCGCACTTTAGCTATACAATATTTTGTCGTTTATGTGGTTTTCAGCCATTCAATTTATAGTTTCTATCTATTACATAATTAAATTTAATTAAATATAATAACATAAAAGTCTGCTTTTACACCTTACTGTTATTCTATCTTCTATCCAGATTTATTTCCAGTTATTCGACACAATAATTCTAAAAGATCTATATATCATTTGTAAAGCGTTTTTTTTATTATTAAGTTTTTTGAATTTGTCACTTGGCTTTTAAGTGCTCGAATATATATTTTCAGGTTGTGGCTTGCAGTAAATTTAGAATAAAATATATTATCCGTAATATTTGCGACTACTTACATTGATCTGAATTTGTACTATTGCTGTTACACGTTGTTCTTTTAAATTATTTAGACCGTCTTCATTCTGGCAGAAAAAAAAAAAAAAAAATTCAAATAAAATAACTTTGTTTTTAATACTACTTTATTGTATATATTATTATTATATAAAACCAACCTGCAAAGTGGTATTAAAACAAGTTATTTTATTAAAATTAAAAACAAAGTGTTTCCTGCATGTAAAAATTTAAACATTAAATTGTTTGCATTCTGCCTGAATAGGGGTGATTTTTGACTACAGAAAACATTCCAAGCTGCTCAATGTCATTAATATCAAAATTGTGTCATCAATTTTGTTCCTGAGAAATTCAAAAAATAAATGGTCCGACTTCTCTAATCTTGTGATACTAAACATCTACACTGAAGTGTTTTATAAATATAAGTTTTGCTGGTTTCCTGGTGAAATCCCTAATTTTAACACGTTTAATTGGCTCATACATAATTCAACAGGTACTTAATGATTTTTTTTGATTTAATAAAATCATTTTATATGTCCTTTTTTTTTCAAAACATTTTATTAGAATATATGTACATAGTAGTTTGCTTTCTTTTTGTGTTTGCTCTGTGATAAATAGTCGAATGTGACTCTGAGTAAAAAAATATATTATGGTTTGCTGAAATTTTTGGGAAATAGTTTCATCACATGGTGCTATTTTTCAATTTACGGAAATAATGCCACTTTTGGCGGCCTTTTCACCTTTAACACATTTAAAATATTATATTTTACTTAGAAACATTCAAGTATCCTTTTTATCTCACTTCTCTTAATTATTTCAACACAATATGTATAAAGTCCCTCTGGTTCATTACTCAATTTACGGATTTATAATCTGGTGGTTTATGGACAAATACTGTATTTTGTTATCTTTCATTATTATTATTATTGAACCTGCCTTGCTTGTTATGAAGTACATAATTTATAATTTTCAATTTAATAGATTATTATTTATTTCATCTAACACAATGCCATATAAAAGTACATACTTGCACTTTGAGCTTTTAATCAGATAATGTTTTCAAATTATGTACCTACCTCATATGTTGTGTAACTTATGCTTCAGTAATCCATTTCTAGATTAGAACCATAATGAGATATTATACGTTTTGTGCAAAGTTCACTGATGGTACTTACGTATTAGTAAAATGTATGCTAATAATATGATTGCGTGATGTAGGCTTATTGTGTGACTGAACCCGGAGCGGGTTCTGATGTCAATGGAGTCAAGACCCGTGCTGAGAAGAAGGGAGATGAATGGGTCATCAATGGCCAGAAGATGTGGATCACCAACGGAGGAGTAGCCAACTGGTACTTTGTTCTGGCGCGTACCTCGTCAGACCCCAAGTGCCCCGCTAGCAAGGCCTTCACCGGATTCATCGTCGAAAGGGACACCCCCGGACTTACCCCCGGCAGGAAGGTATTGCACCTTTAAATATGCAGAATAAATAATTTTTATCTTTAAAAAATTTACAAAATAATGCACTCCAGAGATGGGTCAGTTTTCGATTTGGTCATTCGATTTAATTAATATCATTCCTCAAAATATAAATAAGGAAACATAATTGAACTGCTTACTGCAGTTTGAAGCAAATGGCTTCACCTAGATTTCACCGTTTATCCCATACTTGTAGGTTTTATAATATATGCATATTAAGGCAAGCGATTGCTCAAGACATTTTTGCAAACTTTCTATAATATGCCGAAACTGTTAGAGTGAATAAAAGATTTATTTGAAATCCTTATTAGTTTTTGTTGCGGCATTGATTATTACCAAATATTTTCTATTACTGGGTTTGAGCTGAAAATATGTTATATAAAAATATTTACCTATATATTTTTTTTAATTAAATACGTAGTGATCTCTGTATGTATTAATAAATGTTCTTTATTGTCAGGAAATCAACATGGGACAGCGCGCATCCGACACCCGTGGCATCACATTCGAAGATGTCCGCGTACCTAAGGAGAATGTCTTGATTGGAGAAGGCGCTGGCTTCAAGATTGCCATGGGTGCTTTCGACAAGACCAGACCCCCAGTAAGTTAAATAATTCACCAAATAATATTATCACTAAACTGTCGTACAGAACTTGTTGATTCACGAATAGTCTTTTATATTCACTTATGCTTTTGACACTGGCAGTCAGATTTCAATGACTTGTAGAAAAGGCTATGCATGGGCATACTGCTGAAAATATTGTAGTAACCTCTCCCTCTATCTAACAACACACTTTCTCTCAGAAAGCGAGGTGCCAACTTTACTCACAGTGGCAGAACTCTAATTGTATGTGTAGGTACTCTAAATTGATAAACGGTGTTTTAAATGTCATGTAAATGTTGTGCATAAAATATGTTAAGAAAATTTTTCAATATTTCAGGTGGCAGCTGGTGCTACCGGCCTGGCCCAGAGAGCCCTAGACGAAGCCACCAAATACGCCTTGGAGAGAAAGACCTTCGGAGTGCCCATTGCCCACCACCAAGGAGTGTCCTTCCTGCTGGCTGATATGGCTGTAGGCGTGGAGACCGCCCGACTGGCCTGGCAGCGCGCTGCTTGGGATGTCGACCATGGTATACATATTTCATACAAGAGACGGTGTACAAATGTAGCAAAGAGTGTGTTGGTGAATGGGTTGTTAGTTTAGTACTGGGCATCCAAATGAAAATATTGTTTTTCTAGGTCGCAAGAACACACTCTCTGCTTCGGTGGCCAAGCTGCATGCCTCCGAAGTGGCCAACAAGATCGCCTCCGACGCTGTGCAAGTTTTCGGCGGCAACGGATTCAACACCGAATACCCTGTGGAGAAACTCATGAGGGACGCCAAGATCTACCAAATCTATGAGGGAACCTCTCAAATCCAACGCCTTATTATTTCTAGGGAATTAATTGAAAGACAAAAGCAGAAGCAGTAATTTATCCCATAATTGTATCTATTAAAAAAAAAACATCTGTTTATATAATTACAATTATTTTTTTCCAAATATTATTTCAATCATAACTCCTCATGTATCGTCATTGTTTTGTATGTATTCATTAAGAATATATTTTTTTATCCAACAATACCAATGTGTTACATTATTTATATTTACTTCAGCATTCCCTAGTTTTTCCTTATCATCAATAAGTTCTGCCAAATAAATTATTCAAAAATTTCATTCATATTCACAAATTTGCACATAAAAGAAAGATAGGCATAAGCTTATGGGACCATTATAGAGGTAAAACTCAGTAAGTAGTATTTTCAATAAGACTGAGAAAAGGATGTGCCAAACAATATTATCACTAAACTGTCGTACAGAACTTGTTGATTCACGAATAGTCTTTTATATTCACTTATGCTTTTGACACTGGCAGTCAGATTTCAATGACTTGTAGAAAAGGCTATGCATGGGCATACTGCTGAAAATATTGTAGTAACCTCTCCCTCTATCTAACAACACACTTTCTCTCAGAAAGCGAGGTGCCAACTTTACTCACAGTGGCAGAACTCTAATTGTATGTGTAGGTACTCTAAATTGATAAACGGTGTTTTAAATGTCATGTAAATGTTGTGCATAAAATATGTTAAGAAAATTTTTCAATATTTCAGGTGGCAGCTGGTGCTACCGGCCTGGCCCAGAGAGCCCTAGACGAAGCCACCAAATACGCCTTGGAGAGAAAGACCTTCGGAGTGCCCATTGCCCACCACCAAGGAGTGTCCTTCCTGCTGGCTGATATGGCTGTAGGCGTGGAGACCGCCCGACTGGCCTGGCAGCGCGCTGCTTGGGATGTCGACCATGGTATACATATTTCATACAAGAGACGGTGTACAAATGTAGCAAAGAGTGTGTTGGTGAATGGGTTGTTAGTTTAGTACTGGGCATCCAAATGAAAATATTGTTTTTCTAGGTCGCAAGAACACACTCTCTGCTTCGGTGGCCAAGCTGCATGCCTCCGAAGTGGCCAACAAGATCGCCTCCGACGCTGTGCAAGTTTTCGGCGGCAACGGATTCAACACCGAATACCCTGTGGAGAAACTCATGAGGGACGCCAAGATCTACCAAATCTATGAGGGAACCTCTCAAATCCAACGCCTTATTATTTCTAGGGAATTAATTGAAAGACAAAAGCAGAAGCAGTAATTTATCCCATAATTGTATCTATTAAAAAAAAAACATCTGTTTATATAATTACAATTATTTTTTTCCAAATATTATTTCAATCATAACTCCTCATGTATCGTCATTGTTTTGTATGTATTCATTAAGAATATATTTTTTTATCCAACAATACCAATGTGTTACATTATTTATATTTACTTCAGCATTCCCTAGTTTTTCCTTATCATCAATAAGTTCTGCCAAATAAATTATTCAAAAATTTCATTCATATTCACAAATTTGCACATAAAAGAAAGATAGGCATAAGCTTATGGGACCATTATAGAGGTAAAACTCAGTAAGTAGTATTTTCAATAAGACTGAGAAAAGGATGTGCAGATGGTTCGGACATGTAGAGCGAATGAACGAAGAAAGGAGTGTAAGGAGAATATATGACGCAAATATGAATGGTAGAAGAAGTTGGGGACGCCCAAGCAAGACATGGCACGATCAAGTGTATCAGATTTTTGAGTCGGGCTACATCAGGAGTAAGAATAAGTGAATGTATGAATGTGAATGAGGCAAGGAGTGAGTGCTAATACCTACCGAGTTGTTTGGTGGTCAGTCCTCAATGCCTACCCCTGAGGGGAAACAGGGTGATGGTTAGTTAATGTTAGTTAATGCGGAATCATCAATTCTAAATAATAATATTTTTCTAATGTCATTGCACAGAACTCTATAACTGTATTTCAGATTTCAGGAGTTAAATGAATGGGTTTTGTTAGGCAGGCAAATGATAATGATTAATTTTATCACTGAACAATAATAAAAGCTTTCAAATCCCTGTCTTCGTTGAGTTAAAAGTTTAATTTAATTTCATTTCATTTCGACACCCTCGAGCTGCTCAATATTTTAAATCAATTTTCATGTACATTAAAAGCAAATCTATAAGTTAATTTTTTTTTTTTTAAAGCGGAGACGGTTTACACGTAGTTCCCGTGAGCACTTAGGCCATAGGCCCATTGTGCTATCTCCCATTTTACCTCAATCCTTTGACAACAACTCAGTCCCTTTAATAAAGTTCACCAGGGTTGTCATTGGTTATGTGGCTATGTCTTCTGGTTCTACTGTATGTCTCCCCAGGTATCTGAGCCTAGTTCCCACCAGGACAGGACATTGGCACCATAGGTGAATTGGTGTCTCTTCATCCTCTTCACATTTCCTGCATCTATTGGTGTTTTCCACTCCCAATATGTATCTGCATGTGTCTCCTGAGATGGCAGTGTCCTGTTAGTAGTCCTACCAGTTCCCTCAGCGAGTTTCTGTCCATATCGAGTAGTTTCTTGGTTCGTCTAGGGTCTGGTCCTTTTATGAGTACTTTGGATTGTCTCATTCCAGGTGCCCTCTCCCATTCTTTGCGGTGCTGGGATTTGACCCACCTATCAATATGTAATTTTGTGTGGCAAGCTGCTACTCCTACGGCCGGCTCGGATCCTACAAGTGGTGCTTTCGCCCTTTTCCTTGCTAGCTCGTCACCCCGCTCGTTGTCAATATGAATACCTTTATGTCCTGGTACCCAGATTAGGGTTATTTTATTGATGGTAGCGAGTTCTGTAAGAACAGTCCTGCATTCCATCACCAGTCTGGAGTCGCATCGGTTACTTCCCAGTGCCATTAGGGCTGCCTGGCTATCAGAACATATGCTTATGTTTTTATTCCTGTACCCAACATGTATATTCTCCTGTGCGCAGGCCAAGATGGCTTTCATCTCAGCTTGAAACACAGTACAGTGTGTTCCTAGAGGTATACTGAGTTCCCTCTTGGATCCCTACAGACAGACTCTTGTCCCTGTTTCCTCCTCCATCTTGGACCCATCTGTGAACCAGATTAGTTCCTGTTTGGAGGTAAGACCTGGAACCGTGTCCCATTCCTCCCTTGTGGGGTAGGTCACCCCAAATTGCCGTCTGAAGAAGTATTCGGCTTGTTTGCCGTCCTGCTTCATTCCAGCTGTCGGGTTAATTGCCCTCAGTCTTGTTCCAATCTCTGTATGACTGTTTTTGCGCAGCTCACCTCTCCATTGACCTTTGCATTGTAGCCTGTAGGCTGCCGCCATCGCCGCCCCCTCTATTTCTAGGTTTAGTGGGGATAGGTTCCGGAGCACTCCCATGGCCAGTATTGGTGTGGTTGGCATAGCTCCCGTGATTCCTCTGCATGCGAGTCCCTGTATGTGATTGAGTGTGACCATGTTTTCAGTGTTGTTCTTCTCCACCAGACATGGGCTGCATTTATGATCCTTGGTTTTACAACGGCTGTGTACAGCCATTGCATCATTTTAGGATTGAGTCCCCACATTCTGCCGCAGATCCGCCTAGTTGCGCACATTAGCGAACATACTCTTCCACACTTCTGTCCACAGATTCCAGCTCAGTTTGGAATTTATGATGACTCCGAGATACTTAACCGTGTTCCTCTATGATAAAGTACGATAAAGGTTATTATTGCATAATACATACAACGCTCTTGGAAGTCCTTTCAACAGCCATGTCAATGATTTTAACCAATCAGAAACAGCCGCAGTTTTAGTTCCCTGATGTGTCAATAAAAAGACTTCTTCCAACTTCTTCCGACAGTGCAAACGTCAACAATTCTTCTCCAGTCTAAATAATAAAAATAAACAATCTTACAGTATATCTGAACACTAAAACGTCACATAATATTAACAAAAAGTGCTAACTTTAGTAAAATAAAGTGTTAATATCTCAGTTTTTAGTGTCCCAGTGTCAACAAAGCAAAAAACAAAATCACCCATACAAACTACCTATCCGAAACTGTGTCAGTAAACAACATATAAAACATGAATTGTTTCAACTGTAATAGGGATGTTGCCAAGCCAGGAGTGGGAGTCACGTGTGATGGATGCAATCGAAATGTTTGCATTAAATGTTCGGGCTTATCCGCAACGGAAACCAGATGCCTAGAGCTCAAAAACCGCAGAATGAAATTCTTGTGTCCTGAATGTGAGAGTGGCCTTCAACAAATACCTGTACTACACAAACTAATTCGGGACCTCCAAGAAGAAGTCAACGCCTGCAAAAAACAGCAACAAATGCGATGCACAGAAGACATGATTAGTGAATTTAGCGATCGGCAATCCCGAGCAAAAAACATAATTATGTTTGATATCCCTGAGTGTGACTTACCAGATCCCGAACAACGCAAATTACGAGACACCGACGAATGCTGGAAAGTTATAGGAAGCATCACCAGCACAAGTCAAAATAACATAAAAAAGCTCCGGCTTGGAAAACCTTCAGCAGAAAAAAAATTCCCTCGCCCGATAAAAATAATCTTCCAAACACGGGGTGAAGCTTTGGCCATTCTCAAAAATAAAAATAAACTCTAAAAACCAAACTCAATCAAATCGGATCAAACTCCGATGCAACGGCAGCATTTAATTGATTTAAGGAATGAGCTGCTTCAAAGAACAGAAAAGGGGGAGAAGGAATTGACAGTCAAATACATCAAAGGATGCCCTAAAATTATAAAAATTCCAAAAAACATGTAAATAATTACATAGTCAATATCTCAATACTGTATACGAACCTATGCTCTCTCACACGGAAATTTGATCTTGTTCTTGCACAAATAAACCTTATAAAACCAACAGTACTAATAGTGACAGAAACGTGGCTAAAGGCAGAAATACCAGATACGTTAGTGGATCTTCCGGATTACACACTCTTCCGCAAAGACCGTCGAATTGAGAAACGAGGAGGTGGTGTAGCAATATATGTAAAGAAAAGGACCATAGGCCTGACAATCTTAGCCCGGGTGAACATAGCCCTGGAAAACAGTTCTAGTAATTACCCACAAATTGACGCATTATTCATTGACATGCAAATAGACAATCTCAAAACTATCCTAGCTGGTGTCTACTGCCCACCAAATGCATCTTACGAAAACCACCAAAAACTATTACACCAATTAAAAAGAATAGCTGACGTGTCAAATGTAATAATCCTTGGAGACTTCAATTATTCCAAATTGGTATGGCCCACACTACAGAAGTGCGTAATTCAAACAGCCCCGAGGCCTTATTTGAGGATATGTACTTGAACAGTAACTATTGGCAATTGGTAGATAAACCTACAAGATACAGGGACAACAATACCCCATCTCTATTGGACTTAGTCCTGTGCAATGATGAACATCTCATTACTGATATAAAATATCTAGCACCTATAGGCAAAAGTGACCATATATGTTTGTTGTCAACTCTACAAGTAAGTACCAGTCATAACAACGGATCCTCCGGCCCGAGAGGCAAGAAGCCGAGACCCAACTATCACATAGCAGATTATGATAAAATAAATTAAACCTTAAGCACTCGTGATGTAATGTGGTCTCTCGTGGAAACCACTACAACTGAAGAAAAGTGGAAATTTTTTACGAACATGTTTGAAGAGAAGATTGTGTCAAAAATACCACTATTCAAAGGCAATAAAAACCACAATAAGAACAAACCTTGGATCGACAAACACATGCTAGCATTGATTAAAGAGAAAAAGAAAGCCTGGGATGGTTATAGATTATCCAGAAAACACATGGGGAATGTAAATGAGATTGAAAATGAGTATTACAGAGAATATAAACTGAAAAATTACTACCTTTTATCGCAACTAAGAAATACCAGAAAAAACTTTGAGCAAAAATTGATTGACAGCGGACAGAAACCATTTTACAGTTATATAAGGAAACAGATTGCCTCGAAAGTGTCTACTCCAACCATACTATATAACTTCTCTAACGAAACAGTTACCAGCGAGATAGACATAGCGAACATCCTTGCAACACAATTTGAAAAAACCTATGTCAATGAACCAGACACCAGTATACCAACTATTAGTCAAGATGTGTATGTAGATAGTTCACTATGCGAAATAGAATTCACTCCATCAGCAGTTGAGAATATTTTGAAGGGGTTGCGAGAAGATAGCGCTACTGGCCCTGATAATATTCCTGCTATTGTTCTCAAAAAGTGTGCAGCAACTCTCAGTCATCCCATAGCTCTGGTTATGCAACAATCCTTTTTAGATGGGAAACTCCCTAAAGATTGGAAGAGAGCTATAATTACACCCATCTACAAAAAAGGTGATAAACTCAAACCAGCAAATTACAGACCTATAAGCTTGACTAGTATTATCTGCAAAACCATGGAAAGAATAATAGTGGACGAGATACGCTCATTCCTGATCAAACTTGACATAATCTCAAACAAACAGCATGGATTTGTGCCAAAAAGATCCACGATTACCAATCTCATTCTTAACATAGATTACTGGACAAACGAGTGGGACAAACGGATTCCCACTGACGTAATTTATCTCGCCCTAGCATCCAAGAAATCTTCACTACTAATAAAAATATAAATCTCCGTGGACACTCAAAAAAAATCACCAAAACGCCTTTTGCATCTAATCCTAGAAAACACTTCCTTGCAAATAGAGTAGTGGATGCTTGGAACAAACTCCCACAACATGTCATCGATGCAACAAATATAAATCAATTCAAAGCTCTATTGGATTCACATTTGGAGAGAAGAAAGGACTTAGTTCAAACTTAAAACACTCAATTGCTGTCAAACTTGTTGTGAAACCGGATATGAGCGCATCAGCAGAATGCTGCCTGCTCAATACATAATAATAATAATAATAACTTCTTCAACGGTAATAATGGGTTGGATAATTTGTATAGCGCCATTTTCGCGATAAATGTATGTTTTATAACCTCGTTCCAATAATTTACAACATGTTACCAAACTCAATAAAAAACTTTGAATTGACTCACAGAAGGAAATTTATGTTAAAAAAATGGTTAGGTATGTGAAAGAATTTTTTTGTACTAATGTAATTATGTGTATATTTTATGTACTTGTTAAAATTGTATATATATTTAAAAAGTAATTTTTAAAAGAACCCGTTGACAAACTGATATCGGGATTAACAGTAAATAAACTGTATTTTTGAAAGTTCATAAATAAAAAAAATGCGCCATGGTTAGTTGTTTTCTTGTTTCATTAGAACCTTATAATGTTATAAGGAATGTCCCATTTAATCTTAAAGTTATACGTAGCGTACATTCTGATCTACGCGTTCATAGAGGGCCTTAATTTAATTATTTTATTAAAAACACTTAGGACCCCGTTATTTCGAAACACGATAATTCTAAATTTTCGCCAAAAATATCCCCAGAAATTTTTTTTCGTACTAAATAGTTTTTAATTTGAAATTTGTAATTCAAAATTAAATTGGTCCGCAAACGAACATTTATTCGTGTAATTCGAAAAAAATCGATTAAATATTTCGTAAATATGAATCTGAAAGACTGTACAAAGATACTACCAGAATTTATAGTGTTTTATATATGGTGTTTCAATCTAATATTGTATTTGAAAGCCTTTCTTGAAAAAATTGAGTTTTATACATACTAAGCTATTTATTCAAATTTATATTCCATACGTACAACCGCAAATTTTAAAGCATGGTTTGCATAATATACGTAGTTCGTATCATATCTCGTATATGGAAGTATTTAAGTACATTGATTCAACTATCGTGACAATTTCTTCTATGGTATATTCGTGTGAAAAACTATTAATAGGCGTGTCGACGACATCGGAAAACATATTGAAGATAATTTTAAAAATCGAGCATCCAAGTTCATCTTTTATGCTCTATTGGATGAAAGCACAGACTTAACAGATACCGCCCAAGTGGCGATTTTAATCAGGGGTGTTTTATTTAATAACATATTCAAATATAGTTAACTAGCTGTTTCAATCAAATTTTTTTTTATTTTAATTTACTTTGGCGCTGTTACAGTGGAGCAAAGTGCGGTACGAAGCGGGGGGCGGCACCTGACAATCTACGAAATGCAGTGTTTTGTTTAAACTACTGTTGATAATTGTCTCAAGGTGAAAGGTCGCGCGTCAATTATATTCACGAGTACTTATTGAAAAACGTTTTTTAAGTGAATTTACATGACTTCTAGAAGACAAAATTTAAAATGTCCGAGATTTGGTGTAAGTGCAGAGTTGAAAGAGAATATCCTACCTACGTATGAAAAAGTGATAAAATTCTACGAATGGGTTCGATAAGACTTAAAAGTAAGGAATAAGACAACACAAGAACCCACGTTTTTGGAAAATTGAAGAATTGTGGATAAAATCTTCTATACCAATTGTCACACACAAAAGAATCTTACAGTTACTAAAAAGTTATCACTCGAAGTGTTATAATTTGAAAAAGTCTTTGAAGAAACTTAAGGAAGAAAAGTTAGAAGAGTTCAGAGTACAAAGTAGAAAGATTTTTGACATAGCTGCAAGTAAATGTAAAGAATTTGTAAGCTGTACTTGTTTGAGAGAAAAAAAAGTGCCAAAAGAGGAACAAATATTTTTAGAAGACCAACGCACTAACTGACTGATGGCTTTAGGAAGAACGGATCTTATCCAGAGTAAAAAAAATCTGAATAGAAGATTACGTACTCTAAAACAAAAAATGAGGCATAATAGATAGGATGAAACTAAGAAGAAGAAGACAGAAAGTACGCGAGCTAATTTTAACCGAAGAAAGAGTAACAGAAATTCCTTCATTATAATTCGATGGAAGGAAAGACAAGATGGCTAAAAGTTTTTTAAAAAGATCGAAGAGGCTTAAAGTGATTGTACAAGAGGAACATATTTCGATTATAAAAGAACCAGTTTATGTTGGGTATGGGGTTCCAACATAGGGCAGTGCAAGAAATATTGAAAGAGCTATCCACAGCTTTTTAACGACTGAAAAACACAAATACAGTGAAAGTGGGAGGCGTGATTCGTCTTTTGGAAAACAGACTATCTCGACCATTGCAATGGATAATTTGTCTCTTACACGCCAATGAGTTACCATTGAGGCATTTGTTTACCTATTTGGATGGCTCTACTGCAGGACCTAAATCATTTGCAGGTCAAATTGATAAAGCATTAGAGATATGCGAGACGCTGCCGTTGGCTAACTTTGAGAAGGTAGAAGGTAAAAACGTCTATAAAACCTTAAAAAATAAAATTTCAAGTCTATTGCGGGACCTCAAGCTGTCGAGCTAGAACTTCCAAATAGAGAAGTGTTATTTACATTACATAAAGCAACTTTTACCTGGTATTCCAATTCGAATTTCGAAAAAAAAAATTCATATAAAAGTGTTCCACCCTAGTTAGTGTACAAGGAGTGATGTGCAAATAGCATTACCCACCTGGAACTGCGTTGTTGTCATTGTGATTGCGATTGCTGCCCCGTTCGGGTAGCGACAGTTAGCTAGGAGACATCTTCGTCTGACGAAACACGAATTAGGAGTTTTGATTTCCTTCTGAAAATTTAAACGGGCTAAAAACGAGGTGCGTAATCTATTTTAATTATTATATTAATAAGCGTTAATATATTATGATTGTGGGGATAGTTATACTCCTTGTTGAAATACATTTATGCATATAATGTAGAACAGATGTGCGCTATAACATGGATATTTTATTGTAGTACAATTTCTATTTATTTTTTATTTTTTTAGTCCTAAAATGAGTGAGCCGAGTAAAAGACAATGAACCTTTAACCCTGACTAACCATTTTATCACTGACTGGGAGGAATCATATTGTTTCGTTAATTTGAAAAATAAATGCGTTTGTTTGTTGTGTGGTAGTAGTATTGCAATGCCGAAAAAACATAATGTTGAACGACACTTTCAGACAATTCATGCCACTTTTGATGTGAATTATCCACTTAAATCTGTAAGATAGAAACAAAATGAGTAAACTTAAATCAAGTCTAACTGCACAACGGAATGTTTTCACTAGACACGTAGAAAATTCTAAAAAGGCCTTCATTGCTTCTTTCTAAATTTCTCACATGCTCGCAAAAAAGAAGAAACCTTTCATTGATGGTGAGTTGTTTAGAGAACTATTTTTGACTGCTGCCGATTGTTTGTTTGATGGATTTTCTAACAAACAGATTGTCTCAGCAATACAAGACTTACAGTTGTCAAATAACACCGTCACAATAAGACTACATGCAACTTCAACAGATATACAAACTCAGTTAAAGGCTGCTTGGAAATATGTGACTGGTTCTCGCTACAATTTGACGAGTCAACAGAAATATCAGACACCGCACAGTTAGCAGTTGTGGTGAGCATGGTACTTCGTAACTTCACAGTAAAAGAGGATATGTCGCAAATATTACCTATGAAAGGATAGACAAGGGGTGAGAATATTTATAATACATTCAGAACATACTCCAAGTCAATAAATATGCCTCTGCACAAGCTGTCTGCGATAACTACCGATGGGGCACCAGCAATGGTAGGTAAAAACAAAAGATTTATTGCCCTCCGCAAGAAGGATGAATCATTTTCAAACTTTATGTCCTACCACTGTATTGTCCAACAGGAAGCTCTGTTTTGTAAAATATTGCCATTTGAACACGTTATGAAAATAGTTACAAAAATAATCAATTCTATTCGAGCAGCTCCTTTGCAACACCGACTTTTCAAGGCCCTGTTAGAAGATACTGAAAATAAAAAAAACATTATCTTATTCTGGCTCAGTAAAGGAAAGGTTCTTACAAGATTTGTGAGTTTAATTGAAGAAATAAAAACATTTATAAACGATTAAAAGGAAAATTATGATGAACTAGCTGACTCTCGCTGGCTGATTGATTTAGGTTTATCACAGACATCATAGAAAAATTGAATTCTTTAAATTTGGAGTTACAGGGGAAAGACAAAAACATAGCTGAAATGATAAGCTCTGTAAAGTCATTCAACGCTAAATTGAATTTGTTGATATCACATCTGCAGATCAATTCTCTCGTGCATTTCCCACATATGAAGAAAATGCTAGGTAACAATGAATTAAACGGGTCATTATTTATTAAGCATCTTCAAGTGTTGAAAAAACAGTTTGAAGAGAGATTTTTTCAGTTTACACAAATCGAGCCAATTGTTTCCTTCTGATCAATCCTTTTACTTGCCAAATAAATGTAATGAAAATGGCGGCATGTATTGTAGATTTTGTTCAAAGTAAGACAGAAGACCTAGAGTTAGAAATTTTGGACCTTAAAAATGATATTTTGCTAAAATCCTTAATATCAGAGGACTTTTGGAATACAATGGATAGAGAAAAGTTCCCATTTTTGAAAAAAGCGGTATATAAAATTGAATGTTTTCTTTGTAATTGTGTTTTTTGTTTACGTTTTAATAATTTTTAATAGTTTACGAATAATAATTTTACTATTTGGAAACATTTTCGTTTATTATTTATTAATAATTTATGAATATAAGAAAATAAATTGTGGGAAAATGAGTTTTTCGATTAAAAATAGGTGGTGCCCGCCAGCGCCACCCAACCGATATGTGCTCTAGAGTACAAACAGGTTGGGAACTCCTGTTCTAGACGGTCCTCTGTGGGCCGGCCCTATCCGGGCGCAGAATCAACAAGGTGAATCCAATACATCGCCGTTGATATTATTTTTCATAAAAAACGGCGCTTTTTTTTTTTTTTTACAGTAATACCTCACAAGAGTCCCAACTGCTCCCGTCTGGAGCCAGTGAGACTATGGCATCCCCAATTGGGGTATGTTGTGAGGCTGAGGGTATTGGGGAGGGGAGGGAGATGGGGAAGAGGAAGGTGGGGAAGTACCTGGCTATTCAGATCTGGTCACCAAACACGGCTAAAGCCATTTCAAGCAACGTTTCAATTCTGAATGGTGGTCTTACACCAGGGCGATACTGAGAGTATCTTCCACTCTGGAACGTGCCGCAAATATACTATATATTATATATTATTTTAAATTAATTAATTGTGAAATAACACAAATTAATCAAATAAAATTTATTTGCGCACGCCGGGTTCGAACCCGCGACCTTCGGATCTGTAGTCAAAAGCGTATACCACTAGACCACGTCGGCGCTAAACAAAAATACAAATCATCCGAATATTATTGACTACAGTGAACACCTACATAAGTGGCATTTTGGCTCAGGGCCGGCCATGCCTGCTGTGAATGCCACTGACCGGTCAAAACCAGTTTCTGCACTACAGAGTTAATTTTCCAAAATTTTGAAAAAAATAATTTTTTAATAATTAATTCCAGTTCCAGGCTTTGACTGGAATATTCTTTCTAATTTATGTATTATGTCCTATTTTTGTTATGGATGTTCTGTTCCTTTTCTGAAACGTTTATATTTAATATCATGTTATATGTTTTGTGTAAATGGACAGTAGTCCGTTAGTAAATAAATTGATTGTATGAAGATTATTTCTAAATCATTGTTAATTTATTTAGCGAATAAACAAACGTTAATAATTATATAATATTGATCGTAATAAACCTTCCTTGTTGTTAACCTTTTAGGCGTCAGCTAAACTGGCTCAATGATTTAAAGGAATCAATTCACTTGTTTGACGTACGGATACTGATTTCTAAGTTCCAAACTAACCATTATGTTTATGCGAAATGTACGATTCAATAAGATTTATTATATAAATTGCCATATCAAAATTGCAGCTTTACTATTGGGTCATAATGAAAAGTTTTCTATAGATTTTGGATTTCTTTGTTCTAATACTAATTAATATCTACCATATTATTATCAACTACTGTTCTGTTCTGCACCAGTCTTATATCTTCTCTGGTTGTACAGGCAGGCCCCAAGACTCCCATGTCGTATATGGTCGGGGCCTCCCCTTCGGAATTTTAGCTAAAAAACATACATATTCTACGTAATTTTTTTGTTTATTTAACGCAGGTCAGCGGTTCCCGAACTTTTTCGGCCACGAAACTCTAAAAGACCGCTTGGAAGTTGTACACCAGGCAGATTTGTAACATATAATTTTACATTCCATTTTTCTAAATAAATGTGAAATAAAGACAATCCATCAGATACAAAAATGTTTTTACGGACTAAATAAATTAGGTATTGAATACCGTACATTAGTCGCAATTCCTCAATAACCCTAGGGCTCGTGGAACTATTGCATTCCCACTTTAGACGCATAGTTATAACTTTCACGAGAGACTCGAGGAGGAGGAGAAACTCGGAGAATTTTTTCAATCCTCAAAATTTATCAACTTGACCGGTTAGTAGCCGAGTGGAAAAATGCGTCGGATTCAAATCCAAGCGTCGCTATTTCAATCCTCTGCTAGCGTAATCATCCAGAATTGCACAATCAACGTTTTCCGCTTGTATGATGATTAAAATATTGTCAGGTTATTTGTATCTCGATAAAGTATGTTTTCTTTAAGACGCAGACCCAAAAGGGCGCCGAAGACGAAAAAAACCGCATTTAATGTAAAACTAAAAGAATATTTAAAAAAAGCTGGTCATTTTTGGCGGGAGCATTCATTGAATACTAAAAACGGAAATTCTGTCCTACCGGAAAGGAACTGTGAAATTGAAATCTCATGAAAATGCGCCGCAGGCTTATTCAGAACATTAACACTTTCACGGCAAAAGAAACCACTTTATTATGATATACACTTTGAAGCCGAGGAATAAACCTGTCGGGAAATTACATGAATCAAAATAACTAAAGTTGTTTTAAGAATTCTATTTTTTCACGTTTTGTAACGATAAAACTACAATGACGTGAAAAGAAAATTAAAATCACAAAATTACATTTTCACATTTACTGATAAAATGCCATTGCCACCTAGAGGAACTTTTTAATGTAACGCTTCAGCATCTACGGGGAAAAGAGAAACCACATCCCCAGGAAATCTCATCCAAAATAATACAGGATTTTCCAATAAGATATGTTATTTTGAATAGCCCGCTATTTCGGTAGATGTTACTTTTGAAGCTGTCATTTTTTGACATTTCACAAGTAAAAACTATGCCATTAATAAAAGTGGAACGATACACGCTTCAACAATGCATTGAAATTATTAAAATTCACTTGAGTGAATCAAATGCAAATCTTCTTGAGTGATGAGGCCCATTTCCACCTCGGTGGCTTCGTCAACAAGCAAAATTGTCGCATCTGGGGCTAGTAAAACCCAAGAGTTATTGTTGAAAGGCCTCTCTATCCTCAACGTGTGACTGTTTGGTGCGGTTTATGGTCCGGCGGAGTCATTGGACCTTACTTTTTCGAAAATGAGGCTGGAGCAATAGTTACGGTGAATAGATTGCGCTATTGAGAGATCATTAATGATTTTTTATGGCCGGAATTGGATGGTATTGATTTGGACAACGTTTACTTTCAACTTGCCGGCGCTACGTGCTACTCAAGCAACGAAACCATTGATCTTTGACGATTGAATATCAAAATAACACCTCTTATTGGAAAACCCTGTACAATACTTATTTAAACCCCTACATTTACCCCTCTTCTTTAAATTACGAAGAAACCCGCGTAACGAAATCCAAAGAGAAAGAGATGGACAGGTATTATTTAGCTTGTGTTAAATTAATAATATTGGACTTTTTATTCTAAAACATGAGTGCGAATTCCCGACCGGTATTTTAGTTCCGTTTATTAGATATTGCACAATAAGATACTTACACTGCGCAGCGGGACGAGTAAACTAAATTATGATAATAATTTATCCGTGCAGCATTATTATTTCTTGTCCTAGAATACTGGAACAAGGCAGTCGCTGTTGAATGATGGATCCACGCATAATTAATTTATTGAAACTCGCAGCAGAAGATCTGATGTCGGACAAAAGAATATGAAAATCCAGCGATTCAATGTAAATGCACGTTTTCCTGTTTTAACGCATTATACAGAAAATCATATCTTGGTAACAATCGAACTGAGACAATGTGTTTACTAGAATGTAGACATATGCAAACCTACGAATGACAATATAAGACAAGGACAAGATAATTCAATTTATTACACTAAAATTTTGCAATAACTCTTTGAATTCTTATATTCAACCGATCCAGTGAAAAATATTATGGCTTAAACCAAGGTTCGTAGAAAATGATTCATAATTGATCAATTCATAATTGATTAATTCATAATTAGTTAATTAATGTATAGGGTATCTATTGGGAATGAACAAGGTATGGAAAGAAGGAAAACAAGATGATCAATCATTTGCCAAGAAGTAGAACACAACACAATATAATGAGTTCCACCGCGGTACCCCGAGGTAATTCTCGCCACAACACAACGAATAAAACACTTTCAACTTCTGAACATGTAGAGTTTTATCATGTATAATAAATTTGACGTTGAATAAATAGAAATTACCATAAATTAATTAAACACCAAAAATCACTTTATTTATTTATTAAATTAAAAATTTAAATGTATGTTTTGCAACCAGTTGTGTTGATGTTACTTCGTGATTTTCTCCGTGGTGTTTATAATGTCATTTGTAAGGGCATTATTTAGTTTTGTATCATGGAAATTTTGTTTTTTTCTTCCCAAAAATGTATTTATTTTTGGGATGCACAGTAGATTTGAGATTTTTGTCATTGGTGTGTTAGAAATTCATTTTTAAATTTTTTTAATTTTGAGTAGAGTTTATGTGTGAATTTTGTTTTGATATTAAATTATGTAAGAATCCTTTTTTTACTTTTGGTGAAATGGGAACACTTATGATCTACAATTGTTCTTAAATAAATATATAAAACCGCCGAAATTATTAAAAAGCATTTGAAATATTTTTGTTATCTTGGAGTTAATGTTTCTAAATATATGTAGATTCATAATTTATATTCAGTTGTGTTTGTGGCCGGCGGGTGGCGTGGATTAGATTTTTGTAAATATCTACAGTTTTCCCCCGAGGTTGATGAAATTTTGCACACTTGACCTTCAACGAAAGGAGGGTCACTGTCTACATGAGATTTCGAAAACAACCCCATCCTCTTTTCCCACTATACCAGTATTTTGGCATAACTCGTAGAAATTTTGAAAATTTGACCGTCAAAATTTATGAATTAAAGAGTGCCGCGGTGTGTCTTTGTTTTTTATATAAATCTACAGTTTTATTCCGAGACTGTTGAAAATGTACACACTTGACCTTTCTAAACAAGAGGAACGTCACTGTCTAAATAATATTTAAAAAAAAACTTTCCCATCCCCTAATTCCGCCCCGTAAAGCTGGATTTTGCTACATCGTGATGAATTTTTTACACTTGACGTTCAAAATAAGAGGATTATTACCTCTCCATCTGAGAAACTCAGATGCCTAGATTGTTTGGGCGTAGAGAGCGGATGAACAAAGAAAGGAATGTTATAAGATTATATACCGTGGAAGTGAATAATAGAAGAAATCGGGGGCGCCTGAGGAAGATGATGGAGTGAAACAAATACCTACAACATTCTTCTTCTTCTTCGATGGCGCTACAGCCCATATCGAGCTTTGGCCTCCTGCAACAGTCGCCTCCAACTCCTCCTGTCGTCAGCGGCTGACTTCCAGTTTGTCACCTGGAGAAGCTGTGCTGCATCCCCTCTTACCTCATCTTCCCACCTCAGTCTGGGTCTTCCCACTTTTCTCTTTCCACCTGGGTGACCAGTCAGAATTCTTTTTGGGACGCGTGTATCCGGCATTCTCTGTACATGCCCAGCCCATCTCAGCCTGAGGAGTCTCATGTGTGCAGAGATGCTAGGGGCCTTTATATCGTACAATTCTATATTGTGCCGGATACGCCACTGTTCGCCCTCTTTCACGGGTCCACATATTCTTCTCAGCACCTTTCTTTCAAAAGTATCCCGCATTTCAGCCATATTTACCGTCAGTGTCAGCGCCTCACATCCATATGCCAATACAGTTCTTACAATGGTCTTATATATAGTTATTTTCGTTTTTCTGTGGACACTACGTGACTTAAACACTGGCAGCAAAGAGAAGTATGTTTTGTTGGCTGCTGTGATTCTCCTTCTGATTTCTGCTGGATCCTCATTGTTCTCTGTCAGGCTGGAGCCCAGGTAGGTGAATTGATCGACCACTTCGTATGAGTAGTTGTCTTTAAATAGTGCGCTACTTCTTCTTCTGTGTGAAGGGTTCCTGCTCTGTACCATCATTTTTGTTTTGTCAACATTAACTCGCAGTCCTACTTCCCGCGCCGCTGTTTCTAAAGGGTCGAAGACCTCCTTAATGGCTGATATTGATCTTCCGACAATGTTGATGTCATCCGCATATCCGACAACTTGACTGCTCTTGAAATAAATATTGGAGCCAGTGTCTATTAGTGTTTTTCATATTACATGTTCGAGCACAATGTTGAAGAGAGTGGGAGCCAGACTGTCCCCCTGTTTAAGTCCCTGTGATACTGTAAATTCTTCCGACAATTCTCCGTCTATTTTGACCTGACATCTTGAGTCTGACATTGTGGCTTTTATGAGCCTAACCAATTTAGGTGGAATCTGGAATTGTAGTAGTATGTCATATAGACACTCCCGATATATGCTATCATATGCTTGCTTGAAATCAATGAATAGTTGGTGTATGTCTATGTCAAATTCCCAGCACTTTGCCAAGATCTGTCTGACGGTGAACAGTTGGTCTGCTGTGGATCTACCGGTGCGGAAGCCTGCCTGATACTCTCCCAGTAGGTTTTCTGCATATTTATCAATTCTTTGTTTCAGTATCATGGTATAGATTTTATATGCTGTGCATAGAAGTGATATGCCTCTATGATTTTCGCATTTTAATTTGTCACCTTTCTTGTGAATTGGGCATATTATGCTTATTTGCCATTCCTCTGGGATTTTTTCCAGTGTCCATATTTTAGTTATTAAATTGAGTAGCAGATTTCTCAGATGCTCATTTCCATATTTGAACAACTCCGCCGGGAGGTTGTCTTTCCCAGGTGATTTGTTGTTTTTAAGTTTCTTTAGTGCAGCATTTATTTCTTGCATTGTTGGTGGATTCGCTGATTCTTCATTACTTGATTCAGTGGGGATGTTGGTAGGGTGACTTCTCAGGTCGCTATTAGGGTTGAGAAGTTTATAGAAGTAGTTTTTCCACATTGTTTTTATTCGTTCCTTATCTGATATAATTGATCCATCAGCGTCTTTGCATAGTGTTGTATTCGGTTTGAAACCCTTCTTGAAGAAGTTTACTCTCCTATATGCTTCTCTAGGATTATTATTGACAAAGTCCTGTTCCATTTTTAGCAGTATATCATTCAAGAATTTTCTTTTCTTTCCCCGTATCAGCTTATTCGTTTCTTTTCTCGCTTGTTCGTACGCCTGTCTTTTGTTTCTTGTTGACGTTTCCAAGTACTTCTTTCTGAGTATATTCTTTTCAGCTATCTTTCTTTCACACTCTTCATCAAACCACGGGTTCCTGGGCTGTCTGGGTATGTTTCCGACACTTGATTCCACTGCTCTTACAATTGCTTCTTTTATATCATTCCAATCTTTTTCGAGTGATTCTTGGGAGTTCTGCTCCAGTGATCTGATCTGGTAGGCTATTTACAAGGGCGTTGTGATACTGCTCTTTGCCTTCTGGTGTTTTTAGAGCTTCCGTATTGATTTTTGGAATAGTTAGTGATTTTCGTGTCCTGTTGTTTGCAATTTGGCTCCTATAGGTGGCCACCACCATGTAGTGGTCTGAATCACAGTTGGCACCCCTATACGTCCTTACGTTTGTGATGCTCGTTGCCCCCCTTCTTTCTATCAGGACATGATCAATTTGGTTATGGTGTCTACCATCTGGCGACGTCCAGGTCCGTTTGTGTATGTCTTTTCTTGGGAATTGAGTCGAGGCCACGATTAGGTTTCTTGATTCTGCGAAATCAATCACTCGGGTTCCGTTATTATTAGCGTGCTTGTGTAGACTGTTCATTCCTCTAATGTGTTGGAGCAGAGGATCCTGTCCTATCTTGGCGTTAAAGTCCCCAATTACCATCTTAATGTCGTTCGATGGTAATGTGTCGTAGACCTGTTCGAGTTTCTGATAGTATGTATATTTCATTATTCAAGATAAAGATATCTTCCGTTTCAGCATGTACGTTGATCAATGTTACATTGAGAAATTTCGTTTTTATGCGTAAGCTGCACATTCTTTCATTAATGGGTTTAAAGTCTAATATGCATTTTCCCATTTTCCGGTCCACAATGAAGGCCACTCCGAATTTATGATGTCTTTCATTTCCTACAACATAAACTCTTTCAATTATTCTTAATAGTATTTTTTTTGCTTTAAAACTACTCCCAGTTTCCTAGAATTGACAACCTCAAAACTTTACTGCAAATCATTCGTAACCCCCGCGTAACGCTAGGCGCACAGCTATATATCTTTTTCACCGAATTTGATTTTTATACAAATCCACAGTTTTATTTCGACACCGATAAAATTTAACACCCTTGATACCTTCTAAACAAGAGGAACGTCACTGTCTACATATTATTTAGAAAAACTCTGTGTTCAACTAGAATAGTAAAAAATTATAAGTAGGTACGGTAAAGCTAATTTTTTTTTGATATTTTAAATCATAACCTCAATAATATACGAATGAGCGAAGAAAGGAGTGTAAGGATAATATATGACGCAAATGTGAATGGCAGCAAAAGATCTATCAACATGAAAGTTGGCCGCCATACTAAAGCCGTATGTGGAATATATATCCATTTCCGTGTATATCCATAATCGTAAGTTGAATCAAATGTGTGTGTGTTTTTTAATGCTTTTTAAAATCGGTAATCTTAAGTAAAAATTAACATATAATAAAATAACGTTCAATGGTCGGGACTAGAATGTATATTTTTTATTTTTACCTTTTTGTTAGATGCTGACATTTTACATTGTGAAAGCCTTGGTGGACGAACGTAGAAGAGTTTGTAATAAAATTAATCCATTAGTTGGGGAACTAAATAAAATGTACTTAATTACAAATTATATCATCTGCATTTTTGATTGGTTTAATTTTTGCATTTAGAATGAAAATTGAAGGGTTGAACAATAATTATTTTGTATTTAGTCAATAACTTTGAAAGTACATACATATATATTATGTAGCTATAGGCCACTAGGCCAGAAACCCTTCGCATAGGCGTTTGCGGCTCTTCATACAGCTCCAATTTTACCTCCACTTAATCAACCTTAGGATATGGATTAAATGGTTCTATTTTCTTGACAACTCATTTTAAAGTCTGCCGACCCCTGTCCTGCGTCGTCTTGTCTTGACTTAATTGAAGCTCTTAATACCGGCATTTCAGCTGCTTTCTAAGCTCGCTTTGAGGGATATTTTTATTCATGTTACTCTCTCTTCAAGTTGAACCCAAACAAGATAAGCCGACAAAGAACAATTCTGAGTTTACTGAAATACTGGAGGAGCACTTTAGTTTGGTGTATTTCAAAGTTTTATCATATTTGAGATCGTCACGACCAAAAGTACTATCGTGATTGATTTTTGGGATATTATGCCGTGTTGCGCTTCCCCCTCCTTTAGCCAAAGTTACAAGATGATCTTGCAGTGTCCATCCATTTGATGAATCACCAACATAAAAACATGACCGTTACGCTTGACAGTAGTTGATCACAATTTGATTAGAAACTGAAACGGGCGACCAGGAGACCGCAAAATGTGATATCAAATGAAAAAATATCACAATGGCTCAGATAGTCGATAACATGGTCATCAAATGTGATGGAGCATGAAACCCCCTAACCGATAATGTTAGTAATTTCTTGCGAGGCTGCTAAAGAGAAGCAGGCAATTTAGCGGCCTTCTGGTTTCTTCGTTCGCTAAAAGACGCTTCCTATAAAGTCGTGAATACATTAGATGTAGTACTCCACAAAAACAATGACATGTTATTCTCAAGAACCGGGGCAATCATGTGCGGCGTGGTGGGGGGATCTTTATCGAATCATGGGAGGATGTCATTCATAATCGAAGGCAAGGAGCGCGGGGAGGGAGCAAGCCGGGAGACTACTTGAGACGAGAGGCAGTTACCGCGTGGTACAGTTAGTGGGGAGACTTCGGCCATGCCGTGGCTCAGCATTTGCGTAGCTGCTCTGGCGGTCTTGTTCACCGCGCAGGCCTCCTTCCACCCCATGGTGAGTCCATTGCCACACCATACCTCCTTTTCTGACAGGGGTGATCTGCACCCTGCGACGACTTTATCGCATAAGTGCAAGCGTGTGTTTGTATTGCAATTTTGTGAAATGAAAGTAACCGTTATGACAAAAACAGCGACAGTTTTTAATGGTTTTCTGTTGTTGAAAAAGGTAGGAAAATTTTATATTAATATTCTAACCGTCCAGGAAAATTATTGCTTCTTAGAAATGATGCAACAACTGTTTTTTTTTTTGTATACAGTTGCTGAGAAAATCATTTTTTTTTTTCTTTATGTAAACAGAAAACTTAGATTTTTTGATCGTTGGACTAGGAAAGTTATGTGAAAAGATTTATACTCGTTAGTGTTTTGGATAAATTGTAATAATTTTGTGAAGTAGCTAAAATATACAAAGTTTTACATATTTATTTAAATTAAAGTAATAATATGCAGTACATATTTATAATAATTGACCGAGCATATCTAAGTCCTGATTTAACTCGACCGCTTTGAATTCCGTCTGTCTGTAAGTTTGTTTATACCTTCCATTTCCGGTTCAAGGTGGTAGCCGTTTTAACGGTTCAGAAAGATTATTATTTCAAATTTGATATCGTCGTGATTATTTTATGATACATGCCTGAAGATAGTTTAAAAAGGATACGTCATAAAGAAATTATATCAAATATACAGCATATAATTAAGTAGGCGGGTACTTAAATATAATTACAAATGTGATTTCAGGGAATTTATGGTTTTGATTTTTTTAATAAGATTAAAATACAAACATTATTTTTCTGGACGCGAGGTCTACTGTTCATGGAACTGCTTGTATAATGGTCTAAAGACTGAAGTTTTCATGACGGCAGTTGATGAGTTTTTTATTGTAGACGAGATCATCTCCGCGTTGCAACTTTTATTTGTTTTTATAAACAATAGAGAAAATAATAAATTACTTTTTTAATAAATTAGTAAAATCCACCGCAAAAGCAATATCGTTGTTTTGTGATCATTCCTTTCTAGAAGCAATAATGATTATTCCATCAACTTTAGACTTAGCTCCCGAATCAAACGTTTATTAAAGTTTGAATGAATTTGTATACACTGGTATCGAAGTTTCGAAAAAATGTCTTTGTCAGTCCCCTCTTACCCCATGAATGCCCAATGATACTGGGTGCGTAGCGACTTTTATCAATTCTGTTTAAATTTATATACTTGCGATTCAATTCTTTAGCCTCCTGACAAAATCAAAATTATTATGAATTAAAATTATTTTTTATCCATCCACTACACAAGCAAGGATCTCTTTAAAATGATTTTTTTTTACTTATCGACATCATTTTAAGTAGGTAAACCCGTCTTCCCACGGGTCGGCAAGCAATCGACATAAACCAAATGCTGTAAGACTGAGCAGAAAAGTTCCACACTGAACTGCGCTCCAGACCGTTACCTTACTATAGCGAACTTAATTTTCTGCGAGACCCTCTTGCAGCTTTTGGTTTAAGTCGATTTCTTACCGACCCGTGAGACGAAGTGCTAACAGAATTTAATAAATTTGATGTAGAAGAGAACAGAAAAAACCTCTAAAAAAACAGTAAAACAGTAAAACTTCGTGACATTTTCACAGGAGTGGGACAAAAATTGTTTTGTTTCTAATATATCCAGTGGGATTCCCGAAACATTCGTAAAAATAATATACAGCCCTAAAATGGTTGTCAAATGTCTGTTTAAATAGGTAAACAAATATTTTTGTAACTACGGTATGCAGTAGCAGAATAAAATTAAAACAAATCTTTTTAATGGAAAATAGATGACACAATTTAACATCCATTCAGCGTCATTTGTCTTGATTCTTCGACACTCATTGTTTGATGGAAAAGATTGGTGGTTATTTTTTCAGTTGACGTATCGTCGTGATTCATTTTTGGTTTATTACACCGTGTTGCGCTTTATCCATATTTAGCCATCGTTTAGTTACAGTAGGTATTTACCATCTGCCTGAACATATCGTATCTGACCTGATGTGGACGCCGTAATGTCCGAACCCTTGACCAAATAAGGGGGAAGCGCAACACGGCCTAATAACACAAAAAATAAGTCTAAGGTAGAAATAGTAAGTGTTCTCCTTTCACTGGCGGAATCACGCTCATTATCACTATGTTCACAGAATTGTCAGGACACTAAAAAAAGAAAGCATCAGGCCTATCTTCGGAACATTTATTACAATCGAAGACCTTCTGAGGTTTGCAAAAACCAACTTTCCTCTTGATACAGACAGATAGAGTTTATAAAATTAACTGTTAAGGAAGTGATAAGGTGTATATAGGCCAAACAAAACTGACCATATCTAAAGGGATCTAAGAACACTTTCGAAAGCGTTCTCCATATCTTTAGGAAGTTCTCCCGATTTATCTCCAGAACATCAATCAAATTTCATTGTATTAAGATTTACATAAATCAAAAGATGAATATTAAAAAAAAGATCATATTTTTACTTTTTTATTGGTGGTTTTTACTAAATTTCATGGTCAACATTACATGAATGAATGAGTGGTAGTGATAAAAATACGTGGCGTTTGTTATCTTTTATTATTTGACCTATTTCATTCCTGTGTGCTATTTCTTTGATTCTAAGCGTAAGACTTCTTGTTTTATTAGAGGTTTTATATGTCTGATATGATATGTCTTTATTTATTGTATATTTATTGCCTGTGCATAATCAATGAACTCGTTACCAGGACATAACCAGGAAGTTTTTTTTAAATATTCAATCTCCACATATTTTTTTGCCGCCCGAGAATTTTTAATGCAAAAACTTTTACCATTGTTTATTGACGGGAATCTGAACAGGAATGCAATATAATTACTTGAATATGAAGTATTAGGTAAACATCAACTATTTTCATTATTTATCATGGAATAATACTTAAGTGATCAGCTAAGCGTTGTTGCAAACTAAATAACTTATTGCGTAGTTACTAATGTTCTTTATGGTGTTTTTATAAGTATATTATGTTCGTGTAAAAACCCAATGGGCGTCTAAACAACCAAATAATGTTTTTGTGATTTTCACAAAGCTCTCAAGAATTCATAACTACACATAATACTATAGTGATTACTTTTTGGGTTATTATACCGTGTTGCACTTTCTCCTTCAGTAGCCAAAGTTTCTGACAGGGTTAAAGTGATCATTATCAGTGCAGAACATCTGCCATTAGATGATGGAAACTGTTACGGTGTCCGAAACATTGACTAATGAAGGGAAAGCGCCACACGGCTTAGTAACAAAAAATATCACGATAAACCATAATTGTATGGTAAAATTTAAAACCAACCATGTTGATTCTATAAAAAAAATATAACGATATGAACAAAGTTATCAGTCCTGAAATATTTTTGGATGTGAAAATCTCAAATCATGTCTGCTTACATAACAAAGCATGATCAATCTGCGTGTTATCTCTAATGGGTGTAATTATTTTAGAAACCTTATTAATATTTGCTCCTTATTCAGGAATGACGATGATGTGAGCACTCAACTGACATTTCTTTTTTTGGCCATCTCAAGGATAATATAATATCTACTAATAGGTTTTCATTTGTTAGAATTTGAACAGTTCATTTGACGAACATTTTTTTGTGTCATCAAGCTCTCCCTTAAAGGGATGGTTAGACCCCGTCCCTGCTCCAACACATCGTTTTGTTCCCATTTAAATTTATAGAATATTTATGCTTTTGTTTTTGTTCCATATTATTCCAACTTACTATTAATGTTAACATTTATTTTCTGTTAAAATTTCATTACTGTTTACTAGTGTATAAATACAAATTCATCTAATGTTACTAACTCTTGCTGTGCAAGTACATATGAGGGTCTAGAGTAATTTTTACACACATATAGTCTCGTTTAGTTAAAAAAAGAGGTCTTGTAATGCTCCTTGAAGGAGATCAGTGCGGTAAAGTGTTGGATCCCCTCAACTGGCCATCTCAAGGAACTACTGCCTAACTTTCCCTCCAGTTATTTCCATACATACGGAGCCTTGTTTTTGGTCACCACGCCTTAGTTAAAGTGTTTCTACACTTCTTCCCATCGATTAAGTATGCTTTATGCGATCATTTCAGAGCAGTCACAGTTTATCAAGCTCGTTGTTGTAACTCTTCTGTCTTCTGTCAGACACCAATTTCTTTCAAAGCTCCAATGTTTCTTCCTTGGATGGTTCTCTAAAATATTCTAAATGAATTCTTACGGGTTCATAACTGTAGGCCGGGAGCTTTTTTACTCCGACAATTGACTTGGTAAAAACAAGTTGGGATTGTCGAAGATCTGCTTCCATTTATTTCCCAAATATTATCACAGTGCCTAAGATTTACTACTGAGTGACTTAAAATATTTAGTTCATATGATTATTGCTTTTTTATCAAGCTTTGATAAATCTTCTAGTTGTATTTTAATTCTTTCAGTTACAATTCTTAACATTTGAACTGTTCCAAATGTACCTTTATCGTGCGAGCGTTTGCAACAGTTATTAATATTATTATTGTTTCTGTAAAATATTATATCTTATTATTTGTGTGCGAGTGTCCTCAATAATAGCTGTATACCGATTATTTGCGATAAATGAAAATCAGAGACTTATTTCAAGTAATAATATGTAATAATAATTATGATGATTTGTGTCGCGCATGCATTTTAGAATAGTATTCAGTCATTGATGATCGATATACCCAGTACATAATGCGTATCGACACGTCCTCTGTAAAATACGTAGATATAGTGAAAGTAAATTTTTTTTATCCGTTTTGACATAGATTTTCCTACTGTGTTTATATGTACATATGTATTAAAAGTATACAGATCTGTTTCAGTACGGCGCGTTGATACAACAAGTACCTACCTACATATTTATCAAAAATGTACATACAGGTACTAGTTGAATATAATGCGAATGTATCAATTTTTTCTGTATGTACCTACCTTTTTTTGTAATTGACATTTAATAAATTTTCAAAATATATTGATTTTTTTAGGTAAAGCAATCGTCACAACTGAAAGAAAACAGATTCGAAAGTGCTCCGCTGGAAATTGCAGATGCCATCAATAAGCTTGGAAATGAAGCAGACTACGATAAGATAACGGTAAGTTATTTTTTATGTCACTGAAAAATAGCCCGAATTAAAACAATAAACTTATCGATGTTCGTAAAATGATTATAACAATGCATATAAATAACAGAAATTTGTGAAATTTCACCTCAAGTATAAAAAAATCCAAATGATCGCTTTGATGACAATGCTAAATGAGACATGGGTTCAAACCATAGACATATGAATATTAGTAGACCTGCCCTAAGTGATTAAAAGCGTATTATTCCCCACTCCCCATACCGGTTCCATTGGAGCCGGCTGTGCTCGCGTATGGCCTCAAGTGAATTTAGAAAACGTGACGTCATCATTCTTGTGCGAACTATGGTCGAGGCATCATCGGTTCATTTTACGAAATAACACGGCAAAATGGTGACTTGTGCTATGAAAACTTGTAAAAATCGATGTGAAAAAGAGAACAAACCCAATTGTCGTATTACATTCCATATATAAGCATTATTTTACTTTATTTTAAGCATATTCACATCGTATAATATGGATCAGTTGTAGAAACATATACTATCACATCGAGATACGTCTGGACGCGAAACACAAAGCTGGTTGGTGGCTGGGAAGTAAATTATGAACATTTATAAAAGTGTCTTAACTAAATACGTAAACGAAATATTCGACTCTGAAAATAGAAGAAATTTATTTTGCCGAATTTGGACTTCGTAAATTTGTTCATAACGTGGCGAGTAATTTGCGATCCCATGTAAAAATGTCTATTCATTCAAAAGCAGATTTTACTTTTAAGAACTAAATGGTGATATTATAATGCGAGATGCCTATTTACTGTCAGATTGATTTATTGACGAATCACAGTCAGCTTTCCTCTCTGCGTCCCGCAACTCTTGTTTTAACCCCTCGTCCTTAACTTCTCGTCTATTAATATTCATATGTCTGTGGTTCAAACCATCGTTACGGAAATTACAACCCGCCTAGAATGCAGAACATTCGATGAACCGTTTATTTATTCTTATCCAAAATTTCCTTAAATCGTTTTATTCACGATTTTAAACTTTTATCCACTTTTTGAAATGACAATGATTTTTAATATAATATAATATAAAAGTTTATCGTTCTAAATTATAAGCTGAGCCTTCATCCCGACACAAACAACATTTTCAGCTTATTGTGGTAGCAATAAAAGATTTTCAAATATTATTAGGTTATTCGTAACTTGGGAATATTTATCTTAAAACAAGTGATGGAAGTCCAACACGAATCTACAGTATCAAAATTACCACTTTAGAAAAAATGAAAATAAATTATATTAAGTCAAAAGTCATGAAAAGTGATGAAAAAACTAGGTAATACGGATTACCTTATGTTGGGCCAGGTCAGAATCTTAGGCCCTTGGCCCTTTTTTTATCACTTTTGACTTTATATCACTTTTTAAGGTATTTGTCACTGTTCTGAGTTGTCGTGGAATCTAAAAAAATAAATATTACACAAAGTTATTTTCTTTTGCCAACCCAACCTTATTTCACTTAAACATAACTTAGATTGCTTTGTTGGAAACCCGTTTTTACGGAAATCAGGCAAGTTCACTAGTTTATTCCTATTTATATAGTATTTTTTTCAGTTCATTTTGATAGCCAAAGTAATTACAGAAGCGTAGACATAAAAACATCCACTTACGATTAGGAGAAAGATCTCAAATGTCTTGTATGACCTTAATATGTATTTTGTAAGTCATTTCAAGATATTTAGGTTAACTTATTGTGATAAAAAATCTAATGCAATAATAATTCAGTGATCCGAAAAATACTAATGTCATTATTTAAACCAGGAAGCTATTTAAGTTTATCCGTTAGAAAATAATGTAGGTATTCATAACATTATGGCTTAACTGTTTATATATAAACAGTTACATAACGTATCTATATAAATTATCTCTTTATATTTAATACTTTATTAATCCCAAAATTATCGATTTGGCGTCAACGGTACCTACAAGTATGTGCGCAAAAGAATCAGGTGAATCAAATTCGTTACCCGATTTTTGCAGTATTTTCAAATTCTAAATCGCGCTGTATCCCGGCTTGTCCCCTTCTTCCTTTTCCACACAGAATTGATAACTGAAAAAACTTCCTACACATTGTCATAAAGATTCAAATTGTTGACAAGGGGAGCTATCTTGTTTCGTTTGTCATGTATAAAATCAGTCGTTTTTACTTTTAAATCACAGATACTTTCTTTTTGATACTATAACATGTAGTTCATGTTACGTATATTTATAATAAGATAACGAACAAATTTACTGGTTTTGAAACGTCAAATTAATGCATGTAGGTCAAATTCTACATACCTACTTAGGTAAGGATTTACTTAGTTTTGCGTATATTCCATTTTATTTTCAATTAAATTTGTGAGATAAATTCATTGAATAACCAAGACTTCTGCCATAGGTCACCCCCGGGGCTACGTTCAGTGGCTTAGCTGAGGTGCCATAGTTCATGCGGTGAGGTTTATCCAGTCTGCTCACAGTTGCGTGGCAGGCAGGCCATTTTCCTTCCCAGAATGTCATCTAATTAATTCCTTTTAAAAAAGCTCTCTACGGCATCCCGAAAAATGACATAGGCCCTGAAGAAAGCAATTCTCCGGTGATATAATACGGTGATGAATACTGTGGAGTTAATGTAAACAAATATATTTCGATAATTGTGACAATGGATGTATAATGTAAGATGACAATATTTAACATCACTTTGGTCACTCGGATTCTTGTCCCAATTCACAGTCATCGTCTTTACGACTTTATCATATTGTGGGAGTATACGAGACGAGCTACAGCAAGCACATACTTCGGTCCCACTATATTATGATTCGCGGCGAATTGATTAGAGCTCCAATATTGCGACAAAACCAAAAGTGTGTTAGAAGTGTCACAGATAAGTGATATAAGTCATTGACTCTACCGAGGACGGTCTGAATTAAAGATATTTGGGGCCACTTCCATAACCCCAGATAATGGTGCTAAGGTCATTTTTTATAATATGACCCACATCCGAAATAATTGTATTCGTCCATTCTATGTCATGCAAAAATTATTAGTATTTTTGGATGAATTTTTTCCCAAAAACTTAGCTCTAATCTTAACATGGTATCTCAGCCATAATACTATAATATATACGGGATACCTGTAGGTACTCTGTAATTCTAAATTACTTCTACCTACTTGGTCAAGAGGCGGGGTGCTTCCTCATGTAAGAGAGGGTTCAGAAAAAGTTTCTGAAATTTCTCTACATGGAATGCGGCCACCTTTTGCGGCCATGAATTGCCCTACCCGATGAACTTTCTTCTGGGCATGCTCGGACTTCACTATTTGAGAAAGAGGTCTCTAAGGTCAAGATTACTATGATTACCTCTGATGACTACCTTGGGTAGCGTCATTGTAGATTATTCTATCTTCCTGTCTGTGGGACAACCTTCCAATGCTTCTCCCGGCAGGGAGGAGTAGAATGCTCCTGAACCAAATCTCTTCCGTTACGGATACATATAGCGTCAGTAAGGAGGGATTCAAAAGGGAAATTCTACTAATTCTAGAAATAATCTCTCCCCATCGCTGCCAAATCTCTTCCGTTACGGATACATGTAGCGTCAGTGAGGAGGGATTTAAAAGGGAAATTCCACTAATTCTTGAAATAATCTCTCCCCATCGCTGCCAAATCTCTTCCGTTACGGATACATATAGCGTCAGTGAGGAGGGATTTAAAAGGGAAATTCTACTAATTCTCGAAATAATCTCTCCCCATCGCTGCCAAATCTCTTCCGTTACGGATACATATAGCGTCAGTGAGGAGGGATTTAAAAGGGAAATTCTACTTATTCTTGAAATAATCTCTCCCCATCGCTGCCTGATTTTTTATGTTGTTCTGCTTACCTACTGCACGTTAAATATCTGTAAATGTCTTTTTTGAGTACATTACATGTTCAATACAATTATACAATTTCTTATGTATTACATTTTTAAAGGTATACAAGAAATTTAATAAATTAAAAACGTATTGTCATTAAAATAAATATTCTATATATTTGAATACCTGAAGCAAATATTATGTGAATTTGAAACAGCGTTGAAGTTTAAGGACGGGTTGTTTCACAGAATTTGAAAAATTCAACAAATTTCATAGTCGATTTTCAAGTTCTGTGAAGGTTTTATTCAAGTTCTATCACTATCTCAGGTTTGCGGAATAATTGGCCAATAACGATGTAATAGCTGAACATGAATAGACCTGAATAGACCCTTCAAAAAACTTGAAAATCAAATTTCAACGTTCACTTTCGGGTTCTGTGAAAGTCCTATTCAAGTTCTGGTATTATATCATTATAGGCCAGTTACTTGACAGAACTCAAGTAATAACGGAAATTTCATAGAACTTGAAAATTGACTTTGAACAATTCATCAAATTTCAAAGTTGATTTTCAAGTTCTGTTATTATTTCAGTTTTGTGAAACAACTCAGGCCAGTAATTATATAAGAACAGAGCTTGAATACAACCTTCACAGATGGTAAAAATCAAGTTATTTTTCAGTGGCAAAAGCTTGGATTTTACAAGCCCCAGGATGTGGAGACGGGTATTTCGCAGTCATTCTACGGAAGCAGTCCCAAGACGAGATCGCGCAGAGATACGGCCCTCTCCACCGCCCATAAGCCGCCTTTCAGGGGGCGCTACAGAGGGCAAACGCAGTCACAGTACCTAAACATCGGAGAATCCACTCCCCCCGGCAGGGCGGAGGCCGAGTCTGGTCCTGAAGGCTCTAGGGCTGTCGTCAGTAAGTGCATAATTAAATTAACCAGCTAACTAACTTAACTTATCAATGGTTGTCCTAAATGTTAAAAAAATATTTGAATAATTATTAAAGCTCCATTGACGATTGCATCAAGGGTGCTGTACAGATATTAATTGCAAGTTAGTCTGTTAGTTAGTGAATAAACCATTTTAATATAATTCCTAGCACAAAACATCGAATAACCTGCGGAATCCTACAGATGTTCAGGCCACTCAGAATATCGGTGTATATACACATACATATACTATATACTCATACATTGTATATACAATATATGAGCTTTTGCCGTCTGATACGATTATATTTTTATAACTATAGCAGGCTTTTATTATACGGAATTCTGTCACCCAGTGATATAAAATTAGATTTACGTAATTTGGAATTAAAGCATTATTATGTCTGATTTTTTTTTCAGGTGGCAACCGTGGTATGGGACAGGCCCAAAGCCAGTCTGGATTTAGTTCAGGATGTGAAGATTGTGATTCACAGTCACAAAAGATAGCTTACGGGGGAGATTACAATGCGGATCCTGGAGAGAGACATCGTGGTTATCTGAGAGGACCTGGGTCATACTCAGATGGAAGAATTTCTGGAAGGGAAATGGGAGGTTCACCAACTGACACCGGTCCAAGAAGCACAGGACAACTGTACCCAAGCGGAACCGAAACACCTGGCCAAAGAAGGAGACCTGGTTCATCCACTCAAGGTGGACAAAGTCCTGAAATAGGACCGCAAGACACAGGGAGGCAAGGTCAGGAGAAAGAATTTAGCGCTGTAGGTGGACAGGGCCAGAGACCAGGAATTTATACATCCGGCGAAACAGGTCAGATACCGGGAACATATACTCAAGGTGTACGCGGTCAAACGCCAGGTGGTCAGGGACAGTTGAATCAAGGCGTGGAAAATGGTAGACCGACGGTTAATGGTGAAAGAGGACAATTACCAGGATACAATACCCAAGATGGTCAAATTCCCGGGTCAAGACAACAAACCCTAGGACGTCCGGGCCCAGATCCGTATGGCCAAGGTGAACAAAGATTAAGGCCCGGAACATATACACAAGATGGTCAGGGAACAGTACCAGGAATATATAATCAAGACAGGCAGAGTCGAAGACCAGGAATGTATACTCAAGATGGACAAGGACAAATACCAGGAATATATACTCAGGATGGACAAAGGCAAAGATTATATAACCAAGATAAACTAGACCAAATAACAGGGACATATGGCCAAGGGAGACAAGGACAAATACCAGGAACACACATGCCAGTTGGTCATGATGTAGAAAGAAATCAAGGTTCCGACCAAGGGCAACAAGCCGTTGGTAGACAAGGACAAGGTTTTTATCCCACAGGTGGGCATAAACCAGGAACACCTGATGGACAAGTGCTAATTCCGGGTGGACAAAGCCCGGATGTAGATACGTACATAGATGGTGGAAGGGGTCAAAGAATAGGTGGTCTTCCCCAAGGTGGTCAAACTAAACTACCATCGACGTACATACCAGGTGGACCAGGCCAAATTCAGGGATTAAATCTCGAAGGTGGTCGAAGACCAGGACTAAAAGGTTCACAAACAGTAACGTACGACCCGAACCAAAGACGAGGAATTTACGGTCCAGACGGACAAGTTCAAAGACCAGGGGCATATAGCAAAAGTGGACAAGGTCAAATTCCATTTGATTATACTGAAGAAAGGGAAGGTCAAAGACCGGGAATCAATATGCAACACGGTCAAGATCTGCAACCAGGAATAGGCCATAAAGGTGAGCAAGGCCAGCGACCTCGAATATATGGGCCTGGCGATGGAAGATTCGGAGGTGGGCATGGCCAAACTCCCGAAAAATATGGAACTGACGACCAATTTTTAGGTCCCCATAGACAAGATGGACCAGGGGCATTCGTGCACGGGCAAGTCCCATTAGAAATACAGTACCCTGAAGATAGACGAGGTCAAAGACCAGGGACAGATCAAGGTGGCCAAGACCAAAGACAAGGAGTACATTTCCAAGATGGACAAGGCCAAAGACCAATACCTTTCACTCAAGATGTACAAAGACCAGGGACATTTACCCAAGATGGACAGGGAGAAAGACCAGTATTATTCACTCAAGATGGAAGTCCAGGGACATTTACCCAAGATGGACAAGGTCAAAGACCAGGATCATTCAATCAAGATGAATTAGGTCAAAGGCCTGGGACATATACCCAAGATGGACAAGGTCAAAGACCAGTATCATTAACACAAGACGGACAAAGTCAAAGGCCTGGGACATATACCCAGAATGGACAGGGGCAAAGGCCTGGCACATATGTCCAAGGAGGTCAAGTTACAAGACCCGGAGAATACACTCAAAAAGTACAAGGTCAAAGACCAGGATCATACACTCAAGATGGATTAGGTCAAAGGCCTGGGACATACACGCAAGACAGACTGGGTCAAAGGCCTGGTACACATGTTCAAGATCGAAAACCTGGAGCTTATGGACAAGGTTATGATGGACAAGAACCAAGACTGTACATTCAAGATAGACAAGGTCAAAGACCAGTGATATATAGTCAAGATAGACAAGGTCAAAGACCAGGAACATACACCCAAGATGAAAGAGATCAAAGCCCAGGGACATACGCCCCAGATGGACAAAGTCATACACCAGGAGAATACACTCAAGATAGACATAGACAAGGACCTTATACCCACGATGAACAAGGTCAAAGACCAGGAACTTATACCCAAGACAGACAAGGACAAAGACCTGGTACATACACACAAGATGGACAAGGAATTAGACCTGGAGAATATAGTCCATCTGGCCCAGACTTTTCAAAGGGAGGGTATGATAAATCACTTCCGTACGGAGTTACAAATCAAGGATATCCCTTAGAGACACCCAATATTCCTCCTGGTCCTGGCGGTCAAATGCCTTATCAACAATATGATATTGGATCTGAAAGACAAGATGCTTACTCTCCAGGCGGGTATGGAACAAGATTAGACAAATATGCACCAGGACCTTCCAAACAAGGAAATAAAGATACACAACATGAGTCACAGAAAGGAGATTATCCAATCGGTTCAGGAGGCTTTGATCAATATTCACCAAGAACAAATGTTGGCCCACAGGGGCAAATAACCGGCTCAAGCCAACAACCAAGACCAGGCAGTTTATCTGATGGTCGGACTTATCCATACAACAGTGACATATATCCAACTGAAACTGGTGGGGGAAATTATCCTGGCCAACCTGGTTCATACTCACAAATTCCTCAAACCTATATACCTGAAACGGGATACGAAAAAGGAACCAATGCATATGGTAAACCAACAGATGGTTACGGATCTAGAACTGATGGGTACCCAAGCAGAGGTGATTCCTCAAGATATGCTGACAATTTGCTACCCTACACTGATACTGTTTATGGCAACACTGGTGATAAATCACAACAAGGTCAAGAAATTCCAGAAAATGATGATTCAAATTCGCAAGCGCAAACAAGTATACAGCAAATACAAAACGGTACCCAGGCAAGTGCATCATCTGTTGGAACTCATGGTGGAGGAAGTGCACAATCCCAAATCACAGGCAGTTATACTGGTTCAGGTTCTTTCTCTGCACAAGCGCAAACAATAGACGCTAATAGAGGAGCACAAAGTCAAATTTCCGTAGGAAAAGATGGCGCAACGAGCAATGCTCAAGGAAAAGCAGGACGCGGACAATCTCAAGCACAATTACAGCTAGCCACGGAAACTGGCGCGACAGTAGCTGAAGCTCAAAGTGGTGGTTGGAACCACGGCACAAATACTCAAGTACAAGCGAGTTCTCAGGGAGGTCTCGCAGACGCACAAGCAAATGGACCTGGAAGCACATCTTCTCAAGCACAGATTGGTTTCCAACCATATAAAGAAGGTGCAGTGGAAGACGATAAATCCAATTCACCATTTTATGGAGGTGGAACTGCATCTGCACAGTCAGGAAACTATGCAGGGCAATCCCAAACACAGATCCAGGGTAAATTTAAATATGGCATTAGTTACAATGGAGCAGCTCAGGCTGGATCCGGTGTAAAAGATCTTCTGTCTAAAAACAGAACAAGCATGAAACCATTTGATGTTTTTGCACCAAAAACGATCAGAACAGATCGACAAACTTCACAGTTAGATTTCAAAGAAAATGAAGAGAAAACTCCAATTGAAAAAACTATTAATGAGGCGATGGAAGAATCAGAAACGAAAAATTTGGATCGGACTCATGTTAATCATGATTCAAGTCATATTAATCATGGTGCAAGTAATATTAATCATGGCGTAAGTAATATTAATCATGGTGCAAGTCATATTAATCTTGGTTCAAGTCATATTAACCATGGTGGAAGTCACATTAACCACGGTTTAAGTCTTCTAAATACTACAGAAAACACACTTCTTCCATCAAGCAAAAATGACATGATTGATGTGGATGATATTGATGCTAAAGATACTCAAAATATTGAAGACTACGAAGATCTTGAAGAAGATGAATATGATGGTGATTTCTATCAAAGCACAGAAGCAACACATCAAAGTTTAAAAGTAATAAATCAGCCCCAAAATGTTGTTTTTCAGCAAACTGGACATGGTCAAAAGCAGCATATTTTACTTGGTTCTCTTGATAAGAGTGGGATACACATTGTCAAAGATTCTACCACGGATACTTTAAAAGAAGGGATGACATTTCAACCGGGAGAGATAATTCCTGGTACACAGGGCTATACAATACCCATTGGCTTCCGGGGAAGGGTTAGCTCTGTATCACAAGGGGATGAGACCTATGCTTTCGCTGATGAAAATGGAGATTCCCAAGCACAATCCATAACTCTCACTCCAGGTGCAGGAAATATAACTTACACCAAGCCTGTTCAAAGCCCCCAACCTACTGTTAAAAAAATAAATAGTCAAAACTCTAGAAGTTTGTTAATCCCTGAACGACCCCGTAATAATTTGAATCCTAAAAGGAGAAAAGATCAGGACAGCTATGTAACGGTCACAAAAACCGTAGCAGGTGAATTGAATGCAGATCAAAGTGATTTATTAGAAGACAAAAAGTTTAGCCATACTTATTATTCAAAATCATCAACGTGTGGTTATTTTACGTTTACTTGCAATTCAGTGTACGGCTCAAATGGCCGAACAAAAGTATGTAAGCCTAATGTTATACCGAAAAATCCAGATGGTTCTCCCGTCCAATGTTGAATGTACGAGTATTGTTAGCTATTATGTCTGTACCAATAAAATGTATAATTTAATTACTCAATTTCTTTTTTAAATAAATATATGTATTAACTTTATAAAATATTCTTTTCATATAATATATAATCCCAATAAATAACCTACTTTTCATTCCCAATAATAATTGGTTCTGATAAAAGCAGAAGTCACTATGTGATGTGAATTTTCAACCTGCTACCAAGAGTTCTACGCACCGGTCTGGCTAGCAACTTGAAATAAAGCATACCTATAAATGAAATATTTTTGTGGAATGTAAAAAAATTATAAAATTCAACCTTTTTTTTAAAATAAAGTCAAATATTCCCGGGTTATGAGTACCAGACAATATGCGAAAATCTTATACTAATACTAAGCGAAATTTTTTGCTTGTATGGTAATGGAGGACTTAGCCAGTCGAGGATATTCTTGTGGTTTGCCTCCAGCTCCTTGAATTTTTAATTTATTTTTTATTCTTAAATATATAAACATATTAAACAACAGATTTAGAAATACAGATAGTTCGAGGCGATTTTTGCTAAAAATTATATTTTTTGTTTAACGAAATTGCCCAACTCAACAGAGAAATTATTGTAGTTTAATTACTTATTGAGGAGTGGCGCCATTTATAGTTTATAAAGTGTTTAAAAAAAATTATATTAGTTGAAGTAGATAATTAACTAATAATAAAATGATACCGAGACTTCATGTTAGGACATTTTGGAAGTCTATAGTGGGGACATTGGTTCCCGTTCAAATTAGTCCCAGGTCGATCGATCCGATAACCCTATATGTAGTCGCTCGCCACACCCATCCCGGGTGCTGATTAGCTGATAGCCAATAAATCAAATGATGGAATCTTTTTTGAAAAAGTGGCCCAATTGATCATAGGTGGTTCATGATCGGTTCACGATCATGATAAATCAAGGCATTGCACTATGAAATAATACATAATTATAAATTAACACCTTACTTATAAATGCAGTGTAAATAAAACGCATTGCATAAGGTCAGAAGAGTGAAAAACCTGATTTATTACCTACGGTATGTGTTTGGTTAAAAATAGGCTTAAGGCCGGCTTTAACATTCCAACATTGGACTCTAATCTAAGAATCTAATTAGTAAGGTGGTAAGTATTAAACTGCTTTGTGAAGTTTGCCTGTAGAGAATCATTTATATTCTAAAGGAAAAAAGACCTTTTGTTTTGGTGTACAATTTATAATTCATTCAGTTTGTCCTACCTCATGTGAAATAAAGATTGGACAGAAAGAAAAGTATGTCAGTTATAATCTTATTTTTATGGCAAACCATTTTGAGTGGTGTTAAAATAGGAACATGGTCAAATAAAATTAATCTATAATATTTGGGAGTCATAAATAAATTTAAAAAAAGACTTATAGATAATAAATGCCTCAGGATTTTTAATACAAATATCCCGATGCATTTATAACGGTATATTACTTACATTATTATGTAGGAACCTAAGTATAAGTATTTTTTTAATACTGTTTTTGTCAGAAAACAATTAAATATAAAAGTCAAATGAGAAACAAGAGAAAAATATTAACTATAACTAAATCTGTACAAAAAGGTGATACCAAAAACAGTGTGTACCAAATCAAAATTTATACATAATATTGAATGAAAGTATGTAGAACAATTTTAAGGTGTGCCGGAATATGGATAAAAACACATTGTGTACATTGTAATTTCAAACCTTAGATGCAAAGAGTGGTAGATATTTTATTATTATGGACGCATTCAGTTTGGCCAAATTTGTAATAGGTTTTTATTTCTGGTAACATAAAGAGAGTTTTAATCATAGACATTCAAATTAATAGACTTGCCCTTACATAATATCTGGGTATGACCATATTTTTGGCACCGGGAGGGTTCGAGAATGCTTTGAAGAAACTATGACATCAGACATACATTGATCAACGAAGAGCGCACATTGAAATAAACAGACCATGCGTAAGACAAAGGTTTACAGTGCTGTCCACTGTGGGAATTTTCTGCACAAGAAATGAATTTGCGTTTTAAATTAATCGCCTGGCATAGAGACGCCAAAATTGAGTGAGGTGGCTAAATTATAACACATTTGTAAAAGTCTAAATAGCCTAACCAAAATATGAAATTTTGGAAACAAACCCGAACTTTTGTGTACCCGATTTGGGATATATGTGGTTAAGTTTTTTTAAGCAGCCAGCAATTTGTGTGCCATTGTAAAATAGTACTAGTTATTAGTAAGCAGATTTTATTTTTGAGGACTGAATAGTGATATTAAAATGAGTTGTCTGTATACTGCCAGATTCATTTATTGATAAATCACCGAAAGTGAGACTGTCCGCCACATCACAAGCTCCGCGCAAGTTGGCTTGTTCCCCTTTCCCTGATTGGCTCGTCAATTAATTTGGATGTCTATGCTTTTAATGCACATATTTCAACATTTGCACAATTATTTAAAAAGACACCTACAGTTTTAATCTTATTTAATAAGGTTGCAGAATTTGTACTAGATAGTAACCACTACATATTTCATCATTTTGATTGAGACACTATAATAATATAATCAGTAAGGGTACAATTACATAAAGCTAGTATGTAAACAATGTTTATAACTTTCCTAAAATAATGACTTTGGTGTTTGGAATTCCATCCAGTTTATTTAAATAACATTTTATAATCTAGTTTTAATATTATTCTAAAAAAATATTTATACAATACAGCCCTGTAGTAAAATTATTATTTGGTGGTGCAAATGTAATACAATTTGTCCTCATTGACTTCTGTGTAAAATATAATATTTTAAAAAGTGGCGGTCTGTGACTTTCAGTGAGCTAGTGGTAAAACCGAAAAAATAATACACTAATTCTTGCAGCAGCAAATAAATGTTTTTATTTCAAAAAAAAAATTATTTGAATGACGAATTTTCAGTTTGGGGAAGTTGTGCTCCCACTAACTAAAATAATTGTCAAAATCTTATGTTATTTTTAGCTACACCATCTATAAGGTTGTGTTTTTCAATAGTACCAATCTATCTAACTGAAAAATCATGGACCACTACTGAAATGTAGCTATGGCTTTTGTCTTCTATGCTTCGCCATGGATAAGATGGTGTTTAGATGATATATAGGTACATGCATATATACATGAATAACAATGACATATTGGGAGCCTCGTGTAATTTTTTTGTGGTACGTTTGTGTACCAGTATCAAAAAACAATCTTTTAATCTAACTATCTAATCTCTATATTTTTCAGTTTGATTTCATGCATTTATGTAGAACACATCTGTTGAGAAAGAGTCCATTAAAGTCTCTCACTGGTGATTGGCTCGTTGTAAAACCCACATAGTTGCAATCTAAAAATAAAAGAAAAACTGATTAAGTAGTTTTTTAATTAACCTGCCGAATACAGTTCAGCAGATATACATAAAAACAATCCTGAAGCGTCTATATATAAATATACATAAATACTACGCAAAAAGATTAAACACTCGCCATACTCAAAATATTAACAAAGATTTACTCCAAATTCCTGAAATTCCTGCATACTACTTTCGGTCGAGGAAACTTTAGGTACTTTGTGACAACACGTTACCATATTCTTCCAGATAACATAAAAAAATACACAAAAAAAATTCAAAAATAACCAAATTATTTGGATCTTTAGTTATGATATGCCTTTTCCGGTCCACTCTTGCAAATTCGAAATTATTAATTTAACTATACCTTTGAGTGATTTACATATTGTATTGTGATATATATACATATTATAAAGTAACTTGTAAAATAACTGCCTCAACACGGGCTAGCCTAGCGAGGCTGGTTATGAGAAACCTCAACTTATAACTACAGTAGAACCCCGTTAATTCGAACACCGATTTTTTAATTTGAAATTTGTTAATTCGTAATTCCAAATTTATTTTTGTCCGTGCACGAAAATTTGTTCCGTAATTCGAAAAATTAACGTTTTACATCATCCCAATTAGTATTATTATTTTGTAAATCTGAATCGATTTACATTTGAATGTCATATTTTTTCAAATTTATTTCGAATATCCGAGTTTGAAGGGCCGAAAATATTCGTTTTACGCGGAAATATGTCGTAGTTTTACGAATTTACACCAAATATCTGAATTTAAATGGTCGGCCGCAACAGAAATCGGCAGCGAAATTGCGATTTACGCATAAATATATCGTATTTTTACTAAATTTACTCCAAATATCTGAGTTCAAAAGGCCGGCCGTGTTAACAATCCGCCGAGAAAATTCAGTTTACGAGGATATTTTTACGAATTTACATCAAATATCTGAATTAAAAGGTCAACCGCGACCGAAATCGGCTGCGAAATATCGATTAACGCGTAAGTATATAGTAATTTAACGAATTTAAATTGAATATATGAATTTAAAGGGCCGGCCGCGACGAAAATCGGCAGCGAAAAATCAATTTACGCGGAAATATATCATATTTTTACGAATTTACGTCGAATATCCTAAATTAAGGGGACTGCCGCGAAAGTTTGAAAATATTGTGTGGTGTTTTTATGAATTTACTTTGAATAACTGAACTTGAAGGGCCGACCGCGGCGGTAATCGGCTGCGAAAATTCGAAGTAATTCGTACTATTACGAATTTACTCTAAAGATACTACCCAAATTTGAAGGGGCGGCCGAGGAACTAGATTTTCGGCGTCCATTTTTTTTTTAGCTGTGGTTCAGTGTATCTGTGCAGATTGCGCTGTTTTTCAAAAAAACATGTTTGACCAACAGATGGCGCTGTTTTATTAAAAAGCATGTTTTTAACTGCCACTGGAGACATTTATATAATGTAGGTATATAAAAACACACACGTATTAGAATGCAAAGTTATGTCAAAATTTCAAAGCAAATGGTGAAGAACTTTTGAAGGTATAAGATTTTGAACAAAATAACATTAACATTTTTAATTGTTTAGATGTACACTGCGCACACTTAATGTGTATTTTTAGTTATATTTGCGAATTTCTTGCAATAAAGATAAAAATATCAATGCTGAAAAGGATAAATGGCTACAGTGCCACGTAGCAGTATGGCGCTCAAGCCATTTATCTTTTCGCCAGGTAAATGTAGGCTAGTTTTATCATTAAAAGTGTATTTTACTAATTTACTAAGTATTTTCTATTTTTTGTACTCATAATTTGAAAATATGAACAAATTGATAGTAGAGGTAGGAAGGTAGGTTCATATGACGATAAAAAAAAAAGATTTCTGATATAACTAGTGATGGCTACAAGGAGTAAATTTAGTCAGTCTCCTTGTGCTCATTATCACCATGTTATTTAATTATTTTTATTTGTCGTTAATAATAATTCATGCTAGCGCTCTTGTCATGGTCAGTGTTGACACCCCGTGATGGGAGCTATCACAGATACATACTTTGTAATATTTGGTATTCAGTGAAATGTTACTATTGTCAATTGTAAATGTACTACCCAACTATAGAATTTATGCTTGAATAACTGTAGTGTAATAATTTGTTATTAATTTTATATGTAGGTTAACACTGTTTCACATTGTACTGCTAATCATCTTGACACAGAACTGCCCTACTGAGATGAGTGGCTTATGTTTTTATTTTGTCTCAAAATTTGGAGAGTAAATAAATAAAATATCAAAGCACTTAATAGGCAAGGCAGTTTTAATAAATAAATAATCCAAACCTTAGATTCAGTCTCTCTATTTCTTTTACGCAGGTCATTTTGTGTTCCGAAAATTCCTCATTTTTTTCCTTGAGCTGAATGATTTGTTCTGAAACTTTATCTATCTCTTCTGAAAATATAAATGAAAACAAACACTTGTTAGTACAGACTTAAAATACCGGACAGTTCGCATTTTAAAAAACATGATAAATAGTACAATAAAAACGAACATAAAGGCCCACATCCATAAAGCAATTAGCTTGCGGGCAAAGCGCAAACTACATGAGCGTAACCTACTATCGCAATGGAATCGGATCTTAAATATAAAATCATTCTATTACTATTACATTCGCTACATCGCAAAAAAAGGTCATTTATAATAAGGTCACATAGAATTAGAATCATTTGTGAAAACATTACTACACATATTTTTTTAAATGCAACTTAAAGAAATATATGAGTATAACCAGTAATTAATTATGATAAATGTATTTGTAAGGATCGCAGGTACGGCCTACCTTGCGCAATGCATATTTCATAGCACAGGTCTCTTATCTGTGAACGTAGAGTGGAGTTTTCAATGAGAAGCCGGTCCTTGTCGGGGTCTGGACCAGTTGCCTGAAAAAGATCAGTTAAATAAAGAGCATAAATTGGCATGCTTCAGTCAAATTAATTATTATGGTATATAAAAGAAGTTGCAGTATCATTACCACCATGGAAATATCGTTTTCAGAGAATACCGTGCTTGAATATGTGCTAGTACCAAGTCAAGTTAGTTCCAGTAAAATACAATCATGACATTGAAATAATAATAATACAATATAAGAGAAAAATATCCTTACCTCAGTAGGTTGAGATGTGTCACGTATCTGCAATTGTTGTTCCTGAAATTTAAATGAAGTTATAGATCTGCAAGATACAAATGTGAAATATACATATTATAATATATACCTTGGCATCTAACAGTGATGCAGCATGTTAGCATGCCTGAACGTCATTGGAATCTTCTTCTTCCACATGAATATGCAAGTGAATATGCATACTGATGTTGTGTATTCACATCGCAAACAACTTGTGGCGCACAGTCCATACACGTCGCTACTCTTCGCCAGAATCTCTCGAAACGTCAAAACTAGCTTTCATAACCTCATTCGCAACTGTTGTAGTTGTCATTTTTTGTTGACTGTTTTGTTCTTTGCATTGATCTAAAGCACAAAATGTCGGACACAAGTAACCATCATATCTTATCATCTCATCAGACTATTAATTTTGCTAGACTATCATATTGCTCCATCATATTTCAAGTCTCGATGACTTGAGTAGTAACGACTTCGACCAGCCAGTCGTGGGAGACTGGCTTCACCGACAAGTTTACAAAATGTCAGCATCATGTGGCTGTGTACGTAACTCCGCGCAGACGTATGAGGGTAGTTGCCAAGATACTTGAATCGTCGAGTATCGGATATTGCCTGTATCTGTGGAAGAAGGGCCTAATGAGGTAAAATAAATGATTATAGAATATTACCAACCTTCAATGTTTCAAGTTCCAGCTGAGAGACCCGAAGTTCTTGGTTCAGGACAATCTTTTTAGATTTGAGATTCTCAATGTCTTTATGGAGCCTTTTCTTTTCCGATGATATACTCTCCAACTTAAAGAAAGAAAGAAAGAAAGCAAATACATATTCGTAATGAGGATTACAAAATCACAAAATCGATATATATATTTTTTTAATAATTTTCATAAATATTTATGATTTTTATATTGTGGTTTGTTATGGTTAAAGGAAACTTCGTACATATTGTTTTTTCCAAGGAAAGTAAAACACGTTTTCGACATTTTCACTTCAATCTATCCAAAAATTAAAATAAGTACCTAAAATAGCCACTCGGTTCCCTTAAGCATAACAACACCCAAAAATGGAGGAACAATACATAATTTTTTCCAAGATTATGAAGTACATTATAGAGAGCAATGAAAGCACTCATTTTAAAGGAGTTGAAAATATTGTTACCGTTTTACACATCTCCCAAAGGGTTAAGAAAATAAATCACATTATTGTTGTGAGTACATTTTTGAATGGGTGTCCCAGATGCCAAAAGGCTTCTGGTGAAGAAATTATGGAAAATATGATAAAATTGAAATTTGCGATGATTAATTGAAAATAAAAATAAATCCCTCCTTTAAAAACAGTTTGATAATGTTTTCTCAAGTTAAAACGGATTTCAAACTTACTTAAGAGAAAACAAAGTACATATACAGGGTTTTCCAATAAGAGGTGTTATTTTGAATAGCCTGTTATTTCGGTAGATGTTACTTTTGAAGATGTCATTTTTTGACATTTGACAAGTAGAAACTACGCCATTAATAAAAATGGAACGATACACGCTTCAACAACGCATTGAAATTATTAAAATTCACTTGAGTGAATCAAATGCAAATCATCTTGAGTGATGAGGCCCACTTCCACCTCGGTGGCTTCATCAACAAGCAAAATTGTCGCATCTGGGGCTCGGTAAACTCAAGAGTTATTGTTGAAAAGCCTCTATCCTCAACGCGTCACTGTTTGGTGCGGTTTATCGTCCGGCGGAGTCATTGGACCTTACTTTTTCGAAAATGAGGCTGGAGCAACAGTTACGGTGAATGGATTGCGCTATCAAGAGATGATTAATGATTTTTTATGGCCGGAATTGGATGGTATTGATCTGGACAACGTTTACTTTCAACAAGACTGCGCTATGTGCCACGCAAGCAACGAAACCATTGATCTTTTACGATTGAATACCAAAATAACACCTCTTATTGGAAAACCCTGTATTACATTAAAAATCAATAAGTTGAAATGCTCGACTCCAAGTTGTTCTAGATTCTTACTTGACTGATAACATTATTATTTAGTAAATGCAAACTGCATAACGCATAGTTGGAAACAATTTGCGTGAAAGTGGCAAAGTGAACTACACCAGGATTACAATAGACATTCAAAGTAATTTGTTGAGGCAATGGGTCCAAATACTTAAATGAAAAGGTTAGTAAGGTAGGGGTGATAATATATGTGTGGGTGATACTGAGAAAAGTTCTAACAAACCTCATCAGACATAATTTCTAGAAGAGACTCATTCTTTTCTTGATCAACGGAGAGTGAGACCCGATTGGATTTGCTTTTGGAAGATTGTGGGTTCACACTAAAAACAAAGGAAATAATTAAGTAAAATTTTTAAATAAAAACACAATGTTGAAAAATACCTCTAGGACCGTACTAATAAATGAAATTTTAAAACTGTTTACCATACTTATATGATTGTTTATCAATTGGGTAAAATTCGAAACACGTTTATTGTAAGGGGGCTAATGTAAAAATGTTTCATAGTAAAATGGGAACTGCACCTTTTACTTTTGTCTTTTTGAATGGAAAAATCTTCCTCCTGGGCTCTATCCTTAGATGGATTTTTTCTGAAAAATGTAACACAATTGTTTATATGTAAGAAATATGATTATTTTCCACTTACTTCTATTTTAATTCCTATTTTGTTTTCGTGAGTGAATGAATGCAAATCTTGGAAGTCGAAATTAACCCACTTCACAATATCCAATCGAGCTGAAACTCGGCAGATAGACTCGTTGTTGATTACAATGCATTCTATCAACTTTTGGTGGCACTTATACATTAGTGGACATATACGCATTTCTCTGCAATTGGATGACATTAGAGCAATATACAAATTAAATGTGGGTTCTACCCAATCGGGAGTTGGATCAGTTGTTAGTGAGGTTGACATCATTCCCTGGGGAGGAAGGTTCAATCCTCAGTCAAACAATTTATTTTTATTTTTAAATACTCTCTTATATCATCTAATAAAAATTGACTTTTAAAATATTCATAAGAACCTAAAACACTCAATTTTAGAAGGTTTCGTGAAGGAATTTAAAGCAGATATGATTTGAGATTTTCACGGCCAAAAATAAATCTCTATAAGAAGTTAAGATAACTTACAATTTAAGATCTGCAATATTGAAATCACTTCCAGAACCGATATTCACTTCTTCGTCTTCTTGAGTTTTGCCAGTGTCTTCTGAAATAAAATAAATATTCTGAATTATAAAAGCTGGCAGGTTATTCTACAGCTAGCTGAAGCACTAAAGGTGAAAGATTATTTCATGTTCATGGGTTCCAAACAGGGAAGGGTATCAAATACTGTGGAACATAGATGATTAATTTTCAATCAATAGTATGGACCGTCGAATACCAGGTTCGTTAACAGAAAATGATTGGATAATCCTAGAGCCACAGTGATGTTTACCTTGAGCCCGTGTGTTACGGTGGAGCAGTGAGTTCGAACATCGGGGAGCTTTGTACTATACTTTGCAAACCTGCCCTAGTCTTTCCAATGGCAAGAGATGCCGTTCGTCAGTCTGCCGAGTTTATGTCTATTGTCTGAATTTTAGCCACAGTGTATGGTAAATATTAAAGTCCCTAGAACAAAAACTCGGCCAAAGGGTAGGGGGCAAGAGATTTACAAATGTCCATACATTTATAATGTCTTATCAATCTATAAATAGGTCTCTTACCGTAAAGTGGTTCAGGTGAGGTATGAGATTCTTTTGGTCTACATTTCCGGAGAATGCTTTCTAATTTGGACGTCAGAGCAGAGTTGGATTCATCGTTCGGGGAATTGTTCAATATTTGTTGGATCTCATTCAAAATGCTGTTCAGTTGAGTGTTTGAAGAGTTCGCCTGCCTCTTGAAAGAGTCTCTCTCGTGGCGAACCTGAGAATATTAAAAAAGTAATTCAATATGTATTAATACAAGTATATGATGTCTAGTAGGCTGTATTTCACTTTCCCAACTTTTTTGTGAATAGTTTGGCAATGTCCATTTTAATATGTACATTAAATTAATATAAAAGTCTCTAAATGTTACACCTGTTAATATATAATATAATATGTATATGAAATATTATTTTATAGTATTGTAAGTCAACTTGTCACATTGTCTGATTCCTTGTATAGGGAAAGAGTTTATCATAAACATACAAGATTCACTAAAAATAAAGGATTGGTGGTTCTGAAATATACCAATAAATGCAGTGAAAGAACCCAAAACTATATTGTACCCAAAATATTTAATTAACTACCAATGATAATTAAAAATAATAGCATTTGTATTCAGTCCTGGATTTGTCAATAGGCCTTATAGGCCGCGGCCTAGGGGCGGCAGAGTTCAGGGGGCGGCACTCGCTCGCTTTGGTAAGCCGTGTATGCGATTATCAAAAATATCAATACCTATCAAAAACTGTCTGCGACGAGTTCATTTGCTTAATGGCTGAGAAAGTACTGAAATGCATTAGTGATTAGATAAAAGAAGCTAAATACTTTTCTTTAATTGTAGACTCTACACCGGATACAGCACACGTAGATCAACTGACACTTGTGATTAGATATGTTTTAAATAATGGAGAGTCATGTGAGAGATTTCTTAAATTCTTACCTTCTGTAGGACACAAGGCTCAAGATATGTTTGATGCCATTACTTTAGAGCTAGAAAAGTTGAACATAAATCAGCTCATTCATTAAATTTGGTGGGAACCTCGGCCGCTGAGTCTTGTACAGAAGCCTGTCACTTCTTCGTGTTGCTGGAAGAGGTATATATTATACTTTCTTTGTGAAGTCAACCGATCGTTGGAAAAAATTGGCTAATGAAATAGGAAAACGAAAGACGCTGAAGAGAGTAAACCTCACACGTTGGTCAGCAAGAGCAGATGCCTGTCAAATTGTAAGAGATTCCTTGGATGAAGTACTTACGGTTTTAAAAATGATTGAAAATGACGCTACACAGAAACCCATCCCACGAATTGAAGCAAAGGGAATTCGCATTAAATTGAAAAAATAGGATAACGATAGAAACGGCATTTATGATCGTATTTTGGAATGCTATTTTGGACAGATTAAATAAAGTGACTGCTCAGATTCAGAACTCATCTGTTGATGTACTGACGGTATCTGATCTTTATGGATCTCTTCTCGAATTTACAATAGCAGAGCGAGAAAACTTTGATTTTTTCGAAAAAAGTGCAATTGAAATGAGCGCACTTCAATATCAGGGCGACATTAAGAGTAAGAGGAACCCTAAGAGAAAAAACTTCATAGACGAAGCATCAAATGAGGAAATTGAAACAACCTCTAGAGACTCTTTCAGAGTCAACACCTTTTTGGTAATTCTGGACAAACTGAGAGCTGAGTTACAGAGAAGACATGGTGCATATATAATCTTTCATTTTTAACAAGAATGAGTGAATTTTCAACATAAAGAGTCTCAGAAAAAGCTCAGTCTCTTGTGCAATATTACTGTAATGATTTATCAGACGATTTAGTTCAGCAATGTGTACACTTTTGTAGTCACATTTCCTCTAATAAGACGGCAGAGAAACCTGAATCGACTTCATTACTGAATCTTTTTAAGTTTTTGAGGAAACAATCTCTGTGTAATGTTTATCCAAACTTGTATATAGCTATCCGCATCGCACTTTGCACCCTGGCCACAAATTGTTCTGGAGAAAGGAGTTTTTCCTGTTTAAAGCGTGTGAAAAATTACCAAAGGTCTTCACTGTCGCAAGAAAAACTTAACTCTTTGGCTCTTCTGAGCATTGAAGCAGACTTAATGAATACTATAAGCTATGAAGATATTATAGATGATTTTGTCAATAAAAAAATTGTAATTCTTTTAATTAAATTTTACTAATTAAATTAAATTTTAAGTTTAAAGTTTATTTTATTTTTTAATGCCTACTTCCTACATTTGAATATTTATTTTGAAAATTGTGTGTCACCTAATGGCAGCCTAAAAGTGAGTGATTATGTTTTATTTTTTTTTATTTTATTTATTTATTTTTTTTTTATGATAAATATTATCGGTGACAATTTCCAAGATGGGGGTAGGGGGCGGCGCAAACGAAGTGGCCTATACTTGTGAAAAGTACAAATTCGGCCCTGTTTGTATTGCTGAAGTCAAATATAATGTAAGAAAATGGCTATTAGATACAGAAGATTTATATTGATGCACTACTGAAGCCCCTTGTATTGCTCATTGGAATTTACATTATAATTTGGTATTACCTCATCGATGAAACTATTGCTACTGCGGCACATAGACAAAATATGGTACTTTGGTATGGCAACATTTTGGTAGGTAAGTATTTCATTTGTAATAAATGGGCAAAACCAATGTTTTATTACTGGCAATGATTAATAACCTTCCCAACTTATTATAAGTCATAATGCCATTTTTTAAACACACTAAATGTACTGGCTTCCTAAATAGTAACGTAAAAAATGAATGAATTGTTCACAAACTCGTAGCTTCTTCGCTTGGTAGATAATATCGTAATTAAACAGCTAATACCTAACATTCCAACATTTGACATTACCAAAGAATAATTGCGTAATTCCAAATGAATATCAAATCATATTAGGTAGTACACACAATATACCCACGGGAATATCTCGTTTGTCAAGCAATCTGAGATATTTTTGACATTTCTCGGATTTGGGAATCGATGAATTCTGACCAATGACCTGACTGCTTTTATATCGATTAATTCTGACCAATTACGTGACGGCTGTGGATTCCAATGATTTTAAAAAAAATCGATTTCATATTCGATGACGTTTCAAAATGATGACTGTGTGTGATTGTCTGTGTATGACTTGTCTCAGACTGTGTGATGATTTTTGGCAGAATCGATTCCTTGTTTGATGACGTTTCAAAACAACTGTCTCGGACTGTGTTACGGTTTTTTGCAGCATCTATTCTTGTTCGATGACAGTAAAAAACGATTGTCTCGGACTGTGTGATGATTTTTGGAAGAATTCATTTGTTGTTTGATGACGTTTCAAAACGATTGTCTCGGATTGCGTGATGATTTTTGACTGAATCGATTTGTACATGACAATGTATCGAAATATTTCTATGGTCGAAAAGGTCAAGTAAATCATCGGTGATTGATCGATTGTGCCCATCGCTAATACAAATGAAGACATTATTATTACGTATGTATCCCACGCATCTATAAATGTTCTACATATTATGTAAAGGTAATATTAACGATTACATTATATTTATATGGAGCAAATTTTTGATATCATTTCACCTCAAGGACCCCTAACAATGAAGCAGTATGACAGAACGCTTTTTGAATTTAATTTTTAGTATGACCATTAAGTTTTTTTAAGTACACATTTTATTTCACACATATCTTACAAAACTGAGCAATCAGTTTCATTGTAAGAATTCTCTCATTTTTCATATTTATTTGAATACTTAACACTTAACTTAATATTCTTATCTTTTCTAAAAAGAAAGGCAAACTTTCCCGGGTTACGAATAACCTGACAATATTTGAAAATCTTCTACTACCACCACAGAAACTGAAAATGTTGCTTGTATTGTGATGGAGGACTTGGCCAGCCGAGGAATTGAAATCACCACGCCTGGGTGGGACTCAGCCACTGACCGGTTATTATCATAGTACTTAATTTAATATTATAATACTTAACTTATTATTATGATAATTAATCTAACATTATAATGCTCAACACAAATACATGTAGGTATTTTAGAGCAATATTAAAAGGTTTATTTTTAACAATTATACTATGGTATGTAGGTACACGGATTACAGGCCACAGGAAATAATAAAACAATTGTTCAATAAACATTTCATGAATGAGTGTAGGACATTTAGTGTAATTATTATGGTCAACGATGGCTGATATCAGGTTTAGTTTGGTAATAAGATGTGTCAAACAGTGGTTTACCTTACTCCACTTCTGCCTCCAGCCCGCCGTGCAAGCGGTCCACCACCGCACTGTCTTTTCCATTTGACATTCTCTAATCCTCGCTTCCTCCAACTCTCGCAGTAATGCAGCCTGAAAATTTAATTGCAACTAAGTAAGAACTTATTTCACGTTAAGATTGATTGCCTGTAACCTATATAAACAAAGCAAAACAAAAACTGGTAATTATTTACCTACGACTACCGTTTGAGAAAATATTCCGTACATGTTAGGTTAGGTTGGATTAGGTAGAATTAAATCACAAACCAGTCTATACAAACCTAGCGTAGCCCACAAACTACTTGAAAACTGGGATATAACTCTAAAGGGGACGCGAGCAGGCGTTATTAAAGGGGCAATTTTTTGTAGTAGTAAAAACGGTAGTCGTAGGTAAATATTTACCCAAAAACTAAAAGCAGGTATTCTATCTTCGAGCCTTCAGAAATCTATACAACATGAAAATAATTATTTTTTAAGCAATCATCAAAATGTCTCGAAACGAAATAATTTAATATTAACCTCAAAATCGAAATAAACTTACTTTTGACAATTCGTCTTCTATTTCGGAATGAGTCGTCATTTTAACTTATGAATCTGCAAAAAATAATATTTGTGCTTGGGTTTTAGCGAACTCTATTTATTGAGCTGTCAAATAATTACCATAGATGAAAGTGGTCGTAGATGACTTTTTGAATAAATGGCATACAGAGCTCCGGGCCAATAAGGCCCCTTTCTCTTTCAACATGAGTTTAGAATTGGTTGTAGGAAGAGATTGTAGATGGCCACTTCGGTTTTCAATTCTATGAATTTATAAAAAAAAAATTGGCACTAAACTGTAACATTCAGGCAGGACCATAAATAAACCAGGACCACAAAAATTGTTTCGAAAAATATCGAGAAAATCATTTATATTACTAAATGATTTAACCAAGTAGGTACCTAAACATAAATGTGATAAGTTTGCTATATAATAATGATTAAATTTAGAAGGAATAATATATAAATGTTGATTTTGAAAGCAATCATCACATTATTTAAAGATAAAAAATCTCCCGAATAGTTTTTCTAGCTAATTACAATTTTCACCCAGAAGCAAACACAAAAAATAATCATAATATTATCAGAATCAGACGAAACATAAAAGCAAAATGAAGATTGAGAATAAAAGGGTTAAAAATTTTAAGTAGGTAACTGCTTATATTTTGACGAATGGGAAAAAATACCAAAATATTTTAAAACAATGATAAATTCCAAAATAATTTGAATTATTAAAATAACCAGACAAAAATAGTTCTAATTGTAAAAAGCATTCACTTTGTGGCTCATCATAATTTACAATAAAAAACACATAAATTTGTTTTTGACCACTATAGTTTTATTTCACTCTACCGGTTTCGGAAGAACCCTTCCTTCTTCAGGAGAATATTAAAAACAAATTATTTATTAAAGACGAAGGAAGGTCAAGGAAAGTCTTTAATAAATAATTTGTTTTTAATATTCTCCTGACGAAGGAAGGGTTCTTCCGAAACCGGTAGAGTGAAAATAAAACTATAGTGGTCAAAAACAAATTTATGTGTTTTTTATTGTAAACAATAGTTTTACTGGCACACGACGTTAAACTCTCAAAGCGATATTTGGGCGGGTCAAATTCAATCACCTGGGCCCCACACGGACTTAATTTTTATTATTGGGTCTCCACGGTTAACATTTTTGGCTACACCAATGTATTTATATTTTGTATATGACCAATTATCACTCTTTAGAGCCACGTAGAGGTATTACTCTGATTAAAATTTTAATATTTATGAGATTCTGGCTCAAATAAATTTCTTTGTGACAGAATCTCACTCCCGAGGACGTCACCATAATCTCCTTTACTGCAGAGCCAGCCGCACCAATGCCAGACAGATATGAAATATCGAAATTGTGTTTGTAGGAAGTGAAAATAGTAGTAACTTAGTCTTTATATTTTTGACAACAAAACATTAATTTTATTACTATCTAAATATGCACATATAAAAAAAAACAACATTACAAATTAAAAAAATATTATTTCGTGTGGTTAAGTTGTATCGTAAACGAATCATTTTTCAATACAGAAATACCACACATTACTCAAGAAAATATTAATGATTTTAGCGAAAGTATTGACGTTGAAGAAAGCCTCACTACACAACAACAAACTATACTTATTAGCTCCAGGTACTCAAAACAACCCCAAAAGTTTACTCTTCCCCGCACAGAGTTTTGGCGCCCGGGCGGAAAGAGCCGACGAGTCACGAGGCTGGCCGAATGAAGCGTGGTTCATACAAGCCAATCTTGCCACGCTTGTTACGCAAACGTCGATTTTACCCCCCTGGGCGCGCCCAAAGAAACATCACAACGAAAATAAACATCGCTCGCCATACAATCCCATATAGACATTTCACATTTAAAACCTTATTTTTCCTATCTTTGTTCTCGGGAAATTTTGAAATCACATCATCAAAATCAAATCCTTTAATTATTTTGTTTTCAACGAGATGGCTAAGCCAAAGACCCACAATGGCGCAATTACATTTGCGAGCCAAAACGTGAGCTGAGCCTCGAATAATGGAAAAGGAATGAAGCAACAGCAAGTGGCACCAAACGCTGCTTGCGGCTGCTTCGTTCCTTTCCCATAATTCGAGGCTCGGCTTGCGTTTTGGCTCGCAAATGTATACCATCCAATGGGACTACGGCTTCCGTAATCAGGGCATGTTGTAAGTCTAAAAGGATATGCATAATATGAAGCATAAGATATATAAAGACATCGAAGAATGCGCCGCAGGCGAAATTTTTGCATTTTGTGCATTTAATCTTCACGGTCAAACGAACATTTAATAAAAAATATTTAAATATTGAAGACAATATTAGTGATTTCTAAACGAAAATCTGAAACAGAAAAATCAGAAAAGGAAACGGTCACATCTGGGACTCGAACCCAGGACCCTTGTCTTTCCGTGACAGTGGTAGAGCACTGTCACGGAAAGACAAGGGTCCTGGGTTCGAGTCCCAGATGTGACCGTTTCCTTTTCTGATTTTTCTGTTTCAGATTTTCGTTTAGAAATCACTAATATTGTCTTCAATATTTAAATATTACAATTTGAGGTTTTACTCAATAAAGTTATTCCGAAAAATAAATAATAAAAAATAGTTTATTTTTTAAAACAAAAACCTTATCCACCGTAAACCCTAGAAAAATGCTGCTGACGATATTATTAATTTACAGCAAACAATAGAATGTTGTCATTTTAAACATCTTGACCCAACATCAAATCAATCAAGAATGTCGATTTTTATAACGTGGAAAGTCAATTTACCACTGTAGAATCCCATTTGAATTACTACACGTGTAACACAAGTGTAATCTTTGTGAGTAACAAAACCCAAAGAGAATGGAAATAATTCAGAACAGAGGCATGACGTCAATACTGAGTTGTAGCAGGTACACCAGGATAAAAACCATGCAACGCCAGCTCAATCTGTTTGGCAACGATTAGTTTACAATACCTTAGTGTTTATTTATAAGTCAAAAAATATTTTTTTTCCAGATTATATGAAAGAATGTTAGAATTAATAGTACCTACAGTTCATTTATATCCTACGAGAAACTGCAACGATTTTAGGCTTCCTAAAACAAATTTATCGGGAACACAAAACAATATTTATTAAAAAGGTTTTAAAATGTTCAATGAACTCCCGGTAATTGTGAAGGAAGCTAAAAGTATGGCAGTTTTTCGTGGATTATGTCTCAATGTTGTGAAGTCCAAATTTTAGTATGTAAGTAGTAAATAATATTATAGTAGTCCCAGAAAAGAATATATAAGATATAAGATGTAAAATTTTATAACTAAATCAAATATATTTAAAAAAAAAAAAATACGCCGTCTCGAAATATTTCAGTATTTTTAAAAAGGTAATCTTCATACATAATATATTGTAATTCTGGGCATGTTATGAATTATAACATCCACGAATAAACTGAAAAATGGACCGCAGGCGAAAAATTAGCCACTAGTAAATTTGTCTTAAAATTAATTAATGAATAAAAATAGTTTACAGGACAACTTATTATAAAAATACGCCAAAAACACGGTGGTCAACTACGAAGAAATTTCAAACTGTGCCGAGTGTAACTTAACTTATATGAAAATGAAACACTTTGTAAACACCAATTTTAAATAATAATAATCTGTAAGTTTCAAAGCCAATGGCTTCTTCATCAAATAATATATTATCATTATCCTGACGAAGAAGCCATTGGCTTTGAAACATGTAGATTATTAATTAAAAGTGGTGTCTTCAAAGGGTTTCATTTACATATAAATAAAATATCGGAACAAAGTAATTTTGAAACTATTTACTAAATAAACTGGTAACTTAATTTATTTTGAAATGGAAAATGCTAATATTACATAGATTATTATGAGAAGAATATAAACAAGTGGGAAATATGCAGCTTGACGGTTTTCCTGGAATGAATTGATTACGTAACAACACTGATTTTGCACTTGGTTAATGCTTACAGGATATTTAATTGAAGATAATAGAATTATAATATCAACATAAACATTGAAATCAGTTAGTTTACAAAAACATTTACTGATCTGTTGCATAAAAGAGATTGCACCAGAGTGAGTTGTGCGAAAAATACAGTAGCACGATATTCGCCAACTTCGCGTTACTTCCGTCGCTTTTCATGCCCGTCCGTCGTACGTCATCCCGCTGATCGACTCTCATTCCGCTGGGCACCTCCGTTGTAGTAGCACGCCCGCTCGTCGCGAATTTAAAGTCCGGGATTTTAACGTTTGTGTGGTGAATTCAAACATGCCGGCAGACGTAGGATACGTATTCAAACCGGAGCCGTCCGTAAGCAAGAATGCGTACGTCAACTCGATGCAGATGTACAAGGACATGCACAAGAAGTCTCTGGAGGACCCTGAAGCCTTCTGGGGAGAGATCTGTGACCAGTTTCACTGGGAAAAGCCTTATCAGCCGGGCAATATTTGCAACTTCAACTTCAACTTAGCCGATGGTCCAATTTTCATAAATTGGATGAAGGAAGCCAAGACTAATATCTGTTTCAATGCACTGGACAGGCACGTTCGTGAAGGAAATGGAAACAAGGTAGCCTTTTACTGGTAAGTTTACATATTTTTTATTCTCAATTGTTTTCAATCCTTTTCGTGTTTTCATTGCTATTTCATGTGTCAGCAAATAATCTGTATAACAACTTTATTGTGGAATTGTTTTATTTTGTGCTCTTATGTGATTTGATTTGATGAATATTTTCATTGAAAAAGGTGTAGCGGCGTATTGTCGAATAATGTAATAATCATGTACCTATTAAAATTCCTGCAGACATTTATTGTTTCCAAATTTTGCAAAGGTTTGTGTATCACGTAACGCACTCGTTACTACATTGCCCTAGTTTTATTTAGTGAATAATTATTTTCTACCTTAAATCAATACGCCAAATAATAGGTCAGGGATGTTGAGGAAAGGAGACGGCGCGGCGCACTGGGCGCTATTGATCGACGCCAGATATGGGACAATGTAGGTTATATAGGAGGGAAATGCACATTTAAAGATAGAAAATTGACTCATTAGCTTTATTCTCAAATTAAATAAGCCTGACGAGGAATTCTCAATTATCACAATAGCAGTGATCCTGATTTCCTTTACCTTGAATCATTACTGTTTGATGAATAAGTTATGAAGGAATGTTAAAAATTAATGATCATCAGAATGGTATGCAAAATGTTTTGAGATCGTTATTTTTATGAAAGCGTATTTTTAAATTGCGATTGTTATGTATGTACAACTTTCATTATTCAAGGTTTTCATAAGCTAACAAGAAAAACGTTTATTTCTGTGTTTAACATTATTGTAGGGCGACTAAACAAATAATCAGGTTCTAGACATCTTTTTCAAATATGTAGGTTGCGTACGTTTTGCTGATGTGCTGGAATTGCAATTTCATCTTCACATATTCCGTAAAATTTCATAAAATTGATATCCTTATTCGGAAGGTTGCAGGTTCGATTTCCGCCTTAGCGCCAAATATATTGCTTTTCTGTTTTCATTGCTGATTGTTACAATTATTTATCCTAAATTGACGTAAATTGCTTTGTAATAATAATATATTTTTTTACGTATGTTATGTGGGCTTTTACAAGCATGTGATAGTTACATAATAATTAAGTCGAACAGTAATCAAAAGATAAAAATTTCTTTTAAAATTATACAGAATCCACGCAGAAGAAAATAATTATGCCAACCTTAAAATTGTTATTATTACTGAAGTATGTTATTATAACCTTCTTGTAACTGTATTCCGTGCAGTGGAACACATCTACATTTTCTGCGAAAGCATTGCCAACTGCATGCAATCTAGGTATAAGCGAGTACCTAAATGACTCAGTCCTGATATTATTTTTGCAATTAAGAAGAAATTTCGACCGAGTAATTCTATTTAGTATGTTGAAGGTGATTAGACTCAATAAATCAGGGCTGTCTATAATTCTAGTAATAATTTAAAAATAAAATCAAGTCTGAAACAAGTCTTCTACCTGAGGGTATTAATAATTTTAATTCTTTTATCAATTGGTTGCAATTTATAGTTTCTATTGGTATCATTTCTGTGTATATTTTAATCCTATCTTAAGGTAATACTCTGCTATATACGGAAGTATTGCCCAGTTACGATATTGATAAAAAGGTCGTCTGGAAAATATAAATGTATTAAATTTTTGTATGATAATTATTACTTCTCGTGTTACGGCTCGTGATATTTGGATGGACTAGAGTGCTAATATTAAAATAAAATGGCATTATTGGTGTTGTAAAAATTCAATTTTTTTTAAGAAGATTTTCGGGAAATTTTAATTTAGCAGTGCACTGCACCGATTTCCTGAATCTCTTACAAAAAAACGAATTTTCGAAATAATATAAAAGTTTTCGGCTACAAAAACATCAATAATGAAGTTTTATTTTAATATTAGCACTCTATTACTCCCAAAAGTCACGAGCCTCCACTGATTACTTACCCCTCTAAACTGTTCCGCGGCAAACATAAAATATTATTTTAATATAGTAAAGGTACTTACATATTTTGTCATTCAAAAAGGCATTTAATTTGGGGGGCGTGATTGGGTACCACCGCCCAGGGAACCATTTATTGGATAACTAACACCTCTGCCGTAGTGGTTCGCTACTTTTGGTGATTTAGCAGGAGTGCCCGGGTTCATCGGGTGAGGTGTGTTCAGGATGCGCCCGCCCACCAGCTGCGTGGCGTGCCAGATCGGGAGAGGCTGGTTGGAGAGACCCTGTGACCTCTCCAACTGGTCTCTCGACCGATCGCCTTGCGACGCAGTGAGAGGGATACATTCATTTGTCCGACAGAATGATCCCTAGATTCCTACCCAACCCTCACACCCTTTTTCTTCCCAGAACTTAAAGACTCTCCACACAGCATCCCATGAGATAACATAGGCCCTGAAGGAAATTATATTCCTCAGGGCCTCCTGTGTGATGTAAATTACAATAAATTCTTGCTTTACACTTATAAGCAGACCACGGCTAGCGGTCACTACAGTAAGAAAAGACAATACCCTAAAATAAAGTCAGAATCAACGACGTAACTGAATCAGCCGTACACAAATATATGCCAAGCACGGCCCTGGTGTATAGGACAGACCTGCGGTTGAATTTGCCCTATAGAATCTTTAAAATAAAGTGGGAATCTTAACGACACACGTGATGAAGTAGGGTATAAATTTTTTTGAATAAAGTACCTACGGTCAACTTTGCCCTATAGCAGGCCTAAAAAATCGATCTATCCGTGAGTTTTATTTTTGTTATTTCTGATTAATGTATTACTAAAATCTCAAATGTTTCTAGAGTTATCCCTCGGGATGTTACTAAATCATTGTCTAGAAAAATATAATCTGATGCTTACCGCTAATTTTATAGTTGAAAAACGTTTTACAATATTTTCAAACCGTTTTATATAAAATATTTTAACGGTAAGGTCCTGTTTGTATTAATCTTAAATTTAAATAACTTAAATCCGTATGGATGTTAATCAGAAATCATTAAAATGTGACCGTCGAGCAAACCCCAGTTATTAGAGTCTTATGTCGCTCTAGATAGCCACTTAAATATTCGTTTAAAGGCCATGGTAATGTTCATTACAAGTTAAAGACCTAGGTCCCTAAGATATCTTTCATACTAGAACTGCCAATATATTTGCAATTATTGTGTCAGTAACGTATAACTTTAATATGTATGACGTCATTGGTCACTGTACCACGCGTTAAAAGACACATACTAGCTCCGGATATGACGAAAGAAACATGCGGAAGGTCAGGAATATGATTTTGTCAATTACATAACAATCTAATTGTTTTTGTTTTGATGTGGAAAGGCGATTATGCACCTTAACGATTTTGATAACATAATGTATTCAACGAAACATGAAAGTAATGCACTTATAAATATACCATACATTTTAATAATAAACGGAAAAAAACGAAAATTACTAATTTCTTAAAAATCTACACAAATTAATCTTAATATATCGGAACACGTATTCATGCACAAGCAATTGTCTTGATAATATATAATGACGAAATGCTTGATTTTCATGAACACGTGTTCCGACATCTTGATAATGTATTCGTATTTTACTAAAAGTTTATCAGGAAACCTGTTTTGAATTTCATTTCAAGGCCTGCAATCCCGGTTTTCACCGGATTACCAATGATTTGAAGAGATTCATAATAAATTATAAATACTCATTTTTCTTCGTGAAGTGTAGTGTAAACCAATGATTGCGCGGTAATATTAAATAATACAAATCATACACATGGAGAAAAATGTGTACCGCCGTCTTGATTATATATTTGTAATTCCGTTTATAACCGAATTATCAATAATTTGTAGAGATTCATAATAAATTATAAATACTCATTTTTCTTCGTGAAGTGTAGTGTAAACCAATGATTGCGCGGTAATATTAAATAATACAAATCATACACATGGAGAAAAATGTGTACCGCCGTCTTGATTATATATTTGTAATTCCGTTTATAACCGAATTATCAATAATTTGTAGAGATTCATAATAAATTATAAATACTCATTTTTCTTCGTAAAGTGTAGTGTAAACCAATGATTGCGCGGTAATATTAAATAATACAAATCATACACATGGAGAAAAATGTGTACCGCCGTCTTGATTATATATTTGTAATTCCGTTTATAACCGAATTATCAATAATTTGTAGAGATTCATAATAAATTATAAATACTCATTTTTCTTCGTGAAGTGTAGTGTAAACCAATGATTGCGCGGTAATATTAAATAATACAAATCATACACATGGAGAAAAATGTGTACCGCCGTCTTGATTATATATTTGTAATTCCGTTTATAACCGAATTATCAATAATTTGTAGAGATTCATAATAAATTATAAATACTCATTTTTCTTCGTGAAGTGTAGTGTAAACCAACGATTGCGCGGTAATATTAAATAATACAAATCTTACACATGGAGAAAAATGTGTACCGCCGTCTTGATTATATATTTGTAATTCCGTTTATAACCGAATTATCAATAATTTGTAGAGATTCATAATAAATTATAAATACTCATTTTTCTTCGTGAAGTGTAGTGTAAACCAATGATTGCGCGGTAATATTAAATAATACAAATCTTACACATGGAGAAAAATGTGTACCGCCGTCTTGATTATATATTTGTAATTCCGTTTATAACCGAATTATCAATAATTTGTAGAGATTCATAATAAATTATAAATACTCATTTTTCTTCGTGAAGTGTAGTGTAAACCAATGATTGCGCGGTAATATTAAATAATACAAATCTTACACATGGAGAAAAATGTGTACCGCCGTCTTGATTATATATTTGTAATTCCATTTATAACCGAATTATCAATAATTTGTAGAGATTCATAATAAATTATAAATACTCATTTTTCTTCGTGAAGTGTAGTGTAAACCAATGATTGCGCGGTAATATTAAATAATACAAATCTTACACATGGAGAAAAAGGGTACCGCCGTCTTGATTATATATTTGTAATTCCGTTTATAACCGAATTATCAATAATTTGTAGAGATTCATAATAAATTATAAATACTCATTTTTCTTCGTGAAGTGTAGTGTAAACCAATGATTGCGCGGTAATATTAAATAATACAAATCTTACACATGGAGAAAAATGTGTACCGCCGTCTTGATTATATATTTGTAATTCCGTTTATAACCGAATTATCAATAATTTGTAGAGATTCATAATAAATTATAAATACTCATTTTTCTTCGTGAAGTGTAGTGTAAACCAATGATTGCGCGGTAATATTAAATAATACAAATCTTACACATGGAGAAAAATGTGTACCGCCGTCTTGATTATATATTTGTAATTCCGTTTATAACCGAATTATCAATAATTTGTAGAGATTCATAATAAATTATAAATACTCATTTTTCTTCGTGAAGTGTAGTGTAAACCAATGATTGCGCGGTAATATTAAATAATACAAATCTTACACATGGAGAAAAATGTGTACCGCCGTCTTGATTATATATTTGTAATTCCGTTTATAACCGAATTATCAATAATTTGTAGAGATTCATAATAAATTATAAATACTCATTTTTCTTCGTGAAGTGTAGTGTAAACCAATGATTGCGCGGTAATATTAAATAATACAAATCTTACACATGGAGAAAAATGTGTACCGCCGTCTTGATTATATATTTGTAATTCCGTTTATAACCGAATTATCAATAATTTGTAGAGATTCATAATAAATTATAAATACTCATTTTTCTTCGTGAAGTGTAGTGTAAACCAATGATTGCGCGGTAATATTAAATAATACAAATCTTACACATGGAGAAAAATGTGTACCGCCGTCTTGATTATATATTTGTAATTCCGTTTATAACCGAATTATCAATAATTTGTAGAGATTCATAATAAATTATAAATACTCATTTTTCTTCGTGAAGTGTAGTGTAAACCAATGATTGCGCGGTAATATTAAATAATACAAATCTTACACATGGAGAAAAATGTGTACCGCCGTCTTGATTATATATTTGTAATTCCGTTTATAACCGAATTATCAATAATTTGTAGAGATTCATAATAAATTATAAATACTCATTTTTCTTCGTGAAGTGTAGTGTAAACCAGTGATTGCGCGGTAATATTAAATAATACAAATCTTACACATGGAGAAAAATGTGTACCGCCGTCTTGATTATATATTTGTAATTCCGTTTATAACCGAATTATCAATAATTTGTAGAGATTCATAATAAATTATAAATACTCATTTTTCTTCGTGAAGTGTAGTGTAAACCAATGATTGCGCGGTAATATTAAATAATACAAATCTTACACATGGAGAAAAATGTGTACCGCCGTCTTGATTATATATTTGTAATTCCGTTTATAACCGAATTATCAATAATTTGTAGAGATTCATAATAAATTATAAATACTCATTTTTCTTCGTGAAGTGTAGTGTAAACCAATGATTGCGCGGTAATATTAAATAATACAAATCTTACACATGGAGAAAAATGTGTACCGCCGTCTTGATTATATATTTGTAATTCCATTTATAACCGAATTATCAATAATTTGTAGAGATTCATAATAAATTATAAATACTCATTTTTCTTCGTGAAGTGTAGTGTAAACCAATGATTGCGCGGTAATATTAAATAATTCAAATCTTACACATGGAGAAAAAGGGTACCGCCGTCTTGATTATATATTTGTAATTCCGTTTATAACCGAATTATCAATAATTTGTAGAGATTCATAATAAATTATAAATACTCATTTTTCTTCGTGAAGTGTAGTGTAAACCAATGATTGCGCGGTAATATTAAATAATACAAATCTTACACATGGAGAAAAATGTGTACCGCCGTCTTGATTATATATTTGTAATTCCGTTTATAACCGAATTATCAATAATTTGTAGAGATTCATAATAAATTATAAATACTCATTTTTCTTCGTGAAGTGTAGTGTAAACCAATGATTGCGCGGTAATATTAAATAATACAAATCTTACACATGGAGAAAAATGTGTACCGCCGTCTTGATTATATATTTGTAATTCCGTTTATAACCGAATTATCAATAATTTGTAGAGATTCATAATAAATTATAAATACTCATTTTTCTTCGTGAAGTGTAGTGTAAACCAATGATTGCGCGGTAATATTAAATAATACAAATCTTACACATGGAGAAAAATGTGTACCGCCGTCTTGATTATATATTTGTAATTCCGTTTATAACCGAATTATCAATAATTTGTAGAGATTCATAATAAATTATAAATACTCATTTTTCTTCGTGAAGTGTAGTGTAAACCAATGATTGCGCGGTAATATTAAATAATACAAATCTTACACATGGAGAAAAATGTGTACCGCCGTCTTGATTATATATTTGTAATTCCGTTTATAACCGAATTATCAATAATTTGTAGAGATTCATAATAAATTATAAATACTCATTTTTCTTCGTGAAGTGTAGTGTAAACCAATGATTGCGCGGTAATATTAAATAATACAAATCTTACACATGGAGAAAAATGTGTACCGCCGTCTTGATTATATATTTGTAATTCCGTTTATAACCGAATTATCAATAATTTGTAGAGATTCATAATAAATTATAAATACTCATTTTTCTTCGTGAAGTGTAGTGTAAACCAATGATTGCGCGGTAATATTAAATAATACAAATCTTACACATGGAGAAAAATGTGTACCGCCGTCTTGATTATATATTTGTAATTCCGTTTATAACCGAATTATCAATAATTTGTAGAGATTCATAATAAATTATAAATACTCATTTTTCTTCGTGAAGTGTAGTGTAAACCAATGATTGCGCGGTAATATTAAATAATACAAATCTTACACATGGAGAAAAATGTGTACCGCCGTCTTGATTATATATTTGTAATTCCGTTTATAACCGAATTATCAATAATTTGTAGAGATTCATAATAAATTATAAATACTCATTTTTCTTCGTGAAGTGTAGTGTAAACCAATGATTGCGCGGTAATATTAAATAATACAAATCTTACACATGGAGAAAAATGTGTACCGCCGTCTTGATTATATATTTGTAATTCCGTTTATAACCGAATTATCAATAATTTGTAGAGATTCATAATAAATTATAAATACTCATTTTTCTTCGTGAAGTGTAGTGTAAACCAATGATTGCGCGGTAATATTAAATAATACAAATCTTACACATGGAGAAAAATGTGTCCCGCCGTCTTGATTATATACTTATTTGTAATTCCGTTTATAACCGAATTATCAATAATTTGGAGAGATTCATAATAAATTATAAATACCCATTTTTCTTCATATAGCACATTAAAGGGTAAGAAGCATAATAAGCCTTTAGATACTTATATTCGGAATAAGAATTCGGCTTAAGAATTCGAATTCGGAATTCCGAAATTCTAAATTTTTCCGTTCTTTTAAATGAACGAAAAATATTGTTCTTATAAGAACAATTCATCACAATGCAATGCTTTGAAAATGTGTCGAATGACAGTGCGATGTTTCAAATCGTTGTGGAAATTTGATTAAAGTGCTAAGAAAAATCTTTTGGTTCTGAAAACTCGTGAAATCGGCCAAACATCATTGCGCGTCCATTTTAACATTTGTTTTACTAAGCCCGTCGTTCCCCTTGCTCGGTATCGGTACCGAATCGACAATAACCGGATGCAAGCGCAGAAAAATCCCACAATGCCTGCGCTGCAAACCGTTGTGAACTTTACTTTCTGCGCAGGGTCTCCGTTTTTGGCGATTCGGTACCGATAACTAGCCAGTGGAACGACAATTCAACCCTCGGAAACGGAATGAAAAACATTGTATTTTTTTATTTTAGGAATAACTCAATGACGCCAACCTGGAATTGTAATATTTAATTATTGAAAACAATATTGGTAAACAATTGGCCAGACGGTAGGGAGAAGTTGGGACTTTTTTAAAGGGCCTTTACAAACGAATAGTAATAATTTTACAGTATTTATTATACTTAATTAAACTGCCTCAGTAACAATCTTACCTATCTTCCTGAAGAAATTTTGAAAAAAGAGTAGCCATTGAGATAGTGACATTTCTTTTAGACAAATAACATAATTTATAAAATTTATGGTTTATACATGTTTAGAACCCACTTATGAATCTGATGATTTTAGACGAAATTTTGGTTTGAGATTTATTGAATAAGAGAAATTTAATAAATCTCAAATTTTGGTTTGAGATTTATTAAATAAGAGAAATATCGAAACATATCTACGCACACGTATTAAGTATAATAATCGTATGTTTACCGTGATATGTTCCTTATCTTAATGTCTGCAAAGCCTTCCTAAATACCACTACCTATATACAGAATAGCAACATAATAACATCGTTTTATTTCATTTTCGAGGTTTAAGATAATCAATTTTTATGATATGATTAAAAAAATGTTTTCAAACAGCCGATTTTAAATCTTATGAGTAATTTAAAATAAGGTTGTGACGTGCATGGTCAGAAATTCAAATGTCTTATTATATGAATTGTATTCTAAATTAATCTGATTTTTCCCCGCCAGTGTAAGAAGAGAAGCTGACACGTCTCACAGTTCTGTCTTGTTCCTCACTTGCTTCATTTACATTGGTACATCGTACTCATACATAGTTTTCTGTTATTCTGACTTTTTAAATTTGAAACCGCACAAGAGTCCCAACTGCGCCCAACCGTCTGGAGCCAGAGAGACTATGGCCGGAAGAGGAATGTGGGGAAGTATCTGGTTATTCAAATCAGGTCACCAAACACGGCCAAAGCCATTTCAAGCAAACTTTCAATTCTGAATGGTGGTCTTACACCAGGTCCATACTGAGAGTATCTCCCACTCTGAAATATGCGTACCCGGTATTTGAACCCGCGACCTCTGGCTTACTAGTCGAGGACCACGGAGGCCGTCACTTGAAATGACTCGATTTATTTATTTATCGTTTCTTTACATTGTATATATTTTTTTAAAGTTATAATTTTTAACCTCACTAGGACAAGCCTGTGTTGAGGTTAATAATTTTACAAAATATTAAAAAAATAGTACAAAGATTATAAGAGATTTAAAATAGTACAAATATTAAAAAAAAAATTCAAATATTAAGATAACAATATTGTTACATTGACGTTTCTGCGAATTGGATACCTACATGGTACCTATCAGCCTATTCATTACAATATAATGCTGTAAACATGTAGGGTGACCATGATATTTAATTGCAATAAAAATGTAACAAACTATTTTTTTTTTAAAACAGAGAAGATAGAAAGAGAGAAAAAAAAATTACATTAAAAAAGAAAAGGATGAAAAGATTAACTTATTCAAAGTATTATGCCACAATTTAAAAGGACAAAGATGAAACAATATGTTGGAAATCCTCGGATGGCAGAAATAATTTAACATTCTTTTTAAATGTACACAAGGAATTTGACGATTTAATGTGATCTGGAAGGCTATTAAATAGAAGTGGAGCCTGGTACAAATAATGTCTCTGCCCAAATGAGGATTTAGGGTGAATTGCCATAAAGTTCAGACCAGAGCCAATTCTAGTAGTACGAATTTGTTGCGTTCTTTTCGCAGAACTAATATTGTTAAAAAATCTGCATAGCGTTTGTACGATAAATAGTTGTTTTAAATTCATGATATTACATTCCTTATAAAGTAACTGTGTAGGATATGTAAATTTTTTCTTGTACATAACTTTGAGAATCAGTTTTTGGGCAATATTAAGTGGTTCTATTACAGTCTTCAGGCAGGAACCCCAGCACACTATATTATACGAAAGTAGGCACTGAATTATAGCAAAATATACTGTTTTTAATTTTTCCTTGTCTAGTACATGTCTGAGATCTTTAAAAATATAGATAAGTCTCCTAACTTTATTTACTAACATTTCGACATGATCATTCCACCTCAAAAATTTATCAATTTTTACCCCCAGGTATTTGAGGCTGTCTACACTTTCCAAGGGGTTGCAGTTACACGTTTGCACACAATTGTGAATAATCAAATTATGAGAGGTAGATGGCTGACTTTTATAAGAAATGCTAAAAGTGATGTATTTGGTTTTTTGTGTATTTAAAGTTAAAATATTATTACTCAGATAATTATTAACTACTCCTAAACCTGTATCACATTTTTCAAAAGTTTCACTCCAATTTTTACCCTCAAATATTAAAGGCAGTGTCATCTGCAAAACTAACAATGTTACCTGGAATTTTTAGACTGCATAAATCGTTTATATAAATAAGAAATAATATCGGCCCGAGTACACTACCTTGTGGTACTCCAAATGAGATAGATTTACTATCGCTTAACATTTTATTTATTTCTACTTGCTGTGTTCTATCACTAAGGTGAGATCTGAACCAACCCATAGCTGTATTATTAATGCCTAAAGATAATAATTTCTTAAGAAGCAACTCGTGGGAAACCGTACCGAAGGCCTTTGCTAAGTCTAAAAATACCGCTATAGCTTTGTTGCCATAGTCCAGTGCGTTTATAACTTTGGTCAATACCTTTAATATAGCATCACTCGAACTTCTGTTCTCTCTGAAACCAAATTGGATGTCGGAGAGTATTTTGTATTTTTCTAAAAATGATACTAATCTTGACTTAGCCAGTCTTTCTATTATTTTTGAGAGAGTATTGAGCAAAGATATTGGTCTGTAATTATTAACATTTTCGTGATCTCCACCTTTGAAAAGAGGTATAATCTTGGCATTTTTACAATGGGAAGGAAATATGCCATTCTTAAAACTAAGATTAACAATATGAGTTATAGGACCAGCTAACTCATAAACATGCTGTTTATACACCATTATACTTAAGCCATCGATACCACAGGAAAAAGACATTTTTAATTCATTTATAACTTTAGTAACTTCAAAAATGCTAGTAGTTTTAAATTCAAAACTATCTCCTGTAACTTGAGTACCAGGTATAAAATTGTTAACAAGATACATTTCGTTGGTTTTATTAGCACTGCACAAGTTTTTTGCGTATGTAGGACCAATATCACTGAAGAAGTTATTAACATGGTTGGTAATTATATGTGGATCCTCCTCCAATGAGATAATTTTGTTATTTATTACTAATTTTTTTATGGACACTTGCTCCTTTTGAATATTTATGGATTCCTTTATAATCTTCCACTGTTGCTTGTTATTACCGTTGACTTTATCCAGTTTCCTTCTGTAATACGTTTGCTTTGTATATTTTATAATTTTTGTACACCAGTTTCTGTATCTCTTATAATAAGCCAGCAGTTGAATATTATTAAACTCTCCTCGACATTTGTTGTGCAGTTTGTCGCGGGTTCTAAGGCATTTGATAATTCCATCATTTATCCAAGGTTTTAAGTATTTGATGTTATGTTTTACACTTTGTACCGACGAGCAACTTTCCACGTGCATTTTTAAACATTTTACGAAGTTTTCAGTAGCTGAATTAACATCTTGCGATGACAGGACTGACTGCCATGATTCTTCCTTTAATTTAGCCTTCAAAAGATTGTTATTTATGACGGTTTTGATTTTTTCATTTTCCTTTGCTATTTTCTTTTGTCTAGCTCATAAATCTCAGCAATACCGCATCATGATCTGTTATGTCAGTAGTGAAGACAGCTACCTGTGGTTCAAATTTAGATTTTACCATAATGTGATCGATGCAACTTGAAGCAGTAGACGAAACTCTTGTAGGTGAAATTATAATTGGCTTTAAGCCGTGAAAAGCCAAAAGTGAGAGGTATTTTTGAGTTTTTATACTGTTCAAATCTAATGTATTAATATTTATATCACCACAAAAAATGATTTCCTTATTTTGTATAGATGTAGAATCAAGTAGGACACTCAGTGATTCAAGGAAACTATCTATATGAGTCTGGGACGGAGATCTGTAAATGGCTATTAAACATATATTATTCGATATCTGCATTCTTAAGCAGTTTGCTCCAGGGAAAACAATTTCCTCAACAGTCGCCTGAACATTTTGTTTCACGTAGGCAACTACACCATCGTTTTGCAAATAGTTATTATTTGTATTGTAAACTGTGTATCCGGGGATGCTAGGTATATTGATCAAATTTTTTAGCCAAGCTTCTGTAAAAACTAATACCTCAGGACGATGTTCTATGCCATCAAGCATAGTTATGGTTTCATCAAAGTTTTTACTTAAACTTCTAATGTTCAAACAAAGTAAAGAAAAGTTTGAATGTTTCAAAAAATTTTTGCAAGTAAATGAATCTTTAATAGTTAAATTAGGTTCTGTATTGTCATCCAAATCAATGTTTTTTCCTAAATTGATATCCATTTTTAATATATTAAATATTGTCGGTGCCTTTTACCATACAACTTCTATATTCTATTGAGGTCATCTTCGTGTTTTATTTCTCTGATTTTTTTTCCTTCATCTTCTTTCATTAGAATGGATCCATTTTTAAACCAAATATATTTGTATTTTAATTCTCTTCCCTTTAATTTGGCTTTCCAAAGCAGTTCTTTAAAATAAGGAGATAGCGATTCTCCTAGGAATATCATTTTCTCACGGTTTGAGATCACCTTCTTGTTTACCAATAATTTTGATCTTGTTTCTGGATTTCTAATTTTTAAGAGATTTTTTTTCGGATGACCTGGTTTTTCTGTCATATTGTCTTATTGCTGATGTAATATCCTCTGTACTTATTTGGATATTAGCACTTTTTATTAGGTTTATAGCAGTTACTTTGGGATTTTCATCTGTCTTTTCCTCAATTTCTGTTATTTCAATACAGTTATCGAGGTTTGACTGTTCTAAACAAGCCAGTCTGGTTTCTAGATGTTTAATAATTTTACTTTTATTTGTCAAATCATTTTTTAAGCTTTCGACTTCTCCTTTAACTTCATTCGTGGAGTCCAAACGAATTATTATGTCATCATACTTTTGACAAATAAATTCGGTAGTTTTTTGAAATTCCGACATTTTTTTTTCAATGTTTTCGAGTATTTAAGGGTTTTGAGTTTCTCCAGTTTTGTGTCTACGAAAGACGCAAATTTAGTAAAAGTATCTTCTTCTGGGCTAGTGTCTTCGGGGGCAGTGTTCATTTTATTTTTGGATCTTGTAAATGTATTTAGAGTATCTTGTTGTTGAGAGCTTGTTTTTTTGTTCGAACTCATGGTCACCCTTGCAGTAGTTTTGGTAGAAACAATAAGATGCGCAAGCGCCGTCAAAGCGAAACAAGCAAGCCGATTGGCCCGAGTTTGAAAGATGGCGGTGGAGTTGGCCAATCACAAGAGATTCACTTATACAGTAAACAGATGTCAACTTCACCGTTACTATTTCGCGATGAAATTAATAATTTATAAATCACTTGAGTAATCTCGCTTCAACGCGCAAAATTCTTATCACAATTGATGCAGTGAACACTTAGGTAAATGTCGCAACTGACTCGAATTGAACCGTTCACCGATATACACAATTAAGCCAAGTTTTCAACGGGTCACTCTTACTGTGTGCTACTTTGATTGTGTCGTGTTGTATTGATTAAAGTAGTTGTAGTAGTAGTTGATATTGATTAAAGTAGTTATTTGATTCGATTGATCGTGCCGTATCTTCCTCTGACATCAATGGCGTGCAATTGTTTCCGGCTGAAAAGCTGTGATACCCCGAGGAAAATCAACAATAAAAATTAAAAGATGATCGAAAAAAATACTACAAATTTATTATTCAAATATATTTTTCCCAACATTTGCAAAAAATAAAATAATGTAAAACCTACTTTAATAAAAAGAAGAACCCATGAAATGTGATTTGGGTGATTCGTTATAAAAGTCCGACCGTTTTTTATAATTCGGTCTCAGTACACTTTCGATTAGCTGTCTCGATCTAAAAGTTAAAAGGTACTATGTCAATTTTTTTTGTGATTTTTTTGTTTTGTTGATTTTCCGATGATTTATCCGGTCACTAATATTACATATACAAATAGAAATCACATGTCCTGTGTTCGTACACGCTAATCTCCGAAAAATGAACGTTTTTGTGATGATTTAAATAGGAGTACATCTTGAATTTATTTAAAGTTACGTGTAAGGCTGTTGTTATATACTTGAATAGCCATGTCCTTTTTGAATTATTACTTTCTTTGCTAGTGGTAAGATAAGTTTTTTCTAAACTTATTCTGTTTTTTGTGGTAGGCACTAAAAAAATTTATTTCCGGACATTTTTTCCGGTGCAATTTTTTTATATTAATGAAATGAACACTTGATCAGCTTTATGTCTTACATCTTTGTGACTGGTGTTTCCACATAATTTATACAGTTTTCCTGATTTTACCGGATCTCCCCATTATGTATATGCTGGCATTTCTCATTAGGTTGCAATATCTAACGAAGTCCAATTTGTTTTTGGAGATTGGGACAGTAATATTATGAGCTACCTTACTGTTCATTAATACCTTTTCCCGCCATGCAAGCCTAGAACCTAGCATTCTTCTTTGTACGATCATTTAGCACCATTTAAATAGCACCTCGTCCGCAGATTCTCGGCTCGCCAGCTGTTTGTCGTTCTTGATCCGATCGAGTTGCGTTATTATCGTTGATTGCCGTCAAGCATAAACAAAATTTTACTAAATTCGTCGGTTACCGAAGATCATTAAAATATTTTGATAATTCTAATAAATGGTGTTTTTTAAAGAGGTGTAGAACTTTAAAATCAAATAAAACACATACAAATCGTGGTAATGGCCATGTTATTGGATTTATTCAATAGATAATTTTATGATATTAGTGTTTAAGAGGAAGCTACAAGCCAAATTATTGTATATTCTTGTTATAGCTTATATCGTAGGTAATAGGCGTTAAAATCGCTTGACAAACGGAGTCTAGAAACGTTCGAAGTGAAACTGTCACAGATAATCTCACCCATAATACTGTATTATTTAAAAGTTGTTTCCTTTATGCGTTCATACATTTCTATTGAAAAAATATTTTTTTTAGCATATTGCATTTATATTTTTTATTGTGTATTTTTTATTTGTATTCTACTCAAGCGAAGCGATAGGAAAACCTTCAATTAATCTAAAGCATATTTTTTGGTATTCATAATGTACACCAATTCGTTATAAAGATGAATCAAAATAGTGATTTGGCATTAAGCTTCGCCTTAAATATGATTTAGAGCATATGGGCATCGTTGCTGATCCGAATAAAGCGAAATCTGGAAGTCTAATTTTCGAGCATCGAGTATGTTAGCTTCCAAGTCGTCAATAGTCTCTGCTTTATTGTTGTAGACTAGCGACTTTTCATATCTCCACAGAAAATAATCAAAAGAAAAATCCTTGATTCAGATGATCTGAAGGACAATTCACAGGTCAATAACACTGATTGCGACAAGATCTTCCACATTAAAACGGTGAAATGACAAACCAAACTGAGTTAAATTGGTTGTCGCTGGAGAAAGTGTTGCCAATTCGAAAAACAAATCACTAAATAAAACACTCATTACTAATTTACCAACAAGCAATTATACTAATTGCCGATAACGATTTCAAATGTTAAGGTGGTTCATACAATTCGGTTCTAGTGTCACTGCCATAATTTACACAATTTGTTCTTAAAGTCTTCGTCCTGCTTAGGACATATGCATTATAGGCATCCCTCGAATGTCAAAAGGAGTATTGCCGACTCTTAGATGTACTTACCGATCCGTAGCCTTCATGAATTGGTAAATTAGATATATTGCTTATGTTGTTTCCTCACTGTCGCAAGTGCGCTTATACACCCGAGGTGTTCTAAGATTAAAGGTCGTGATGTAATCACATTATACTAATTATACTGAAAAGAGATTACTTTTGCTGATTACTGGTGTTTTACAAACATCACGTCATGTGTCACTCAGTCTTATTGGTAATTTATGTCCGTTCTTAAAAACTCACGGTCAATAGTTCAACTCCGTCCGATTGAGTTTATCTAGAAATCTTTCTTTCATATTTGGTTTCTCCTTTCATCTCGAGTTTCTTTTGCATAACGTGCAACAATGCTGTGGTGTGGGCACTTATGCCGGTGATATTATCTATATTGACTGTGGTTTTACAGCAAAATAACGCGTACAAAATACATCAATGGCAACTTTTTGCCCATTTTCAATGGAAAACATCATTTGCTGATAGAAGACATAATCTTTGATAATACTATTTCAGTTGAACAATGTATTTATAGCTATATATACGAGTACATGGTGATTGTAATCAGTTCTTTTGGGGGATTGCATTGGTGTCTCAAGAAAATACTAAATTTGAAAAAATTCATAATATTTTTAAAAAGCCCAGTCCGATTTGCTCAATTATATTAAATAACATGTTGTCCTTATTTCAACCGTCACTCCAATTGACTGGATCCAGTGAAACGGAACTATTTCTAATTCTAATCTTAGCAGTTCCGTCTTTACTCCAGCGTAAGGGGGCCCCGGTACTCACAGTACAGACAAATTATCTTGTGTCTTTTAGTTTTCCTGAATTCTTTTGGTTTTCAAAATTGCCCACAAACTTAAAGCAGAGCCCCCAAACTCAGCCTTGTTGTCGACTTGCCAAGTGCCAAGGAGCCATAGGATCCCCAATTTGTGGGAAAGTTGCCAGTATAGAAGTGGGGAGGAGAATGAGTTGGCTGACAAAATAGCTGGTCACCAAGTACAAGTACCTACTTTTCACGCCGGAGTACCCACTCACGTAAGAGTGCAAAAGGATGACACGATGCAGAATATAATACAGTGTATTTTGACGCCATTTAAGCGCGGACCATGTCGGCCAATTTTGCTGTCAGAAGGTGCTACTTTGAGCACAGTTACAAATTTATAACATAATGTGCCATTTTTTCACAAAATGTTACTTCCATCAAACCCATCTGCCAGTTAATTTCATTGATAAAATCACATCTAATACCTCCTTCATTTCTCGCGGTAATTACTTGTCTATTCTATTTCGTTGAAGAATTCCATTCAATATATTTAATTTCAAATAGTGTAATTTACTTTCCACTCGTAGTTTTCTTTAAATTTTCTAAAACTATCCAATAGTCACATTTAGACTACTACCGAGTGTAGATCATTATCTAGTAGCCACTGCGTGTTCGGTTAGAACTTGCCGAAGGATTATATATTTGGTAATAAAAACCTGCCAAAACTACCCGATTGTCACATTTCTACCGAGAGGAGATAGTCGCGTGTTCGGTTAGAACTTGCCGAAGGATTATATATTTGGTAATAAAAACCTGCCAAAACTACCCGATTGTCACATTTCTACCGAGAGGAGATAGTCGCGTGTTCGGTTAGAACTTGCCGAAGGATTATATATTTGGTAATAAAAACCTGCCAAAACTACCCGATTGTCACATTTCTACCGAGAGGAGATAGCCGCGTGTTCGGTTAGAACTTGCCGAAGGATTATATATTTGGTAATAAAAACCTGCCAAAACTACCCGATTGTCACATTTCTACCGAGAGGAGATAGTCGCGTGTTCGGTTAGAACTTGCCGAAGGATTATATATTTGGTAATAAAAACCTGCCAAAACTACCCGATTGTCACATTTCTACCGAGAGGAGATAGCCGCGTGTTCGGTTAGAACGTGCCGAAGGATTATATATTTGGTAATAAAAACCTGCCAAAACTACCCGATTGTCACATTTCTACCGAGAGGAGATAGTCGCGTGTTCGGTTAGAACTTGCCGAAGGATTATATATTTGGTAATAAAAACCTGCCAAAACTACCCGATTGTCACATTTCTACCGAGAGGAGATAGTCGCGTGCTCGGTTAGAACTTGCCCGAATATTCCCAATCGCAACAGCAGACAGTCGCTTACTTTTAATCTCCATCTCTGTAAGACCAATTCCAAACAAAACTCATTTATCTACAGATCCACACATTCATTTAACTTAAATTATTACCATATTGACATTTTTAACTCGACTTTAAGCGACATACAACAAAAACTCAATAATCAACATAACTCAAACTAGAAGTTCAATCCCTGTATATTCCCGTCCTTAGAAATTCTTAATATGATTATTTTGTACCAATATTTTGGTGTAGAAATCCCTTTGTTTACTTTTTCGAGGTTCATAGCTTTAAAACACTTGCTTTATATATGTCCCCGGTCTTGCCCGGGCTTTATAAAGAGAAATCAGATGTCGGTAGTGACCTTCCTCTCGTTTTGAAGGTCAAATGTGTACCATTTCAGTAAACTCGGAATAAAACTGTAGATTTATTTAAAAAACAAACTCACACTGGGACACTCATCTTTATATTATACATAGAAAAGATATATCCTCATTCAATTATTATGAAACATATTATTAAATAAAAGTGTATTACCTTGACCGCATTATGTGTTGCCCTTACAAATTGAACCAGATAATCACATGAACAGATATGTAAATAATTCGTGGATGATTTATTATGCCGTGTTTCTTTTCTTAGTTTTTTAGCGACCGTTTCGGAGAGCGTTTCAGTACCCATCATCAGGGCATTGACATTTGTAGATATTCTGTAAACGAAACATTTTTTTGCATTGATTAGACGCTTCCAACTCTTTCCAACCCCATTTCTACATAATATCAGCAAGTTGTTGTCGGTATTTGTTTTAAGCATGTTTCTCTATTGGATAAAATGAAAAATCATCTATTATGTACGTCTAGCATGTCTACATTTTTAAAAAATAAGCTTATTTGACGGCAAACAAGTTGATGAGGCATAATTATTATATTATCGTAATTTGAAAACAATTTACTCTCTTAAGATCCGTTCACACGCGGCAATTTTGTACGTTTATCATGCGCGATTTTTGTAAGTTTTCGCAATTTTATATTTTATGAAAACTTTCTTACAAGCTTAAGTGAGATTCAGCGTATGGACGTACATTCTGATTGTTGAACACGTACCCATTTTTTTAAAGATGTGAATATTTTTTAAAGATAATAACAAGGTCAAGGATATTATTTTGAATAAAGCTCGTCACACACGAGAACCATAATATTATGTAGCCTGTCTCACAATATCGCTCGCCATACAATCCCATACAGTCATCTAAAACGGATAGTACCTACACGAGATTGTGTGGCCATGCCCACAAATATTTTCGCGTTAACCCAAGACTTGTAAAACTCCACCTTTCATGATCGACTTCAATATGTAACACTTTTGGGCAATTGTTTGAGTAACGATCGGTGTCATATATGATTTGGGATTTTCACGGTTAAAAGAATTATCGTGATTAATTTTTGAGGTATTATGTCATTTTGTTCTACCTCCTACTTTAGCCTACGTTTCGGGCAGCGTTATAGTGGCCATCATCGATTGGTTTGTCATGGTTCCATGATAACTCAACACAGTAACAATTCAACACACCTTAAAAAGTGATTTAAAGTCATTACAAACTATGAAAAAAAAATAACCTAACCTATTTAACCCAGTTAATAAAGTTTTTGTTTCATCATTTTCCATGACTTTATATAACTTTTAACCTCTATATACATTCATCTAGATATTACAGTGTTACAGTGCAGAAGTACGAGGTATTGTGCCGTGTTGCACTACTTATTACTTAGGTTAGGTTATTTTTTTTTCATCGTTTGTAATGACTTTATATCACTTTTTAAAGGTGTGTTGAATTGTTAATGTGTTGAGTTATCATGGAACCATGACAAACCAATCAATGATGGACACTGTAACGCTGCTACATTCATCTACATATTACTGAAAGCGGCTGAAGTACGGGTTGCACCATTTCCAGCATTAGGGTCATTAAGGATATCATTTCATTTTCGACAATCCATTTTCTTTTAATTCCTCCCAGCTACTTCGGGTCAACCAGAAAGTTTTCTTCAAGAATCTGAACTGTTCTGCTTTTATGCTTTGTACAACATGCCTTGGTTTCGAACGCCGCTCCAATGGCTTTATAATTATCCTCCACGGTTATGAAGGTAGATGGTTCAAGGAAGAACATTTTATTTATTCCTACGTCTCCACGTTCCTACTACAATACCTTATCTATCTCGGTTCTGAGATCAACCTAGAACTCTATTGTCAAACCAGATTCCTTGTTGCTACTTTACAGTCATAGTTTACAACTGCACTATTTTATGTAAATACTGACTTGACAATGATATTGTGTAACCTACTGTACGTAGTTTTGTATTGACATGACCTTTGTTCCACAAAACTTTTCTCGGAGGTTTTGCATCCCAGACTGTTTTGAACTGGATTTAGAAATATATATATATATATCTGTCTGTTTTGTTGCAATCGCTCATGCCGACCACGAGGTAAGTAGTATAGAGCACGTTTGATGTTATCGTCTAATATTTTGTAGGATATTCTAAGTTTTGACGACAAACTTCTGTTTTAACATACAATGTCATAGTGAAACCTAAACATCTCTGATGAGTGCCAAATCATTCAAATATCCAAAAATATGCGATTGGTATCCACTGAAGACATAAATTAATAGAAGTGTGCTGTGAGCGTGTCCGGATGCACAAAGTAAGCTATTTTCATTACTTCTGCGGAGAAAACTTACTGATATAAAATATAGCTAATTTATTAAAAATCTAAAATTATTCGTGTGTCTGTTAAAAACGGGACTGCATGCCTTTAACGAATGCATTGACAGATTAACTAACAAACTGTCAGTAAAACTCGAATGTTTTATGAGGATTTTGAACACGTGTTCATAAAAATTCTAATATTGTCGCATTTCGTCTTTATGTTTATCAGGAAAAGCACAGCTGCATGAACAAGTGTTCTGATATATTTTGAATGGATTAATATTTTATTAGGAAATGACTTGCCATCACTTTTTTAACAGGACTTAACAGGATCGATATCGTAAATTAGCGACATCGGTTTTCTTTTAAATCGGTATTGATCACACTTATTGGGATTCTCTCTTTAGTATTAATATCACAGGGGTAGTAAGGCAAAGCTTATTCCAGACCAATATTTAATAATAATTCGAATATGCTATTTATAACCCGTCATATAATATTATGCGACATTTTTGCGCAAGTTAGATGTTCAACCCAGCAGGGTTACCTCTTAGAATGTCAAATTAAAAGCACACAAAAATAAACTTTATTGAACCAATATTTTATGTATTATTTGCGAGACGGGTATGGGTATCGCCGCCTCGGGGACCATACATTGGATAACCAACATATTTGCTATAAGTCACCCCAAATGGTTCGGTAGGTACGTATGGTGTCTTAGCAAAGGTGACTGGGTTCATGGGGCTAGGATTGTCTAGGTTTGGAAAGATACTGGTTGAAGGAGATCTTTTTACCTCTCGAGCAGGACACTCTCTCGAATTCACCCCTCATACCCTTTTTTCTGTCTTGTCTTTCCTTTTCTTAAAAAAACCGATCAATACAGCATGCCTAAATATAACGCAGGCCCCAAGGGAAATTATTTTCCTCGGGACCTTCTGTGTGGAAATGATGTAAAAAAAAATGTCGAAATTACTTTGAATAGGATTCCCACCATTTATCAGATCTCAGATATCACCGATCACTCTAGTATTTTTTTTATTAAGTAGTTAGTTGGTTAATAATTATTTGTTGACTAGCGCAGACCCAGGATACTGTAATTCCAATTTAGAAAAAGACAATCAAAATTACTTTTTGATTAAAATATTATATTACTAGTAGCTTCCTAACTACTACCTACTTATCACTTTGTTTGAATCCTTCACACAATCAAGTTCCATTTTGAAAATGACACAAAGTCAAAGCAAATTTGAGTTAATTAAACCACGATTTGAGTTCATTGGATAACACACAGACAACCGAAATTAGTATGTTCGATTATTTCTATCTACGCGTACGTGAGTAAAATATGTTTCTGGTTGTAGGGTCAGTGGGCCGGTTGTGGCCATTGGGCCGGTTCTGGCCATTTTCAACTTTACAAGTCGAAATATAAGCTAAATAAAATCGAATCTTTTTTTACTCTATGGCAAAATGCATATTTGTCAATGGTCTTCGTTGACAAGTGACACAATAAATCTTATTGTTAACAGTTTGTGTTTGGTCAATGCGAATAAGTGTTGCGGAATTTTTTATTGAGATTGTTATCCAAAACCTTAAGGAACCCACTGTAAGTAATCTTAATATATATTTGTAATCCTTTTGATGTTTTATTTGAAAACAAGTTGTACCCATTATAAAAGGGTAAAGTAATAGGTTTTTGAGGTTATTTTTAGCAAATTGGTTGTTTAAACATGATTTTTCGATGTGGCCATTACTGACACAAGAATTTATACAAATATATGGGTTGTGGCCACGTTGGTGGCCACAAGTGGCTCCCATACAGTACTAGTTTTGGCCATTATCTAAAAAAATGTACATATCCGCTAATTCTGATATTTTAACTTAATAAATTATTATGTTTCTTCTTTTTTGTAGTGTTTTAGAATTGAATATGCCGACTAATGCCGCAGAATTTGTGAAAAAATGCGTCATATGGCCTGAAAAGAAGACAAATACTACCAGTCGAAAGAGAGAGTATATTCCTTCGGTGTTAACATCAGATAAATGGAAAGATATTATGATGGCCAAGGAAAAGGAGAAAGACAGAAAAGAAGAACAAAAACAGATAAAACTAGCTAAAAAATAAATAAGAACATTAAAAAAAAAACCGACCATTGAAATTTCAGAGACGTCAGAGGAAGAAAATTTGCGTGATACATCTCATTTGGACTGCGAAGACTGGATTCCCCAGATAAAGCCGTCGGGTTTCGAAGAACTAGATCGAACACCCCTGGAAGGAGATTATGTCCTGGTTGAATTCAAGAATCCCAAAGCCACTTTTTATTATGTCGGCAAAATATTGCGTTCAAAAGACGAAGACAATGAGTTCGAGATAAGCTAACTGAGAAAACATAATACCACTGGTAGCCAATTCACAATGCCACAAATTCCTGATTTGGCATCTGTTGCTGAGATTGATATAAAAATGATATTGCCACCACCATTGTTTACAGGTACAACCAAAAGGCAAAATTCTTTTTATACTTTCTAAATCGAACTCTCAGGTCTAAATTTGCGCTAAATCTTATTTTTTTATAAGTTTATTGTATAACTTGAATAATAAACATCGATTTATAATCATTACTGTGTTTAATTTAGATAAAAAATGTAAGTTCCCTACATAGATTCATGTGGGCAAAACCGGCACACGGGTGTGGCCAGAACTGATTAAATTGTGGCCACAACTAATGCATGAGTCCAGTTCAATGAAAAAAAATTATTTAAAAATAATTAAAGAACTGTTACTGGATATATTTACATATATTAAAGACAGGTATTTTTATTGTACATTAATGTTGGAAAAATTATAATTTACATTTATGTGCAAGTTTAGTGCTCATTCAAAAACGAAAAAATCCTTAAGGTGGCCACAACCGGCCCACTGACCCTACGTTGTTTTTCGAATTCAGCGATAATCAACCACTTTTTTGTGGATTTCCTGTTATAAATTCTTTGTTATAAATCGATGGGTACCTGTACTGTCCTACCCACTAGGCATACCTACATAACATTTTGAAATGTTATGCATTTTTAAACAACAGCGAACTTACGTACGACTGGTTTAAACTAAATATGGTACCGAGTTAGTGTGTGTATCTAGTTTTGGAATCGCTTGCAATAATGATGAATTAATGATTTCATCACGGTCACCAAACCTGGTAATAAAACTCTGCTTTCAATAACAAATGACAACATATATGTTTGTAATTCGAATAACGAGTGTAACCAACGGGGAAAATTTACTTTTATTGTTTTACAGTGGTAAAATCTTAAGACTGATCGCCATTTCTACGATTACCAATTATTTCAATAAACGTCACAATATTTAACCATATACATGTTGGCTGTGAGGCCTAAAGCGTCGGATTCCCTCCACGCGGGTTCAATCTTCTGCTAGCTAAACTGATGAAAAAAAAGAGATGATTATATTAAGAGGAATTCAAACATTGTCAGATTAAGCGGACCTGAAAATGTTTATTTTTCTTTAAAAGAAGAGAGGCAGTACCTACCTGATATTATTAGGTACCTACTCATAGTAAATAATGGATAACATACTAGCTAATATAGGAACTAGCTTTAGCCGTATTTGGTGACCAGATCTCAATATTCTTTCTCACCTCCTTCTTCTAACCCCCACCTTGAACCTCACAACATACCTTAATTGGGGATTCCACAGTCTCACTGGTAGGTTGCAGTTGAGCCTATTGTACGGTACTATCACAAATTAAAAAAGTGACTAGATTAGAATAGACAGGTTCTTCTCAACCTCCATCTTCCTTACGTCCCTTTTCTCTATCAAAATTGAGGTTGTCATTTGGTTCTTAGGCAGTTAGGTAATAAAAAACCTAAAGAGATGAGTTCCCTAACCGACTAATAATTCGGTTCCTGTCGGACCGACATTATTTATAATTTTTAGGCTCGTTGGTAGGCATAATAAGTTAATGTACGTAAGTCATAACGGTTTCTTTTAAAAAAACATTAACGTCCAGTAGTATATTATAACGAAATTACACTATAAATGCCATTCACGGCAATAATATGTCAATTTAGCGTCTAACGTAAAGTAGATAGATACCTAAACGCTGAAGTAGTATGTAGGTGCATACGTAAAGTGATTAAAACAACATTGAAGGTATTTATACGTAAAGGAACGAACGAAATTGAAACATGTGCAAATTACTCACCTTCAAAGAGGTGGAGAATTTTTATTGTAAGTACATTTATATTTGCCCTTATCTTATCTTTTTTTTATCGGAGGTTGGCGTCTTCACCCTGTAAATTGGAGCCCAGATGAATTTAAACGAACTGCATTCCACGTTTGCGCCGGCAACATCTGTTAGCGTGCTTAAAAAATCATCTTGTAAATAATAAAAATATATGTACTTACGTATCTCTTTGAAAATTCCAAAAAAAAAATATATTATGTACGGTGTCTTGAAACCAGTGGCACAATTGCGATACCGGTGAGTCCACATCAAATAGAGAACATTGGAGGGGACCCACCCTTTCCCAACGGCTGTGTGAGGAAACTGATTGTTTAACCTCCTTAGCCGCACACGTCAGGACTCTAATTTTATTTGTAAAAAGAAGCTAAATTAATTTTAAAATATTTTAGACCCTCCAATGTCCCTGCATGCATGATTGTTAGTACGAAATAATGTATTCATACTTACATTAATAGTAACACAAAATAAGAACACATCTGAAATGTGTTCGCCTGGTGGTTTGGCATCTAAAATTAAATAATAAATAAGGAGAACAATATTTACAAGTGGAAGTATGTTTGAATCATAAAAAATATACAAGCCGCGTATCGAGGGCAGTTTACCCCACTATCACGGGGCAGTCCCGGCAAGAATGAGCGTGGCAAGCGGCCTGGCCACAACGATCCCAAGCACCCGCGTCTCTTAGCCAGTTTTCCGAGAGTTAATGGAAAGGGGGGGTGGGGGGGGGGAGATACTCCCATAGACCCTAGGGAATGAAGTGAGCCTCAGGTCACTGGAGGCAGGACGGAAGGGGACCGGGCTCGCGCAAACATTCCCCAGGCCCGCTCATGATGCCGGGGGAGGCACCCGTGGTTCGTGGGACAGCCGCACCGGATTAATGTCACCTTACTGGATGCAGGAACTGAGTCTATCCGCCCCCATGGTGGGGAAATGAACAACACAGTACGATAGAGTTCAGTTCGACAACCTAATCATAAACCAGTTTGTTAGTAACAAATAAAAAGGCAAATAACAAACGTAGAAAATAAGTTGTGATCAACAACAAATTGACCGTTCGTAATAGAAAAAAGAAGGTAAAAAAGATTAACATAGTATTAAAGAGATAAAAACGCAAAAAGAAACAGTATTATCATTATCCTAATAAATAAGGCCCAAATTCAAAAGTAAAAGGAAGAATGTGCATAAATAAACAGTGTAAAGAACGGGCAAAAATGGTGTAAAAAGCCAATATACACAATAATTGAATAAAAAATAATAAAACAAACAAATAAAATAATAAATGCATTTCGATCATGCCATAAGAAAAAGAAAGTAAAACCAATGAGTATATAAAAATAAAAATAAAACACAAAGCAATCCCGCATAAACAATATTAAAGTTTTTATAGAGGAGTAACCGTGGAGTGACAGGAACAATACGCTTGGCACCTGAAACAAAGATGATTTTAATCTAAATCAGCAACTCTAAGCACAGGCCATCTCTCTACCCAGGACTTTACAAACTTTTTGAAGCATTCAAAATTCTCTCTGTTCAACGCGAGATCGGCATTCCATGCCGGTCTTGTAATCCCTCTCAAGCCATCCAACATTTCCTCTCGGGCATCCTTCATCAACTCGCAGTGCCACAGAATGTGCTCGGCTGTCTGGTTAGTGTCACCACATGAACAGTTCGGATGAGGAGACAAGGCGAGACTATGTAGCCGCCCCCTGAGCTCCCCATGACCGGACACCAATTGCGTCATATAGTGATCCAGTTTTATGTGCGCCCCTTCGATTCTGCTTTTGACTGAAGGGAAGAAAGAGAAAGTCAATCTACCCTTCGTCGACCTATCCTATCGCTCTTGCCATACACTCAGCGTTCTATCTCGCATGGCTTTCAATAAGCCAGGAAGGGACACCGCTCCACCGGGTGTCAGTTCGACTCCCAGGTGGACAGCGGCCCTACCTCTTGTCAATGCCTTTTTTAGAGAACACAAAAAGATTATTATTTTTAAATTATCTCCACACAGGAGGCCCCGAGAAAAAAAATCTCTCAGGGTCTATGTCATCTTTGGGGATGCTGTGTGGAGGGTATTTTTAGGGAAAGGAAAGAGAGAAAGTTCTGGGAAGGAAAAAGGTATGATGGGTAAGCAGGAATTTGGAAGTCAATGTGTCCAGGAATGATGTATGTATGAATCCATGCCTCGTAAAACGGCGAAAGGCATTTTGAATTTTATAACGTTTGACACAACAACAGCGACCCACGTTTTTTTGACCCGTGTCAGAGTTTGATCAAACTAATATAACAACGTTAAAAATGCCACTGAATTCAAAATTTGCGACGACTTCAAATGTGACGAGAATTCCGACACCACAGTCATAAGGTTGAATGTGCACCGATTCAATGGAACACTAACGAAAGAACTATTCACGAAGGTTATATTTTTGACAAGCCCCTTTCCACTTATGATGTTTGTACGGCTTGGGAAGTTTTAAGACCTGGTCAGTTACAACATCTCAAAACTCCAAGCGTGTCTTATTTCGGCAAAGAGGGAGATAAATGACTGTCTGGTGCAATTCGATGGATGCACCCTCCTTAGTAAAAATACATTATTAAAATGCTCGGAAAAAATATATCAGTGCAGTTCAAGTATCGGGGCTCTAAAGAAGCCATAAGTAATTCTATCTTCCAAGAAACTGGGCGTCTTGAATAGGGCTAGCAGATTCTTTGAAAGTAACCACCTGATAACCCTATACGAACCTCTCATGCCCAAAAATTGAATTTGGGAGCCACCTCTGGGCTAGAGCATAATACTCGTAAAACCTACTTGGTTCTGTGACAAGTGAGTCTGTTCTATAGGTATTTTAATGGAACCTGCTCTAAGGAGCTAGCAGCATTGATCCCCGGTGCACCTGTGTACCAAACTCGATTATATGAGCGGAATACTCGTTCACAGTTGATGTAAGTTCATGCGAACGGGCCGCTTCTTCGACCAGTTTTTGTGTAAGACGGTTGGTATATGGAACGAGTAAGCGGCATCTGTTTTTCCTACTTTATATAATTCGGGCCTATTCAAGACCCGCATTAATAAATCCCTTCTAACAGCCCCCATTTTAACCCGCCTTACAACGCTGCCCAACCGGTGACGATATAGCTCCCCTGCCTTTACACTGTTCAGACAGGGCGCTCTTGTAAGGTGTAACATAAAAAAATATAGTTTGCATGGCGGAAAATCAAAATCAAAGTGAGGGTACCTTTTGAGAACTACCTATTTTATGAATAAAATGTTTTTGCTTTGCAACAGGGAAGGGAACCACCCAGAAGACCACAGCAGCATCACGTACCGCAAACTGCTCGAGGAGGTATGCCGCTTCGCCAACGTGCTCAAGAGTCACGGCGTGAAGAAAGGCGATCGGGTGGCCCTCTATATGCCAATGGTCTTGGAGCTGGTTGTGGCCATGCTCGCTTGCGCGCGCATCGGGGCCGTTCACACCATTGTCGTAAGTGTTATCTTATTCTATTCACTACAGAAATGCATTACTTCTTACACTGAAGAGCTCCCTCTTTATGAGACGTCATCTCACTGCTGATGATCGTCACCCCCACTCCGATTTCCCTTCTTAACCAGAAGCTTTACCATTCCACACGGTTCACGATATCGAAAAAAACGCATCGGTGATTTCCCTTGGAAGTTTTAGGCAGATAGTTGATATCCTATTTTGGATGCCCATATTGCCCATCCATGCCGTCATGATGCCGTCCATGGAATCCTAAGCATTCCTCCATAGCGTCTATATATTTCCTTTCCGTGGCTCTAAGAGTCTGAAGAGTTCCAGTTATCTTTATATTTGATTGTTATTTTTGAATGAGAATTGTGCGATGACAGTTATGCACAGAGCCGAGACTGGGCCCGATTCATTATTTAAAAAAAAAAAAAATGGTGAAAAAAAACGTTTTGCTGAAATCTTGCACATAGTCGTTTTTGTAAGCGCGACGACGATATTTTACTTAATCTTCTCCGAAATATATTTGTGCATAACCGTGTTATGGAGAAAATTAATAAATAGATACATTTATAAAAAAACAAATCGTTTATAAATAAAAAAAATATTTAATTTTTGACTACATTATGTGGTATCTAAAATAACTCTAATTCGCTGACTAAAATTCTGTGAATTAAAGTATATAAATAGAGCTGTGTATTAATTTTGGCATGAATGTGCTGATTTAACGAAACGCGAATCAATAGGAGTATTTCAAATGATTCCTGGAAGCGGATTGAAATTAAAATATTTAAAGAGGTTAAATTAATAAACCCGCTAAAATGCATTAGGTTTGAAGATGTCATTTCTGTAATATTTTTGTCACATCAAGAGGCACAAAATCACAAGATCACAAGATTCCAAGATCACCAGTATTGCTAAAAGACTCACGATTTCGAAGGAAATGTTTCCTGAGTCGCAAATTATGCAAAAGGAACAAAGCAACCGCAAACGGCGCGACACGTCGCTTTATTCCTTCTTCTCGTAATTCGTGGCTTGGCTCGCCAATTTTATCCACATTATACGCAATGTTAGGTATTATCAGCGCCTTTGGCAAGTCGGCGCCCGGAGCGGACTGCCCAAATTGCGCCTGCACAGGGCCGGCCCTGATTGTTGCCTCAAGAAATCTGCCATTGAGGAGAGCCCACATGTGATTTTGTCGTCAAATATTTTTTTTTATATTCCAGCTTTTACGAACTATCTGCCAAAGGTTCTTCTGTTGATAGGTATGGTTTTTTGAATATTAATATATTCGCTTCATATATCTATTATATTCCGTTGACGTGCAAAGATTATAAATCTCTTTAATAGGAAATCCTAATAAATCTTGAAAACATCTCTCATTGAAGCGACCGTCACCGCTGCTTCTGTAATAAGCTGTTTATGTTATTTGTAATAAGTATTACATAACATCTGTTTTGATTTAAAATATAAAATAAAATAATGATTATCGTAGAATACACGACCCTGAGAACCTCAGTTGTTCCGTGTTATAAAAAAGTAGGTAAATTAAATTATACAAATAAAACGAATAAGATATGTGCCTATAGTAAACCGTAATATCGGATCAGCAGAAACAGTGGGTCAAAACGCATATATGATAATCTACGTTGATGTCTCTCTAGTCGTGGGTTATGGCTAAGGTTGTTTACCGTTGATGTCAATAACGGCTCTCGAAATTTCATAGATTTGTCAAATAATCGATATTGCTTTCATAATTCAATCAATTGATAGAGCCATGTTTGCAACTGGCAACTTTGTCTTTTGTGAAGGTGCTCCACCTAGACGTCCCTGTGTCGTCGCGGCGCCCCGGAGAGATGTGCATAATATTATTCAATGTTTAAAATGGAACTTTCTGGAGTTAATTTACTTTCTTAACAGGTAGGAACATTCTTTAATTAATTTACTTGCGTCAGAATGACTGATAATTCTTACGAAAATTTGTAGGGAACCGAAGTTCCTTAGATTTAGAAACAAAAGGTAACTTTTTTTTTTCGGAGGTATTCTAATATTTTTTATAAAGTTGTGTATTATTTCCAGTTAGTTAGACCTAAACACTAAAATTGAATAATTTTGTCAGGCGGAAGTAATTCGGGGAAGTGAAAAGGGGAAGAAAAATCAACTTGTTAACATCTGATTAGCCAATATATTTATTTTACGTCACTAAACAAATATTCCGGGAAGCGTGATCTATTCCAATATGAAAGAAAACTGGTGTCTCTGGTTCACATAAGAGATTTTGACTCCTAGGCGCCAGATTATATGTTCAAGAAAGATTTACGGTATTTGATAAATGTTTCAGTAATTTCACTAGAAAAAAGATATTGCTTCAGGCACAGGGATACGCCCACAAAACACAACTATGTTGTTTATATATTCGGTGGTATATATTCTCAGTTTCGCCCTGATGAAATACCACCATTCGAAACATCGCGGCAAAATGAAATGAAATGTCAATTGTCGTGTTTAGTGAACAGATCTTAATAACCAAGAAGGTATTTCCCAACATTCCTCCTTTCAATCTCTTTCCCATTTTCACACCCATATACCTCAATTGGGGATACCATAGTCGCACTGGCTATGGACAGTTGGAGCAGTTAGGACTCTTGTGCTCAAGTAGTGCAAACATAACAAATGAAGATATCTGATATACATAACAAAAAAGTCTTTAAACAACTCGCAGCGAGAGCTCGTACGGACATCATCGACGTTCTGCCTTTTCCTTTTCACAAGTTTTTTTTGAAAACGTAAAAGGCGGAAGATACTAGAACGATGACGTCACGTAGGATTACCACTTCTGAATGGTGGTATTTTATCACATGATTAGTGTAATATTAGTGATTTCAATATTTTTTCCTTGGCAAAAAAAAAATTGATGCTTTGATAATTTATTTAACAAAATAGTAAACCAGTGGTATAGAAACTAGTGGTACAAGTGGAAAGCTAGTGAATCTATATCGCATTTTTGGATTCGATTTTGTGCTATAGATAAGTTTTTTTCATTTAGGCTTGAGTCCGAAGTTGGAATTTTCAAAGGGGAATTTGAAAAAAATGGCCTGTTACGGGGTTACTTTAAGTTCTGAAGCATATATAGATTCGGTTCCAATAATTTATTAACCCTAGAGTTTGTGATTTTCCTCAGTTTACAGCTTGTATTACTAGTTTCTGGACACCATGTATATTGGTTACACACATGTTCTCATATAAAAATATGAAATGTTCAACAAATAATTGTTTTTAAAATTATAATTTCCAGTACACATATTTAAAAAAAAAATACACCTTGTTTTCTTCTTTTACAATGGTCAGTAATAATTGTTGAAATATCTTTGAAATTTATTTGCGAGTAATAAAACATTTAAAATTTTAAAACAGTTTAGTATTTTTAGTAAAAAGGTTAAATCTTTTATTTTACGTCTATCTTCGAAAATTGGTCTAAAAATAAATCAGGGTTTAGTAATAAAACAATTAAATCAAATAAATATATATTTTCCATATTAAATTGTGTGCATATCAATTTCAGTTTGCGGGTTTCTCATCGGACTCGCTCTCGGAGCGCATCGCCGACTGTTCCGCCATGGTGCTGATCACCGCCAATGCGGCCTGGCGGGGAGAGAAGCTGCTGCTGTTGAAGGCCATCTGCGACGAGGCCATGGCGAAGGCGACTGAACGGTACCAGCACACGGTGCAGACGTGCATAGTGGTCTCACACTTTAACCGCGCCACCGAGTGCGGCGACAGTTCGGGATACACGGTATAGAAAATTGATACTTCTTCTTCATTTTTCGGGGCTCTCTGGTTTTGGAGGTTGGCTGCCGTCAGGGAAATATTTACCATACCCCGAACAACTCTGTCCTGTAATTTTTTCTCAAAATTTTGTTCACAAACTCCATGAAAACATCTATGTATCTTTAATTTTGGTGAAAAATCTGAAAGCAGGACCTACCGAAACTATTAGGAATTCGTTCAGGGCAAGGGTTCCCAACGTTTTTAACCAAGTTGCAAAACAAGATTTGGGGTGCCATTTTTTTAAATTATCATAAATTTTACTTCAAATTATTCTGTGGTATACAAATTTAATGGTTTTCGCGAACTAATAATCATAATGTAGTTAATTTAAAAAAACATCTTCATTCCGCAACGGAAGTGGCCTCCGGTTGCACTGATTGTGTCTGTAACAAGCAGCGACGGACATAGATTACCTTATATCATCACGTAGATTTAGTAATATCATGAGTGAGTGAGATGGCGCGAATTCCCCACACAATATTCATGTGTGTATAGATTTTACAGGAATGTAAAAAAAATTGAAAAGATATATGAAAGATAGTAATATTAGTGAATTTGGGTACGTACACATCCCTGTTACTCAACGGTAAGGTTAAAGTTGTTAATCGACTTCTAACAAGAACTTTTCATTTTTCTTAATTTTTTAAATATCTTAACAGAATAATAATATGTTTTTATAATTATTTATGATGGTTTGATTTTATTTTATATATCTTTTTTTTTTATATACGCCCATGGGGCTCTTACGTACTATGAACTAATAGTGTAAATTTATAAGTAAAAATAAAGTTAAATTAGTAGTAAAATAAATTTTAATAAGAGTGAATAATAGAGGAAATATGTTGAAAAATGGATAAGCTATATGATGACAGAAAACGTATTATTTTTAAAAGTAGCTGCTTATTAGAAAATATTATTATAAAATTAAAAAACAAGTGTACAGGTACCTACCTACAAATGTGATATTAATAAAAATAGGTGATAATATATTATAGTTACAGAAATAAAATTGATTGTAAGAAAATTAAATTTTTATAAAAATATGGAAATTATTAGAAGTTCACGGTAGTAAATGAAATTTTACTTCATGATCGATCAGTTGGGAGCCACTGGTTTAGGACATGAAGTGAATAAAAAAAAACTTTACTAAATTTTCTCAGCCATTCTCTTCAAATAGTAGGACGGCAAACGATTTAATTTTTTAAGCAAAGTGCGCTGTACGAAACAGGCGGCAAGCGGCCTGCTGGCCGCTGGTTGTACATCATTGTAATAGATCAAGTTTCAGAAGAACAACATCTTTTGCTTGGAAAATATTAATTAATTTATTTACAATAGTAAGTAACTTTTTATTGAATGATGGATTTTGTAATCAATGAAACCTAAAAAATGTGGCAGCTTCCCTGGAATGATGGCAGGGATTATTGGTGGCACGAAGAGATGGAGGACGCTACTACAGCCTGCTCCCCTTGTTGGCTGAACGCGGAAGATCCATCATTTATGCTTTACACGAGGTACCAGCAACTGTTAACATGTTATCACTTTTTTTTTTGTAAAATGCATCATTTGGAATATTTTACGTCATAAACATAAATAAGTAAAAACCCTCAAAAATGAACCTTTGAAATGAAGCTCTGAAAAGAAACAGTTCGTCAGAAAAATAAGAATCAGTGACGGGAATAATTATACCATCTCTACAAAAAATACTTAGGCCTTACTCAAGGCCGGCCCTGAGCTAAACACCTGGTGCTAGAAAAACAAGGGCGCTGGGTTGGGTGTTATTAATCTCAGCGCCTCGACTTCTTGACGCCTTGGTAAGTCATTGCAAACAGGACCGGCTCGGGTCTTACTAAAGGTGGTTCTTCTGTGACAATATTCCAACAAACATTATGTTTGCGAAAACACATAACATTGGGGCAGGGTCAGTGTTTTTATTTTGCCGATGGAAAACGAAATACGTTGTGTCCCCGCCCCAATTTTATTGTTTATGTCCAATGTTTTGAAAACATTTGATCGCTGGAGATCACTCTTTAAACAACTATTTGGCTTTACTAAGGGTTACATTTTTTAGTAGATACCGAAAAAGAGTTCCATTTGCTCCCAACTGTCTCGGGTCAGTGGGAATGCAGCATTCCCATTAGAATGGTGGTCTTTCACCAGGGCGGTACTAAGATGGCGATACTTACAATCTAAATGGAATCATATAAATGATTACAATCCTTTACATTTGTATGGATTAATGAGTATGCGGGTTTCTGAAGTTCGCAACACAAGTTATAGAGGGCATTCACAATACAATAAATCATACCTAGATCAAGCACAATTCGATTGTGGTAAAGAAGGTGACATTAGCATCAGAGAATGATTCACTGATACAATTGTCAACAAACTAGATGTTCTCATGAGTATACGTTTGAATAGCAAAGTTGTCTGCAAACAGCCAAATATTGCACAACTGTATTGGATGGTCCCAATATCAAGCGTATTTATGCAACAGTATGTTTGTGTTAACACTAAAGATCTCACTACACTGGTAGGGAATGGAATGGATGTGGAATGATTAAACATTCTGGCTATTCAGATCTGAGTATCTGGGGAGGAAGCTACAAGCCAAAAATGTGTATATTCTTGGTATACCTTATATTGTAGGTAATAGGAATTAAAATCGCTCGACAAACGGAGTCTAGAAACGTTCGATTGCAAGCACAAAAGTGGTTTTTATTTATTTTGTAAATAATTTTTTAAGAAAGCAAAAAATTTAATCAAGTGAATAATCACAGATAATCTTAGCTATTATACTGTACTTAGCTATTATATTGACAGCCGGCATAGTCCAGTGGTAACGCATTGGACTGCCATTCCGAAGGTCGCGGGTTCGAACCCGGCGTGCGCAAATAAATTTTATTTGATTAATTTGTGTTATTTCACAATTAATTAATTAAAATAATATATAGTATATTTTCGGCACGTTCCAGAGTGGAAGATACTACCAGTATCGCCCTGGTGTAAGACCACCATTCAGAATTGAAACGTTGCTCCAAATGGCTTTAGCCGTGTTTAGTGACTAGATCTGAATAGCCAGGTACTTCCCCACCTTCCTCTTTCCCTTCCCCACTTACCTTCAGCCTCACAACATCCCCCAATTGGGGATGCCATAGTCTCACTGGCTCCAGTCGGGAGCAGTTGGGACTCTTGTGAGGTATTCACTATAAAAAAATAAAAAAAAATTGTTTGAGTTGTTTCTATTGAAAAAATATTTTTTTTAGTAGTTTACATTTATATTTTTTTGTTGAGTAATTTATATTTTTATTTGTTTTCTACTCAAGCGAAACGATAGAAAAACCTTCAATTTATCTAATGCATATTTTTTGGTATTCATAATGTACACCAATTCGTTATAAAGATTAATCAAAATAGTGATTTAGCATTAAGTTTCGCCATAAACCCTTTATCAATATGATATTGACTGACTCCGTCATCTACGTTTATTAGGCCACGATTCCGACAACTGGTAGCGATAAGTTTCGGTTATCAATATGTACAACTTTATGAATAATGTTGTTCATTATGAAAAATTACTGGCTTATTAATGAACCAAGTCAGAGAACAATGAACCAAGCTATTCGAATTGAAAGACGTTGAATACGCGATCAATTGAATCCATTGGAGCTGGGATGAACACAATTCTGAAAGTTGTTCAAGTATCACAAGTTGTGGCTAATTTAGTGACAAAGTACATAGGACATTGTTTCAAATTTTATTAGCAAGGAAGTCCAGGAGTATTGTTGTTACTACTAATGGCCCACCATCCCTTTTCCAGCCACTGACTGCTACTGACCTAGACATATTTGCCAAAATTAGTATCAAAATGTTCGCATACAAAAAGTACTTTTTGAGATATTGGAAAAAATAATGTTTTACTGGCTGTTTTCACATTGTTTCAAAGAAGTTTATCTTTTGGTTTCGTTTTTTTGGCCAGTTAGTTAAAAATAGGTTTTTTTTGGTATTGACTTAATTTTTACACTTAAGATAATGATCACCATAAGTAATCAAAGTATCAAAATGAATCTAATTTTCCCTTAAGGCAATGCACTACGTCGTGTAATATTTTAAATTGAGCCGCTATCAATAACAACCCTTACGTAGATGGCGATAAGGTTTAAATTCCCGCTTAACACCATCCGCCTGTTTTGATTTATGCAAGAAAAAAACATGGCCAAAAAGTGCCTTCTATTTTATTTTGTGGATGTTCAGGCATAAATATTTAATTTTTTTTCGATCATTTTATAAGTAACCTAATTTTCCACATTATACAATAAAAACATAACCGAAAATGGGTTCGTTAGTAGGAGATTTTGAACTTTAAAGCAGTTTTCATAGGCCTTATACATTATTTTTTTCTGGGCTTATAAATAGAGTCATCTAAAAAATACTCGATTATTTCAAAGGCCAAGATGTATTCTACTCGCAGTATTTACACGTGATTTTGCATTACTACGTATGGCATCGCCTTAATCAATGAAATATAAACAAATCAACTTTCAGCGGGTCAACTGGCAAGCCAAAGGGGGTTCTGCACACCACCGCTGGTTACATGATTTATGCCGCCCAAACATTCAAATACGTGTTTGACTACCATGAAAATGACATCTACTGGTGCACCGCAGACATTGGATGGATTACTGGTCACACATATGTGACTTATGGCCCACTCCTCAACTGCGCCACATCTGTGATGGTAATATGCTTTACTTATTTAGTTGCAGAGAAATATTATTATATTTATCATACCTATTAATAACACAAATAAAGCCCTGCGGAAAAACAGCGCCATGTGAAAAGTGAGTTTTCAGATATGGGCTGTTCATTTAATTTAACTGTAGTGAGGATATACCTATAAATTAAGAGCCAGATACATTTTTATGTAATAAAGTAATAAATTATTAATGGACATACAACACCTTTTCTGTAATTTGATAAATTTATTCATAAGTTTTGATAATAATAAACATAAAAAATATAAATAACGCCATTTTTCCATAAATCAGTAATTTTCCATTTTTTAACAAAAATTTGTTTACATTTTACAAAATATTAACAAATAACACAATGCAGAAATAAAACTTTATCACCATAATATTGTCTAATATGCCAGGGGGAGGGGGGGGGGATGCACAAACCGCCATATTCAATTAAGTAATGGCTGAATGGTCTTGACTTTACTGTTGTATGGAAAAATTGCACGCTACCGCCTGTCACCATAGGCTTTGTGCTGTCATCAATTATTGATTATATCAATTATTTAAGCCTTTATATTTAAAAAAATAATATTTTCCCTCTAAAGGGCTCAATTGCTTTTCTACGCATTCAGTAAACACAAATAAGCATAGTTAAATTAAAGTAATTGATTTGGCTTTTCTTTAAAATTGACATTATTTTTCTAAATTTCATTAAAATGTCAAAAGAAATAGTGAAGATGTCATTTTGGTTTTATGAAAAGTTTTTGAACAGGCTTTTTTTCTTCTTTATTTTTCACCTGCGCCAATAATTAGACAAAACGTCAGTTAGACAAAACATTGAGTTACGCAACAAGCGTGACAATTTTAATATTTCTTTATAGTTTGAGGGGACTCCCTTCTATCCAGCCAATGATAGATTCTGGATTATCGTGGAGAAATACAAGGTGACCCAATTCTACACAGCACCAACGGCTATTCGCTCTCTGATGAAGTTTGGAGATGAAAATGTGAACAGGTAAAATAAATTACTTTAGAAAGTCATTACATGAGGATTTTTTATGATGAATTTCAATTTCTATCTGTAAATTGGATGATAATAAATAAATAAATTTAATTTCCTTCTCTTGATTCTGAAATGCAGCATTTACTTAGTAATAACTTAATAAGAGTTGAACCAAACATAACCAACCGAACTCACATCTTCGTAATAAGAACTACCAACATTGCCTTCATTTTTCTCACCGCGCATTTTTATTGGCAACTATCTTTATGTATATGATCGCAAGATTCAACCCGAAATAAATGCAATCTAGACAGTGTTTTAGATAAACATATCTTATTTAATTTTAATGTGCTACATCTATTTACATTTCTGCAAGTCTAGGATTAATATTTATTTTTTTGGAATAACTTAGTGAGTAAAACCGCTCTACCAACTAAGCTAATGGGACCCTATCTCACGTACCCCGGCAAGGCAAGGGTCCTGAGTTCGAGTCCTAGATGTGATTTTTCTGTTTCAGATTTTCGTTTAGGAATCACTAATATTGTCTTCAATAATTCAATATAAGATTTGTTTGAACATGTGTCAATTCCTTCACTCTACCCTATGAATTAAAATGAAATATGTATAATCATTAAAAATGTATGTGTTTGTTTTTTTTAATGTGGTATAGTTATGGCACTTTGCATTTGCATTTACTAGTTCTAGGTGAGTTTAATGTGGTAGGGTAGGCAGTAAAAATGTTATCGTTTCATTGAATTGATTAGTGTCACAATTTTTGTTTTAAATATATGTAAAAATTTTAGTTGTGATTTTATTCAGTGATATAAATATAGCTTGTTGTATTGCAGGCACAATCTGTCTTCTCTGCGCATTTTGGGTAGTGTTGGGGAACCCATCAATCCTGAGGCTTGGCTGTGGTACAGGAAGATCGTTGGTGGCAACAAGTGTTCCATCGTCGACACGTTCTGGCAGACGGAGACTGGAGGACATGTCCTCACACCTCTTCCTGGAGCCACTCCCATGAAACCAGGATCAGCTGTGAGTATTACAATTATTATTATTATTTAATAAAGAACAAAACATGTGGAATTAATGTGAAAGTTAAAGGATCTGAAAGTTTAGTAAGAATAAGATATACAAAATGATTGATTGATTGAGAAAAAAAAAACATTAGAAATATACAATAAAGTAGCACAAGTAGAAGAAAGGATATGTCATATTCATATTCATTGAGAAGCGGAGAAAAAAAATAAGCTTCTTACTAATTAGATTCTCAAACACCATGGTAATAAGTCAAGTTTTTTACTGGTATGATTTGAGATTTTCACGGCTAGTATTAGGTACTGTAATGTAATGATTACACATATGCCCTGATAATGGACACTGCAATACTGTCCGAAACGTTGGCTAAAAAAGGAGGTAGCGCAACACGGCATAGTACCCCAAAAACAAATCATTATAAAAGTTTTTCCGTGTAATATTTACACCGCATTTTTAGTAAAGCTGTTTGCTCAACGTTGGTGTGGTAAAGCCGGCCTCGAGCCTGGTTAAATACCGTTTTGACCAAACAAAATCCATGGTTATAAGTCAAGTTTTTCACTGTTATGACCTTACGCGCTGTGCAATATTTACACCACATTTTAGTAAGGCTGTAAGTATTTGTACAGACCATGTAAATTTACAAAAGCAGTAATTTATGTGAATGAAAAGAAGAAAAAAACACATCTATAAAAAAAAAGTTACATGGTAACAAAGTAGTAAAAGAAAAGGTATAGGTAAATAATATTATGCACAAATGAAGTGATAAAGACTGCTTTAAGTCCCATTATGGTCACATGCGACAGCGCTCATTAAAGGTCAAATGTGAAAAATGCAATATACAAATATGTGTATATTGCATTTTTCTGTGACCTAGTATAAAAAATTGTTTTAGAATCTGTTAACCGTTTTGGAGTAACACCCCAATAACAATCTGAATTTATTTATTTGGGAAACCAACAGATTTATAAATAATACAAATAATATCATAATTATAGGTTTTCACTTAAATATGAAATTATAATAACAAACTAAGATTCCAGTACCTGTGGATTAAAAAATTAAAAATAATAAATCTTATTTCCATCCATTTTCCTATAGTCCTTCCCTTTCTTCGGTGTGGAGCCAGTCCTGCTAGATGACTACGGAAGTGTCATCGAAGGACCTGGAGAAGGCTTCCTCGTGTTTTCCCGCCCCTGGCCCGGCATGATGCGTACTCTCTTCAATGATCACCCTCGGTTCGAAACGACATACTTTGAACGATTCCCAGGCTATTATTGCACTGGCGATGGTGAGTTAAAACTCAATGTGTATTTTACTGTTAACTAACTACCTTCAGGCGTAGGTGGAGAGCGTGATTTGTCACTCAACTCTGACTTGGCACTCTGTTTTACTCATTAAAACATAAAAATAACTAAGCACTATTAGGGTTTCATTTTGAGATGACATCGATGATGATGATCAATGTTTATTATGGTTTTATTTTTATTCACTTGATAAATTGTTTAGCTCGATGCGGGCTTAGTCCTAGTGAAGCAAATAATGGGATAGTAAAAAATACATTTTAAATATAAAGAAACAATAAATAAAACAATATAGCTCACTGGTGTTTGAAATGGTCAGCCTCCTTTATTTTATTTATTTTCGATGTACATTAACAGTAAGTTAACGTAACCAATAATAAATATAAATTATAATTGACTTCATAAAAGTGATGACTTTGATGCACAACCGACCTACATAAATAAAGCATAAGAATAAGCATAAAAGTTTTTTTTTGTTGATATATCTGTTTGTGAAAACACTCTATAATATTTTATTATTGACAACAATACATATTTTTCCCAGGTGCTTTGCGTGACGCTGACGGTTACTTGTGGGTGACTGGACGAGTGGATGACATGCTTAACGTGTCTGGACATCTGATGTCTACAGCCGAGGTGGAGGGGGTTCTGACGGGGCACCCCCATGTCTCTGAAGCTGCGGTTGTCTCCAAGCCCCACCCGGTCAAAGGCGAAAGCCTCTACTGCTTCATCACCCCTAATTACGATGTTGAATTCAGCCCACAATTGGTGGACCAACTGAAGCGCAGAGTCCGTGAGAAGATCGGCCCATTCGCTCAGCCTGATGTTATCCAGTACGCCCCCAATCTGCCCAAAACCACCTCGGGTAAAATCATGCGCAGGGTCCTTCGCAAGGTTGCCATTGGTGACAGGAATGTCGGAGACACTTCCACTCTTGCTGATGGAAATCTGGTCAATGAACTGTTTGATAATAGACCAAAGTAAATCACACTGGTTTATTGAATTATTTTCATGTTTTCTCAAAGCGGTTTTATGTTATTTTATTTATACATTGAAAATTCCCATATAAAAGATAATTTATGTTACTTTTAGGATCTGAAATAATACGCACTTAATATAAACAAATAAGATAAACGCTTTTATAGTCATTTTAAAGGTAGATTTGTGAAATGTCCAAAAAATTTAGAAAAATGGTGTTTTACAAAATTTTTGGTCATTTTTCATTCAATGTTTTTTAAGGTCAATAACTTAAATTAATTTGCTGAAAATTTTTCATTTGTTCATTTTCATTTGCATAAAGTGTGTATTGTGCAATTATTTATTATTGTAATCTTATGAACTGTAATTTTTTTTAATGTACTTCTTTAGAACTTTAACTACATTATTTTATTGTATTATCAATATTCTTATCAGTCTGATGTGAATACCCCAAAGAAGACAATACTCCAACAATCCAATAGTATTCACGAAAGCCTTCATTGGATATCAAAGTTTAATTAACGTAAAGTTATTGTAGGATATGAAAGAGGCACATGAAACATGAATTCAAGGGGTATATTTCTACCTGAAATAATATTTTCTTTAACCCTTTTCAACTGATGAAAGAAATTTCGGAGTAGCGATGCGCCACACTAATAAAGCTTTTAATCATAATCACTTAGGTCAAGGAAATTAAATTTAAACAAAATCTCTAGAGACAAGATTCTTTGAAAAAGTACTCTCACAATCGTACTTTTCAGGAAAAGTGTGATAGTATACTCATGATTGTGTGCGTACCATAATTTCGGTACAATTTAAAATTTCATTCTACAAAACAAACCCATAATTCAACTTAAAAATATATATTTGTTTACATTTCTTATGCTTCACCTTGTTTCTGAATATTATGTAGTATTAATATTATTATCTTACGAAACGCATAAAAACAATTTTTACACATGATTTTATTGACGTCATGAACGTCAAACGCTCGCCCATCTGAATTCTGTTGTAAAGGGTTTACTGACTTGCACAAAGTAATTCCAATAAATATTATCTTATTTTCTTGTGTCTAACGCTTTTTAAATTATTTTTTTATAGCATTTACAAATATTATAGGGCATAAATAATGAATAATTATTGTAACATTTCATTATTTTTTAAATATGTTTATGAAACAATACGGTGGTTATTATTATTTACCATATTTAATAATTTGATGAAATTCATTATATTAACCTCTCAGAAAAGGACTTTTATTTACTTTGTGTTCCTTTGCAAACTGTCAAAACGCGAAAATTTTTGTGTTATTCACGAGTTTTGTTAAAAGCTTCATAACTCACGTTTTGGGAAACGTAGCCTCATTCTAAAAAATGTTTTGGAAATATTATGAAATTCACTATCGTATTGTTTTGTTATACGTAAATATTTGCGTGTCTAAATATACATTTTCTGAAAACGTCAAAAATATGTAAAAATCGCTGACCATTATTTCAAAGCTGTGAAAAATGTACTTTTTTCTGAGTATCATAAAGAAATAACACTTTGTATATTGAAGAAATATAATTAAAAACTATTAGTCACCTCAAAATATTAACCGTCCAAACTAAAATATTTTTAATAAATTATTTAAAAACGCAATAAATTATGAACGAACAGGATGACAGATTCAATCGACTCAGATAATGCACCTCAACATACCATAGATATTCTTGAATGCAGACGCGTAGCGTTATTCATTATCGATACTCTGTTTTTTAAATCATGGCAATCCGTATACTAGTGATGGAAATAAATCGATTTTTGTAAAATCTCGCGCGTTTACGTGAAAAGACGTACTAATGTCTTGACCGCTATTATCATATTTACGTCTTTTGACGTTCTAATGTTCCGAGTGGTTAATATAATATTAATATGTATTGTTGTGATATAATGAAGTATTGGTTGCTGATATTGATGATAAAAAATATTAGTTGTGCTTCAAAATAAATTTCTTCACTTCATTGAAAGTGAGCTTCTGTTCTCAAACTATGGGCCAAATACCTACAAATACGTTTTGTTTTTAAGATAAAAATCATTTGGTAAAACAAATGTTACGATATAAATGATTAAATCTGTTAATTGTTGATTAATATGTACATGGAAGACTTCTTTAATGTAAAACATTGAAGATGTAACAAAGAATTTTATGAATAATAATGAACATTGTATGAAGATTGCTGATACATAACTCTGTTGCTTAATTGAAAATATTTTAAAAGTTAAAATTATTTTTGGAAAAAAATATTACTTTTCGGAACGGATGTCATCCATCCGTTCCTTGATGAACATAAATTTAATGTGTCCATAGATCTGATTTGGATGAAAATATATAATTGTGTGACCTATTGACTTAGTGTTACATGTAAACATAGGTAATAATCACAGTATTGCTTGATGTGTATTTGAACTAAATGAATGAATAAATTGCTTCTTAAATACATGTCATTACTGTGTAGATACTTAAAGACATAAAACACAACTTTTAACCCTTTATTGCATCCTTCAGGTTATAATTGTATTTTATTTATATCCTAGAGTGCCAACACAACACTATTTCACATGTAAGATATAATTTAGTATCAGGTCAAACCATTATTTTCCCCCGTTAATTTGTCTTCATGAATCAGGCGCATATTAATTATTAAAAAAAGTGTTTAATTAATGTTTTAACAGCACCTACTTTTAAACATAATATTTCCCTACCTATTCAAGATGTTTATTGGTATAGAAAGAAGGAAGAGAGGTAATGCATAAACCTATAACGATACATATCAATGTTAGTGAAAATGCAAATAAAATTAGTCATATATAAATGTTGCTTACTCAAAATAAATCAAATGTTGAAACTTCTATTCAGTTTAATTAACCTTTTCACCGCGTTCACTATGTAGGTATATGTAATGATAGGCTTTTACTGAATGGTTTTTCTTACTATGTGACAGAACAATAATCACAATCTGCTGAAATGATCGATATTAAATGAAACCTCAAAACAATATATACGATAAATGCATAAAATATCAGACAACTGCGACAACAGATAAAAAGCGTTCATTAACATATTATTCGTACAGTGCTGTAAGCACAAATTATTTCCTTTAATATATAATTAGGAACGAACAGGTAAAAAAAAATTATTTTTCGGAATAACTTTATTGAGTAAAACCTCAAATTGTAATATTTAAATATTGAAGACAATATTAGTGATTTCTAAACGAAAATCTGAAACAGAAAAAATCAGAAAAGGAAACGGTCACATCTGGGACTCCTGGGTTCGAGTCCCAGATGTGACCGTTTCCTTTTCTGATTTTTTCTGTTTCAGATTTTCGTTTAGAAATCACTAATATTGTCTTCAATATTTAAATATTACAATTTGAGGTTTTACTCAATAAAGTTATTCCGAAAAATAAATATTCATTCTAGACTTGCAGAAAAAAGTCAACAGAAGTCGCACATTAAATAAAAAAATAAGATAGGTTTATCTAAAAGACGCTGTCTGGATTGCATTTAGTTCGGGTTGAATCTTGCGATCATACATAAAGATAGTTGCCAATAAAAATGTGCGGTGAAAAAATGAAGACAATGTTAGTAGTTCTTATTCGAAGTATGATACAGTTAAAAGTGACCGAGGGGGATAGGGTCCCATTAGCGCAGTTGGTAGAGCACTGTCCCGGAAAGACAGGGGTCCTGGGTTCGAGTCCCAGATGTGACCGTTTCCTTTTCTGATTTTTTCTGTTTCAGATTTTCGTTTAGAAATCACTAATATTGTCTTCAATATTTAGGTAAAAAATTATTTAATATCATAAAAAGATGAGCCAATCAGGGAAAGGGTAACAAACAAGCATGCACATAGCGTGGGAAGCGAGGTGACCATCCCACTTTTGGTAATTTGTCAATAAATGAATCTGGTAAAATACAGGCAACTCGCATTGTAATATAATCATTCGTTCACTAAAATAAAATCTGTTTAAAAATTAATAGGCCTTTACACGAGAGCTCACAAATAACTGGCTGCGTAAAAAATTTAAATATGTATTATTACACTATTAACCACATAGACACTTTTACATATTTATTATAATTGAGCCAACCTCTCTCATTTTTGGCGTCGCTATGAATCGCTGAATCAAAAAAGGTTATAGTACTTTCAAATGTGTGATGACTGACTCTAGCATTTCATAGTTTTCCATTGAACATGAAGAACTGCACCTTTAGGTGCGCAATGCCGATATATCGGCGCATATCGTGTATATCGATATATCGAATGCCAGGCCTATATGTCGACGTATAGGCTGGGGCCATAGAAAGCATTTTGCAATCTTAGCCGTAGCACGGGGAACAAAGAACATGTGTCAATGTTACCTGCTTATTCGACATTAGAAATACCCTTTTTTTAAATTATTTAGTAAATAGAAAAGTCCACTGTAATAAATACTAATCAAATATCATAAAAAAACAGTTCAAAGTTTATGTATTATTTATTTCATCGATTATTGACACTCTAAGAAACTTCGATAAAACAATTAACCCCTAAATCTTCTGACATTTTGCAATGTACTTATTTTAGCAACTATACCGAAATAATTATTTTCGCATTACCTTTAATTAAAAATAAAATGAAAAAGATCAACTGCAAACGGTTGTAAATATTACAACTATGTAATAATAATGGCACTTGAATGAAAACAAAACTTATTAATTTATATAATTACTGAATATTATAACCATGACAGACACTATATAAATTCTCCTCTTCTGTCAGAAGGTGGAGGAAAAATCGTCAGTAAAATATATTCATTGCATACAAGGATTAGAAAACACATTCCGCTTATTTTTAATTTTATTTTATATCTTAATATTTCCTTTAAATTCCTTTAATTTGACACAATTTCAGTACAGCCCACTTTATTTAAATACAATTTGTCACAAAAAATTGTAAAGTGGAAAAATATATTTTTACCTATAGAGGTTCATTTCTATTTATGGAATATAGTAATCTTTCTTCAAACGTATTATTCGTTGAGATATATACTGATTTCAACAGTATTTGGAGACGTATTGTCTAATTAGGAGGCCAGATTTGAGCCTTACAGACTAAAAAAAATATTACACTGCACATACCTAGTAGGAAGATTCTTCATTAAAAAGTATGAGGGATAACTGCGTCTACCATGTGGTTGCACTTTCCACATGACCAAATATTTATGGGAGGTAAGTGTATCTAGTCGTATTCAATACTTATATCTGAAACTGCAATTCAAAATAAAGGTACTCACCTGGTTACTGCGTTCTGGCACGAAAGGTTATCTGAATATAATGTTTATGAGTGTATTGAAAAGACACATACTGCTCCCATGTTGACATCGAACGACCGTCATATGTTGAATGGCGTCACAGGTCAGCCGGCACTTAGAATTGCACCATCTTTGTGTGGGAATTAAGTATAGAGTATTGAAATAGATGGTGGTTCTAGGATATAATTTATTCCAAAGCTAAGACGTTTAGATGCACTTTCCCTGACTCACCTATTATACTCACTTATTATAAAAGTCATCGTAAATTCATTCATAATTTTTCGTTTTTTTATAAGAATATTTATTTAAAAATGACGAATATTTTTCAAACGCTAAAAGTTGTTTCTAAAATAAAATATTAGGCCAAATAATATAAAAGGATATTGGATATGTGCACAAGACGTGTAAAATTAAAAAATACATCGTATGTCAAGATTAATATGCAATACAGGCGTGAATACATTTAGTAATAAAATATCGTTCTATCTCTGTAGTTTTTCTAGAAAGGTTTATCCATAAATGAACCACTCACTAGATCAATATCTTTGGATTTTTCGTACTGAACCCATGGGCAGTGTTCCCGAAACTAAAAATTCAAAATCGGGAGAATTTTCGCCTAAAAATCGGGAGAAATCGGGAGAAATTTGAAGAAATCGGGAGATGACTAGAACTATTATAATAAAAATTTTCCCTTGTCAACAATCCGAATCCCGTTTACTATTTCCGAAGCAGACCATTAACAACGATCTAAAAAATCAAGAAGCAGCATAATTGTAGATGTTGCCCATGGAATGACGCCATTTTCCGTATCATTCGATGGAGACTTATTTTTACGTCTGTCAACACACAACATTTTTTGTGAAATTTGAACTGTCAGTTCAAGAGACGTCAAAATTTATTGAATACCTATCTATTATTACTACCTATTTATTGACCGGTCGGTGGCCGAGTTGACATCGCGCTTGGGTCCCACCCAGGCGTAGCGTGTTCAATTCCTCGGCTGGCTAAGTCCTCCATCACAACACAAGCAACGTTTTCCGCTTTCTGTGGTGGTAGTAGGAGATTTACAAATATTGTCAGGTTATTCGTAACCCGGGAATGTTTGTTTTCTTTAAAAAAAAAAAAAAAAAAATGTACATTAAAATTGAGCGGCATTCAAAAAAGTAACGATTTTTGTCCTCGGGATGTATCTACGATTAAATGAAACGAAACAATCTTTTTATTTTCAATTCTAATAAGCAACCATCCAATCACCTCAAGAGCTTTTTCTTCATATCACCTGGCTTCACATGTAAACATAGACAAAAGAGATCTCCTGCTTTTTATATGCGATTGTGAGGACGAATGCCTTGTCAACGCATCTCTTCCTGAACAAATATTTATATCCTTGTTGCAACTTTTGCAGAATGCAAAAGTTGCGTTTTTTTACTGGGAGCAAGCCAGCCTTCATAACTGGATAAACTTTCCCACTCTTTCTTATAATATTGCGAATATTTTTCAAGCACCCATGCTCCTACTCGTTCCTGCACCGCGATCAGAATCTGAATTCGAACTTGACATGTTAAAAAAAAATAATATGTACGAGGAACGAAGAACCAAAAAAGCGAATCGAGGCGTTACGTAATAAATTCTAAACTCTCGCTCCATAAATCAACTATCTATAGATTGATAACTCCGCCCTCTTTCCATACGTTTGCTTTCGTCAAGTTTTAACCATAGATCTGGCAAATTTGAATACACCACGCATCGCCGACGTCACAGCACACCATCGACAAAGGATAGAGGAAATTAAAAAAAAAGGCGCAACCATAGACAATTTAATTCTGCTTCGGAACCTACCTAAAACCCAATTCATTAGCCTAAAACATAAGTAAAATGTCACCCAAGACCACAAGGTCCCATCTGACAAAGCCCTGTCCTAAGAAAGAAATGACCTTTAAAGTAACTTCCTTTACAGCTCATTTTCTCAGGACAGCGTTTTATCAGAAGGAAGCTGAAAAGCAAACTCATAATTACATGTACAATAATTTTATTTTTTAAATATAAACATGAAATACAATAATATAAGCACAAAACACATTTAGAAGGTGAAATTACTGTATCAATATAAAACTAGCTGTTGGAAATGATAGTTATTTTCTTTCAACATCCAACGGCAATTGAAAAAAATATTGTCAATAAGGCAGTCAACGATTCAACCTACTGTTTTAGCGTCTAATTACATTATTATTATTTTTGTTTCCCTCCTACTTATCTTATTACTTAAATATTTATACCTTTCATATATTAATAGTAAGTATATAATACTTTTTAGTTTTAAAAACTTTATATGCCTTTTAGATATTTTTAACTTAGGAATAGTACACAACATAAAGAATGTAACAGTGTAAACAGAAAAGTAAATTTAACAATAGGTTATTGTTTTAACAATACATATTGGCACCTGATAAATAAATAGGGTATAATAATAACAAATAAAAACACCAAATACAAGAGTAAAATTTAAAGAAGGTGTTGAGAGAATATTCATTATGATGTCAAGTATGTAATAAAAAAGTAGAACTATATATAAACTAGACATATGAAATAAACTAATTCGACTATTTTTTTATTAACACTAGTCGGTGACTGAAAATGGGCTGCAGACTAATACAGCCAAACTGAATAATGTAAACTCCGCATCAGAGAATATTTGGCTTAAAATTACAAACGTTAACAATATTTGACTTGTATATTTATTTTTTCGTTATTATTCTACTACTCATATAGAGATGTCAATAGAAAATGAATTGGCAAGGATACACCACAACCATACAATGGACCTGATTTAATGAGGAGCATGGCAGTACTAAGATACTTAAAAGACGCTTATAGGAACAAATTGTGGTCTTAATTGGTTTTAACTTATTAAAATAAATTAGTTATGACAACCATTTCTTCCTATATTTAGCATATTTTAAATGTTGCAGTACTGCTATTTTCTTCATGGAGTCAGGTCCATTGTATGGTAGTGTATCCTTGCCAATTAATTTTCTATTGACATCGGTACACCATGCATTGATTATAAATGGTACAGTAATCTTGATAATGAGTTGAATAAATTTTTTTATGTTCGTTACAATTAAGCCAATCAAAACATATATATTTGGCAATGGTTTCTTCAATAACGGGCACAAGATATAAATTTTCGCAATTATAATTCAGTACATACTCGACGACATAATGAATTTCAAGAGCGTTGATAGCAAATTTCTAAGTGGGATCATATGGGTCACCTATGCAAGATATTTTACATCTATGTTCTGCCATCCCCTGTGCAGCAACAGCAACGCTGCTGGTTGCAGAGAAGACATGACTGGGTCCTGCACTCATTTCTGGAAAAAAATATATCATAGTTCTTGAAGAAATTGAAGTAAAGATTGACATATTAGAGGAACAAAACTAACAATACTATTCCCTTTTAAGTAATATAAAACAGATGTGTACCTTCATTTTCTACTAGCTTCCCCTGTGCAGCAACGGGTACGCTGCTGGTTGAGATGTTATGCTCTGAAATAAATATAATTATTACATTAACCGAATTAACAAAACATATTATTATTATTATAGGCTGATGCAGTATAGAATACCTTTTAGGATGTAGTCATGATACGTGCTGAACACCATTCTCGAAATGGACTCTCAGAGGTTATGGTTGGAAACTTGTGTCGAATAGTCTCTGTCCGTACATCCTTTCACACAATACGTTTTAAGGACTTTATCGGTAGGCACATAAATGTTATTTATCACACATAAATCAACTGTTTCACACAACCAGATATTTGACAATTTTATGATGACAAACAACGGCGTCTGTCAAACTTTTCTTACAGTATTTTAGAGGAAGTGAAATGGCGGGAAGCATGAGTCGGCCACCTAGCGGCGAGAACACGCATTACACCGTTTGCGAACCCTCTCTTTCTGGCGCACGAGTCTTATGGTAAAGTGAGCGAGAAACAAAAAAAATACGCATCGCCTACGTCACAAACATAGATTTTTACCATGTCTATAATTTGTGTTGACGTTTTTAAGCGGAGTTATACCCCCCTGTCTCGCTCATCTCTCGCTCGTAAAATTCATAGATTATCGGTTTGTATAGGTCTAATACATACATATGCTTAGATAATCAGTATTCTCTAATTATTCTTGTTAATACATTCGGGGGAATTATTTTTTTTGCCTGTTGAGCAGACCATAAACAAAAAATCGACGAGTGACGACGATTCGCTGCTTGCTTTGAAAAATCGGGAGAAATTGATGCCATTCCGGTAGATCGGGAGATGAAGTGAAAAATCGGGAGATCTCCCGAAAAATCGGGAGCTTCGGGAACACTGCCCATGGGTCCTAAAGTTTGCCATAGATAAAAGTCTGTTCCTGAAAAATATACGTCACTACACGGGTTGCTCCCATAGACAAAGTATAATATATCAATGGTTGCTCCCCAATACTGGCTTCGGCAAATGTTACCAAACGGTCTCAACGGGTGATTTGAAATTCACGACCGAGTACTGTATTTTATAAAACAATTTAGATATAATGAGACAAACAAAATCTTTCATTTATCACGATTTCATGTATTTTCTTCTTACTCACTCAGTAGGAGACTTTGGTTTTGTTCCTTAACCTTTACCGTACCGTGCCGTTATGTAATGCTTGGTCCACACCGAAGCCAACCTTCCAACTTCAAACGTTTGGACGATCGTGTGGAGGGGTAGTTCGTGCGTTGGAAGTTCGGGTTGGAAGGTTGGTGTATGAGTTGGCCTGGGATCGCCTTCGAGGCGATCGCTACGGCCAACTCTATGGCCAACCCGCACGAACCGGCCGTCCGAGCTGTCCACACATCTCTGCGAACGGCAGGCAATCATAACAAAAGTGACATTTGCGTATAAGTGACGTTTACGTTTTATCTTTTTCGCGCCAATCCGTTAACACATAATGGCAGAGTGGAGTAACGATTTAATATTGTCGGACTCGGATTCGTTCAAACGTTCGGAGTTGGAGGGTTGGCAGCAGTTTCTCTAGGTGGCCACCACACGATCGGCCAACCTTCCAACTCCGAACTAAGTTCGGAGTTGGAAGGTTGGCGTTGGTGTGGAAGAACCATAACACAGCGTTACACTATGACCTTTGGAAATTATCACGCGTTTCATGTATTTTCCTCTTCCTCACTTCAGTAGGAGGAATTCCTTAACATGTTTCTTGTTCTGGTTGATGGCAAGAGTGGTGAGAGCTGTCGGGATGAATCTTGCGTATATGTTTCTCTGGTTCTTATTTGATATTTATCTTTCATTCGTGCTTCTATGGAGTGCAGGTGGTGGCATGTGTTATGCGTATTGGTCGTCTGGAAGAACTAGATGTCTTGGGGTTCTTGAGTCATCATGTCTTGAGTCAGACGATATGAACTTTGAGCGAAACTGAGCAAGGCTAGGGATATATAGCCTGAAATTAAAAATGAGACAGAACTGTATGCAAGCCGAATTGCGGCTGTACGCGGAGCCTGTCTGTACTATGTAGGGATCTAATATGAAACCTAATACGCCTATAGAAATGTATTGCTCTGCGTTCTAGGCCTAAGTGAAAGCAATACTAGCATGATACAGAAGAATACATTGACATTTTTGTTCCAATAGCCTTATACCTTTGCCGGCCATAGGCATCGTGGCAGCTTACCTATCATACTAAACTCTATATTAGAAAGTCGGTCGAATCCAAAATAAAGGATCGGAGAAAACACCAGACAGTGAGTTCTGCTCACCCTGGATAATGGATAGTAATTCACTGATATAACTCAGTGGTAGGCACTATTAACTTATTAACATGCCATTTATAAAAATGAGAAACAATTTACCAGCGTCCCTTCGGCACCGGTGCTAAATCGGGACGCCAAAACGCCAAACGCGCACCCATCATATGTACATGGTTGACATTTGGCACAAGAGTTAAACAGCTCGTCTGTGGAACGATTTGCTGGCCTCTGTGTTTCCTCCCTCCTACAACACAAGTACCTTCAAGACCCATGTTCACTCCTTCCTCTCCTCAAAAAGATCCTCCACACAGCATCCCCAGAGCTGATAAAGGCCCTGAGGGAAATTATTGTAAGATAATATATTTAATAAATGCAGATGTTGGGATTGGAAAGCAACAATAGTTAAAGGAAAGGAAAAGAGGATGAGGAATCACTGATTTATCAATGGTGCGAATTACCTTCCTTGGTTGGCCACAGAAAAGTCATGAAACGGGCCAATGACCTCAATGCTTAGTGGAGCTATGCGGAACACCGAATCCAATTGCCAGCAGGTTTTGATAAAAGGTTTTTTTGTTTTTGTTTTAGTAAAATCGTTTCAATAAACATTAGAAGGTATAGGTAAGTTCAAAAAAATTCAACAACGATCTAATTTTCGGTTATTTAAAAACAATTAAAACCTATTAAAAATAATCACCTACATAAAAAAAAAACTATTCTTGTAACATCCCCTCTATGTAGTAACTAAAGCATGAACTCCTAGTGTAACGGACAATGTTGGCCACATTATTTAATTTCATAAAAATATGTTTTACATTTATAAAATGTGCCTACCCCACGCCACTGGCGAAATCATCAATCCCCGCCACTGGTCATTTTGTTCCCATTTTCGGCCAAGGCTTTTTTTTTTTTTGATTTTATGGATTCTTTCGTAATCCACTAGCTAGGGCTTATAACAATACCCTTCATGTTTCTAGCTGACTAGTACTGCGGCTCATTTGGCCTTATTACTATTACCATCTGATGGTTGTATTTACTTGACTGATTTTATATTACATTAATGAGTTTTACGAGGAAAAATTCTTAACTGGATAAAAAACCTCATACAAGTGACAAGAAAAAGAAAAACAATAAGTTCTGAACTTTTTACGCTGTTTTACCTTTGTGAATTACTGAATGTAAATATTTCATTTTTTCATAATTTGGCTGCGTCCTTTTCACTTCGGTGGTCTGTACATCTACCTGCGGTGAGAAAAAGCATTTGGGGGAAAAAGCGTGTGGAATAAAAACATTTTGTTATATTAAAAAGGATACTTTGCGCTAATAATTATCGTCTTCTTCTTCTAATTCTTCACTGGCGCTGTCGTCATTCTCATGGAACTTCATGATTAGGTGTTTGGGCATCCTATGTTTGTAGTTGAATGCGAGATCCGCTGGCGAGTTATAATTACCCAGCGCTTTAATTAACGGATTATCCGGGTTCAGAGTGTTGTAGAATCGTGATGTGAGTTGGTATGCGTGCTCCTGTAATGTAGGTATATCTTCTCGTTCGTGTATTCTTTTGAGGTTTGTGTATCGTGGTGTGTTGTAGGCTATTTTTATGCATTTGTTTTGAGTAACTTGAAGTTTGTTGAAAGTAGAGTACGCAATGTTACTCCAAACCGGTAAGGCGTATGTTAGCCCAGGGCGTATTAGGCTGAGGTACAGGTGAATTTTCTTCCTCTTAGCTAGCGAGCTCTTTCTGTTGAATATTGGGCTTATCGATCCTATTGCTTTCTGAGTTTTCGCCGTCGCTATGGCGATGTGAGTTTTCCAATTTAGTTTTGAGTCCATTGTGAGTCCCAGGTACTTGACTTCGGATTTCCAATCTAGTTGCTTTCCGCCCATGAGAATTTTGGCTTGCGGGATGTTATTATTGCATTTTCGCGTGAATGTTATCGCTTCAGGTTTAGTCTCGTTTAGTTTCAGCCGCCATTTTTTGTAGTATTCGGTGAGCGTGTCGAGGCCTCGCTGTACGTATTTCACTGCCATTTCAGACTTTCTTGAGGTAGCGTAGACTGCCACATCGTCCGCATAAATTGCCTTGTTGCATTTCTCATTTAGCGGAGGTATATCGTAGGTTTACAGATTGAAAAAGTGCGGTCCGAGTAAACTTCCCTGCGGGACTCCTTTAGGTATTTTTCGTCTTGTTGATGTAGCATCGCCCACTTTGACCGTGAAGGTTCGGTTTTCTAAGTACGATTGCGCAATTCTTATGATGTAAGTTGGCGTGTTGGTAATGTACATTTTGTATATGAGGCCTTCTATCCACACCGTGTCAAAGGCTTTTTCGAGGTCCAGTAGCGCCATTACGGTGAAGCGTTTATTATTAAATCCTTTAATAATTTGTTCTGCGACTCGCGTAAGTTGGTGGGTCGTAGAATGCTTTTTTCGAAAACCGAATTGTTCGTTAGGAAGGGTCTTATTTTGCTCGTGGTGAGGTAGGTACCTGTTTAGGATGATTTGCTCAAGGACTTTGCTCAGTGTTGGTAATAAGCTGATAGGTCGATAATTTGACGGATTCGATCGATCTTTGTTTGGCTTGTGAAACGGTAGGACTGACGCATTTTTCCATGATGTCGGGAAGTGGCCGAGTAGAAGGCAGGCGTTGAATATTTTTACAATATAAATTATTGCTCTCTGCGGTAGGTGTTTTAGCAGGATATTATTTATTTGATCTTCGCCAGGGGCCTTGTTTGGTTTGAGGCACCTTATGATAAGGGCCACTTCTCTCGGGGTGCAAAGTTTTATATCCTCCGTATCGGTCTGCGTTTTTTGGTTCAGTTCTTCCACCGTTTCTGCCACCAGGATGTTTGTTTCCGGGTCTTCCATCCCGTCTGTTGTCGAAAATGCTTTTTCGAATCCGTCTGCCAATAGATTTGATTTTTCCTCATTTGAGAGTGCCAGGACCGGAGAGTTTGGCCACTTCAGGGGCGGTATGCTGTTGATGGGCGGTATGATCTTGATGTCGCAGGGCCTTGAACATTCGCCATATTGAGTTGTCCTGAGTACTGAGAGATTCGACTTTCTTTGACCACAGAGTATTTTTCAACGTTGCAATTTCTTCCTTTATTTCCCTTCCGAGAGAATTTACTGCTACTTTGAAGCATGCCTCTCGGGTACTGTGGTAAATCCTGCGCAGTCTATTTTTTTCTGTGATCAAGAATTTTTTGTGAGGTGTGAGCTCTACTTGGAAGGGTTTAATTTTCTTATTCTTGATGAATTTATCTCGAGCTTCTTGAATACATTTTGTGAGGATTGATACGGCTTTTTCTATGCCCTCCGTAGTTGATAGTGTCTCGGATGTTAGATAATTTTTTTCATAAATAAATTTCTTGAACCCATTCCAATCGGCGTTTTTGTAATCGAGTTGAGTCCTTGTTATTCTCACGTGACTTCCGCCTATCGAGAAGCTCACAGGTAGGTGGTCGGAAGTTAGTTTATCCTGTGTAATCAGGGGAGAAATATTTGTAATATTTTTTGCCAATGCAATGTCGAGAGTTGCAGGATATTTGCTTCTTTTATCGTAACGTGTCGGCCTGTCCGGTGCGAGTAATCTATATTCGTGATTTTCCATGTGATTATATAGGATATTGCCATTCTTATTGGCTCTGAAATTATTCCAGTACCTATGTTTGGAGTTTAGATCACCTGCTATGAGTACTCTCGTACCTAGTGCCAGTAGTTTGTTAAGATCGCCTCTCGTGATGTTTTTTTTGTTTGAAGGGCAGTACGCCGAGACAATAGTGTGCATCTGGTTATTTATCTCCATCCTGATTACGGTGGCTTCCATATTCTCTAGTACTGGCGTGGGTATCCTCGTTGTCCGGAGACCCTGGCGAGTGAGTATAGCAGTTCCGCCTCCTCTATGAGTCGATGTTGTAGAGGATCTGTCATTTCTGTGTACGTCGAATCCTGGCACTCTGAGTCGGTCATCTTCCTTGAGGTACGTTTCGCAGAGTAGAACAATGTCAGTCTGTAAGCTGCTTGTGAGCTCAGTTAATTCCTCTATCTTGGCTCGGGTGCTCCAAGCATTCCTCATTAGGATTTTTACCACTGGGCCCTCTTTATCCATTGATGGTGTCGGTGAGAAGTTCCATGAGAATGATCAGCTTCTCTTCTTTCGAGGCGCATGAGGCCAGTCTTCCGCGTACTCTGATGAGGTTGCGGAGCAATGACATTATGTCCTCGTCATCAGAGGAGTTTCCGTTGTTTGGCGCTTGGCGTTGAGTGTTTGGCGCTTGGCGATATTCCGGTGTGGGCGGTGGGGCTCTTCGTGGTTCCTGAGGTTCAGGAGCCTGTTGCTGGTGGTTGTTTCGGCCCGCTACGTCGGCCCAGGACCGGCCGTCTACTCGGGCCGCGGGTATCTGTACACGAGGCTCTGCCTCTTTGCGCCTCTGGGCGTTGGTGTACTCCTGTCTTCGTTGGAGAGCAGCTACATATGCCACCCTGTTGGGGCATTCACTGTAGTTGGCGGGGTGTGCTCCACCGCAATTGCAGCAGACGGCCGGCTCATCTCTGTTCGTTTTGGGGCACTCCGGTGTGGCGTGAGCTCCTTCACATTTTACGCAGCGGGCTACGTGGGCGCAATTTATGGACCCATGTCCGAAATTTTGGCACCTGTGGCACTGTGTGCCATATTGGAGGTGGTTGCTCCGGTATTTGCGCATTGAGATCCTGCAATGGCACAGGTAGACCACTGCGGCTCTCAAGTGGCCCATATTTGTTTCCTGGCCAAAGTGGGCCAGGTATAGCGGGTATTCCAGTCCTGGGGTGGTCATCCTGACGACTGTCCTTGCAGGGAAGCCTTGGGCCTCCAGGTCTTCCATAATTTCATCTGAAGTCATATCCGGAAGTCCCCTGATGACGGTCTTCTTGGCTTTGTCAGCTTCGGTGGTAAAGGTGTGGAAAAGCCTTTCCTCGCCTCGTAGAGCTGTTGACAGCTGTTTGTGGGCTTCTACGGAGCTCACCAGAACGCTAATTTTACCACCTTTATTGTAGCGGAAGTTGAAGTTGGCATTTCCTATATGCTTCTGTACTTCGTTAGTAATTTGTCCATGTGTCATGGATCCAATTGTCATTATGATTGGAGGCACTCGAGTACTCTTTCTGAGTGTGCTCGTTGTCGTTTGCTCACGACTGGTGGACGCCACTGGTCCTGGTGGCGTCGGGCGTCTCTTTTGGGCTGGCGGCGCTGTCTCATGGCACGGCTCGCTTACTTCGTGTAGCGTTTCGTATTTATTTTGGTGCACCAGCCGAAATACGGGCTTTGGAGGGGAATGAGGGCGCTTGGAGGCCGTAGCCCTGGTCCATTGTACCTCCATTGGTGACGTTGGTCTTGATGCTTGAGATCCGGCGCTGGTGCCGGGCCTCGACGGTGATCTTGAAGCGGCGCTGGTGCCGTGGCTCAACGGAGAACGTGGTCCGGCGCTACTGGCCACCGACGTTGCGAAAGTGAACTCTGGCCTGTTCGTCAAAATGTTAATCCGATAGCCTGTGGCACCCTCCGGGAATGTCATCGGTAGTATTTTGGTGCATTTACTCCTGCGCTCCTTGATTGAGGCGTCCAGGAAGGCTCTCTTCGCGTGTCCGGTCATTATTCGATATTTTGAGTATTTTGCCGTACGTGGGAGGGGTAGGGGGGAATTCTGAAATAAACTGCAGTAAGATTATTATTTGGGCCGATCTGAATGTCGGCAGTGACCGATTGCACCTAGCGCCTTGCGGCTCCAGTTAGCGTCGGTTTGTCACCATTCAGGTCTTCCTTTAGATTTTGCCTATTCTCTGTGTTAACAGTGTCCCAATCCGCCGTGGAACCGATCTTGTTAAGCCGCCAGAGAATCAGGCTAATCGCAAATATTTGTGAATGTTCGCAAGAAATCGCAAAAAAGTCTCAGTTAGATCCTTTGGGCCGACTTAAAAGTCGGCTGGACCGATTGCCTCGGGTGCCTTGCGGCACCAAATAGCGTCGGTTTTTGCCACCTTACAAATCTTCCTTTCAACTTGGTCTATTTTCTGTGCTGACAGTGTCCCAATCCGCCGTGGAACCAAACTTGCCAAACCACCAGAAAATCCAGACTAGTCACAAATCTCTGGCCAAGGCGGCCTGAAAACTTTGGCCTGAAAACTTTGTCTCCGAATGGCATCGATACCGAATCGCGCGCGCCTACCTCTGCCGAGCGGATCGATGTTCAACTTTTGCTATGTAAAAATTACTAGGAAAAATCAATTTTTAAATGTTGCAAATGTCTATATTTTACTTGTACATCTCCTCGGCGGTAGTTAAATAAACACTATTTGCTAAGTACTACCACTGAGGAGATATAAAAAATGCTGTTTTTCACATATATGTATAACCATTTTTGTACAATAATTTTTACCTTTTTTGCGTGTACAAAAATCCAGGAACCTCGTAGCATAGTGAATCTTATCTCTTTCTGAGCGCTATGTTACGGGGGACCTGAGAAAAATACTAACTTAACGATATTTTACAAATTTGATCGCTTCAAGATCATTTTTACACTTTTATTTACAAACTTTTCTTATTTTTTGTCGTATCTTGGCAAACAAAAAATCTAGTTGTCAAGATACACATTCTTATAACTACTATGCATTTAAACTATGTAATTGTTACTCACGTAAGCCTTCGAAATCTTTTCAAACTCGCAAATTTAAGCGTCTACCTTCGGCTATGCTACCGGCAAAATGAATATGCGACATTTTGCCGGGGCATATAAACACATTACTGGCGCGGATAGAATCCCCCACCACTTTTTGACTCACAGCCCAATGTCGGGTGCGAGTCATGCTTATTGCATATAAGCAGCCACATAAAAAAATAAAAATTAGTTCATCTTTACCACCGAAACCAAGCGTTTTATTATCTACAAGTGACTCCTGCCCACCATCTGCCTCACGTCGCCAAGTCTTCTGCTCCAAACCTTCTGGTGTTACCTCCTCAAGATCAGCCGGCCCTACTCTGGAAAACCGCCAACGCCAGGAGCGAGCAGAGACGAAAGCACACCCAGTACCCAACATTCACCAAGCACTGGGTGCGGGAGGCAGATTTTTCATCAATTCACACTACTATCATCATCATCGGCCGTAAAGGAGCATTCTCATCGGTTGAAGACACGGTTTGGAACCGGCGCCCAAATCTACAGTCTTGTGCGGACTCCCGTCCAGTACACCTAGCGTGGAGGACAATATACCATACCATTGTAATACAAATATATTTAAAAAAAAAATAATAATAAAAAATAAAAAATAATAATAATAAATAAAATAAAATAACTTGGCGGTATTCATTCCCAAAAATGTAACGAATCAACAAAAATATTATATTATGTTGTACGCACTAGTTTGATGACCTCTAATTTGATCTAACTGTTTGATGTTTGACTACGAGCGGTCACGAGGTCAAATCCCGGGGTGCGTAATACATTTTAATTTTGCGCTATTTCACATTTGAATTGAAAATAAAATTATACGGGTGTTCGGTAAACAGTTCAACTTTGGACCGTAGAAAATTAGACCATGTTCAGTAAAACGAACTGTTTTCGATTTATTTTGTTTTTTTCAAATTCCAAAAAATGTAATCCTTTCTCACTATCTTCAATACCATAGTCACAAATGAAGGAATTTTCTCATTGTGCTGTTTTATTTGTATTCTTGAATACTACTGCTATCAATACCACTGCTAGCCTTTGAGGTGATTTTCTCACGAAAACGGTGCTGTACAAATAATCCTATCATTATTATTATTATCAGAGAGGACCTTGATCCACATTTGAAAGATCATTCACGACTTACCTGCTTGAATCCTAGTGCTAGCCCTTGAGGTTATTTTCTCACGAAAACGGTGCTGTACAAATAATCCTATCATTATTATTATTATCAGAGAGGATCCCGATCCACATTTGAGAAATCATCCACGACTTACCGGACATTCTACATAATATAATATACTTGCGCTTGTTCAGAATCGAAACATTACTTGAAATATTGTATTAATATTGTATAATTGTATTCCAAGAATTCGCTGTTCCCATACTTACAAAAATTTACGACAAAATTGCGCTACTTCAACTAAGCAAAAATATTTTTAATGAAAATAATACCCCACTGCTAAATATTAGCATAGGGAATACTTCTGTTGGTGGACTAACTGTACCACCCGTAAGAACCACAACAGCACAGAATTACTATGTATAAAAAGAAATAAAATTATTTAATCAATTACCCGCTGATATGCGAACAGAACAAAACACGACAAATATAAAAAAAACATATTTTTGTAGTACCACCATATAATTTTGACTTCATCTTGGATATATTCTTGACTGTTTTGTTATTCCTTATGTTTCATGTTTTATGTACATCCCATATACATTTCTTGTTTTATAAAGATATGTTAAATTCTTAAGTTTTTTAAGTTATTAATAAGTTGTCCTCTCCTAACCACAAGCGTCAGCTTTTGTAGGAGAGTGTACAAAATATGCTTTAATATGTAATATTTTGTAAAAAAAAAAATGGCTTTAGCCGTGTTTTGTGGCGAGATCTAAATTGCCAGATAGGTGATTCCGAACCTTCATCATCCACATTTAATTCCTCTTCCTCTCCCTGCAATCTTATAACATACCCCAATTGGGGATTCCATGGTCCAACTGATGCCAGATGGTTGGGAAAAGTTCGAGCGCTTGTGCATTAAGATTCGCGAATGATTTTAGAGGATGCACTTTCACGATGTGGTAACAAAGGTATCTACAACATCACGACATATTTACAGGGAAGAAAGACGACATATTTAATTTTGTGTCATTTAATATAATTACACTCCATTTTATTTACATACAATTTGTCACATAAAATTGTAAAATGGGGGCCTCAGCAAGGGTAAACAACACCCAGTGAATCTCACATCACCAGATAATATTAAAAAAATTATACTTTTGACAATAAATAATAAAATTAATTAAAACTACTGAAAGCAAACAGAAGAAGTAAATATGATAAGAATTCAATAAAATATTAAGTTTTCTAAAATAAGGTTATTTTTTAAAGTATGTTATGAATTTTGAGAGGTCTGTGATTTTTGTGCTTAATCTACGGTTATCGCTTATAAATACATTGTATCTAATATCTCGGCGTGGATCAAAAGTTTTATAGTTCATAAACACAAATTTAATAAAATTATATTAACTCCATTTATCTTCTAACACTTAAAGTGTTTTCATAAGGATATTATAAATAGCAATGGGGTGAGCACTCGCGTAGTACATATTGTAATGCACGGAAATTATATCCCCGGAAAATATTACATGCCTCTGGATATAATGTGTTTGAAAGTTGCGCTGTGTTGCCATTGACAATTCCATTATCCTCGAGGAAGGCACGCTTCTCTTGCTCGCCGTCTTGGAAGAGATAAGACTGTCAACACTGTCAAGGCTGGTGTTGACGTTTTACTTCACAAAGTTCAAACGGAAAATCCAAGTCTTTAAAATGCAGTGCCTCGAAGAACATTCTTGCGAAATTTAGGTTGTTCATTGAAAATTCATTGATTTTTATTTCTTTATTCAAGTTCATAAAATTCCATGCATATTTGTTAATCTGTATTTGTTAGAAAAAGATCTCGAAATATGCAAATGGTTCCATGATAAATCAACACATCGACAATTCAACACACCTTTAAAAAGTGATATAAAGTCATTAGAAACGATGAAATAAAAATAATTTAAACCTAACCTAAACTACTTAACCCAGTTAATAAAGTTTTTGTTTCATGACTTTCCATGACTTTATATAACTTTTTCAAGATGTGATGAATTATCATTTTGATGATTTATCCGGTCACCGACTAACATACATATTATTTACCTTTACAAATATAGATTTTTATGATCCCTGCTCGTGGTGTCAATGGTAAGGTATAAAATATTACAACGATAATTTACGCATAGTAAATGCTTATTATCTTAAAGTGGGTAGTCAGGAAAAAAATCCCCTGGACTGAGCAATGAAATTCTACTGGAAAAAAATACCGTTATTAATATGGACACGACAAGTTGAACAACTGGGTCTTTAGTTTTGAGAGTTTTTACCGCCCGCTTATATAGATTGGGTTCAGCCACAGAGGTTTCACCACCCAGTCCAAAAGTTTTTCCAGCATGTCTATCAGGAAATTGTAGTCGATTGTGCCAAATGCTGCACTCAAAACTAATAATGATAGCAAAGCTAGCTTACCTGATTCATTTGCAATCATCCAATCTGACAACACGCGCAGTAATCCAGTCTCTGTAGAATGGTGCTTCCTATAAAGTGATTGGTACTTTGACAGCAGTTTATTTTTTGCCAGATGGGCGGTTATCTGCCTGATCATATTTTTTTCTAGGATTTTTGAGATAAACGGTAAATTTGACACAGGACCATAATTACTTAAATCCTCAGAATCTAGTTGGGTTTTTCTTTAAAATTTGTGAGTCAAGGGTCTTTTTAAGGGTCCTCGATTAAATCGAAAATTTTGTTATAAAGGTAAACTAAGAAGGAGACTACATGTTTCAGATACTTTTTGAGAAGCCACGTTGGGATTGGGTCTAATGCACATTTTTTGTTTTGAGAACTGGACACAATTTTGTTGACTTCTTCAGATGTAGTGTGTCTGAAACTTCTATGAAAAATTCGTCGTTGTAAGTGGTGAAAATAGGTAGAGGTGCAGATGCTGTCGTGGTCCGAATATTTTAGATTTTTTTTTCTGGAAAAAATCGGAGAAATCGCTGAGAGGAACGCTGCTGAGGTTGAGTTTTCAGACTCACCTATGACAGTTTTATGCGAGTTTTAAAGACGCTGCGGGTCAGAATCATCACTCTTGATCTTCGTTATCCAGTAATCGGATCTTTTTCTCGGAATTAGGTTTGCTTACTAACCCACGCTTCCCTTTCGCTGGCTAGTTTTTGGCTGCAGTATATCCTCTCATGTCGGCGCTTGGCCCTCTTCTTTTCCCGGCATTCTGAGTCAAACCATGAATCAGACTTGCGAACAGGACAGGTTTTGGTCAAAAGGGGGGAATTTTTGTTTATCAGCCCAGTTAAAGTACCATTATAAACTTCTGCTAGGCCTTTATTAGTATTTATCTAGTATTCCGCCTGCATTATAGGTCGGAATATCTACCTATTGCTTACATCCCAAGCACTCTAAAACATCGAGAAATTTTATCGTGTTACTGTTAGTTTTCATATCTATTCTGATATTTAAGTCCTCGGTTATAATGAGGGCACGAAGTTGCGCAAATTCATTATAAAATTCCGCAGTGATGATCCTCGACCCCGGTAGGTAGTTAGCGATCAGTGTGAACGACGCCCCCGTTGAAGAAATGCAACATTCCAGAGATTCGATGTGGCAATCTCCAATTTTAATTTTGGATATACGCAGTCCTTGACGATCAATGACCGCCACTCCTCCATGATCCACAAAGGAGATGTTGTTGTTTCTGGGGTCATCTGGAGATTTTCGTCTTACCTGTACCAATACCGTATAACCAAGAGCTCGTAACTTTTTGTGTGGGTGGAGTCATAGTTTTCATGCCACGTTTTAGTGATAGATATGATGTTCAGCTTCTTCTGGCCAATAATATCGTGAACATCATCCAACTTGTTGTTCATCCAATGTGCATTCCAATTTGCCACTGCGAGTAAATTTGCATGGCGCTGTATGGATTCTGTTTTTTGAAGTTTTTTTATTTCATCTGCCTTTCCTTGGTCAGGATTGTGGGATACTGCAATAATTTATCTTGATTTATTTTTACGATTTTGTCCTCGTTTAGTTTTCGTTGTAGTTTTACTTGGATTTAGGTTGTAAAAGTCAATTTTTGCAACCGCTAAAGGTTTTAACGTTACTCGAGTGTTTTTTAAACATATTAGTTCTGCTCTATCGTACACAATCACCATACTGATGCCATAAACTAAACCTTCCAGCACATTTATATTATTGGGTACAAATTTTCAGTAAAACAAAAAAAAAATAAAACAAACACTGGTCAACCCTAGCACTTGACCCTGTTAGCAAGATGAGGCTCGTCGCCCGAAGGGACAAAACATGTGGTCAATTGTCAATGGTTAGGGCAAAAAGTATTCAGTCTATGGCACTGTATTTAGAAAAACTGTTTTTGATTGATTTTAAAATCGTAACAAACATTATTCTGAAATTCCCAATTACGTCCACATTGGTAACATTGAAATTATTTCAAGTTTATTCACTTAACCTAAAAATTATTATGATTATTTTATAGTATTACTGTAAAAATTGAGAATTTCTCAATATTTTCAAAATAAAAGAGGAGCGATTGTAAAGACCTTAACTTTTCAATGATGACGATGATGATGATGATGATGATGATGATGATGATGATGATGATGATGATGATGATGATGATGATGATGATGATGATGATGATGATGATGATGATGATGATGATGATGATGATGATGACTGAAACGTCAGGATGCCTGAAGCACTGCAATATTTTTTTCTAGTTCAACAAAAAGTGTATTTTATAGCATATCCATATAGCATAGCATACATAATAAAAAATCAATATCTTCTAGTACACAAAGTTATTGTCCATCTTTTATCTCAGTGGCAATGTAGTGGTTTAATTATTGTAGGTACATAAATAATTGTAGTATTTTAAAGTTTATTACTTTTTGTTTGACTTCAGATTCTACAATCAGATGGCCGAATCACCTGGCCAAATGCCGATCGGGTTTTAACTGCTGTAATGTCATTCGATTTCAGATAAATGCGTATGTTTTTCTCGCACGTGTGCGTGATAGCCATCAACAACGACGTGTCATCGACAACGAGTTTGTCCGCCGAGTTTCGGCTTGATCGGATCTAGGGAGTGTTTTAATTTCCACGTCAAAGTTTGCATTTTCATGAATTTAATTAAAAGTGAAATTCAAATAGATGTATTTATAAAGAGTTTATTTTGACAATATTATTATACATTCAAACTTTATACCAACCTACTCAAATGTTTCAGTTTTAAAAATGTCACATTGTCGTCATGTCATCAATGTGGGGTGTTCTTTCTAAAGTTCATCATTTCAACACTGACATTGAAATCTTCAATGAACTCATTAAAAAATTGAATATTGATGTAATATTTTTAAGATATACTTATAAACTAATATTGATCCAGTTCTAAAACTGATGATATGTCTTAATGTAGGTAGGTTTGAACCGGTGTTTTTGAAAATAAAAAGCTTCAATGATTTTTTTTTCTTTAAAAGTTTTCGTGACAAGTAACGAGGATCCGGATTCCGATAAGCTTGCGTTCTGTGGAGAACTTGCAGATTCTTTCACAGAAACCAACTGCTGCTTTTATACAAATCGCAAGCGCGACCGGCCATTAAATAAGGTTTTTTTTTGGTTTTAGGCATTTCACCCTGAAAAGAGTGCTTTGTGATTAAGATTGAATAAGGTTGCCGCACACTCTACCACTGGGAGCGAATCGAATTTTTCTTTAGGAAAAAAAACAAAAAAGATATGCAAATGCACCAATGACAAACTTGCAGTAATAAGCTGCGTAGTTAAAAATAGATAACACTTTTCGACGGAGTTTATTATCCAGGGAATATAGACCCTGAGAACTCTTTGAACTAAAATAAGTTCTTACACTTGGCACTCGTAGCCAATGACTTTTAATTACGCTTTTGAGCATTTGAATACTAGGAGTGTTTAATATTATATACATATATCGAGGAATACCAATAGAAAAAATACCCATTACGATACGAAAATATTTAAAATGTTTTGACTCTTAATTTCTTCATTTGGGTGAAACCTAAACTTGTCTGTACCGAACAACTAAAAAAATAGCAAATTTTTTCAAATTCATTTAAGCTCACTGAAAGAATAACAGCCACATGGAAGAATCCATTTCGTCATAAAAACGGTTTTAGAAATTTTCAAAATATCAAGATATTGTACCTATAAACCAACTCACTTTTATATGGAAACTAGCTAAAGTCCCCAAAGTTGCCCGGGCTTTATGTTACTTTTTAGAAATCAGTAGATCAGTAATATTCCTCTTATTTTGAAAGTCAAGTGTGCAAAATTTCATCATGGGGTTGGGAAAATGGGAAATTTTCGAAATTTCAAGTAATCTTTTCCTGTTTTGAAGGTCAAGTATGCAACATTTTATCAATGTCAGAAAAAATCGTAGATTTGTATGCAAAATAAACCCACGCCGCCCCCCACAAACACTCTTCTTTTATCACAGATTCACTTAAGTAGTGCGTATTTTGTCAAAAATCAGAAATATACAAAAGATATATGATTTTCCTTGGACACGGAGAAACAAGTCACTCATACTATTATCGGTCATGAGAAACATCCGTCATTAAACAGGCGGGGAGAAGCTTTTACAGTTAACTGATGCAAATAAAGCAATATAATATAAATTTGCCACATTACTTAAAGAATAGGGAACCCATAGAAAAATTCTGTAATTATGGTAAAAAGGAATCTCCACATTCATTGAATGATTTCAAAGTCAAATTTGGGTTTAAAATACCTATAAACTTTAACCCGGCGTTGGTCGACTTTTTTCTACTTTCTTTAAAAATAATTTGTATATATATACATAGGTATATATATAATTTTATTATATATAAACCTTCCCGAAGAAATTCTCTAAGCGATAATGAAAACCCTATCAAAACCCGTGGCGAAGTTTAAAAGAACTAAACGCACAAACAGACACACGCGGATACTGACTTTGTTTTATACTATTTAAAGATGAAATAATTTAATAATTATTAACCTGAAACATCTCCATAATTATTGCTTAAAGTGATTTATGGTAATAAGTTGGGTATTCAAGCGATAGATGGCACTAGTCAGTGAGCTTACTCCAGAGTCCGACAGATGCCACTAGAGTGTAGCAATTGCCTGTGGGATATCCTTGTCAGACTTCAAGCTTCTAGAAACAGAGGATTACCAACCCTCTGGTAATGAACAGTGTAGCTAAATCCAGACTTATTTATTGTAACGTAAATAAATGCAATTATAGTAAATGAACCTTTTACTTTTCACAAGATTTTATTGTTAATAATAATAATATCAGTAAATCAATTTAACACCTATCGACACAAAAATAAATATGGAGAACTTCACCTGCAGCAAGTGTCCAGAACCAATAATCACAAAGGAGTCAATGTTTTGGTGCTCTTCCTGCGAAGAGAGTCTTCATTTCGCCTGCGGCGGCATTACTGAGGGTCAATACCGGAAGCTCTCCCAAGAAAAACACGCCAACACCAAATGCAGTGGATGTAAGACGGAACCTCGTCGAACGGCGCGTTCAACTTCCACATCGAGCAAAGAGAACGCACCTCCTCCTGCCAACGTCAGCAAACCAGGACTTACCCCAGGGGAAACTCTTCTAATGGAGGAACTCCGCCAAATCAAGGTGGAACTCCAAGAGTTCAAGAGCATCCAATCAAAAGTGACAGTTTTATATGATGAATTCAAAGAATTCAAGAATTCAATGACCTTTTTCAACTCATAAATGGAGGGATTTGAGGACGAATTGAAAAAAGTAATGCACAAAATGAAAATCATAGATTCCGTCGAAAAGAAAAATATGGAACTTGAAGCAAAAGTAACAATGCTCGAGTTCAAACTCGACGATCAAGAACGCCAACAAAAAAATTTCGTTGCCGAAATAAGAGGAATATCGGAGGCTGAAGGAGAAAATTTACATAACATTCTTTTCAACATAAGTCAAGAAATACGCACAACCACCACTAAAAATGATATCGAGAGAACCTTTAGAGCTCCTGGTAGGCCAACCCCAACAAAAATCCGGCCCATAATTGTACGGTTCAAAGACATTCACTTAAGAGATGAATTCTTAAGTTGTGTAAAAAGATACAATTTGAACGCCACAACAAAGGAAGACAAACTTAACACGAGCTCCATAGGCCTCTCCGGACCACGTACGCCAGTCTATATATCAGAACACTTAACAACAACAAATAAACGCTTACTTTACCTGGCGAAGAAGACGGCTACGGAAAAAAAGCTAGCTTACGTATGGGTGAAAGCGGGACGGGTCTACGTACGCCAAACAACAGAATCACGAGCTATCCACATTACCTCGGAAAATATTCTTCTCACACTATGACTCACTAATACAAGCATACACACATTATTTTACTCAAACACACACACACATCTGTACGTTCCCAAATCTTATTATTGTGGGTATACTTAAATAACTTTAAAAATGAAAATATAAATGATCAAAGTATCTTTTGATATCCCCGAAGAAACCATACTCACATGTAACAAAAATGTGATTGATAATCCCGAAGACATGAATAAATATTGTTGGGAATCGTACGGTCTGAAAATTATTCACCAAAACATTAGAAGTATTACCAACATTGATGACTTTCTCGTATTTCTTGACCAACTTAATTTCACATTCGATTTGCTAGTTCTAACTGAGTGCTGGATTAATAAATACTTCACTGCCAAAAAAATACAAAATTATACTGAGTACCACACAACAAGTATAATAAAAAAAGCTAGTGGTATAGTAATCTATGTCAGGGACGGTATACATACGCAAGTTGATGAACTCATCTTAACACAAGCAAATTGTCTAAAAATTGTGCTTAACAAAAACCTATGCATTTTTACAATCTCACCATCATTTCACAACATCGATTCATTTTTAAATTCACTCCACTCTATCATTAACAACACAAAAAACCCAGAACACCAAATAATCATTGGAGACTTGAATATTAATACTATTCTTGACAATCATCGCCAATCCGATGATTATTTATGTTTTCTCACTGAAAACGCTTTTACTCCGATAATTGACACCCCCACTCGAGTACAAGGTGCAAGTAAATCATGCTTGGATCATATCAACGTTAAAAACATTGATTTCGCAGACTCATTTGTTATACACACAACAATTTCAGATCATTATACCACAGCGCTCGGCCTAAGAAATAAACATTCCTCTCCTCCTAAAAACAAATATATTTCTAAAATAAATTATCACGCACTAATCGAGGAGCTGACAACAGAAAAGTGGCAAAACGTAATAAACCAGACTGACACTGAGCAAGCAATGCAGCAATTTATCACTAAATTACAATACTACATATCTAATCACACTACCAAACCAATATTAGTGGAATCTATCAAAACGTCAGAAGTTTAAATAATAAAATCTCAGATTTTATGACTAATGTAATGTGTCAGAAACCACTTCTGGTTGCTCTTACTGAAACGTGGCTCACTTAGGGCACGTATTCCGCCGAACTATTCGGAAATCTATACCACGTATACAGGAAGGATAGAGGCAGTCGCGGAGGAGGGACACTCCTGGCCCTCCGAGCTGACAGCCACTCACACGCTGAAAGACTGGAATACATGGAAACCCAAGGTGAAGACTTGTGGGTAAAAGTATCACACAGAAATGTCATCATATATATATGTGTAGTAAACTTTCCTCCAAATACAAAATCGGAACAATATAAATTATTTTACGAGAAAATCATTAGTGAAAGTGCAAAACTACAATCTAATTATTATCTTCGGTGATTTTAACTTTTCGTCAGGGAAGAACCCGAGTGATGTTTACGATTATTTTTGTTCTTTTTATGATTTGACACAAGTAAACACTGTTTATAACATAAATGCACGCATGTTAGACTTAGTATTAAGCAACATACATTCCAAAAATGCTGTTGTCCGTCGCCATGATTCTCCACTTGTCAAAGAAGACCTTAATCACCCTTCACTATCATTCACACTCGAGTACATAACAAAAACCCAAGAAAAATCACACATATTGCCCCCGGACATAAACATGGGTTGGATTTTCAACGAAAACTCAGATCATACACTTAGAAATGCCTTAGAACAACATAACTGGAATCATTATGACTGCTTCGATGTAAACCTAGCTGCTGAAATGTTTTATAAGCAGCTCAATAATATTTTTGACTTATGCTTAAAGAAAAGATCCACACGTATGCTCGGAGATGATGAACAATATCCAAAATGGTTTACTGGAGAGATCATTCATCACATACGAGAGAAAAATAAAATGCACCATCTTTGGAAAAAAACTAAATCCGAACATGCCTTAACAAACTTTAAAACATCACGAAAATTAATCAAGCAGTTAATTGGTAAGGCCTACACTGACTTCACACGTGAAGCAGAGAATAGTATTATAACAGACCCCACTCAATTTTGGTCTTATACGAACAATAAACGCCGCGGCTGTGACAAACTTAATCACATGACCTTTGATGAAAATCAATACAATGGATATTCTGAAATCGCAGAAGGTTTCGCAGATTATTTTCAATCAGTATTCAGCGACAATATTCCCAAACTTGACATTTCCTCTATAGCTTCTTCGTCACACAATGCCTTACCTGTTCAAATTCACGAAATTAACGATGATGATATTGTTGCCGCTTTTCACAAGCTAAAACCTAAATACTCTGTCGGTCCAGATTTTATACCACCCATCATACTCAAAAGATACTCAAAACATTTAATTCAACCTCTTAAGCACATTTTTAACCTTTCACTTCGTAATAATACCTTCCCTGAAATGTGGAAACTAACAAAAGTCACGCCTATACACAAAAAAGGAAAAAAATCGGCAATCGATAATTACAGACCTGTAGCTGTCTTATCAGCACCCGCAAAACTTTTAGAAACCATAATTTACTCACAAATATATAATCAAACAAAACATACAATCACCGAGAATCAGCATGGATTTCGCCCCACTCTATCACCCTCAACAAACCTTATGAATCTCACCACCCATATAAATAAATCGTTTGAAAATTTTTTACATGTCGATGCGATTTATACAGACTTCGAAAAAGCATTTGATAAAGTCGACCATGATATTTTACTAATAAAATTGAGTGACATCGGATTCTCTCAGGATTTTCTCGCTTTCGTAGCTAGCTACTTACACAATCGTCGTCAGTATGTCAGTTACGGACACCAGTTCTCTCACGAATACAAAACTAACTCCGGGATTCCCCAGGGATCGAATCTAGGACCCCTCCTCTTTCTTTTATTCATTAATGATATAGGCAAGACCATTAACCGCTCAAAATATCTACTCTTTGCTGACGATATCAAACTTTTCAGAGCTATCAAAAGTTGTATCGATTCCATTCTCCTGCAGAATGATCTTGATTCTCTTGTCAAATGGTCGGAATTAAATAAATTACCCTTCAGCATCCAGAAATGCAGTGTAGTTACATTTACAAGATCCAAAGATACATTTCTATTCCCTTATCACATTAATAAAAATATATTAACACGCAAAAACGAGATTCGTGACCTTGGGGTGATCTTCGAAGCAAATCTCTCTTTCAAATCCCACATAAATGACATTGTCTCGCGCCAACAAAATGCTTGGATTTGTTCTTCGTAATGCGAGATCATTTACTAATGGAATTGCAATACGGAGAACATATGAAGCACTTGTCCGCAGTATCCTGGAATACAGCTCCATTATTTGGGCCCCTTCTGAACAAAACCATATCTTAGAAATAGAAAAAGTACAAAAAAGGTTTATGCGTTACCTCTATATGAGGGAATATACATACTATCCATTCCTGTATCCATCCTTGTTCTTAACAAGAATGCTCGATTTCAATACATTAGAAGCCCGCAGAAAAATATTTTTAGGCAAACACTTTTTTAAGTTAATCTCTGGTACAATACATAATCCGCCTATGTTGAAAGAGGTTAACTTTTATGTCCCTAACAATTATACTCGAGGGAGATCCCATGCACTCTTATATGCTCCGAAAGCGAGGACTTCTGCCTATCAGAACGCGCCAATACACAGAGCGACTCAACTGCTTAACGATTCTGCATTAGCCATCGACATTTTCAATGTCACCTACAGACAATTCAGTAACTATCTTATAACGCATGTGACAAAATAGTAAAACTGCCTGTGTAAACATTTTAATTTGTAATCTTCTCCATGATATATTGGTGTATAACCGTTTCATGGAGAACATGAAAAAATAAATAAATAAATAATAAATAAATACTAACAAAGTTATACCGAACAAACAATTTGAACTCATTCCATGGATCACCCCTGGCCTAGTCAAATCCATCCACAGACGTAATCAAATACATAAAAATGCTAAAAGACAACCAGATAATATTCTAGTTCAAGAACAATATAAGAAATATAGAAACATATGTAAAAAACTAATTATTTCCACTAAAGAAAATTTCTACAAAAAACATATATACGAAAACACCATAACTCCAAAACGTTTCTGGGAAATATTTCGTCAAATTACCAAAACAAAAAACAGCAAATCGTCTTTCATCCAATCATTTGATATGAAAAACACAAGTACTACTAACCCCAAATTGATGGTTAATTTTGCTAATCAATATTTCACTTCAGTAGGAGCCTCTCTCGCAAATAAAATCCTTGAAAAATGTAAGAAAACTGAATCTGAACTAGCCAACATACCTTCAACTGATCTTAATCTTAAAACAGACGAGATTCAAACAACGATTAATGAAGTAATGAAAATGATAGATGAGCTGAAGCCATTGAATGCTTGTGGGCCAGAAAAAATTTCCTCAAACCTGCTGAAAGTATTGAAACCACTTATAGCGAGTCCCATTGCATACATTTGTAATCTTAGTTTCAAGACAGGCACATTCCCAAACCACTTAAAACAATCAGTTGTTATATTGATTCATAAAAATGGAAACAAATCGGATATACATAATTATTGGCCAATATCTCTACTCAACTCATTCTAAAAAAATATCGAGAAAATCGTAAAAAATCGTCTTACCCTCTATCTTGAAAGCCATAAAATCTTATCTAATAACCAGTTCGGCTTTCGACCAGGTCTAGGAACAAAAAATGCTATTGCTAAGCTTAGGACCTATTTTGTTCAGTATTTATATCAATGATCTGTGTGACAGCAATTTTTCCAATCATATTATAACATTTGCAGATGATACTGTCCTAATATTTGAAGGAAAAACATGGAATGATGTACACTGCAAAGCAGAAAGTGGAATAAAACAGCTAAAACTTTGGTTAGATTATAATCTGCTGACACTTAATTCGGAAAAAACTAAATTTATACGATTTAGTGCGACAGAAGCGGGCCAACCCTAGGAAGCACATAATATTTTTATACATAAATGCATTGACTCCACTAACTGTAATTGCTATAAATTGGAATGCGTAGACAGTATAAAATACATCTAATAGTATTATTGTCCCAGCGTCTGGACGATGTAGGCCCTGTGATTGGTCAAATTCAAATTGTGTTTAAATAAGACTTTAAAGATTAAGACACGATTTCATACTGAAATAGAATCGTCACATGTAATACGATATTTCTTCAAAAATATCGTTTCTGCTAATACAATTTTTGGATAATATCGAAGAAAATATGTTTTAGAAAGTTCATGATCCATTGGATTAATTACATTACAGTGAAAAATATCCACAATTACGTGATTACGTTTGACGTTTGACGAAAAAAGCACGCGTTCATTCAACATGGCCGATACGCACCGTGTCAATAGATAGCCGACAGAGAGCTCCTCTGGCGGTGAAAGAACGAACCGAAAGTAGCTGGCGCGAATATTTAAATATGCAAAATTACTTGACCATTAACAAGCGTTTTATAAAAAGATTTCTTCTGGAAGTTTATTTAAACTTTGCAATGGCATCTATAATATTATTATGCGATCGTCTGGACGGTCTGGGCCCTCTGATTGGTCGAATTCAAATAATTTTACCATAATTTACTCTATGCAAATATTATTTTGGTATTTTGGTTTCTTTTACAAGTAAGGAAATATTTAAAAAAAGGTTATTATAGGTTAGGATAGGCTATGTTGGGTTATGCTAGGTTAGGTTAGATTAGGTTGGATTAGTATAGTTCAAGTTAGTTTATAGATAAGGTTAGATTAAGTTGGATTATTATAGGTTAGAATAAGTCAGGTTATGTTAGGTTAGGTAACGTTAGTTTGGGTTATTATGGGTTAGGTTAGGTTGGGTTATTATAGGTTAGGTTGGATTTGTATAGGTTAGGTTAGGTTAGGATAGGTTAGGTTAGGATTGGTTCGGTTAGGTTAGGTTGAGTTAGGCTAGATTGGATTATTATGGGTTAGGTTAGGATATAGGTTAGGTTAGGTTGGATTATTATAGGTGAGGTAAGCTTAGGTCAGGTTAGATTATTATAGGTTAGGATAGGATATAGCTTAGGTTGGATTATTTTAGTTTAGGTTAGGACATAGGTTAGGCTGGATTATTATAGGCTAGGCTGGATTATTATAGGTTAGGTTATTTCATTATAGGTGAGGTTAAATAAAATAATAGTCAAAAAATCATTTGTGCTAAGTAGGCACTATTTTGCCGGAATATTGTATTACATTATATTTTTTTCATTTACGTTTTTCAATTGTCTCTAGCCGCTCATTTCAGGAATACCGACAAAAGAAAATGTTATCAACAGAAATTATTCAGGCTGTCATCCCATACAGCGAAAGCGAATTTTCATTTTACGTAATTAAAAATTAAAAAGCTAAAATTAAAATTTTCCCAAATGCTGTTCGATTCCTTTTATAGTAATTAAGGTGAATCAGAAGGTATTATTTAAAAATATTTCCTATTTTCCGTGTCCAGCGATTCCGAATATTTACCTATATGTGAATGACCTAATATCTACCTATTAAATGTAACTGTTGTTAGTATCACTTAAACTGGGCGAAGCCCAACCAAGTGCCGCCCGCAGGGCCTAGCAGAAAAAAACCCGCGGAGCGGGTTTTTAACTGATAGTTGGTGTTATATTAGACAAATATTTTAGATGGGGCGGACACATAGATCTAGTTGCCACAAAGGTTAGAAAGCTTACGTACATGTTTATGACAATCAGAAATATCTTACGTAAAAAAGAATTGAAACTCATCTATGATGCTATGTGGGGTGGGTGTCAGTGGCGGCTCGTGACTTTTGGGTGTACTAGAGTGCTAATATTATTAAAAATGGCATTTCTAATGTTGTTATAGCTGAAAACGATTTTTTATTTTTTTTCGAAAATCGATTTTTTGTATGAAGATTTTCAGGAAATTTCAGTGTAGCCGTGCGCCGCACGGAATTCCTGAAAATCTTCATACAAAAAATCAATTTTTCGAAAAAAAAAAAAAGTTTTCAGCTACAACAACATCAATTAAGCCATGTTTTGTAATATTAGCACTCTAGTAACCCAAAAGTCACGAGCCGCCACTGGTGGGTGTGCAAAAACTGTTTTGGACAAATTAGCAAAAGCTCAAAAATCACTACTAAGGGTAATCCTCAAAAAACCATTTAGATATCATAGCGATGCACTATTTGAAGAATTCCGAGTTCTGGATGTTAGACAACTATACATGAGAAAATTAATTTTAAACACCCATCAAAAACGCCACCTCTACCCATCTATCAACCACTCTCACGACACCCGCCACTCACGGAGAAATCCAATTGTACCACTCACAACTAAAACATCTCTCGCTCAAAGACACTTCTCATTCTTAGGTCCAAAACTATACAACTTCATGCCCGATGCTTGGAAAAAGGAAAACACAGCTATTCTTCATAAATTGACCACTAATTGGTTTCATCAATTAGGTAGAAAGGAGAGTGAACTTTTACTACACAAAAAATGAAATCAAACACAAACCAAAAACAACAACAAAAACTCCAAAAAAACAGTAAAAGATGCCTTTATGTTATAATCTTTATATTATATGTATATATGTACCTACCTAATACTTTTGAATTAGAATGCTACCCAAGCAGCAGTTAATCTTATGTTTAATGTAATATTTTATTTTATGGTATTTCTTCTCTTTGTTATTCATATTTATACAAACATGTTAGTAGGCTTAGGCACCAGTTAAAAGTACAAATACCTATTATTTCATTATTATTTTAATACTATACTTATCAAACAACTTATCAAAATGTCAATACTCATCCTAATTTGACTGTCCTAAAACGGGAATCCTCCTAGTTGGGCAGCAAGTTCCCAACACTAAATCTGCAAGTAAAGCAGAGAGATATAACAGTTATCCTTTGTACTAAACATAAAAAACAAGTCTTATAACGCATTAATTTACCATTTTTAAATAATGATTAATTTGTTTGCACCCTAGTGTAACTATTTATAATAGTAACAATGGTGGAGTAAGTGGAAAATATTATTACAAAGTTAATAGGCATAACTCATGTAAAAAACACGTTTACTAAAAATAATATTAGCATATTAAATAAGCAACCAGTGCAAAATCTAAATAAATTTTTTGTTTGTTTGTTCAACATCCTAAATCTCCGAAAATTCTTCACCGATTGCTTTGAAATTTTGACACAACGATTCATTCAAATACGTATGTGTTTTTATCAGATATCACCAGTGACAGGTAAAACCATGCATTTTTATAAAAACAGTGCTATCTGTTGTACGTAAAAGCAACACGCTCTATTTTTTCTCTATCTGCACAGACAATATATTTATGGTATAAACTCGTATATTTCAGCTATAGAGGAATTTGCTTCATCACTAATACAAAATCTATTACCATAATTCGTTGATATGCTTGTGAGCCTGACAGTTGAATTTACGAAAATCGTCACAGAAAATAGAAATGAAAACTTAACGAAAACACTTTCAAATTGCTTCGTTAAGATCCCTTGGTAAAATAAAACAAATCACCAGTAGAAAATATATGCTGAATAAAAAATGCTGGAGTTGCTTCAAGCAGAAATACAACATAGATCTGCTTGAACAGACAAATCTCTGCATGGGTACAGTACCACGGGGCTAAATTATTCCATTAGCGTTGAGACTCCCCGACCTGCAATTCTTTAGAGGCAGACATGAAGGAAATTGAATTTCAGCATATCGCTTGAAATGGCAGGGAGAAGTTTAATCGCCGATTGAACTTGCAAATAGAACCTAATTTCATTAAACGAGAACAAATTATTTCCAAATAAATTAGCTGATTTACATCAACCTGTTTTCTTTCAATCAAAGCTATATATTTAACTGTACTTACTTATTTCACTTGTTATGTATTACTGTTCTCAAAATACAAAAAAATGCTCAATCGGTGCTCTCTGGCGTCATGAACTTTGCGTTGCTTTTATTTTATTGAATTACATCAATGATGTAAATGCTGTGTTCAGTTAGTTGTTTAGGAAAATTAAGAAACTAGTTTACACGATGAGCTAAAGAGCTTTAATGCATTCATTTTATCATAAATATTTCTTTTCCATATTCAGATTTATTTTCAAGTTATTGTTAAGCTTTGTAACTAGATCTCATGTAATATATTGCATATTGGGAATTGCAGCAGCCTCTCAGTTCTACTGAAATAAAATTTTAAATAAACAAATTAAATAATCCATCAAAAATAAGACATGCCGCAATGTTGTTTATTTTGTGCAGAAAGAAAATATGTTTTTAAACTCGTGCAGAAAAACTAGTAAGTTTATTGCCTGCATTATAATTTGTTCAGCGCGTATTTATTCTCCACGAGAGCTGTTGAAAAGAGACTCTTAATATTATTTTCATAATTAAGTCTCTCTTTCCGAGAAAGAAACATCTCAAGCTTTCTATCTTAATAATTTCTTTATGTACAAAAACTCACCACAATTAAAAAAAAATATCGAAATTAATTAATTAATTAATTAATTGTTTCCGAATTTATCGAAATGAAATGTAGAACCAAAAATGAATATTTTCTTTGGTGAACAATTTTCGCGCAACCTATCAAATAATGAGTTTTAATAATTTTTGTTTTCTTAAGTTTAGTCTCGTATTGGCGGGTGAATTAGAGTCCTTTCCGGGTCCCAAAAGCATGAATCTTATTGCGATTCCCTCTTCACTGCGACATTCCCGCCGGAATAACTTCTGGCCGTGCCTCGTCGGGGAGAGAGTAATTATTTATCCTCCAAGTCCATTGTAATCAACCTTTGCTCATAGCGTATAGGATACGACTCCATTTAGAAATAGAAAAAGATCACCGTACAGTCCGCCAAGAATGTGCGAAAAAGTTTAAAAATGAAACAATAATATTTTCATTAATATGGCAACACCGAGTAACTCCGATTTGAGAACGAATTATACTTTATTATACTTATAATTTACTTCAGAATCTGACATATTGAAAATGGACAGGAAGAATTACTCAACTCTTAAGTAATCTTTTCTTGTACTAAGTTTTACTTTGATTTTGCCTTAAATTTTATTGTACAGATTTAAAAAAAAAATTCAGTGCAATAATTATCTTGCTGAGTGTTAATAAATAACAACGTAGATAAATTCTAATATTAGGTTTTCTAAGAATATAATATATTTTAATTTTCGTTGCGGAAGTGCCACTGACTCTTTCGGAACACCGTTTAATGTTGATGTGAAAAATATTCACAGGGCCTATAGGTAGTGATTTGTTATAAAAATACATTATTTTTCCTTTGAACCATCTTGGTGTTGCCATTTAATACCATTTAGCACCCTTGAGGTGATTTTCGGAACACCGTTTAATGTTGATGTGAAAACTATTCACAGGGCCTATAGGTAGTGATTTGTTATATTTTTCCTTTGAAACATCTTGGTGTTGCCATTTAATACCATTTAGCTCCCTTGAGATGATTTTGCACAAAAATGGCGCTAAAAAAATCATCCAAATATTATTATTAAAAGATCGCAGCTCCCCCCATTTCTATCTACACTTTTTTGACGGACTGTACATATTTGTCAGGAGTCCGTATCGCCGAAATAAATTACTTTGCCACAAAAAAAACGTCTCATGACTAAAAGTCGCCAAAAAGGTCAGATTTTTTTCGCTAACAGTCCGGTCATTATGTGAACTGAAATAAAGAAGGTTTTTTAAGATCATTTCGTTATAACCTTCACGGGTCTGGCGGTCATACCAAACGGAAAGGTTTTCATCTCAATTCACACACATTTTTAATTCAGTTTTCTATATCTTATTTTATTAAAACTCCTCGCCGTGCTCACCAATGTCCGAAGCCAGTGGGACTCTGGCATCCCCATTTGGGATATGTTGTGTAGGGGAGATAGGTGAGGAAGAGGCGGGTTTGAAAGTATCTGGCAGCAGAACACTACTGACTCGTAACCATAATTGAGCAAAGTTTTGTTACTGAATGATGTTTCACTAGTGTGATATTGAGAGTAACTTCCACTCTGTATACAATGTAGGGATAACGTCCTAAACTCATTGCCATGTTTTTTTTTGTAATGTATATATGATAGATATGACAAAATACATGTGAAAAAAAATAATAATTGAGGAAGAAAACATTAATAAAATTAAATGAAACAGAACAAGACAGAAAAAAAAGTTTTCTTATTAATAAAGTACATAATTACAAAGGATTTCAGAGGAAGTTTTGGTTTCTATTTAAAATAAGACTAAATTTGAATAGTATTTTTTGAGAGCGAGATTACTGTTCACAGAACTACAAGTTAGTTATGGATGATTTTAAAAAATCTCATAAAAAATGTTTTTCGGGTAGAATTGGCTTGGTTTTGAACAAACATTAAATATCAGTATTTTCTACATTTCCTACCCGCGCTAAACCAAATGTTTCCCGGGATTAAAACAAATCCTGATATTTTTATTGCTAGGGACTCACTGAAACCTAGCATCCTGAAAAAGCTTTCAGGAAATATTCAAATATTGTGAATCTGTACAAAAAATTAAAGTTTTTTTTCAATTCCACACTTTTTTGCATACTCCGTGGTTAGTTTCTATATAAAAAATTATATAAATTACCCAATTAATGGAATAAAATTAGCAATAACTTAAAGAAGTTGAGTTTTATATTTAAATTTAGATAAAATAAAATATGAAAACGTACATAGTTAATAAATATGGGGAGGTGAGTTTAGGTACCACGGATAACCGACATCTCTGCCATAGGTCAACCCAAGTGGTTCGCTACGTTTGGTGATTTAGCAGGGGTGCCAGGGTTCATCGGGTGAGGTGTGTTCAGGGTGAACCTGCCCCAAGATGGCACAGGCCCTGAGGGAAATTATTTTCCTCAAGGCCTCCTATGTGGGGTTAATTAAATAAAAAATATAAATATATTTATATACATATATACTTTAAATATAATGCATATATATATGCATGATATTTAAATATATATTTATATATATATATATATAAATGTATGTTATTGGAATAAACATGTATGTTTCCATCCAAAACATATATTTTTATTCATTAAAAGTACTTTAAATATCATGCATAAGGTACAAGGCAAAAAGTACGCCCTAATAAAATACGAATATGCTTTCAGAAAGAAGAAAGGGGATACGTTTGTAGGTAAATACAAACAAAAAGGTTTGAAAATAAATTTAAAAAAAGTGAATATAATAATAATCTCAAGTAAAAACAAAAATACTCTGGAAAATCGTTTAACGTGACATAGCCGTCACTGTACAAAATACTCTAGAAAATCGTTTAACGTGACATAGCCGTCACTGTACAAAATACTCTGGAAAATCGTTTAACGTGACATAGCCGTCACTGTACAAAATACTCTGGAAAATCGTTTAACGTGACATAGCCGTCACTGTACAGAATACTCTGGAAAATCGTTTAACGTGACATAGCCGTCACTGTACAAAATACTCTGGAAAATCGTTTAACGTGACATAGCCGTCACTGTACAAAATACTCTAGAAAATCGTTTAACGTGACATAGCCGTCACTGTACAAAATATTTTTCCTAAAATCAAAAGCACGGTATCGTGTTAGATTATCGTATCGATTACTGGATTTATAAAAACTGAACATTTTTTCTACAGTACAATCGCATGTAAGAAAGCCGTGAAATCAATTTCTTTATTAAAGTTGTTACTAATTAAGAGAGGCACCAACAGATGGCATTGAATACTACATTTGGGGTTTGTACCGAAGGCAAGGCCTTTTTCGTCCCTAACACGTTGGAGTCTTCCCTTGAATGCGAATTGCTCATACAATTTTATTGTGTAGCGTACAGTCAACATCTGAATTGTGTGTCGTTTTTCTTATTTAGTTCCTACTTTTGACACTTTATAGTAAAGCGGTCGATAGGGCATCTGCCCGATTCGTAGCTGAAACATCGTGCGTATTTTTGAAAGTGAAGATTGATTTCTTGCAATAATTTTATAAATGTTCATACTATTCTAATATATTATAATAAAACAAATATGAAACTTTTTTCCACTTTAATTTTATTGACCGTAGCCGGTTTCAGCTCGTTAAAGCCATCTTCAGACTGAATAATTACAAAATTATAATATGTATTTTTATTTTTTATTTTTTTTTTTTATTGAATAAATAGTTAATACATAATATCAACAAACAAGTCCTGCTAAGCCGATTGAATTGGCTTGTCAACAGGTGCTTAAAGTTAGTTTCAAATACATTTTTTAAAGTTATAATTTACATCTTATATCTACAGAATTAACAATTTTTTCATACAATTTTTCATACATATTAAAATAAATATTTTTTTCCGATAGCCAATTTTTCACCATATATTTAACCTTATTCATAGATTTACATTGCTTTATAGTGTCAGGTAATAAATTAAATATCTTCGGTATGTTGTATTCAAACGTTCTCTGTCCGTATTTATTATTAAATTTCGGAACTATTAACCCGTCATTGCGCGTGAATCTAGTACTGTATTTATGTTCTAATTTTTCTTTATGCTGCGGGGTAAATATATACTGAATTATGATTTTTTGCCATAGTATAGCCTTAACAGGTAAAATTTTGGCACTCTGAAACAGCAACGGTGTATTATGTCTCTGTTTAAAAATGTTAGGGACGACTAGTAATTTTACAATTGCGTTTTGTACAACTTGGACTTGTTTCAGATTGGTTATACTAGTATTTCCCCATATGGTTAATCCATATCTTATTATAGATTCTGCCATTGACATATAAATTATTTTAAGTGTTTCAATTGATAGTAAAAAAATTTTATGTGTACATTCTGCCAGCAATTGATCTGAGTCTTTTACAGGTTTTTTTAATATGTTTGTCCCATTTGAAAAAGCAATCTACTGTAACACCAAGATAGACATATTCTGTAACTAATTCTAAGCTTTCACATTTACAATTAGTCGGGATATTTTTATGGATGCAATTAAAACTATGAGAAATAATATTAGGATTAAATTGAAATCTGGCATTAGGTGATCTTATATGCATAACTTTGGTTTTTTTAGCATTTATTAATAGTCCTGCATCATGTGACCATTTACAAAGTTGATTAAAGTCAATTTGCATGAGTTCAATTGCAATTTTTAGATCTTTATGTGATATGACCAATGCCGTATCATCTGCAAATACAAAATGTTTAACAAAAGAGAAAAGTTTTTTCATTATAGTTACATAAATTATATATAGTGTAAGTCCCAATATGGAACCTTGTGGAACTCCTGCAGATACATTCTTTGTTTTACTAAAAGTATTATTTATTTTGGTACATATTTTTCTATTTCTAAGATAATCTTTAAATAAATTTAACACATTTCCTCTTATTCCAATTTTTTCTAAGGTTTCTAGCAGTTTTTTAGAGTTAATTGTGTCAAAAGCTTTAGAGTTATCGATAAATAACACAATAACATGTAATTTATTATTTAATTGATTATTTATGTAATTGGAAAAATCTTGCAGTAATTTTTCAGTATTTTTTTTTCTTTGAAAGCCATATTGATTTGGATCTATGATAGCGAATTTTTCAATGTAATTATTTAATTTATTTGATAAAAATTTTTCGAGAATTTTTTCTAACGCAGGTAGTATACTAATAGGCCTATAATTTCCCAGTTCAATGTGTTTTCCACCTTTAAATATTGGTCTAGTAATGCTACATTTAAATTCTTGTGGAATTTTTGCTTGCTTTATTATCGTATTGATTAAATGAGTAATTATTGGCCATGTAAGTTTATGTTTATGTAATGACCATCCCCGCTCGAATGAAAACTATTTTTATACTTTCCTATAATCATTATCATTGATTTGGAGAATTTTGGAAGGTTCTCTATTTTTCTTCAATTATTTGTACCTATATTTTGTTAAGTCGGATATATATATATATATATATTTATTTATTTTTATTTTTTTTATATAACCTATATTTATCATATAAGATATAAGATCTGTATAATTACAAAAAAAAATTATAAATAAATAAAGATGTAAATTATTATCTGTAAAAGCCCTATGGGCGTTTAAATAAATAAATAAATAAATATCCCTTAAAAACACAATATTTGAAAAAAATCCCATACATCATAATAACGATTTGAGAATAAAATTAGGACATTAATAATTCACATTACTTGTAAGGTTTTCCCTAAACAATATTTAAGTGAGCTACAAACCCAAGGTAATTAGCCTACTGGAAATACCAAAATAATTAGAAATTTGATAGTCTAAAACGACTAAGTATCTAATGTAATTAATATGATTGATTAAAAACCCTTGTAGACCACCCCTCTCCCCCTCCCCCGCATGTTATGTTTATAAACAGTAGACTAAGAATAATTTGTACCAGTCTGAAGATGGCTTTAACGAGCTGAAACCGGTTACGGTCAATAAAATTAAAGTGGAAAAAAGTTTCATATTTGTTATATTATCATATATTATAATGGAATTCCACCATGAATTGTCAGTTTCAAAAATATAAATATTTATACTATTCATATTTTTATGTGAGAAAGGTAGGGTAGGCAGTGCTTGTAGAATGGAGTTTTGTCTAATATTTTGACAGTTGCACGGATTTTTCTAAAATCCATAGCTCGTGATGAATATATATTTCGTAAAAAAAAATTTACCAAATTTCACGAACTTAGACATTATCTCAGAAAAGAGATAAGATTATATAATAAAAATGAATATATATATAATGTATTTCTTATATAATTTGTGAGATTCGTGCGGTACAGATTCGGTAAAAATCACCGCAGCCTAGTTTAATCAACATCACCGGAATTCGCAGAAACAAGGGAGCAGGCCAGTCGTTACTAAAAACCATCAATCACCCTTTTTCTGGTCTCGCATGACGCCCGGCCTTGAGGCATTGATTTCTTTTGATCGTTTTGTACATAATAATAATACGGGTGGAATATGTTTTGATCGCGGCGTCTGTTACGGGAACTAATTTTTTGCAATCCGAAATTGCTGGTAAAATAATAAATCAATGGAAGAACCGGCTTTTAAATCATTTTTCGCTGACGTCACAATTCTAAAACTTTCAGACCGGTTCATGTGATGGCTCTGACCCGAAAGTTGTTAATTAAAAGTTGAAATTAGTTCATTTTAGTAAACGGAAAGCAGCGCCGTCAACAATACCGATAAATAATATTTTTTAATTACTTAACTACAGTCGCAAATACTCGGAGCCTGTTGAACTATGGCGTATCGTTCCAAATTATGGAGGCAGGGAGATAAGAAAGAGTAGGGTTTGGAAGTAGGTGCCTAGACCAATATCAAGCAAAATTTCAATTTTAAATGGTGCTTCACACTGGGGCCATACAAATATTATTACCTATTCAAGTGAAATTGGATGATAAAATATTAAATAGATGCCATGAATGCTCGAAAAACAGTATTTGTGCATATATTTAATACCTTTTCATGTTTAGACTGAAGAGGCATATTGGAAAGTGTAAACGGTCCAGTCAAAAATAAGGTAAAGTTGAAACAATTTTTTTAATTAACAAATCACTTTTCAAAATCAAAAATTACCTGGAATTCCATCCCGTATTATCGATTTCTTAATTAAAAAAATGAAATGAATGATCGTGTGAAATATGTTTTATGACAGTGTCTTTTGTGCAATGGCAAGTTGACCGGCTAAAGTGGGGAGAGATGGCTACCGAAATTAGATAAAATGCTGCCATGGTTGGTGTGAGCGTTTCTTTTGTTGGATGCGCAAACGGTGTTGAAAACAAGCCCTGGAAATTTTGCCGAGAGCCATGCTCTCATCGTCCCGCTCATATATACGCAGTTGGCTGAGAGAGGATCGGAGACCATTTGCCGCTTGATTCCCGGACATGAGGGATGGACCTCGTTGACATGATTCCAGAAGAGGTCCCTTAAGAGCACACTTGGAAGAGAGTGCTACCTGCAATCCAGAAGAACCTGCGTTCGTAAAACTCCTCTCTTTTTTCTTTTTCCCTGTATTATACCCAAAATATATTGATTGTTTTTTTTTTAAGAATTTTGTGTTTATTTTGTCGTTACTTACTCTGACGGAAAACAGTATCGTCTTGTTCCACTAATCCTGAGTTTAATTTTTTCATCACTCTCATCGAAAAAGGTGAGCGCTATTATTATACGTCGTAATAAATATTATTAGCCGGCGAGACGAGATGAAAAAAACCTGGTGCGGGCATAATGAGACCCCTTGAAATTCTTTTAATTAATTCCAATAACTAGGTATTAGTCAGATAAATCACCTCAACTAGAATAATGTAGTGTTTTCTTAGATGCTAAAAAAACAATTTAATTTACTAATAATTTAGTATCGATTTTGTGCGACAGAAGAATGTAACAAAATACATATAAAAAGAATACACAGAGTCGATTTGAATCGCGAGTCTAAATTTAAACGGAATTGATAAACGAAGCTAGGCATCAGGCATCTTTAAGTAGTTGCGGTGTAAGAGGGGACTGCGGGCGGTGTTCTAACAAGTTCTAAATTTTTTTTCCAATAAGAAGTGTTATTTTTAACATTTGACAAGTAAAAACTACGTCATTAATAAAAATGGAACGAAACACGGTTCAAGAACGCATTGAAATTATTAAAATTCACTTGAGTGAATCAAATGCAAATCATCTTGAGTGATGAGGCCCATTTCCACCTCGGTGGCTTCGTCAACAAGCTAAATTGTCGCATCTGGGGCTCGGAAAACCCAAGAGTTATTGTTGAAAAACCTCTCGATCCTCAACGTGTGACTGTTTGGTGCGGTTTATCGTCCGGCGGAGTCATTGACTCTTACTTTTTCGAAAATGAGGCTGGAGCAACAGTAACGGTGAATGGATTGCGCTATCGAGAAATGATTATTGATTTTTTATGGCCGGAATTGAATGGTATTGATCTGGACAACGTTTACTTTCAACAAGACGGCGCTACATGCCACACAAGCAACGAAACCATTGATCTTTTACGATTGAATATCAAAATAATACCTCTTATTGGAAAACCCTGTACAATTCATTCAAACGCAACCTCTTTAAAATGTTTTCCCTGTACAGATTCTCTGTAACAATTTGAGAAGTGTGAATTGTATGACAAATATCGTATAAAGTAAACGAAATATATACATTTTTTGTTAATTTATTCTGGATAAAATTATATATTTTTTCAATTTTAGAAGCAAACTGAAATTAAAAAAAGTGATAAACATTTTACAAGGCTTTAGAAATAATAACAAGGATCGGTACCAATGACATGTCTCCGTGAATTATCTAGTGAGTGATTACAGGAATGCCATTTTACCGGGAAGGGTTAGTAAATGCTAGGGTTTTAGGGAATGATTTGAGGTAAAGATGTAGATAAACAATACAACATTAAAAATGTTTGAGGATTATAAATGTATGGGTGTGTGTATGTGAACGTGTATGTGTACCTATATGTTAAAACTGTATTATGTAGTGGAGAGTTGTGAGTGTACAATGATTACTAGGAATGTTTTTTTTTATTAAATTACTTTAGGGAGTCAACAAATATGTCTAGAACCGAGTTGGGACAAACATTATTGTATGTTTGGAGAACACGAGAAATTTGTGGTTTGTTATTTTGATACAGGAGTTCAGTGTATTCTTTTTCATTATTTAGTATTTTATACAGGAATGTAGTATGGGCTAACGTTCACCTTAATTTCAGAGGTTTGAGTGTACACTGAATATTATTATTTATTGTTGAGACTGGCAAAAAACTTTGGATAGAGTGAGGCCCATTCTCACAGCCACTGAGAATTTCCAAAAAAATGTCAATTTTTTACGTGCGAAAAATCATTATCTATTTTTTAATTTAAACTCCGTGATAGGTTTTTACATGATACTTATTTTGCACAATACAGTTTAAACTGAAGGTTTTTATTTTTAAAACAACAACAAAACATATAACCAAAAACTTAAAAAAATGAACATAATATATTATAATTAAGTAGTATACTTGAGTAAAGTTTAAGTCAGACTGCTCAGATTCAATATTTTGAAGAATTTCAATGAAGCAGTCTTTCGGGAAACTAAAGTTGTTCTTCAGATTTTCTAGAAAGTAAGCTTGTATGTTTCCAGTGGGCAATAATTATTCTACGAAGCGATAGGGACGTTAACACATTTTGTTACAAATTGCATACTAAGGTTCTCTTTAGCAAATACTTTTGTAGAGAAAAATGCACAATGTCAGCAATATGTTTCACAAGAGTCGATCTATCTCTAAATATTGTCATAAAATAATAGCTAAAAGGAATAACAGGGGAATCCCAAATTGGAAACTGAACTTAAATAATGGTTATGTTAGATTATATTTAAAAACATTTTGAAGTGAAACTTCTTTACGCGCGTTATGCAATTTCGAGGACAGGAATAAAACCAACTCATGACCGTCATGAAAAACCGTAATCATTTCGCTATAGGAGCCTAGCCAATATTATATACCTACTTTAGGTCACTCTTCAAACTCAGCTTCGCGGTCTAGAGGCAGAGAGCCCGATTGTCGTCGTGAAGAACCGAGGTTCGATCCCCGCTTTAACTAATTTTTTTTTTCTTTTTGTGATTTTTTAATAATAATTTTTTTAAAAGTGATAAAATGCTCTCGTGCTGCGACTTTTAGATATTTTGACTATATGATATTTTGGTCGAATACGTAATAACCGCGGTCTAGAGGCAGAACGTTCGACGCTCGTTATACAGGACCCGGGTTCGAATCCCATATTTTTATAACTTTTAATTTTTTTTTATCAACGATTTGTAACAATGTAGTAAAAAATTAGATAAATTTGTTAATTTAAATTTAATTTACTTTACGGTACCTATATGATATTTTGGTCGAAATATAGCTTACAAATCGAGCCGGTAGAGTGGCTCGGTATTTTGATTAATTATTTTTATTTATCAACGATTTGTAATAATGTACTAAAAAATTAAATAAATTTATTAATTTAATTTTACTTTAATTTACGATACCTATATGATATTTTGGTCGAAATATAGCTTACAAATCGAGCCGGTAGAGTCGCTCGGTATTTTGATTAATTATTTTTTTTATCAACGATTTGTAATAATCTAGTAAAAAATTACATAAATTTGTTAATTTACTTTTACTTCAATTTACGGTACCTATATGATATTTTGGTCGAAATATAGCTTACAAATCGAGCCGGTAGAGTCGCTCAGTATTTTGATTAATTATCTTTATTTTGAATCATTAAAATTACTAATCAAGGCCGATAACGCCGCGTCGCGCGAAATATCTCTCCTCGCGGTCTAGAGGCAGAGCGTTCGACACTCGTTATGCAGGACCCGGGTTCGAATCCCATATTTTTATAACTTTTAATTTTTTTTTATCATATGTTACTTATAAATATGTCAATAGATAGAAAAAAAGAGAGAATAAAATGAAAAGAGAGAGAGAGAAGAATAATAAAAGTTTCACTTCCGTCGTGCGTAGGCTTGCCACACACTGTTTTTTTTATTGAATGATCCTTATTATTCTTATTAGACATTATAACTAAACGTCATTCTTATAAACATATATGAATAAATAATAAAGCGTACAAATATGAGTCGATGCAAGAATGTGTATGAAGCATGGAGTGTATACAAAAATAGAGTTGTTGGGCGGTATATCCTCTGACTACCTAGAGAAAGGCGTGATTGTTAGTTGGCCATTATATAATATGTAGTTGTCAATGCATCTTATTATAGTTCGAATTTGCGGATTAATTTGATTTAAAAAAAAGTTAAATAATTCCATACGAAAATAAATTTTATTTACAACATTGAGGATATTCTAAGGGGTTTACAAGGCTTATATTATTGGCGAGTTCCATTTTCCATGAACCCGGCGTCTAACAATTCATAATGGGTTATTGATATCGGAGAAATGTTCTAGAATCTAAATACACAACATGCATGCTGATGATCTATCATCGAATAATGCTTCGCTTGACCCAGCTAGGCCCAACGATGCCCAACGAGGCCTAACGAGGGCATTGACATGAAATAGGCTTCCCTTTATTGAAGTCCGAACACTAATGGACTTAGTTGGATTAGATTTTGGAAACATGGCGGAATATAAATGAGTCTTTTGGGAAATACCCATCGTTGCTACTTACGAATTAATGGGCTGATGCATTTGCTTTAAGTTTTTGATTTCAAAGCAGTAAGTGTTCAGACAAAATTTGAGGACGTAATAAGACATATTATTAAAGTATATTATATTTTTATTTTATTTATATTTTATCTACAACATTTTGAACTGTTTACACGGAGAGCGTCAATGAACCGTCAACATATTAAAATCAGCGCTTCAAGAGAATGAATACATCGAGAAAAATTTTGCTAATTTATTGAGAAAATCTTCGAATTATTCGTAATCTCGTTATACACGGGATTACAGGCCTCGGTTTCACGATAAACTTTTAGTAAAATACCTAGGTATTATCACGATGTCGGAACACGTATACCTAAAAATCAGGTGCGTGAAGTAAAAGTTATTATTTAATATTTAATTTAGCCTGCAATTTCATTTTTAACCGGATTACCAATATTTTAAAGAGATTCGTAATAAATCAGCAATACTCATTTGACTCCGTGTAGATGAGACTTTACGTTATCTATTAGGTATTTTATTATGTCAGTAAGAATCTCATATTTTCTGATATTCCAACTTTAAATTAGTTTTGAGACGCGGAATGGAAAATAAACCAGAACGTTGGGAGTTAATTTTACCAATGCAGGAAAAGCACGATGATAGAAGAAAAATGAAACGTTGTTAGAATTTATTCAACACTTATGGTGGATCGAAAAGATAACAAAATCATAGATAAAGAAAAACCCTCATCTATCATAACACTCAACCGCAGGACCAATGTGGCGATTATTTATGAAAATTTAGGTCAGTGATAAGATATAGGCAGGGTTGAGGAAGCTTTCCAATCACACTCCTCTACATAGATTGTGGTTTCAACCATCAAACCTTCAAAATACTGGTATTTGCGTTAGTCTGTGAATATTGAAAAAAAGGTTACTGGTATTTTTCTGGGTAAAAAATAGGGAAAGCTAGAACACAAATTTTCAATAATAACGTCGCGGAGTGCGGGTTAGGCTTGCCGTTAAATAAACGAAACACGGAAAGAGGCCGCCAGTGGTGTGAGTTAAGTCCTTATTACATAGGAATATAAATTACTCAGAATCATGTACAATGCTTCCTGTGTGTATTCCCAATAAACCAGTAGTTTTAAGGCGTGTTTTAAGAATCTTTTTGCTTACGAAGCAATATGAAATTATTGTTAATTTGTGTAGTTTGAAAAACTTTTATACAACTGATTTTCTAACATTTCGCGGATATCTCAATTTTAACATAAATTGTATTTTTTGTTTTAAAACGGTAGATGTTGAGAGGGACCTTAGGGAAAATGTTAACTTTTGAGATGTACTTTAGATTAAATTTATAATGGAATAAACCTGGGCCTTAAATATACCTTTATTTAAGGAGAGGGGCATCATGAAAGTCTACAAATCATTCCACCGCCAGGGTGTTGAGTATAGGAACGATTAGTAAAAACGGTCAATTATCATCCGAAAACGTTGAACGTGATCAAATGTGGATGTGCGTTAGGCGTATCTCCCTGATATGGACTTGAGTAGAAACACTTGAAAGGATAATTATAAATATTATAATTATGTTTTGGAGCATGCAGTAAAATGAACCCACTGAAATGCAGGTAGAATAATCACAACAATTTCACAGACATATTTTAAAAGAAATTTAACAGAAGCATATCACAAACTCAGCGGAGAGTTTTTTTTCAGTTTTTTATAAGTATAAGCTCCTGACGAGAGGTTTATGAAAAATTCAAAAGAAAAGGGCTCATTATGCCAATTGTGCAGGGACAGCTGTCATGTAGAAACGTTATACTATGGTGCATTTAATACGAATTACAAAACTTCGTTTTTTCTTACAGTTTTCCGAACGAGGCATTTTAACCATATAAATTGGGCTTCAGGCCCAGATCGCAATTACGCCCCGTCAGATACACACGAAACGTCGTGTCGCCCGCGGCGAATCTATGGAACTGATGACGGCGTGCCTTCAGGTTACAATCACACTGAAGTAAATCGATTCTTCAGCTGTTACAAAAGCTGGCGCAGAAAACATAAGCTTTATCTATCTTCCGGAGCGAGCAATGAATTACGAAGTCATTATATTTCTTGTTACCCAAGGAGAGCGACGAGATATGTTAGCCAAATTTAGAAATTATTAAAAGTTTAATTTTTTTTTTTAACTTTGATAAGCTTTTTGTACATAACTATTTATTTTCATACATTCGAACATATATTTTCCGGTAAGTTTTTGCTCATGAGAAATCGTGGAAAATTAGCGTGTGCTAAATGACCCGTCACTGAAATTAGGTAAGTACTAAATATTATATATTTGTAAGATTGAGTAAGTTGTAAAATTTTTAAGAATTTTAAGGTCGTAAGTTTTTTAAGATTTAATAATAATAATAATGGATTATTTCAATAGCTCCGTTTTTGTGAAAAATACACTTCAATTTAAAAATTTGTAAATTTTCATGATTTTTGTAATGAGGAATAATTGTACTTTAAAAAATTTAAATTTTTAATAATATAGGTAAGGAGATAATTCATAAATGCAGTTAGAAATAATATTATTCCCAAAAGACCATACCTTTGCACCAAATAACAAAATTAGATAAAAACTTTGAACTTCCATGCGAAACAAATTAAACAACCGAAAGACGAAAATGTACCAAAAACACCCTTTATTTATTAAGAAATATTATTTTGCTGAAAATATTTAATTTTATTTTGCAGCGTACGATTTTGTGCATTATTATATTCTTTCCTAATGTAAGCTGGTTTTCTGTGTTAGGAAAGGAATGCACGTCAATACGAGAAGGAAAAAAAAACTGTACTTACTGAAAAAAAATATAAATGAAGGAAGGAAAAACGAAGGAAGGATAAGCATAAGTATTATGCATCGTAATTCAAAAATTAAAAATGTACTATATATTTAAAAAAGTGTGTTCTCATTACATCATAATATTTATTATCTTATGAACAACATTACCACGAAAAAATATTAGTCAATGTTGTTAATTTGTGAATATTATAAAACTAATTAATATCTAGGTGTAACTATAGATTATCAACTTAAATGGACCGGCCACATAGAAAAAAAACTGTTAACAAACTGAGATACCAAAAAAATATTTTAAAAATAATGTAGTAAATATAAAAACCATGAAACTATTTTATAACTCACTTGTTTCATTCATCTCTTTCCTATGGAATAATTATATGGGGCGCAACTTTCAACAATCATGTACAACTACTAGAAATTGCCCAAAAATCAATTATTAAGATAATGTACCAAAAAATTATATCCTATCCCTCTAAACAATTGTTCCAAGAAACTGAAATTTTAGACCTTAAGCAGGCATTTATTTATTTACACGGAACCAAACAATTTTATTAAAAATTCATATCGTGCCAGCTACATTGCGCGCTGTGAATATGCTGCGTTTCACTTCGAAACCAGGTTGGCCCAAAGGCATATTAGTTTTATTGCTCCAAAAATGTATTATTCTTTATGTACAACCTTTAAAGGGCCACGTGTGTAAACCTTGAATTTTTTAAAAACTATACCAAATCTTGGCTAAAAAATACTGAACCAAATATGTTTTTCTTATAAGTTTTACAAAGCCATCTATTACATTTATATCCAAAGACAATTTATTTTTTATCATTCACATACATACAAAACAGCAGATATATTTTATTATTTGTTATGCTTTGTTTGCTAATGGGCCGTTTTCGCAAGATTTTGGTCGCTAGAGGCGCTATTGTTCTACCGGTCCAACTTTTTGTGTTTAACTGTCAGTGTTTTTAAATATGACAATAATGCCGTCAACCTATTGTAGTGTTCCTATGTGTAGACATAGGGGTGTTTCCCAAAGATAGAGACTTAAAAGCCAAATGGATTCATTCCATCAGACGTCTAAAATGGGCACCGACTCCTACATCTGTAGTCTGTAAAGCTCATTTCAGATTATGTAGTCTAGTCAATGATATTAACCGTAACAGTAAGTACATGACTCATTTAATTCATATCTTACTATAATTGAATACCTACCCAATATAATATAAAGAGTACTTGTATAGTATAATGAACAAGTAAAGAAACATTTGACATAGAATGCCCAAATTTTATACACAATATTTTGCCTTCTTTCGCAGTTGACATTATTTAACAAACGTTCCTAATAACCGTAAATATAAGTGTAGTCAATCACAACGAACATTAATAATTATGGTAGACATAATATCCTTTTTTTAAATTATTGCAATAATTTTATTACACGGTTATCTTAACTGTCTGGCACGAGATTTCTGGGCGGCTGATTCTTCATTGTTAGCAATCTAATTTACTTTGCATTTCTCGTATTTTATATCATGCAAGTATGGAAGTTTGAGCCTAATTTTATTTTCAGATGTACTGTACAGGCAAAAGCTACTGAAAGGTGTAGTTCCTTTAATATTTCCCTGGATAAAAGTAGAAGGAAGTAATTTAGAATTAAGAAACAGACTGGAAAGGCATCTGAAACGTGAAAAAACATATATAAATTCTACAAAACCAAAACCACAAGATGAAGCGGCGTTGCCTGTGAATCTAGAAGACCCGGCGTTGTCTGTGAATCTATAAGACGCGGCGTTGCCCGTGTATCTACAAGACGCGGCGTTGCCTGTGTATCTATAAGACGCGGCGTTGCCTGTGTATCTACAAGACGCGGCGTTGCCTGTGTATCTATAAGACGCGGCGTTGCCTGTGTATCTACAAGACGCGGCGTTGCCTGTGAATCTAGAAGACGTGGCAGTGGAAGTCATATTGCCTTTTGATACTCCGTGTGATAGACCGACTCTAGATAAAGACATTCAGACAAATAATAAAAAGGAAAGGTTAACAAGAGAATTTTCAAGTCAAACCATAAAACACTCTGAGTTCAGTATAATGACATACAAGAAAGACCCTGCCTCAATTCATTTTTATACCGGTTTAGAGTCATACGAGAAAGTGCTGTTTGTTTTTCAATCCTTAGGACAAGCCTCACACTGTTTAAAATACTTTTATGGTAATCCTCCCAATAATATAAATGCATTTGAACAATTTTTTTTTAACATTAATGATATTGAGAACACACAAAACATTTTTTGAAATTGCAAGAATGTATCTTATATATATTAAAGACGTTTCTAATATTTTTATTACATGGGTGAAATTCATATCACTGCAGTGGAAAGAGCTCAACCTTTGGACATCAAAATCAAACGTAATTTTTTTTTCTCCAACTGATTTTAGAGACAAATACCCTAACACGAGGTTAATGATTGACAGCACGGAATGTCCAATTAAACGGCCTACACTACCGACTGCCCAGCAAGCAACCTTTTCTACCTATAAAAACAGAAATACTGTTAAAGTACTTATCGGTGCTACTCCTAGTGGCCTCATAAAAGATGTGTCTCCAAGCTATGCAGGCTGTGCCAGTGATCGTCAGATCATTGAAAAAAGCAACCTTTTATCCCTGTGTGATGTTGGTGATTCTATTGTGGCTGACAAAGGTTTTAATGTCCAGGACATCTTCGCTCCATATGGTGTCACCATAAACATTCCTACATTTTTCAAAAAAACAAATAGAATCACTAGGAGTGTTTTAGAAAATGACAGAAAAGTTGCTAGCAAAAGGGTGCACACAGAAAGAGTAATAGGACTTTTAAAAACATAAAATTTTGAAATCCCCTATGAACTATACCGAGACAATACTTTCATCGGATATAATATTTATATGTTGCATGTTGTGTAATTTTAGATCAAGTATAATAGATAAAGATGCTTAATAAATTGTATGTAAAAAAAATGAGTGTGATTTAGACCACACGAGTGAAGTAAAACTTCACTAACTTATGCCGGGTACACGCTGTATATAATGCTAAAATACGAAGTACGGTAGTACTCGTTAGCTAGCTCTAGCTCCTTTTCCTTCTCCCGCCTCTCATCACTGTTTGCATCGATTAAGACCCTCCTCCGATCACCGTGTCATCGATTAGCGTTGGCATGTGATTTTTCGTAACGATTTTCGTAAGGCACCAGTTTACCCCCAAGTGTCGAGCATGCGTAAAGAAGTTTTATTTAAAAAACTATTAATGTAAATATTGTTCAAATTTTAGATTATATATTTTAGATAACTTCCCGAAGAACTCATCCATCAGCACGCACGATTTAACCCTTCTTTGAAGTTCCTTTTGTTATATGTATTAAACAAATGTGTTAAGGACGTACTTGACTTACTTACCAGTAATTCCTGACATTATTTGGAATAAAAACCGTTTATTTAATTTAAAAAATTATTTTATTTCTCGAGGTCAATATGAAAAGAACAAGATTACAGACATAATATAAATGTGTCGTAAAACATTTACAAACATTATACACACAGAAGAACATATCAGTACAACAAATAATTAACATTATACATAAATTATTTATTGTTTTGGCATTTATTTTATTTTTTTTACATCCTAATATTATATAGTTGTAGCATTGGTCAACGCGTGAGCAACTTTGTGAACCGTCAACCTGTTAAAATAAAGAAAATAAAATTAGCAACTTAAATATGCAACTAGTGCAGATTAAAAACATAAATATTTTCAAGCAAGTTTGTCAAATCAATGCCTTCAGAAGGCGAAACAGCTGCCATGCATAGTAATAGATACACTTAGTAAAACATTTTAAATCCTATTTTATTTAAAATAATTATATTAAAAATATACAAGATATTATTTTTCCAATAATAATTTTGGATGACATGTATTTATATGACTACTTATTTACATTCTGTACAGTCATTGGAGGTTGTCCACCACTAACCCGCCCTGGTATAAGTAACATAAGGCTTCCTTCACACGGGACACTCTGTGTCCGGATTCTGTGTCCCAAGCCACCGTCTCGATATAGAAGTAGATGGGAGCGTTCAGACAGAATTCAGCGTGTGGTGGCGCTGAATTCTGTGTCCCGGCAGTGTCCCGTCGGTGTCCCGATTGGCGGTGGCTGGGACACTGTCTGATTCTCTCGGCCCCTCTCCTACATTCAGTTCTATGAGAGCATTCACACGGGACACAACTCTTCATTCGCTTCTCTGTTATATATTTATTTTGTTTTCATTTTATTTATTTTATTACTACATTATGGCGAGTTTCGATATAGAAAAGTTCATTGAAATGGTTCGGGAAAGACCAGCGATCTGGGATAATAACTTAGCTGAATACAGCAATAAAATAGTTAAGCAAAAGTGCTGGCTGGAAGTTTTTGTTGAGATGGAAGAAGGTTTTGAGGAACTCCCACAAGACAAGAAAGTGGAAAAAAGTAAGTAATAATAATTGTACACTTTTTTGTTGATTTTTTATTTCAATATAAGTAAATAAACTTTAATAATAAAATGAAAATTACATCAGGAATATTATAAGTAAAGAAAGAAACATTTTTTTAAATTAATTATGTGCATAAATTAATTTACTACTTAGTGAAATTATGTGGGCTAAATAAATGCAACATTTTGAAGTAAATATATAAAAATACACAAAAATAGTCAAATTCTGTTGTTCTGCCATGGCGAACTCCCTTCACCAACAAAATAGTCAGCAAACGATTCTCTGATTTTCATTGGTTGCACCCGGCGGTTACCATTGTCGGGTTCATCTGGAATATCTAATAACCCTGGGCAGGTTAGGGTATCATCAAAGTTAAACCCATCTCTTGTTCTTATAAAATTGTGTAAAACAACGCATGCTTTAATTATATAATTAGCGAAATCTACTTCTACGTTTATCGGCCGGTGAAAAATGTGCCATTTATTGGAAAGTATTCCGAAGGCACATTCAATATGTCTTCGTGCTCTACTTAAACGGTAATTAAACACCCTTTTCTTCACACTTAGGCATTTTCCAGGATAAGGTCTCATAACATGTTTAGATAAACCAAATGCCTCATCTCCTACAAAAACAAATGGAATTTTTTCATTTTGATTACTTCCTATAGCTACTGATGCAGGAATATTCAATGTATTTGATTGTATTTCTCGCCAAAGATGGGATTCTTGAAATATACCTGAGTCCGAATCCTTTCCATACGATCCAATGTCGACATAAGTAAAAAGATAGTTGCTGTCACAAGCTGCGAGTAAAACAATTGAACAATATTTTTTATAATTATAATACAGAGACCCTGAATTAGCGGGTTTAATTATCCTAACGTGTTTACCATCTAGTGCTCCTATACAATTTGGATAGTTGGCATTTCGCTTGAACCCCTCTGCGATTTTCCTAAACTTTTCTTCAGTTGGTAAAGGAATCCATTCAGATCTTAAATTCCAGATCAGTAGACAAGTGTGGTGCACAATTTTGGAAATTGTTGATAAGCCAATTCTGTAGGTGTAGAACATGTCCGAAAAGTAACACCCGACAGCCAAATATCTGAAACAAAAGAATTGATTGCATCAAAACGCAGTATTTTGTTTAAACTTTGTATAAACATGTCTTAATTATAATTGTAAACAAAATTCAATATTTTTTAGGTGCTGAAATACAAAGAAAGTGGAAGAGTCTGAGAAATAGTTATTCAAGGGAACTAGCAAAACAAAAACAAAGTAAGTCAGGTGATGCAGTATCGAGCCGAAAAACTTATGTATATTTCGATATTCTAAGCTTTTTAAAACCTGCCATTCAGAAAAGTAGTACTGAATCAAGTTTGGAACCAGTTGACGAAGGAACTGATGAGCAGTCGACACAATTTCTTCAGGACGACGCTGCAACTAATCCTCAGGCAGGGACGTCTACAGATAAGCCCGAAAGCTCTTCTGCAGGAAGTAAAAGTAGAAAAAGGAAACAAAATGTGGTTGAGAGCGAGGATCAATTAGCAGCTCTCAACAAAACTTTGAGGGAGTCAATGAATTTACGTTTGCGGAAAGACGAGGAAGATGATGATAAATTATTTTTGCTCTCACTTCATGCCCATTTGAAATCTGTTCCAGAACATAAAAAAATTTTTGCTAAGTCTGATCTCCTTCAAGTTTTGGCAAAATATAACGCACCTAGTCCCCCCCTCCCTCCCACACAAACACATTTTCCATCTTTTCCTATGAATTCACCTCCAAATTTTCATTATCCTGCAAGAGTGCCTCATCAATCGCAAGTTGCGCCTTTTGGTTATTCTAATGAAACTGGAAATATGGTTCACTACTCACAGACTGGTGATAACAGATCTCTTCAGTCTACATGTACACCCTCACCAATGACTGCTGAGTCTGATGATTCTATAATTTCCCTACTTAATTAATGCACAGTTTTCAATACTTATGTATCTAGTATTCTATTTGTTTATTATTTTATAAAAATATAAGTTTTTAAATTAAACAAGTATTTGTTTTTTTACTTACCGAATAGTCACAGCTAGTCTCTCTTTTCCAGGGATACATTTTCTCATATTTGTATCTTGAAATGTCAGCGGAATCCTTAATTTCTCATACAGTTCAAAAAATGATGAAATTGACATTCGAAAGTAATTGAAAAATTTTTTTTCGTCTTCCAATAGATCATTAAAAACAGTATGAAAAATCCCTTTTCCCTGTCTGCTGGATATAATTGGATGTACCCATAATTTTCTTTTACGTTTTATTTTCTTTTTTTTTAAACAATTTGAAATTATACATACAAGTGCAACCATCTCCTCTGGCTCAAGCATGTTGACTGACGAGTGAAGAATACAGATAAAAAGGATGGTTTTGGATGACGTCAGAGCCACAGCGTGTCCCTGCAGTGTCCCGCGGATTTGGGTGCCCAGTGGCTCAAGATTCTGAGTCCGGACACAGAATCCGGACACAGAGTGTCCCGTGTGAAGGAAGCCTAAGGTAGAACTACAAATACGTGCTTGCAATGTGCTTTAGGCCCCACACCGGCTGCACACTCACATTGGCATCTGATAGTATTAATACTCCAGCGTCTGGACGGTGTAGGCCCTCTGATTGGTCAAATTTAAATTGTCTGTTTCAGTTAAATTCCGCTAACTTGAAAATTAAGACACGATGCTCATATAATTTTTGGATAATATCGAAGAAAATATGTTTTAGAAAGTTGACAATCCATTGGATTCATTACATTACAGTAAAAATTATCCACAATTACGTATTAAAATTTGACGTTTATCATTATTCACGCGAAAGACAGATTGTTCAGTGTTGCCAGCGTATATGGATTTCCAATCAATGTAAAAAACTTTTATAGCCAGTTAGTGTCAAGCAATGTACAATGTCAGTGTGATTATTTAATGTGAGATATATTATAATTATAAATAATAAATATAATATATAATTATTAATCCACCTTATAAAGCCGGCTGAAAAAATAACCAGTTCCACTCGATACTTAAATACGTAATTAATTATTTTTTGATATTACAACACCGACCCCATTCGCTGTCATCAGCTGTCATGTTTAATATGTGATAATTACAGAATTATTATTGACGTGATAACCGTAGATATTTCTTTTAAAAACTATCGCTGTGAATCGCTAAAAAGAAATATTTTGTTTTCAGATTATTATTTCAATTTAATTACTATGGCTAAAAGGTATGTGGGCAATATTTTACCAGAATTGGTCAAATTTCGGAATGTTCGAATGAGAGGAAAATTTACCAAGCGATTGAAGTGCCATATACCACAAATTTTAGCTTATCCTCCAGCACTTAACGAATGATTGACAGGAGATTGTAGTCAATCTAAAAACTTTAGGAATTTTGTTTGTCAATACAAATGCTACTTGATGTAAACAGTGCTAATAGATTAGCCTTATTTGGAGCGCAAATAGCTAATATCCCAGGTAATGGTCCATATTGTTTAAAAAAATTTGGTTAGGTTTATCATCTGACTTCCAGAAGTATACAAGTTGCAGGTAAAATACCTTTCTATGCTCAGCTTTATCTATATGATCCTGATGAGGCTGTTAGAGTGCGTATGAGTCATCCATGTTATGCCGATTGCTATAAAAATATAATGCAAATAATTGATGATTGAACTAAAAGAAGATGTCGAGGAAGAAGAAATACGCATTGCGGCTGAGGGTGGGCAGGTGAGAGATATACGTCTATTATTTACACGTTCATCAGAGGTACAATGCTCCAACCAGTTCTCACGATATCACCATGGTTTACGTAGCAGACAGACGGGAATTTGTCATCGGGTATAGATATCGCTGTTTAACCTAAAAATGTTGAAGGACCTCAAAGGATGGCAACTTTATCAAAGCATTTAGATCCCATGGTTTTCCCACTACTATTTCCATCAGGTGAATGTGGTTGGACTCCAGGCTTTCAGCATCATGCTGATTTCTGTACTGCTCAATGTCATACTGTAACTGCTATGTAGTTTTATGCAAGTAAATTAGCAGTGCGAAGAAACATATTTAATCCAATCCACTATGCGGGTAAACTTTTTCAACAGTATTTAATTCATGCTTACATTATTTACCAATCTGGTCGCCTAGATTACATTAAGAAAAACCAACGACACCTCAGAGTGGAATGCTATCAAGGTTTGCAAAACCATGTAAGAAATTTAGCCACTGATAGAGGAGTATGTGCAGGTAATACAGTCATTCTTCCATCTTCATTTACTGGTGGACCACGCCATGTGAATAAACTTTATCAAGTTTCAATGGCAATGGTACGTAAATTTGATCGTCCTGTCGTCGTCATAACTTTTACATGCAATCCCAAATGGCCAGAAATACCAACCGAATTGGAACATTATCAATCGGCCGCGGACAGGCCTGATATAGTAGCCAAGGTTTTCCATCTAAAAGTCAAGGAATTTATTCATGATATGACTGAGAAACATGTTTTTGGAAAGGTAATTTGTTGGGTGTATACAATTGAACAGCAAAAAAGAGGACTCCCTCATCTACATGGTGTGTTTACACTTTGCAGCCAAGATAAGTTGTATACAGCTTCTGATATTGATAATGCCGTATCTGCAGAACTACCCCATCCGAAGAACGGCTTTGTACCATATTATTTAAAAAAATAACATTCATGGACCATGTGGCGTAATTATTCCAAGGTCAGTCTGATGGTAGACGGTAAGTGCTCTAAAAAATTCCCCAAATCATTTAAAGATGCTACTGATAATAATTCCGCAGGCCACCCAGAGTACAGGATACGTGATAATTTTTCTGAAAATCACGTTGTTCGGGTTATACGTATCGACAATCAATTTGTTGTTCCATATAATGCATTCCTTAGCAAAAAATATGATGCTCATATTAATGTTGAAATTTGTTCCTCTTTGGATAGTATTTATTTATTTATACTGGGTTTTTAGAGATGTTCTCACTTATCTATACATGATCAATCTCACTCAATTTTACTTCTGGCTTTAGGGAAGCATCTACAAGGAACACCTCTTTAACAGCGTGGTTCCAATTAAATCTTAAAGATATTGAGGGACGCTCTATTCTGTATCAAGATGTACCAAATAACTATGTCTTTTCAGCTGGTAAAAAGTGGACGAGGCGACAGCGGGGAGGCGGCAACATCATTGATGACATACGAGAATGGACGCAGTGCATGACGGAGGCTTCATTGTATTTGATGCCTAAAATTCTTAGACATCTATTTGTTTTAATTTTAATACAATGTATTCCTTCGATCTTCGGCTGAAGAATTTTTTCATCGTGGTGTTGCTGAAGAAACAGCTATTAATTAATCTTTGTCTTTTAAACATACAGGATATTCTTATGAAGGAGAATTCATCTTGCAGAATGCAGGGCTTACCTGAACCTGATGAAAGTTGCAGTTTTGGACAAGTATCTGATTTTAATGTAATTTCTGAAAACACTTTAGGTGAATTGATGGCTGCCAAACTCAATGACGTACAACTTCAAGCATATAATTCTATTTTGAATAAGTTTTTTCACATGAAAATGATGACAATGAATGTTTCTTCATTGATGGCCCAGGCGAAACAGGGAAAACATACCCTTACTAAACTTTAATTCACCCTCTAAGACGAAAAGGTAAAAGAGTTTTATCATACTGCTTTTAATTTACCCCTCAATTTACAGGACAATACAACATGTAAGGTCACATCAAAGAATCGGAAAATTATAACGGAAGCAGATATTATAATATGGGATGAAGCACCAGGTGTAGCTTTAGAAGTTATTGAGCGTACTATACGTGATATCATGGGAAGTGATTCTGTCTTTGGTAACAAAGTTATTGTTTTGGGCGGAGACTTTTGTCAGATCCTTCCAGTGTGTCGACGTGCTTCACGAGGACAATTAATTGCCGCTTGCATAAAAAGCAGCATACTTTGGTACCATTTGAAAAATTTTCAATTAAAAACAAATGTCAGAGCTTTAGAAAGTAAAAATATATTTTCTAAATGGCTTTTGGACTTGGAAGATGGCAAACTTCCTTCGGTAGAAGGAACATTAGAATCATCTGTGCTTTTCCCAATGTAAATATTTGTTAAGATATTATTCACTATATATACAGTGAGACACATACAACTCCTGATGCCTTAGTGATGAGTCAACGTACCATATTGTGCCCTAAAAATAGTCATGTTTATGCAGTCAATGAGGATGTACTTCAACGGAAAGCGCCCCTGAGGTGATATCTCACAAAAGCGGTGCTATAAAAATTTCAGCTGTAACTTAATTCAAGCCAAAATCATTACGGGGAACAGAAAAGGTACAGTACATTTCATTCCTAGAATTTAAAACACTTTGTCGGATGTTACAATTAGTCAAATTAGCTTATGCAATGACCATCAATAAATCTCAAGGACAAACTTTTGAACGGGGTGGACTGTTACTTCCTGAACCAGTATTTTCTTATGGACAGTTTGATCGCAGTCATCGTTATTTATACAAATTCTGACTGATTGGTATACGGATAATATTGTTTATAAAGAGATTTTTTCCTGATGTAAGTGTATAATATTATGTTGTAGATTGTAAAAAATAAAAGTATAATAAATTGTACTTGCTTAAAAAGTTTTGTTTTTTGACTCAATTTATCCCACCTGTAAGGTTTTCCAGCCTAAGAATTAAGAGAGTTTTGTTGTATTTACTTTGACAATCGTTAGGTAAGAGCGTAATATTTTTTCACCCAAATATGTAGATTTTTAGGACTTATCCCAATAAAATAATTCTTAATATATTTAAAAAAAATGTAATTACTTTGACAGTCTTTTGGTAAGAGTATATTATTTTACCAAAGTTATATGTAATATGTTGATATATTTTTTATTTTCAAATTACATATAAATATTTAGCAATTTAATTTCGATTTTAAAATTAAATCATTTCGGTGGTATGGAAGAGGAAACATTTTTCTCATTGACGAGATTTATGTTGGGGTGAGGGGTGTTTAATGGTTCAGAAAGTCATTCTATTATATATCTACCCATTGATCTAATATCTACCTATTAAATGTAACTGTTAGTATCACTCAAACTGGGCGAAGCCCAACGAAGTGCCGCCCGCAGGGCCTAGCAGCAAAAACCCGCGGAGCGGGTTTTTAACTGCTAGTTCCAATATAGTGTTACAATTATAGTGTATATAGACAGCATAAGAAAGATGTTTCCTGTACTCCGAAGCACACTTACGTAAAATATAGGTTATGCCATTTTCATGTGCACTTCGAACACTCAGCAAATATTGTTCAGAATACATACTTAACGCTTTGTCGGTGTTCTTCAAACTTTCCCAGGAAACACTGAATTTGTGTAGCTCTTCCCGCGTCAGTGCTGGAATATTGGAGGCCACGTTGATGTCTTGAAAATCTTCCGGCTTCATTTCCAAGACATCTTCGTCTGCAACGCCAGCAGGATTGAAATTATGAAGTTTATCATAGACTTCGAGTCTTAAATAAAACGCATTATGATAATAACTATCGATAAATTAGAAAAGAAATTATCGTAGGCAATATAAATAAGCAATAGTGGTGTATTTACTAACCTTTCTACGAGAATTGCTTTTATACCAACAGTTTTGGCATTACGTCCTTACAATTCTTCCTTCAATTGGAAAATAGTCCACTGACCGTAATTTCTGTGCATTTTACTTACAAATCGAGCAAACTAGGTTTGTTGTCGGAAAACAAATTGCAAATAGCTATCGAAATGACAGATCATTGGAAGACCTCAGTCCATAGATTTGGTCGACAGAATAGGTGACAGGAGGACCGGTAAATACCGTGCTGCCATCTCTTGGATATTTTGAAATCGCTCAGAAAACGGCCCATTCACATTTAAAGATGTCTTCTTTTAAAAATAGTAGTTACCTTATTTTTTGTGTTATTTTAAAACTCTCACAAATTTCATGCTTTAGTTTCTTATATTGCATCTGTACAGTAACTCTTCTAAAATAACTAAAATTTATATTTGATAGTGTATATCCACTCAAACCACAGAAATAAGATTCACACTCATTCTTTGCCTTGGTGGGTTTATTTAAACTTACATTTATAACAATATATTTTATACAGTTTTAAATATTTTATGTAACTATCCAGGTATGAATCAAAATATTTTCATTAAAATATATATATATATATAGGTCCCGTATATATATAAATCCCGCTACCGATGTGGCGACCTTTCACTTCGCATCCTTTTGACTACCACCGCTTATGGTAGGTTTAGAAACAAAAACGCTGTGAATTTTCACTTATATATAGTTATAGAATAAAGTGATCGTAACAGAATTTGCCAGAAATCGTGTTTTAAGAGTATTCATATTTTTGCAAGGTACATACATTTTAGAGTCTTTTGGGACACCCTCTCATATTGCTGCCCTTTTGGTAACCGCATACATCTTACGAATATATTTTATTTTTTTATATTATATTAACTCCACACAGGAGGCCCTGAAGAAAATAATATAATAGAATTTAATAGAATATCACTGTACATTACGTTTTTAATAAGGCGTCCGTTCATTACGAACATTTAACGACTTCCGTATATTCCCGTATGCCATACGTTTATATTCCGATGCTTTCAGAATCCTTTTAATTTGGTCTTGATTTGGCAACGGTGTATATCCTATGTATATAACGATACGCTGTCATTTAAAAGAGTCCACACAAACAAAGGTTAATTTGACGACATAATACATTAATTTAATTTGCTTATCTAGGATGATGCTCGCTTCCTGTATATTTTTCTGGTTTTGGACCTTTACTGGAAACACTTTGGTCGTATTTTTAACTTTTTTATTACTTATCACAAAACATGCTTTTTAAATATCTACGTTGACAATAACAATTTATTGATAACGGGCTCCGACCCATGTACAGATAAACACTGTTTACTGTAATAAATTTCGGAAGGAAAGAACACCTTTCTACTGAAAACAATCCCTTTATAGGTTAAAAACACTAACATTGACAGATTCATATACACAATGATAAAAAAGGGAACTGCTTATCGACAAAGTAGAGCTCTAAAATGTTAGCACAGATTTACACCATTTCTAATGATTAACTATTCAACAATACATAGATGGCGACTGTGTCCAGAATTTAATTAATAAAGAACTTCATTACAAAATTGAACACGCAGCCGGGCCGGCAATGAGGAAATCAATTAAAAAATTGATTTGTGAAATTCCTAAAGATAGTAACTAAAAATAATAACAAACTAATACTAAATCCACAGACCAAGCACAAAAAAAAATAATAAATCACAAAAATTAAAATCACTAAACAACACAATTGTTCATTTTCACTGGCCTCTGCTTGATCCATCCAAGTTGATGTTTTTAAGGGCTTCTCAGGAAGTTGCAGTAAAACTCATAAAAAATCCTGGACATCTGGAGGTTGATTATAGAGTTAAATGAGTCATAATTGTATTACTCATCAGCGTATCAGTTGTTCCTGAAGTCATCTAATGAGTGAGAGATTTTTTTTTACTTCGGGAGAATCCGGAATTTCCAAGCGGTCCAAGCGGTCCGGGAGGTTGGGCCGGACAGTTTCAGGTTCTGGATCCGAGTCCATGGGCATCAAGCATATTTTGGTGATGGGCCTCACGAAAGTTCCTTGAGAGGTTTTTAGAGTGACCACTCTAACTACACCATCAGCGCCAGGGTGAGTAGCCAGGATCCGAGCCATTTTCCACATAGTAGGAGCCAAATCGTCTTCCTTCAGTATAACCAGGTCGTCTTTTTTCAGCGCCCGTTGACTGCTGGTCTGCCATTTAGTCCTTTTTTGTAACTCCATCAGATAATCCCGTTTCCATCTAGACCAAAATGATTGAATTAGAGAATTGATCTTTTGATATTGGGTTAGCCTGTTGGCTGGTATCGTTTGGACGTCGCTCTCAGGTATGACGGAAGATGCAGTGCCTATAAGGAAATGGTTAGGTGTGAGTGGTTGGTAGTCATGGACGTCGTCGGACAATGACGTTAGGGGACGGGAGTTCAGACAAGCCTCAATTTGACAAATTAGAGTGTACAAAAGTTCAAAAGTTAATGTAGAATTGTTAGTGATTCTATACAAATGAAACTTTGCGGACTTTACCGCAGCTTCCCACAACCCGCCGTGATTTGGGGCTCGAGGGGGTATAAATTTCCACTCGATACTTCTATTTGCTAAGTAATTATGAATCTTGTCATTGTTTTCCTTTAAACTGGCGTAAAGCTCCTTGAGCTTGCTGCAAGCACCTTTAAATGTTGATGCATTGTCGGACAATATCTTTTTAGGCTGCCCTCTACGGGAAATAAATCTTTTTAAACAATTTAAAAAAGCATCGCTAGTCAAATCTGTAACTAACTCTAAATGAACCGCCTTTGTGGAAAGGCAAACAAAGATACATAAATACGATTTCACGATAGAAGCCTTTCTTAGTGTCCCGCTTTTAATAGCTATCGGCCCTGCGTAGTCGATTCCTGTGGTTGCAAATGGTCGGCTCGGAGTGATCCTCTCGATTGGGAGATCACCCATAATTTGATGACCGGATCGAGGACGGCATCTAAAACAAACAATACATTTATGTAGTATCCTTTTGACAGTATTTTTCCCAAATATGGGCCAAAATTTTAACCGTATTTCTGCTAATAGGGCTTGAGGTCCTGCGTGTAAATTTACATAATGGAAGTGGCGAATAATTAATTCCGTCAGCTCATGTTTTGCCGGTAAGATAATGGGATGTTTTTGCTGGTACGATAGGTGCGTAGCTAAATTTAGTCAACCTCCCACATGTATCAGACCTTCACATAAGAAGGGGTGAAGCGCCTTTAAATTACTATTTTTATTTACTGTGCCGTGATTTTTCAATTCTTTCAACTCCTTTTGAAAGACTTGTTCTTGAGCTGCACGCAATAGGCATTTTAAATCTGATTCCAGTTCAGCCACACTCAAATTGCCGAGAAATCATTTGATAAAGTCGACCATGATATTTTATTAAAAAAATTAAGTGACATCGGATTCTCTCAGAATTTCCTCGCTTTTGTGGCTAGCTACTTACGCAATCGTCGTCAGTATGTCAGTTACGGACACCATATCTCTCACGAATACAAAACTAACTCCGGGATTCCCCAGGGATCGAATCTAGGACCCCTTCTCTTTCTATTATTCATCAATGACATTGGCAACACTATAAACCACTCAAAATATCTCCTTTTTGCTGACGATATAAAACTTTTCAAAGCAATCAAAAGTTACATCGATTCCATTCTTCTGCAGAACGATCTTGATTCTCTTGTCAAATGGTCGGAACTGAACAACTTACCCTTCAGTATTCAGAAATTCAGTATCGTTACATTTACAAGGTCCAAAGATTCATTCCTGTTCCCCTACCACATTAATAAACATGAATTAACACGTAAAAATGAGATTCGAGACCTTGGCGTAATTTTTGAAGCAAATCTCTCTTTCAAATCCCATATATCTGATATTGTCTCCCGTGCCAACAAAATGCTTGGATTTGTTCTTCGTAATTCAAGATCATTTACCAACGGAATCGCAATCCGAAGAACGTATGAAGCACTTGTTCGCAGTATCTTGGAATATAGCTCCATTATTTGGGCCCCTTCTGAGCAAAACCATATTCTCGAAATAGAAAAAGTACAAAAGAGATTCATGCGTTACCTATATATGAGGGAATATATGTACTACCCTTTCCTGTATCCATCCTTATTCTTAGCAGGAATGCTCGATCTTAATACATTAGAAGCCCGCCGAAAAATATTTTTAGGAAAACATTTTTTTAAGATAATTTCTGGAACTATACATAATCCACCTATTTTGAAAGAGATTAACTTATATGTTCCAAACAAGTATACTCGTGGAAGGTCCCATACTCTATTTTATGCTCCAAAAGCGAGGACTTCTGCCTATCAGAACGCCCCAGTCAACAGAGCGACTGAACTGCTCAACGAGTCTGCATTGACCATCGACATTTTTAACGTAACCTACAGGCAGTTTAACAATTATCTTTTGACGTATGTCACAAAGTAGTGAAACTGACCTTTTTATGTGTTTTGCTATACTTTTTGTCTAATTTGTAATCTTCTCCATAATGTATTGGTGAATAACCGTTTTACGGAGAACATGAAAAAATAAATAAATAAATAAATAACTTATACCCTTGAGATTTCGGCAATTATTTACAAACCGCAATACATATGCGGTAACTCTCTTCAATTTCGTAAATGAAGAAAATTTTTTAAATACATCCCATTCCTGATTTTCAGTGGATAATAGAACATTTTTGCTCTTGAGTTCAGGCGTTGACTTCCTTGGTCAACCAACTTGGTCCATCCCACCATATTGAAGACTCTATTAATTTATCAGCGGTAGTTCCTCTTGACAGTATATTCGCTGCGTTGTCGAATAATATTTTTTCCGCAGTGGCCAGTGAGCTCCCCAGCTGATCAATGCATGCTCGGCGCGGTAATTGTACCGTGTATCTACCGTCTGCATCTCTAGTATGAGCGTTAGCGAAGCTGGCTTCGCAAGCCTTTTCCTCATGATTTTGAATCTTAATAGGATTAATTTCCTCTAGTCTCCAAATTTTTTCTATTTGATTACTTATCTTGTACAACTAAACTACAAAAATCTGATACAGGCCTTTGCTTAGGGTTCATGCTGATTGGCCCTGATACAATCCACCCCAGTTGTGTGCGTTGAAGCGTAGGTCCAGATTCAAGTTTTAGTCTGTCGTGGGTCAGGATTTCCCAGAAGCTCTCTGCGCCCAAAAGTATGTCGATAGGGGCAGCTATATGAAACTTCGGGTCCACTAGCTCCAATCCCGACGGCAGCTTGAATTCCTTTTTAGCCAGGGTCACTTGTGGGAGGTTTGTCGTAATTTCCTGCAATATTAGACAAGATATTTTACGTTTATATTGAGTATTAAGAGAATTCATGTTCACTGAAACTCTTTCCTTAATGTGTGTGATGTTGTTATGAATTCAAGATATGGGTTTGTTTATCACTTCACATTTTAATTTTAATTTATTTGCGAAATCTTTTGTCATGAAGTTAGATTGCGCCCCTGAATCAATCAGGACTCGTGCTTTAAAAATGTTATTGTCACGACCTACCACTCCTATCATGGCGGTTGACAATAATATCAAATTTTCTGCTATTCTGGCTGCAGAATGATTCGAGACTGACACCTCGGCATCAGAATCTAAATTTGAAGTATCCCTCGGATGATCTTCTTTGTGTAGCAAGGTATTGTGACTTGCTTTGTCACAATGCCTGCAAGTAAATGTTACCTTACAACTCTGTGCAAGATGACCTAATTTTAAACATTTAAAGCATGCTTGGATTGATTTGACTGCTTCGATCCTATCCTGAATATTTAATTTGAGGAATTTCTTGCAGTAGTATATTTGGTGCCCTTTTTCCTTACAAAAAACGCAGCCATTCGGTTTTACAGCTAAAAATACCGATGAATCTTTTTTATTGTAGTTGTTGCCTATTTGCCTTGGATGTAGGTTGGTATTTTTTTTCTCGGAAGTATTCATTAATTCTAACACCTGGGCTCTAGTGGTCAAAAACTTCAACAATTCTTTTAACGTAGGTAGATCACCTTCCAACGTACATTGTTCCCATGTTTTACGAGAAACCGTGTCTAATTTGGATGAAATTAAATAGATGATCAATGCGTCCCACTGGTCTACCTTAACTCCGATATTTTGTAACGCTTTCAGATTAACATTCGTTTCGTCTAATAGACGGTCCTCGACGGTCCTCGACGGGTCCTCCTGTTTCATTTCTTTTAATTGAAACAGCATATGGATATGTTTATGAACGGTAGCTCTTAAATTTGAGTATCTCTCCTGCAACAATTCCCAAGCCGAAGTATAATTTAATTCGGAGATTTCTAAATTGGCAATAACCTTCAAGGCATTTCCCTTCAGCGTGGATTGCAAATAAAAGAATTTCTGCGCGTTACTTAAAGAACTATTATTATGGACCAGAGCTTTAAAGTTTTCGACGAAGTTAACCCAATCTTTTTGATCGCCATTGAATTCGCGCAATTGTAAATGTGGCAATTTTATTTCAACTTTGCTTTGTTCTACCGAATCCATCGCCCCCTTAGCCGTTGGTAATACTGCGAAATATTGATTCTCAAACGCTTCCCTCTGGTTGTCGTTGTCGAGTTCGTTTGTTTCTGGTGATGATTCTATCTGTTCCTGAATTGTTTCGAAGTCATCCCAGAGCGATTTTATCCGGTCATATCGTAATTTGATCTCAATTGCTGATAATGTATTTATTGCCTCTGCAAAACGAGTCAATTTTCCCTTAATCACGCCCCTTTTAGACACTAACAGCTTTAATTTCTCCATGTCTGTTGTTTCCGCACGACAATAATATTATTTATTTATTAAAATTTATTTCCGTGAGTGCGTATTAAATTAATTTGACTAAGCCGTTTTAAAGATACAACAATGACACCATTCAAAATTTGTACCTGAAATTGCTATTTAACTATCACTATGCAGTTTCTATCGTGTAGGTAGTGAATTATTTTTTGAACACTGATTCTAATATTCAAAAACAATAAAATAACACGTTTTCAATACATGAGGCTTGACTAAATTTTGAAAGGAGCTGGAATATGATATAGGAGGCACTTATCTTACGTGACCTGAAGCGTAGTCTCGATTTCAATGATCATCCTCTTCTTGTTTTCAATCTGGCTTCCAATTTGATTTATATCCTGGCAGCTGGTTCTTGTTTTTTATAATCCTTTGGTTATAATCCGGTTAGTAAGGACCATGTATAGTTTTCTGGTTTTGGACCTTTACTGGAAACACTTTGGCCGTATTTTTAACTTTTTTATTACTTATCACAAAACATGCTTTTTAAATATCTACGTTGACAATAACAATTTATTGATAACGGGCTCCGACCCATGTACAGATAAACACTGTTTACTGTAATAAATTTCGGAAGGAAAGAACACCTTTCTACTGAAAACAATCCCTTTATAGGTTAAAAACACTAACATTGACAGATTCATATACACAATGATAAAAAAGGGAACTGCTTATCGAAAAAGTAGAGCTCTAAAATGTTAGCACAGATTCACACCATTTCTAATGATTAACTATTCAACAATACATAGATAGCGACTGTATCCAGAATTTAATTAATAAAGAACTTCATTACAAAATTGAACACTTCCTGAGCAGTCGCGAGTTAGAATCCTACCCACGACTGCAGGTTTTATCCTATTATCCACTACACAAACGCTTAGCTTAGTTTTGAAATAGTCGAAAATTGAATGCGTTCGTGAATAACTTTACGTGCTTCCTTTTTTTTTAAACATAATAATTTTCCGTTCAGAGCCGCTTATACTTCACTACAAATTTAACTTTAAAAGAGGAGCATTCCGAAAATTCAAAGTGGTGGACGATTTTATGATACAATTTATATTAGAAATGACAGAAAATAACGTAATTATCTCTCTTCACGTCTGTCAAAATTAACTATCGATTTTGGCTTGTATTTTAACGAACTGCTTTGGCTCTAGCGTTATGTTTGTCACCAATAAGTAATCTGACTTAGTAGCTGCCTTTCTACGATGGACGACAATGGTTTATTTCTTAAAAGAAAGATAATCATTCTCGGATTTCGAAAAACCTATCACTTTTTAAAAATCTCCTACTACCGTCATTATAAGCGGCAGATGTTGGTTGCTTATTCAGTGATGGAGGACTTAGCCAGCCGACGAAACCAGCCAGGCCTTGACTGGGTGGGAACAGATGGTATTAGCCAAATGAATTGAATTCACTGACAGTAAAATCGTAAGGTTGGTAGAAACGTAATTATTTTTCTATGCTTAGAAACAACAACGAAATTTTGCCAAATTTCATAGCTAGCGGAGGTCATCTCAAGTCAGGTCTCCAGCGACAAAATGTTTTCAAAACATCCGACAAAAACAAAAACATTGGGACAGGGCCACTTTTCGAAATAATTGCATAAAGCCGGGCAACGCCGGGTCATCAGCTATATATCTATCTACATGCATAATATATAAAGATGTTTGGTTTGGCTTTTTATACAAATCTACAGTTTTTTTCCGATGTTCATGAAATTTTGCATACTTGACGATAAGAATAAAATAAATATTACTACCTACATCCGAATTCTAAAAATTGTGTGTAAAGCCCGGCTAATCTAATATAAATATGTTTCAAAATTTTATTTTAAAATCTGGGAACCCTTTTAAAATAGGTCTCGCGATAAAGGCAAGATAATCTCTCTGTATATCTAAACAACACAAAATCCGCATTAGTAAACTAATGATTTTCTCAACTTGTTTGGCGAACAATAAACTTATCACCGTAAATAAACAAGTTATTGTTTAGATAGAACTGAGTTGGATAAAATTATCACGGAATGGTCATATTATTATTAATTTGATTGATCCTCTTATATTTATTGAAATCTGTTTCGTCAAAGCTAACAACATCTGACATTAGTGCCCTACCAAATGTTTGTTGGGCGAGTGCATTTTTTTCTGATTTTAGATAAAACGATTTCGTTCACTGATATTAGTAATTATCACGAATATTATGTACTTATTTTATCACTCTATTCTACCACTCTAACAAGAAAAAGAGTTGAGTTAGTTTAAAGGAAATTTCATAAACAATTGATTAAGTAAATTGACCATCGTCCATATGTCGTCCATACAGTTGCCAACTTCAATAAAAATAACAAGACGAACAAACTAAATTCTACACACATAGGCATCGATGGCACTAAATCACCAATTTACATCAGTGAACATCTCTCTCCCGCAAATAAGGCCCTGTATGCAGCTACTAGGATGAAAGCCAAAGAAACTCATCATAAATTCGTATGGATCCGAAATGGACGGATCTTTGTACGAAAAAATGAAAACTCTGCTCACGTACTGTTGATCCGCGATCATGACTCCTTGGTTTCTCTCACCTAAATTTCTCAATTTAATTTATCTGTAGAATGTATAATCTGTCAAAATCTTAACAAAACAAAATGGAACTGAAATTTTTTTATCAAAACGTTAGAGGAGTCAAAACTAAAACAAATGACATAAAAAATGAAATTTCAATCAACAATTACGATATAATCTGCTTCACTGAAACATGGTTAAATTCATCAATATTTAGTAATGAATTGTTTGACGAGCGTTACCTAGTTTTTCGAAGAGATCGCGAATCCACTAGTTCAGCATCCAGAGAAGGCGGTGGAGTTTTAGCAGCAGTCGATAAAAAATTAATAACAACAAGCAAATCATCTTGGGAAAGTGATGGTGAAGATTTATGGTTATCGATAAAAACGCACGAATATTCTAACTCACTTATCTACATTTGTGTATTATATATTCCTCCCAATTTATCTGTTGATGATTACTGTAATAGAATCAAGAATATTCAGGATATTTATCTACAACATAGTAATCCGAAATCTAAATTTATAATTATCGGCGACTTTAATTTACCAGAGATTAAATGGACACCTGACATAGCATATAACAACAAAACACTAGCTCCGTCCAACTACACTAGTCATAAAGCTCACTGTGTTGTCAACTTGGCCTCAATGTGTAACCTTCACCAATTCAATTATATTCTTAATGGAAATTCTAATATTCTTGACCTACTTTTTTGTGATGAAACTAATATTAATCTGTCTAGAACAACAGGGTTATCAAAAGTCGACAATCATCATCCCCCTTTCGAAATGATTTTAAAACTTGAAAAACTGAAATACATAAAAGATAATCATTGCCCTATTAAATACAATTTTAAGAAAGGAAATTATGAAGCTTGTCGTCTAGATTTGTCAAATGTTAATTGGATCTCACTTTTCAGTAACTCGAATGTCAACAATAAGGTACAATTATTCTACGATACTTTGTGGGATATTATTGATAAATATATTCCGAAAAAAAAAACACAAATAAGAAATCACTACCCCAAATGGTTTAGTCAGTCTCTTATTAAGCTCCTCAAAGAAAAAAATAAAGTAAGACTGCGGGCCAATAAATATAAAAACCCACTAGACTATGCTGAGTTTGGTATTCTAAGAAAAAGATCGAAAAAAATGCAAAAAGAATGCTATTTATCATATATAAATTCTGTTGAACAAGGCATAAAAGTAAATGTAAAAGCTTTCTGGGCATACTCAAAATCGTTGCGTACTACCAATTGCATTCCTAAATTAATGCACCTGGATTCTATATCTGCAGATAATGGAAAACACATTGCCAATCTTTTCTCTAATTATTTCGCATCCGTTTATACTCAATCTAATCCCTTGTTATATACTGCCATACCAAAAGTTTCACAAAATAACCAATTTAATCTTGGAAAAATCAATGTTAGCAAGGAAACCATTAAATCTTGTTTAGAAAAAATCGATACATCCAAAGGCCCAGGACCTGATAAAATACCTCCCTTGTTTGTAAGATGTTGTTCCAGCGCGTTGATTAACCCACTTCTTTTAATATATAATGAATCATTATCTTCAGGAACTTTCCCAGATTTGTGGAAAAATGCACATATTGTTCCAATACATAAATCTGGTGATAAATCTTTTGTGAAAAATTACCGACCAATCAGCATTTTATCTTGTTTTGCGAAAGTCTTTGAATCTATAATTTATATTTCTGTATTTTCACACTTTAAACCCCAATTATGCATTAATCAACATGGGTTTGTTCCCAACAGATCTATAAATTCAAATCTTCTTGACTTTTGTGATTATGTTTGTAATGCTTTTAATGAAAGAACTCAAGTAGATGCCATTTACACAGATTTTCAAAAGGCATTTGATAAAGTTAACCATTCTATTCTACTACAGAAGCTTGATCGAATAGGTATTCACGGTGATCTTTTTAGATGGCTGAAGTCTTACTTAGAAAATAGAACACAATTAGTACTTATTAATGGGTACGAATCACCTCCCATAATTGTAACATCAGGCGTACCCCAGGGGTCCAATCTTGGCCCTCTGCTTTTCTTAATCTTTATTAACGACCTTGGCCCCATGTTACGCTGTGATTTTGTTCTATTTGCCGATGATCTCAAGATTTACCGCAAAATTTCCACTGATTCTGATCATGTTAAGCTTCAAGAAGACCTTTACACTCTAAATAGCTGGTGCATTCAAAATGATATGTTTTTAAATATTGAAAAATGCTACATTATTACTTTTACTCGTAACAGAAAACGAAAGGATTTTGAATATTCCATTAATAATGTACGATTAAATGCAGTCACCACTATAAGAGATCTAGGAATCACTCTTGATTCAAAGTTTATGTTCGATGTACACATAAATGATATTATAAGTAAATCAATGAAAATGATTGGATTCATTCATAGAATATCGAAACCATTTAAATACCCCCAATCCATTATAACATTATACAACTCGTTGGTCAGAAGCAAATTGGAATATTGGAGTGTTATCTGGAACCCACATTATATAAAATATTCTAAAACTGTTGAATCTGTGCAAAAAAAATTCCTAAGACTGTTATCATTTAAACTTGGATTAAATGCCTCACTCAAATCTTATGAAGAACGACTACTAAACTTCAAATTTACAACATTGGAAAAAAGAAGACAATTTGCGGACTTAATATGTTTATATAAAATTATTCATGATAAACTTCTTACCACTAATTGTCTGAGCAATATTCATATTAAAGTCCCTAATAGACATAATTTAAGGAGCCAAAATATATTCCATATTGAAACATTTAATAACAATATTGCATATTTCAATCCACTATCTAGAATGTGTCGTCTGTACAATACAGTTGAATGCGACCTTATAGATATATTCGCAAACAGTCTCGCATATTTTAAAAAACAAATTAACAATCTTCTACCATGATATGTTATGGAGAACAGTTAAGAGATATAATTACTTTATTATTTTCTTTACTTTTCTTTCTTATCCTTTCTCTGCACATTTACTATATTTTATATTTAATATTCATGTTTTATATTTCTTTTTAATTATTATTATATATGTTTTTTTTTTCTTTCACTACTAGCATCTCCGCCTAATATCAACTAAACCTTGTTTACGCATGCTGTGAACATTTTTAATTGGGGTGTTAATATCTGTACACATTCCCAACCAAATAATATAAATGTAATAATTGTTAACACTCTGTAAATGTTTCAAACAATAAATAAATAAATAAATAAATTACATCTATTGTCAATAATCAAATGTATTTTTTTTCATTTAGTGCATAATTTTTGTTTTAATTTCCGGCAAATAATCATATTATAGTGGTCCGATGCTCTGAAAGGAACCCGCTTGCGCAGCGCGGGTGTAAACTGTGCAACCTAAAGTTTAAGTTTAAACCCGCTTGCGCAGCGCGGGTGTAAACTGTGCAACCTAAAGTTTAAGTTTAGACTTACGGATTTCAATACTTTTGTTTGTGTGAAAGCACTATGAAATAATACATGATTTTACTTCAATGACAAGCCATAGATTATTAAGATAAATGTAATGATTACATAATATAAGTACTAAAATAATATCCTGTTATTATCATATAACGTTATTTGATGTGAATTATGCTGACAAATAGTAATATCTTTTGCATTTATTTTGAAAAAAAAGTTATCCATCTGTTATATAGTTGGCCATCTTCCTAATAAATTTATATCTGTCGCATGATTATTAGCTTTTCTTTAATTTTTTTGTGGTCTCGTGCTCAACAAATTGTTTTATTTATTTATTATGTGTAATAACACTTTTTTATAATAATATATAAAAATCACTGAGGATACGTGTTCAAAGAATAGCTGGAATGCTTATAATAATTTCTCTATCATCATAAATAACATGAATCTTCGTAGACTCTACCGGCTACCCAGATGTCAACTTGCCACTTAAACAATATTGTACTATTATATCTATCTTTTACGTATCATATTTTATCTTTTATGTACTTCTTTTACAAAGTTATTATTATATTATGTACTTTACACTTGTCATACTACTTTGCACAACTTACCTATAATAACGTATCTAAATTTGTAAAAGACTTTATTGTGTGACATTTAAAAAAAACAACATAAAATGAAATTTAATAAATGGTCTGTCTTTGAAAAAATATTAATGTCACGTGATATGTTACGATATAATAAACGAATAATCCTGCCATAAGCTAATTGTAATTTCAACAAGTATTTGATTTATTGTTTATGGTATATTTATACCGTTGTTATTAAATAAATAAATAGTTAAATAGAAAAAACATACAATGACTTCAACTTCAAGTGGGTTGACAACCGCTTCCTCAATACTGTCAGCTTCGTCTTCGCTGCTGCCGTATTGGTCGGTGTCGGCCATCAAAAACTCCAATAACTCGGTAGGTGGAGGTTCATCGCTACCGGATTTCCAGTTATTCCTTATGTAATTATAACAATAATGAGTTTTATAATCTATCGCTGAATCTCGGTAGCAAAAGAATCTTTACAAAGATACGTAACTTTTATTTCAATGTTAAAAATATATTTTTTTCCAATAAATTATTGATATTAAAAGTTATTACGTATTTATTATACACAATAATATTAATATTTAATTAATATTTTAATAAACACTAATGTATAAACACCAAGTAAAATATATGTTATTGTTTAATTATTTATAAAAGAGCATTAATTATATAACAAATTTAAATTATTCGAGCTTTCGCTCGAAATTAAAATCGACGTCACAGTGATTCGATATAGACTGCCCCATCACTTCAATATTTTGCGTTCGATTTGAAATAGGTCCAAATATTTCGACGCATGAGTTGATAAAAACGTAGAAAACATTGTAAATAGATTGAAACAATGGTATGTTTTTCTTGTATATTGTATGATAATATATGTTTCTATGATATGCATAAAGATATTCACCAAATACAGGGAATTCAATTACTAATGATGATTTCAAAAATGTGTTTGCCGTAATTTTAAAGATTTTTAATTTTCTATACGACATTAATTGCATTATAATATTACAAAATCTACCAAATTTAACATTAACACGTCTACAATATAATTATTAACAAATGAAAGTTTGCTTACCTGAACATTTCAACTAATTTTTTTACTAAAAAACTGTTTACTATCGCGTGGAACTGTCAAGAGATAAACGACTTTGTCAGAAAATGGCGCGAAATGAAACCGTCACTTTGGGTCGGATTTGTAAAATATTTATGCTAAATAGATTTTAAATTACAAAGACAATAAGAAACATTATTTTGTTCTCTTTCTGACACAAACAAATCACAAGTGTTCGCATAAGAGGAAGAGAGATATCTAACTTTTACTAATGTAAGATCGCTGAGGGACACTATAGGCTACCTGCACTCGTAAAGGATTTTGATGATTTGGGACAATTTGGGCCTCGTAATAAAAAACGGGTTAAAACTTATTTTTATTCAAGAAATACAACAAAAGAGCCAGGACATGGAAATATGCAGGAAGTCAACTGTCCTCATAGTCTGATTGAAAGACATCTACGACACATATTTAGTCCGTTATCACTGCTGAGATGGCTGATGCAAACGAAGTCCAAATATTTCAATTTTGAATTCATTCAATTAAAAGTTTCTGTTTTTTTGTTTTTTTTAGTCACATAAAAACAATAAACATATTCTTATGTAGGAACTACAATAAAACCAACTAGGCAAACGACTAACAACAATAAATGTAATGTTAAATAGCGCACACCCATAACCCAAATCGCGGGATATTATAATTTTAGGATTTTAAGAGCTGAAAGTATTTAAAAAAATAATTTTACTCACGATAATCAACATAAATAATAATCTCACGGCAAATAAGACCTTCCGAAAGAAAAAATAAGTTTCTAAAGTAAGTAAACTTTAAATATTACATTTATCAAATGTAGGTAAAAAACAATAAAAAAAAACAAATTTTCAACTGAAAATTGAACTTTAATAATTTTACGCATCCCTAGGGATTTTTTTATGGAATACCGCACACAGTCTCAACTGCTCCCAACCATCTGGAGCCAGTGAGACTATGGAATCCCCAATTGGGGTATATTAGTATATTGTGAGGCTGAAGGTAGTGTGGAGGGGAAGGAGATGGAGAGGAGAAAGAGAGGAAGGAGGATGAAGGAGAAGAGAGATGGTATGTGAGTATCTATTCAGATCTGATCACCAAACACGGCTAAAGCCATTTCAATTCTTATGGTGGTCTTTACAGCATTTCTTCCTCTCTGGAACATGCCGCAAATAGACTATATGTTATTTTAAATGAATAATTTGTGAAAATAACATAAATGAATCAAATAAAATTTACTTGCGCACGCCGGGATTTTAATCCGCGACCTCCGGATTTCTAGTCAAGAGTACCCCTAGACCACGGAGGCCGTAATACGTACGATGTAAGAATATTTCACATCACGCATGCACCGAAAACCGATAGTAGTATATTAGCGGTAGGTACCTTTGTACTTGTGCATTGTTTTCAAACTTCCAAAATATTGGATGATTTATATAGAGCAGTTTTTGTGAAAAATCAACTCAAGGACTCTGTTTGTATATTTTAAAGTAATACTTTAAGTTAACTACTAACTAAGATAAAAGTAAAGTATTTGAAATCTGAAAATCACCCTGTATATACAATTTACCACTAATTGGCTAATTGAAAAAAAAATACCTCAAACTTATGGGAGCCGAATTGTTCAATCTCCAGACGATATGTTCAATATCCAAAATAATCATTCATAATTTTCAAGCCATGTTCAACGTCCACCTTTAAAGTCATAATATGGGCATATTATAGCTTCAATCTTCAAAAAAATGATCTTTAATAATTTCCTGTTACACATATGTATTAAACTAAATGACCAAAATCGAGAATTTTTAAAAATTTGCCTGTAAAAACAAAAAAAACGTCCCCTGTAAAATTTGCTAAATGGTCTATTGAACATACAAGAACTAAGGCAGCGAACTCTCTTTACGTGTTATTTAATGGAGGTCCCCGTTAAACGCTGGTTCTAGGTGCGTTTAAGATTTCCATAAAATTGTAATAAGCTCACAAGCTTAACAACATGACATTTCGCTGCCTTAGTTCTTGTATGTTCAATAGACCATTTAGCAAATTTTACAGGAGACGTTTTTTTTTGTTTTTACAGGCAAATTCTAAAAAATTCTAGATTTTGGTCATTTAGTTTTATACATATGTGATCCAGGAAATGTTGAAAGATCATTTTTCGAAGATTGAAGCTATAATATGCCCATATTTTGACTTTAAAGGTTGTAATGTTTCACCTTTTTGGGGTGTTTATATTTATATAATTCTTTTTTTTTGTTTAAAACAATATAGAATTTTCTTCTCTCTTGGCTATGATCGTTATTTCTTTTTTTTTTCTAAGGCTTTACATATGTGTTCGTAGGGTTGGAAAATTCTTCCCCTATAACACATAAGCCTCCATGAAAATTGGACCCTTAACTTCTTTGATAACTACAGAAAGCTACTTAAAGCTCTCTTGTACTATATATCTTTATAGACATATGTACTTAACTAATTTAATACGTTATCTACGGCCTTGAACGCAAATATTTTCGTATTTATACTGTAATTAAATTCCATCAAACGTTGTGTAATTTTTTTGATTTATGATATAGGATTTTAATTACTTTCATTTTGTGGTAACCTTGGTTCTTTTCAGGTTAGTGATTGGGTAAGGAGATTGGATTACGTCGAGATATTGCGAACGCTGGTATCATTTAACCTAACTAAAATTTTTCCTGAGAATCCCTATCTCCTAATTCTAATTCCTTTAGCAACCGTAAAGCCTGTGGAAAATACATAACATTTAATTTAGTGTCATAGCATACATATATAGTTAAATCAATCGAATATAGGTTAGTACAATATTAGTTATGAATCATATGCTCTCCAAAATACTCTCCAGTTCTGCGACGACCTGTGGGGTACATACATGTAGATTTAATTTTTGTAAGTATGGTTAGTGTTTACGATTTTGTACGAAGACGAACTCGGAAAGCAATATTGCTGCTAAAAATTTGGCGCCTCCTCCTGCAATGTAACCGGGTGAACCAAGGTCGAATAAGACTTTCACACTGTCGTCAGGTGCCTCTAGTGATAGGTACTTGCGAGGCTTTCCCACACCTCCAGATCCGCAACCCTCTAGCGCTACGATCGAACCTCCCCCGGGTCCAGTACACTCCAAATTCCATCACCTCCGGATTTACGACTACTGAAGCGAACCGGTTTCGTCTTCTGAACAATCATATACTCACGGTTGTTGTAATGACAAGTTTCCTAGGCTTGCCACCACTCCAAGAAGCGATGTGACATGACCATTCTTAGGCCTAAAACGCCAGCTGTAGGCGGGTTCACATCACCCAGTGGATTATACATTCAAATATATATATGTATACATACGTTTTTTATAATTCACAATGTAACATTTTCTCACATGAAACATTGGGAACCGAGAATCTCAAATCCCAGGGTTGCGAGTCCTGAGTCCGATATCTCGATACATAAATAGTAATAGGAAATACGAATAAATACGATATACTAAGTAATATATTTGTTTGTTTGTTTGACAGTTTTGGTACCGCGGTCTGACAACCACATTTTTTTTGTTTTCGTTGATGGGTTTTATAAGGAGTGACCACTCCCTCCTCTTCTGGTTGAATTTGACTGAGTTATTTGACATTGGGTGGAAATAGGTTGTACTCATACGTACAAAATTATTATGACACTTAGATTTGGCCACTTAGGATATGGTCACATAACTAGTATGTGCGACTTAATTGAACCATAATTAACCGAATAGGTATCTTGAGTGAGCTATTCATCTCTGACGTACGTAGTTAGGTATTTAGGATGTTTTCTTATTGATATTATTTTGACTTCTAGCCAGTGTATAAAACACACATGAATATGCTTGCTGTGATTTGGTATGAAGAACTAGCTTTGAGAAACCTGCCCTTATCAGACACGATGTTTTATTTATTTTAGAGTTCGGCTGGAATGTAGTTCGTGTAATTAAGAGGACTTTGACCTATTTTAAGGTCTTATGAATTCTTTGTGGGTTATATTTGTATCTGTTATCAGTGACATAATATCTACTATCAGCTGATAGTTTAGAAGACCAATCGTACATTATCGTTTTTGGATTTTCATAGTACATGTTGGTAAATAAGGCTAACCTAATTTCGAAAGAATATTTAGAAGTAGGTATTTGGTTTTGACACGAATGTGGTATTAGGTATTTGAAGTAGACATTTGTGCATGACACAATTGTGATAATAGGTATTCGTGGTATATGCATCATTATATGTGAAATGGTACAAAGTTATACCATATTATAGGTATCATATGTACCTAATTCATGGGATAGATCTAGTCGCTGAAATATCGCAACCAGAGACTGGACCGAATTATAACCTATATATATAAAATATAAAATATTATAAGATTTCACTTTTTTTTGATTTCTCCTTCATCGGCTTTCAGGAACGTTGTCCCTTATGGCTTTTCTCCCCTCTCGGCTCTCAGGAACGTTGTCTTTTGATTTCTGAATTTTTATTTTATATTTTGATTTCTTTTGACTCACCTACCTTAATCGATCATGCAAATATATCCGTTCGGGTTTACACGAAATTTGCGATCAAGGTTCCAAAATCCTACCTACTTGCTGTTTAGAACGTAGTCTTAATTAAATTGATTCGTAACTACCATTTTTTTTTCATCTGACCGCGGCTTTAAGGTATTGATTTAGCTTTCGTAAGTGTTGATTGACGTAGGGACTGAGGTTAATATTTTCCAAAATATATCGCAAACAATGATAAGATATTTAATATTATTATTTATACAAAATCTAAACTGGTCATATTATTATTATTACTTTTATCTTGAAACAAAGGGGAGTGATTATTGTTATTTTTCCCGAAACACTATTTTAAAACAAAGAGGTAACGTTTATTTTAATTTTAAACTTAACTTTAAAGTATCCAATGGATCCTTTATTTTCAAATTTATTTCATTATTACTTTTTAAACAAAGAGACAATATTTATTTTTATAATTTTCACTTTTTTTTAATCCTTCCGAATTCTCTTCGCGCTTATTTTAACTGAACAATAAAATCACAAAGGGATTAAATTTAATCAAATCTGATCATTGATATTACTTTTCGAACTGTCTAAATTGTGTTTCTTTTTAAGCTAAGATGCAAGTATTTACTAGTAATAATTAAAAAACAAAATTGATTCTAAATTATAATCTATTTTTAAATATCAATTCGCGATCACGTTCACTCTAGATTTCCGAAACACTATTTTGAATTTGAATGTTTTCACTTTGAATGAAATAATTATTTTAGAATTTAAATATTTCACTAATAGCTTTTTCCACTTTTCACTTAACACTTTTAAGCACTGAGTTTAAACTATATTTTTCTTATTAACACTGTTTGATTAAATTGAACTGACTTATTAAAATTTTACTGATTTTTAGTACTCGTACATTTCACTAAATTCTCTAAGTCCAGGGACCTATTTAAAAGTTAACACTTAAAGATTTTTCACTGTTAATCCTACCAAAGAAGGTAGTACTGCCACGTAACAACTTTTCAAATCCCCGGCACGACTGTCCCAAAACTGGTGTGTACCTTATTTTATACCCCTCTCAGGTTCCAAAAGACGTATCTGAATTTTCTTTGATAATCAATTCTATCTTTTAACAACTCGCAAATCCGAACACACCTTCCCCTAATTTCAATTGTGCCTACATACGATCTTCTGTTTTCCGGCTCTGGGCGGAGGTCAGTTTTTATCTCACGTCCATAATTCGATAGGGTCCGAATCGGGTAAGTCTGCGTTAATCGCCCAAGCTTCCTTTGTCCTCTGTTCATACAAAATGTAGTTAAAATCTCATGATTTTGCGTTCCTTTTTTTTCTCAATTCGCGATAGGTCCGTCCTCAATAACATATATATAGATCTCAATTTTATGCATCTCGTGCGAGAAATGGTTAAATCCATGTCGAAATCTTTACTATGCATTTTTGAATTTCGATTTGTCTAAATTCTACTTAATTTTTTTGTCACCTATGTGAGCTTTTCCATTTTCACCCGTACCTTCTCTCTTTATGTCGCAGATTTGAGTTTTTCCTTATTTTTTTGGATTTTATTTTATTCGCGACGTTTTCCTGCACAATTTTCTTCTTTATTCTTATGTTATTTCTCATAACTCTATAATTACTTATTTTCCAAGTCGTATTTATTAATTTCACGGATAACTTAGAATTGTATCGCTTTTCTCCACTTGGATCATTCCTTACCACCGTTCTTTACCCTTTCTTTATTTTTTCCTCACTTTTCTCGATGTGTGTGGTCTCCAGGGAAATTTCATACTTCATTTATTATTAATTAATATATAATTTTCCACACTTCTATGGGAGATATACCTAATTTGACCCTGGGATATCTGTCATTTTTATTGTTTTATTCAATCTCCGCCCAATTTTCTATCTTTCTCATACCAGGATCCACATAAAACATATGCATTGACATCTGTTTACGTTTAAAATTTTGGTACTAGACTCGTAAATTTAATTTAATTTCAAACCTATTAATTTTAATATCTTTTGCTATAAATAAATATCTCATAAGGTAGGTGGACAACATACTTACCAGGTTATTGTCCTACCAAACCATTACATTGAGGTCCCCGCAGTTTGAGTATACAAGCTCACCTTCCCTCAGTTTGGTCCGGAGATGGGACTTAAATGCAGAGGGCACAAATTCTCGGTTTAACCGCAATGTGCCCATGCAGTCCATCCCATTTCTTTTGAGGCATCGTGCCAATAATGGACTATTATAAAAATTGTCCATTATTAATGTATACCCCTTGTTAAACAGAGGGCTGGCCAGGTCGTATACTATCTTTGCAGTAGCCCCAACTGGGCAGATATTGTGAGCACCCAAAAAGTTGGCCTGTGTCATGTCGTCCGTCATATCTTCCGTTATGTCTTCCGTCATATCTTCCTGGTCTGGATTTGTCGATTCAGCCTGTCTGGAAATGGTCTTCCCCGTATAAATTTGGAATTTCCAAAGATAGCCAGACTTGGACTCACAAAGCTCGTAAGACTTTATACCCGCACTGGCCGCTTTGGTTTTGATCATCTGGACGAATCCCAAACGGCCTTTATAGCAGAGTAAGGATTCATCCAGAGAGATGTCTTGCTCGGGCAGGTATAAAGTCTCAAACTTATTTGAGAGGTGGTCCAAGACGGGTTGAATCTTTTGTAACCTTCGCACAGATAATGGTGCATCAGAAGAAAGACTTTCATTGTTGGTGAAGTGAAGGAACTTTTTAATTAGAAGAAAACGATTATAATCCATGGCTCGGCTGAAATAAGGCATGGCGGTGAGTTTTTTTGAATAGAAGTAGTCTTTTTCAACAGGAAGGGGACTAATACCTTGATACATTAAAATTGCCAAGAATACATACATTTCCTCTTTATTCGTGGGAGCCCATTTATTGGTACGCGCATGACGCTTAAATTGTTTTTTCACAATCCATTGATCTGCATACCTGTTGGTCTCTCTCGCGATCAGTTCAACGAAATCTGCATCAAAGATTTTAAGAAAGGCATCCACAGGTTTGCCCATTTCGTCGGTATTGAAAGTTGGTCCCGGCGTGCCTGTGAAAGTCTCCCTTATCCCAGTAAAACGTAAGATATCTTTAGACCAATCGAAAGAGTAACCTTCAGGCGGCAGAATCGAACGCATTGCCTCACTATCTACCTGGTCTTGTCTACTAAAGTCTATGGCCATAGCGGAGTTAGGTGAAACGTTGATAATATTATGATAAGGTATTGGTGGCATGCAGAAGGTATCCTCATCGCTCTCTTCGTGGTCGACGTCACTCGCTTCGTCATCCTCGTCGCTCGATCTGTCCATTTCTGAAACAACAGAAAACCCAAATTAATTTAATGTGTCTATATTACGATAACCCACTGCCTCTGGTACGGCTTATGACTCGCAATACGATGGTCGCGGGATCAAATCAAATAAATTATATTTGAATAATTAGTGTTATTTTCACACAAAATTCATTTAAAATAATATATATTATATTTGCGGCACGTTCCAGAGTGGAAGATACCCATAGTATCGCCCTGGTGTAAGACCCCATTCAGAATTGAAACGTTGCTTGAAATGGCTTTAGCCGTGTTTGGTGACCAGTTCTGAATAGCCAGGTACTTTTCCACCTCCCTCTTCCACACCTCCTTCCCCTCCCCGCTACCTTCAGCCTCACAACATACCCCGATTGAGGATGCCATAGTCTCACTGGCTCCAGCTGAGGCTCTTGTGAGGTATTCATATAAAAAAATAAATAAAAAGTTAATCAAATACTTGAGGCGGGCAATGTCAGGAGTCAGAATAGCACAGTCAGGTAGGTATGGAATGAAGAAAAGAGTGTGTGTGCCAAAATCGAGTTGCATGGTGGTTCATCCTCTCTGCCTACCGAAATGGCGTGAAGGTAAGTTAGTTAGTTTTATAACTCACGGTTTCCAAGTACAGACTCTTCTAGTACAGCTGCCTCGTCCACGTTACTGTTTCTGCCCATGTCTGACTCTGAAATAAAAGAAAACACAAATCTACAGTAGAATATGGATATAATGACTTTGCATTTAACGGTCTACTGTTTTAAGTGACGATAATGTAAACTCTAGTAAGGTTTCATAGCTTTTAGTAGGAAAACGTATCCGTTTAAAGTGACCAACTACGTAAAGCGACCTATTTTAATGATAATTTGTCCGGTTACAAAACCCACCTACCAATACAGCCTCGCTTTTGACTAGGAAGCTCGACACAATGAGTCCCGTGAAGCGAAAGTGTTTTTTCAATTTAAGAAAAAAATGCTGTATTACACCGTTTAGAAGCCGGTGAATCAAATGTAATCCTCGCAAAGAAGTTCGGCATGTCTTATTTCTCACTCTGCAATACCCGTTACAGAAAAAAAAAAGATGTGTAATGATGCATCCACGTCATAACAACAATACATTTTGTATGTTTGTTATGTGGAATTTTTAAGTACTATGCTTATTTCCTGCCAATATACCAACAGTGAAACTGTGCTAGGGATATCAATATAAAATATAGATAATTGATTTTATATTGAGCCACTGGTATGACATTTCAAAAAATAAACTCACCGTTCCCAAACGCCGACAATTCTTCGTAGAATGGCACTCTGCGATGTCCCAGGTAACGGCTCGGGAGATGCTGCACGGATAGGCATAATTGGTGCATTGGGAGCCGTTGATTGGGTCTGTGCGGGAGTGGACATCCACGGTGGTGGTACGGGTCGTGGCAACGGTGAAGGCGTCCCTTGTGAAAAGGGACACGTTGTTCTCTCCGGAGATGGAATTCTGAAAACATTTACATAAATCATATAAATTGTTCTCATTCACGTGTGAAACAGTAAGTACAGTATGTAAATAAACAATAAAATTAGAACTCTGTAAAATATGCACTGAATGTGCCAAATGCACAGAGCGCTGATCTTACCAACTCTCACTGTAAGAGTGGAACGCAGTCAGGAAAAAACAATAATATTGTATCAAGCATCTAAATACGATTGCTTACTTTTGTTTAGTTTTTCTTGGAGGTGCGGTAGGGAGCAAAATGCGGGCCGCCTGCTTCTTGAATTTTCGGCTTTCCAGCTCTAGCCGGAAGGAAGCAGGCAGGGCCCTAACAGCCTTTAGGGCCTTGACGCGATCCTCTCGCACCAGTAGCAAAGCAGGGTCGCTGTTTAAATAAATACAAATATATGATGAGTTCAACGGCCACAGCAAAGTACTTTCATAAAAAAACATTAAAAAATACTAACACTCCAGACGAGGCTGCAATTGCAGCTCTGCGTTGACGTCCACGTGCAGGTAGTCTGGCACCAGCTCGTACCCCACCTCTCCCTCTTCCTTTGCCTCCTCTTGCAGTCAGCACCACTCTATATATTTTAAATTGAAAACACTTAATGTAAGTACTTAAATGTTTAAATTTTGTTAAATATTGAACTAATATAAAATTTGAAAATAATTGTTGGGTCGTGGAGTGCTCCCTTTCCCTGGACGACAACTGTTTCTGCACAAATTTGGTAAAAGTAAACAAATTAATTAATTATACAACTAAATTACTAAATTTTTATTGTGTGACGAAGGCTTTACACCATTTTACATGTAAAAAAGAGTCAACTTTTTGACATATGACTTAAAATAATTGGTTAGCAAATATCTGTATTAATAATGAACCAATTCAAATAAAACTTATATATATCTCTTTGTTTTGAATCACTGTGATGGAATATCTATATTTCAAATGCGCCAGTGCAGTATATAAGACATTATTGTAAATCAAAAACAGATGACGTCTTCAGTTGACGTATTCTTACACAAAAACTTCAACCAAAACAATATATTAGAAACAAACTAATTAAAAACGCATTTCAAAGATAGATAAGTCAATCATGATTACACAGATATATAATTATGCGTTAAAAACCCAATAAATTAATTACTTACGGCATTTTAGGAAGAGACCAAAATTTCGAGAAATGTTCGAGAAGTTATTATTTTGTTTCTGACAGGACGCGTTAAAAACCGCGAAAACTCGTTAAATAACACTTCAAAGACAACGGATAAGTTCATAGACATAGAGAATATATTATCAGCTATTCGATAAAACAAGTAGCTGGCCATGGAAACGTTTTAAATAATTACAATAAATATTTTACGAATGGTAGAAAAATCGGTCCATTTTTGGACCGATATCAATCGCAGAAAAATAAAAATGGTCGATTTTTCGACCGAAATCGTTCCAGTGGAACCACTCGAACGATCGCGCGTCAAAAAACTTTTTTCTCCGATTGCTCGCGGTTTTTTGGCGACGATTTTGAATATTTTCCGCCAACATTAAAAAAATCAAACCTCCGAATTTTAATACGGAGACATAAAACTGATTGTAGTGCTATACAGCCAATGAATTCACCTATATTTTAATAATTATTCTATATTTTTAGAATTGATAGATAAATTATTAAAAAATCTTAAACTTTATAAATGCGCAAAATTTGCGTTTATGTGATTTGAAATTGCCGCCAGTGGCAGTTTTAAAAATCTTTATAGAATATTTTCTACGTTTTTATGTTCTCTATGGCCTGTTTGATGATCACAGATGCAAGAATGTAATAGAAAAATATTTTTTTGCATGTTAAGATCTCTTCAAAAGTTTGGTCAGAAAATAATTTTGTAAAATTTGAGTGCGTGACGCGTCAAAATTGAAATCACTGTATTATACTATATAATAAATTTACCACAAAAACTGGTATAACGTTAGGAAGATACATTAACTGTCTACAATTATTAATAAGCATAGTCGCCGTGTTGGCTTTATTTTATTCATTTGATGAATTATACAGAGAGCCTATTTCACGATGTCAAAATCATGGTACTACTTTTTAAATAATTGTAAATTAGAACTGGAGATTTGTAACCATGTTTTTATATTACGTGCAAAACAAGGAAATAAGGCTTAAAGTTAAATATATATCATAGATATAAACATTGCCAATATTTCAGGGGGATACTTGGAAAGTTGATGAAATTCACCAATATTTGACGAAAAATCACTTCTGACAGCTACCTTAAGGTCAATCTACATAGGTTAAATCGGAATATGTAAAATGATGATAAATTTGTATATATATATCAAACCTTTGTATGACCGTAGAATGGCAAATAAAATCATAGTGATAATTTTATATCTAAACGCAAAGGTATCGAAAAAAATGGGGGATGGAAAATAATTGATGGAACCAATAATTGATTTATTTATTAAGCCCTAATATCCTTTTAAATCAATATTACAGTTGTATGGTTACAATGAAAGAGCAGTATATTGATTTAAACATTGTTTACACACTTTGTCATAATAAAAATGTATTCAGTTTATTGGTTCATTCATAATTTAAGAAAATCAATACATAATAATATCATTGTGCCTCGCTATAGAGTGAGATTCTGAGTATCGCTCTGGTGAGGGACCACCGTTCAGAATTGAACATTGCTTGAATTGGCTTAGTTTTGTTCAGTGACTAGATCTGGAAAAGCATCTTTACAGAAAAATTGACAAAATATAATTAAGACATAAAAATAAAACGAGTTATTTAATGTGTACAATAAACAGGGAAAAATGAGAATACCTGTGCATTTGTTAACATGCATATTTCAATGATCAGAATTGAAATATACATATTAAATGTCCACCGAACCTTATCATATAGAACCTTTGAGGACAACATAACATGAGACGTGAGTATGCGGAAAGAAATGATTATAAGTCCAGCCATCCAGGCCATCATAATTGATGTTCAAACAAATTTAATTAAATTTATAAATTAGAATTTCATAACTAAAAAACCAAAAAAGAAAAAAATGAAATAAAAAAAACCCTCAGCAAATCTATATTGTAGTGTGATATGGCTTCATGCAATCATAGCATAATGCCACATCACACACATCACACTTTGTAAGGGTCCTTTTGAAAATGTTATTTATGTTGCACCACGCACATTTCACCTTTTTCCCGCTACGGACCACGAAGTGGTTGCCTTTCAGGATAGGTCGCAGAGTCTTTCCTTCAGCTATTAGGCCAATGGTCCGCACAGTCGTGTCAATTTGACTACGACAGAACAGCAGAAGGAGTTCATCCGCAACCTCACTCCTGAAGTTTCGGTACAAAATGCGTTTATTTTCCTTGCGGAGCTTTGAGCCGTACAATATATACGCATTCTGCACCGAAACGCTTAGTAGTCTCCTGAAAAGCTTCTTGTACCAGACCAGGTTTCGCTGTCGTTCAATGGGGAAGCCTGACAAAAGCTGATCTTTTCGGTCAACCCCCCCCATTACCTTGTTATAGTCTAGTACGAGTTGAGGTTTGTAAGTCCAGGTACCAAACTTTTCAACTGCCCCGATTTCTGCCTTATGGTAGGTGGACAACATACTTACCAGGTTTTTGTCCAACCAAACCATTACATTGAGGTCCCCGCAGTTCGAGTATACAACCTCACCTTCCCTCAGTTTGGACCGGAGATGGGACTTAAATGCAGAGGGCACAAATTCTCGGTTTAACCGCAATGTGCCCATGCAGTCCATCGCATTTCTTTTGAGGCATCGTGCCAATAATGGACTATTATAAAAATTGTCCATTATTAATGTATACCCCTTGTTAAACAGAGGGCTGGCCAGGTCGTATACTATCTTTGCAGTGGCCCCAACTGGGCAGATATTGTGAGCACCCAAAAAGTTGGCCTGTGTCATGTCGTCCGTCATATCTTCCGTTATGTCTTCCGTCATATCTTCCTGGTCTGGATTTGTCGATTCAGCCTGTCTGGAAATGGTCTTCCCCGTATAAATTTGGAATTTCCAAAGATAGCCAGACTTGGACTCACAAAGCTCGTAAGACTTTATACCCGCACTGGCCGCTTTGGTTTTGATCATCTGGACGAATCCCAAACGGCCTTTATAGCAGAGTAAGGATTCATCCAGAGAGATGTCTTGCTCGGGCAGGTATAAAGTCTCAAACTTATTTGAGAGGTGGTCCAAGACGGGTTGAATCTTTTGTAACCTTCGCACAGATAATGGTGCATCAGAAGAAAGACTTTCATTGTTGGTGAAGTGAAGGAACTTTTTAATTAGAAGAAAACGATTATAATCCATGGCTCGGCTGAAATAAGGCATGGCGGTGAGTTTTTTTGAATAGAAGTAGTCTTTTTCAACAGGAAGGGGACTAATACCTTGATACATTAAAATTGCCAAGAATACATACATTTCCTCTTTATTCGTGGGAGCCCATTTATTGGTACGCGCATGACGCTTAAATTGTTTTTTCGCAATCCATTGATCTGCATACCTGTTGGTCTCTCTCGCGATCAGTTCAACAAAATCTGCATCAAAGATTTTAAGAAAGGCATCCACAGGTTTGCCCATTTCGTCGGTATTGAAAGTTGGTCCCGGCGTGCCTGTGAAAGTCTCCCTTATCCCAGTAAAACGTAAGATATCTTTAGACCAATCGAAAGAGTAACCTTCAGGCGGCAGAATCGAACGCATTGCCTCACTATCTACCTGGTCTTGTCTACTAAAGTCTATGGCCATAGCGGAGTTAGGTGAAACGTTGATAATATTATGATAAGGTATTGGTGGCATGCAGAAGGTATCCTCATCGCTCTCTTCGTGGTCGACGTCACTCGCTTCGTCATCCTCGTCGCTCGATCTGTCCATTTCTGAAACAACAGAAAACCCAAATTAATTTAATGTGTCTATATTACGATAACCCACTGCCTCTGGTACGGCTTATGACTCGCAATACGATGGTCGCGGGATCAAATCAAATAAATTATATTTGAATAATTAGTGTTATTTTCACACAAAATTCATTTAAAATAATATATATTATATTTGCGGCACGTTCCAGAGTGGAAGATACCCATAGTATCGCCCTGGTGTAAGACCCCATTCAGAATTGAAACGTTGCTTGAAATGGCTTTAGCCGTGTTTGGTGACCAGTTCTGAATAGCCAGGTACTTTTCCACCTCCCTCTTCCACACCTCCTTCCCCTCCCCGCTACCTTCAGCCTCACAACATACCCCGATTGAGGATGCCATAGTCTCACTGGCTCCAGCTGAGGCTCTTGTGAGGTATTCATATAAAAAAATAAATAAAAAGTTAATCAAATACTTGAGGCGGGCTATGTCAGGAGTCAGAATAGCACAGTCAGGTAGGTATGGAATGAAGAAAAGAGTGTGTGTGCCAAGATCGAGTTGCATGGTGGTTCATCCTCTCTGCCTACCGAAATGGCGTGAAGGTAAGTTAGTTAGTTTTATAACTCACGGTTTCCAAGTACAGACTCTTCTAGTACAGCTGCCTCGTCCACGTTACTGCCCATGTCTGACTCTGAAATAAAAGAAAACACAAATTTACAGTAGAATTTGGATATAATGACTTTGCATTTAACGGTCTACTGTTTTAAGTGACGATAATGTAAACTCTAGTAAGGTTTCATAGCTTTTAGTAGGAAAACGTATCCGTTTAAAGTGACCAACTACGTAAAGCGACCTATTTTAATGATAATTTGTCCGGTTACAAAACCCACCTACCAATACAGCCTCGCTTTTGACTAGGAAGCTCGACACAATGAATCCCGTGAAGCGAAAGTGTTTTTTCAATTTAAGAAAAAAATGCTGTATTACACCGTTTAGAAGCCGGTGAATCAAATGTAATCCTCGCAAAGAAGTTCGGCATGTCTTATTTCTCACTCTGCAATACCCGTTACAGAAAAAAAAGATGTGTAATGATGCATCCACGTCATAACAACAATACATTTTGTATGTTTGTTATGTGGAATTTTTAAGTACTATGCTTATTTCCTGCCAATATACCAACAGTGAAACTGTGCTAAAGATATCAATATAAAATATAGATAATTGATTTTATATTGAGCCCCTGGTATGACATTTTAAAAAATAAACTCACCGTTCCCAAACGCCGACAATTCTTGGTAGAATGGCACGTCCACCCACAGCTCGCTGTGATAGCGGGCCTCCGGAGAGAAGAGTTCCCCACTCCGCGATGTCCCAGGTAACGGCTCGGGAGATGCTGCACGGATAGGCATAATTGGTGCATTGGGAGCCGTTGATTGGATCTGTGCGGGAGTGGACATCCACGGTGGTGGTACGGGTCGTGGCAACGGTGAAGGCGTCCCTTGTGAAAAGGGACACGTTGTTCTCTCCGGAGATGGAATTCTGAAAACATTTACATAAATCATATAAATTGTTCTCATTCACGTGTGAAACAGTAAGTACAGTATGTAAATAAACAATAAAATTAGAACTCTGTAAAATATGCACTGAATGTGCCAAATGCACAGAGCGCTGATCTTACCAACTATCACTGTAAGAGTGGAACGCTGTCAGGAAAAAACAATAATATTGTATCAAGCATCTAAATACGATTGCTTACTTTTGTTTAGTTTTTCTTGGAGGTGCGGTAGGGAGCAAAATGCGCGCCGCCTGCTTCTTGAATTTTCGGCTTTCCAGCTCTAGCCGGAAGGAAGCAGGCAGGGCCCTAACAGCCTTTAGGGCCTTGACGCGATCCTCTCGCACCAGTAGCAAAGCAGGGTCGCTGTTTAAATAAATACAAGTATATGATGAGTTCAACGGCCACAGCAAAGTACTTTCATAAAAAAACATTAAAAAATACTAACACTCCAGACGAGGCTGCAATTGCAGCTCTGCGTTGACGTCCACGTGCAGCTAGTCCAGCACCAGCTCGTACCCCACCTCTCCCTCTTCCTCTGCCTCCTCTTGCAGTCAGCACCACTCTATATATTTTAAATTGAAAACACATAATGTAAGTACTTAAATGTTTAAATTTTGTTAAATATTGCACTAATATAAAATTTGAAAATAATTATTGGGTCGTGGAGTGCTCCCTTTCCCTGGACGACAACTGTTTCTGCACAAATTTGCTAAAAGTGAAGAAATTAATTAATTATACAACTAAATTACTAAATTTTTATTGTGTGACGAAGGCTTTACACCATTTTACATGTAAAAAAGAGTCAACTTTTTGACATATGACTTAAAATAATTGGTTAGCAAATATCTGTATTAATAATGAACCAATTCAAATAAAACTTATATATATCTCTTTGTTTTGAATCACTGTGATGGAATATCTATATTTCAAATGCGCGAGTGCAGTATATAAGACATTATTGTAAATCAAAAACAGATGACGTCTTCAGTTGACGTATTCTTACACAAAAACTTCAACCAAAACAATATATTAGAAACAAACTAATTAAAAACGCATTTCAAAGATAGATAAGTCAATCACAATAACACAGATATATAATTATGCGTTAAAAACCCAATAAATTAATTACTTACGGCATTTTAGGAAGAGTCCAAAATTTCGTGAATGTTAAAAATTTATGGTTTTGTTTTTTGACAGGACGCCTTATAAAACCGCGAAAACTCGTTAAATATCACTTCAAAGACAACGGATAAGTTCATAGACAAAGAGAATATATTATCAGCTATTCGATAAAACAAGTAGCTGGCCAAGGAAGCGTTTTAAATAATTACAATAAATATTTTACGAATGGTAGAAAAATCGGTCCATTTTTGGACCGATATCAATCGCAGAAAAATAAAAGTGGTCGATTTTTCGACCGAAATCGTTCCAGTGGCCACTCGAACGATCGCGCGTCAAAAAACTTTTTTCTCCGATTGCTCGCGGTTTTTTGGCGACGATTTTGAATATTTTCCGCCAACATTAAAAAAATCAAACCTCCGAATTTTAATACGGAGACATAAAACTGATTGTAGTGCTATACAGCCAATGAATTCACCTATATTTTAATAATTATTCTATATTTTTAGAATTGATAGATAAATTATTAAAAAATCTTAAACTTTATAAATGCGCGAAATTTGCGTTTTTGTGATTTGAAATTGCCGCCAGTGGCAGTTTTAAAAATCTTTATAGAATATTTTCTACGTTTTTATGTTCTCTATGGCCTGTTTGATAATCACAGATGCAAGACTGTAATAGAAAAATATTTTTTTGCATGTTAAGATCTCTTCAAAAGTTTGGTCAGAAAATAATTTTGTAAAATTTGAGTGCGTGACGCGTCAAAATTGAAATCACTGTATTATATTATATAATAAATTTACCACAAAAACTGGTATAACGTTAGGAAGATACATTAACTGTCTACAATTATTAATAAGCATAGTCGCCGTGTTGGCTTTATTTTATTCATTTGATGAATTATACAGAGAGCCTATTTCACGATGTCAAAATCATGGTGCTACTTTTTAAATAATTGTAAATTAGAACTGGAGATTTGTAACCATGTTTTTATATTACGTGCAAAACGAGGAAATAAGGCTTAAAGTGAGATATATATCATAGATATAAACATTGCCAATATTTCAGGGGGATACTTTGAAAGTTGATGAAATTCACCAATATTTGACCAAAAATCACTTCTGACAGCTACCTTAAGGTCAATCTACATAGGGTAAATCGGAATATGTAAAATGATGATAAATTTGTATATATATATCAAACCTTTGTATGACCGTAGAATTGCAAATAAAATCATAGTGATAATTTTATATCTAAACGCAAAGGTATCGAAAAAAAATGGGGGAGGGAAAATAATTGATGGAACCAATAATTGATTTATTTATTAAGCCCTAATATCCTTTAAAATCAATATTACAGTTGTATGGTTACAATGAAAGAGCAGTATATTGATTTAAACATTGTTTACACCTTTTGTCATAATAAAAATGTATTCAGTTTATTGGTTTATTCATAATTTAAGAAAATCAATACATAATAATATCATTGTGCCTCGCTATAGAGTGAGATTCTGAGTATCGCTCTGGTGAGGGACCACCATTCAGAATTGAACATTGCTTGAATTGGCTTAGTTATGTTCAGTGACTAGATCTGGAAAAGCATCTTTACAGAAAAATTGACAAAATATAATTAAGACATAAAAATAAAACGAGTTATTTAATGTGTACAATAAACAGGGAAAAATGAGAATACCTGTGCATTTGTTAACATGCATATTTCAATGATCAGAATTGAAATATACATATTAAATGTCCACCGAACCTTATCATATAGAACCTTTGAGGACAACATAACATGAGACGTGAGTATGCGGAAAGAAATGATTATAAGTCCAGCCATCCAGGCCATCATAATTGATGTTCAAACAAATTTAATTTAATTTATAAATTAGAATTTCATAACTAAAAAACCAAAAAAGAAAAAAATGAAATAAAAAAAAACCCTCAGCAAATCTATATTGTAGTGTGATATGGCTTCATGCAATCATAGCATAATGCCACATCACACACATCACACTTTGTAAGGGTCCTTTTGAAAATGTTATTTATGTTGCACCAGGCACATTTCACCTTTTTCCCGCTACGGACCACGAAGTGGTTGCCTTTCAGGATAGGTCGCAGAGTCTTTCCTTCAGCTATTAGGCCAATGGTCCGCACAGTCGTGTCAATTTGACTACGACAGAACAGCAGAAGGAGTTCATCCGCAACCTCACTCCTGAAGTTTCGGTACAAAATGCGTTTATTTTCCTTGCGGAGCTTTGAGCCGTACAATATATACGCATTCTGCACCGAAACGCTTAGTAGTCTCCTGAAAAGCTTCTTGTACCAGACCAGGTTTCGCTGTCGTTCAATGGGGAAGCCTGACAAAAGCTGATCTTTTCGATCAACCCCCCCCATTACCTTGTTATAGTCTAGTACGAGTTGAGGTTTGTAAGTCCAGGTACCAAACTTTTCAACTGCCCCGATTTCTGCCATATGCCCAACGTTAAGCTTAATCGCTTTTCTAATGGCTTAACGTAAACAAAAATCATGTTCGAATTTCGATTGTTTACCCTTTAAAATACACATGAGACTGTCAACCTTTTATCTCATGTTACTTCTTCTGCAGTCTTGTGTAACTCTAATATCTATCTACCCTGATAATTATGTAAAATGCCTACGTTTCCTGAATTTAATCTATCGTTATATGTTTAGTTTTACTGTCTTCTTCTGATACTCAATTGTCATGTCCCTAGGACCTCTGTAGCAGCTCAAAGTCTCTGTATTATCCTTCCATTCGGTCGCTGCACTTTTCTAAAATGTCTATTTTTTTTGCGAGATTTTCATTCAAAATTGATTTACCAATATGTCCGCTTCATCTTAAATTGATAACGATTAGTTTCCATTGTTTCCAACACTCTCACCTCTCTTTAGTACGATTTTTATCGAACTTGACACCCTATCTCTATCATAAATAATTGCACTACAGTTGAAAATTCTGCCAGCAACTTTCTTTCGTTTTACCGTCATTCTTTTATACTATCACGTTTATAATTTTTCCATTGCATTTTCGCGTGTGTGTTTTTCAATTTGTAAACCTTCAAGGCACTCGATTCCTATGGTTCGCTATCTCATAAATGTATCGGTTTTTCTAAACATTCCCAGGAGTTTGTCACCTTGAAAGTCGATGCTTACACTACAGTGCGTTCACCTCTAATTTCTGTGGGAATGGAAATGTAATTAATTATCTATTTTATCTCCGGGTCCAAAGTTCATTTCTTTGTCTTTCGTAGACACACGCCTTTCTGTTCACTGATTGGTTATTCAAAATTTTATAGCTTTTTGTTTAGATCCAATTGGTTGACAAAATTCAATGTTTATTTTTAAGCCTAAAAAAGGGTAATCCTCTCTCGCCCTAGACGATTTTAATGACCTCTGTGTATACGCTCTAGAATCTCGATATAATTTCAACTATTACAGATGCCTACTGTAAACAAACTGGATCGATTTTTTCTTCACCAGATGTCGTTAGCATGTCCGTTTTCATAAATACATTTTCTTTTGGAGGAAACCTATCTCATCACAAGGTGGAAATTGAACATGGCTTGAAAATGATAAATGATTATTTTGGATATTGAACATATCGTCTGGAGATTGAACAATTCGGCTCCCATAAGTTTGAGCTATTTTTTGTTCAATTAGCCATTTAGTGGTAAATTGTATATGCAGGGTGATTTTCAGATTTCAAACACTTTACTTTTATCGTAGGTAGTTGTTGACTTAAAGTATTACTTTCAAAGATACAAACAGTGTCCTTGAGGTGATTTTTCACAAAAACTGCTAAATCAACAAATATTATGTAAGTTTGAAAACAAAAATATTATGACTTTAAAGGTGGACGTTGAACATGGCTTGAAAATTATGAATGATTATTTTGGATATTGAACATAACATGATGCCATTGCAGAACTAACTTCAACTATATACCGTGCATTAGATAAAAAAAAAAAATGCCTTGGCATTTTCATTGATTTACGTAAGGCTTTTGATAGTATCTCCCATACAAAACTAATAAATAAATTAAATGATATCGGTATTATTGGTAAGGTAAGGTATTGGCTGAAAAGCTATCTAACTCAAAGAAACCAAAAAGTAAAATTAAATAACTCACTAAGCGTGGATGAAACTTTAGAATTTGGAATTCCCCAAGGGACTGTTATTGGACCAATTTTATTTATAATTTACGTTAACCATATGTTTAAATTATCACTTAATGGTAAACTTATATCCTTTGCTGACGACACTGCAATAATTATCGAAAAAAAGACATGGAACGAAATTACCAATGCAGCCAATCAAGATATGAAGGTTATAAAAAATTGGTTCGATGGCAATTTATTATCACTCAACACAGAAAAAACATATTGTATTCCTTTCACTCTACAAGAAGATGTGCCAAATAACCTAATTCTTTCTTTTTTTTCTAATCTTTTTTTTTTTTGGTTTTAGGCATTTCACCCTGAAAAATAAAATATCTTGGTATCTTAATAGATAAAAATGTTAAATGGAAAGACCATATTAATCTCACTGTTGAAAGAATAAGAAAACTTATCTATATTTTCTATAATATACGAAATATTTTAAATAAGAAAACCTTCAAAATTGTCTATTATGCATTAATTCAGTCCATATTGCAGTACGGGATTATTGGGTGGGGAGGGGCTTTTAAGGCTTCTTTACAGCCCATAATTACAATTCAAAGAATAATTATAAAAATCATCCTTAGGAAACCACATGACTCCCCTACTTTAGAGATAATTCGGGAATTTAATGTACCATCTATCACAGAATTGTATAAGAGAATCGCCTTATATCAAATTTATAAAGAATATTTTATTTATAAAATTCACCCCTCAGATAGCATAAGCAATAGATTCAAAACTAATGGCTTAATAGCCATTCCTATGCTTAGAACGACCACGGCTCAGCACCACTATTCATATTTAGGTGTAAGATGGTACAATATATTATTGTCCAAAAATAAAATTAGTGTAACCGAAACTGTGAATTATGAACAATTCAAAAAGTTAATTAAGTCCCTAAAATTGGATACTGATATATTGTACCCCTAATTTTCTTACACTTACTCAATTTGTACAAAAATATATATTAATTTAATTGTCGTTAAAAAACTATTTTTCTAATTTGTTTACCTGATATATTGTACCCTTAATTTCCTCACGCTTTCTTAATCTGTAAGAAGATATATTATTTTAATTATCCTTAAAAAGACACTTTTCTAATTTGTATACCTATGTTAATATTATGTTTGTATTTATATTAAAAGTTATGGATTATTGTTTAAAAAATCATTAGAACTAAATGTAAATACTCCTCCCATAAACACGAGCTCCTTGAGCTCAACTTATGTAGTAGTAGAATAAAAAACGAAAAAATTATGTATCTGTCTTCATATTGTTATCATTTATAATGTTAAATAATTTACAAGTAATAAATAAATAAATATCGTCTGGAGATTGAACAATTCGGCTCCCATAAGTTTGAGGTATTTTTTGTTCAATTAGCCAATTAGTGGTAAATTGTATATACAGGATGATTTTCAGATTTCAAATACTTTACTTTTATCTTAGTTAGTAGTTGACTTAAAGTATTACTTTCAAAGATACAAATAGTGTCCTTGAGGTGATTTTTCACAAAAACTGCTAAATCAACAAATATTATGTAAGTTTGAAAACTACATACTACTATCGTTTGTCGGTGCATGCGTGATGTGAAATATTCTTAAATCGTACGTATTGCGGCCTCCGTGGTCTAGGGGTAACGCTCTTGACTAGAGATCCGGAGGTTCCGTGTTCAAACCCCGGCGTGCGTAAGTAAATTTTATTTGATCAATTTGTGTTATTTCACAAATTATTCATTTAAAATAACATATACTTTATTTATGGCACGTTCCAGAGTGGAAGACACTCTCAGTATCGCCCTGGTGTAAAGACCACCATCAGAATTGAAATGGCTTTAGCCTTGTTTGGTGACCAAATCTGAATAGGTACTTACTTACATTCTCTCTTCTCCTTCCTCCTCCTTCCTCTCCTTCTCCTCACCATCTCTTTCCCCTCCACACTACCTTCAGCCTCACAATATATGAATATACCCCAATTGGGAATGCCATAGTCTCACTGGCTCCAGATGGTTGAGAGCAGTTGACACTGTGTGCGGTATTCCATTTAAAAAAATCCTGACTGATGGGTAAAATTATTCAAGTTCAATTTTCAGTTGAAAATTGGAACTGATTAGTATTAAATCGAATAAATTAATTCTTTATTTGAAATGTGTTGGTTTGTTTTTTTTGTTTCGTTCCCTACTTTTAACAAATGTAATTTTTAAAGATTACTTACCTTAGAATGATAATATTCTTCTTTCGAAAGGTCTAATTTGCCGTGAGCTTATTATTTTTGTTGACTATCGTGAGTAAAATATTATTTTTTTAAATACTTTCAGCTCATAAAGTCCTAACATAATAATATCCCGCGATATGGGTTATGGGTGTGCGCTAGTATAACAATACATTTATTATTGATAGTCGTGTGCCTAGTTGGTTTTATTGTAGTTCCTACATATGAATTTATTTATTGTTTATATGTGACTACTCACAAGAGTGCTGCTCTCCGTACGGTGCACGCCTCAAAAAGAGGAACTATTTCGCCACCCGGCTGGGCAACGTTTTGGGATGGGTTAAGGAGGGGGCTGTTTTGAGATTTGTTAATGCGGGCGTTGAAGAGGCCCGACTAAAATGAAGGAGAAAAGACGGATACTTTATCTTAGCTCTTTCCACATACGAGCTGACTTGGGTTTGCAATCCAAATCGTTACATTACATTCCTCAATCCCGCGAGATTTGAAGAATGTACGGGATTTACAAACCCTAGAGCCGACTTACATCATGATGCCAAAATAAATAGATTTTTTTGTATTTATAAATGAGACAATTTTGTTAAGATTATATTTTTATATGTATTACGAGTAAATATAATATGACGATAAATAAATGAAATAAATTGTGTTAAAATTAAAAACTACAAAAATTTTGCGTTTCACAGAAAATACATAACTGAACAATGTTTAATTTAATAAATTTTTAGTGGTAAAGTCCACAAATGGTTAATTTTAGGGTATGAACATTTGTTTTATCTGTAGAATATTTAAAAAGGAGCAAATAAAGAAATGTGAATACAAATAAGTTTTAATGCACTATTATAATTTAATAAAATTCATTTTAGGTTAAAGCCCTAAAGGTGTAAATAAATAATTGAATAAATAAATAATAAATGAAGCATCTTGTATATTTGCCTAGCAAATTCAAGAAGTACATGTAAAATATGGTGAAAAAGCCTATACATTACATAATTTTAAGACTTACCTTTCTATTTGAGCTACTGGTCTAAGGTTTATTGATTCTGGAGTCCGTGAAGTCATTTTTCAGTTCAATAACAGTAGTATATATTCGCAATTAAACGTATTTTAGTGGAACGATGCACAACTCCGGTGACAGTTAGAAAACAACTAAAAACCAACATGGCCGCTCATCTTGACTAGGGGACTTCTGATTGGTTGAAAGTGGATATTGAACATTCAAGCCCTCAACGTTTGACGGGATGTTGAACAAATATCTATGAAGTTTAAAAAAAAATTATATTCATAACGTTGAGTGCTTGAATGTTCAATATCCGGGAGTTTGAACAAATAAGAACTAAAACATTGTTCCGTAAGTGGATATTGGCACTCGAAAAATGCTTAAAATGTCACTTAAAAACCAAAAATGATGGTTTTTTTAGCTTCATTAATGCGCAATAAGCTAATGAAAATATTGGCATTCATAACTCAGTTTTGCTAAAAAAGGTCTATTGAACATACAAGAACTAAGACAGCGATTTGTCCTCTTCTGCTGATTTGTTCAAAAGCTGAAACGGACTAAGAATGGGCATTTAACAGGAACCTTTCAACTTAACAAAAACAAATTGCCACTGAATGCCCCATTTGATGAGTTTGTCACACCCGAATTTTTGCGAAACAACTGGGCCTAATGTGGCTAGTGTTCGGCCACAAATGAACAAACTGTAAATTAGGTACTATTCCCATCTTATTTTTTACCAATCAATTAGGTTTGTATTCATTTGGTCCCCAATCTGCAGACAAAATAGGAACGAGTTATTAAAACAATATGTTTTAGTTCAAGGATACAATCAGGATACGGAGGGTTAAAGATATAATTGGAGTACCTACCAACGTTCTGACTGGTGATTAGAGATTACACTGCTACTCAAATGTTGGTCCGTGACCAACATCATAGTACATAACTATTAAACAATACATGTTTACATCAATTCTTAAAAAAAATTGCCAAGGTTCTGTTAATTAGGTAAGGTTAGGTTTTTTTACAAGAAAAGCTTGTAGATTTGATTACATTACTTTATCGTCCATTTTGAAATTAAACTGGTTAGTGAGTTCGTATTCTCTTCCGTTTTGATCTTAATACCCTTTTTAGATATATTATAATCCTAGTTTTATTTCGGAAGATACTAACTTAAAATATTGTAATTTAATATATAAATACAAATATTTTAATTTAATTTTATTTATTTGAATAATCTTTTAACCTTATCATTTTTTATTACGTAATAATATAATGTATACTCATCAGTGGCGGTTCGTGTCTTTTCAGTGTGAGCTAGTGTGGTAAGATACAAAACTATGGACGTTGTTGCAGCTGAAAATATTTTTTTTTATAAATATTTTCAGGTTTCTTCCAGTTTGGTGAAGAACAGGGCCTTAAATTTTCCAAAAAGGAGACAAAAACATTATTAATGTAGTATTTTTCAATTTTACCACTCCAGAGCTCACTGAAAAGTCACGGACCGCCACTGAAAAGCATATATTAATATTATTACGTAACAAAAAAATTATAAGGCTTAAAGATTATTCAGGAGGCAGACTTGGTTTGTAATGATCTGCACTTTTCAAACTTTTCTTTCTGTGATGAATTTTCTTTAAGTCCCATAGGTAACTTTTCCATAAGGCTTTGATTATGTATATATCCGGGGTAGGAATATCCTCCCTGCCGTCTGTACAAGCCTTTGCTCCTCTCTTTATTACACACCCCTTCAAGTGTGTGCATCCTAGTTTGTCTACGTGTTTTACGACATTGAACGTAATTATTTCACGTGACGGTTCAGTATAAAAAAGGTCTCACCGAACGTTGTGTTGGTTTTTTGTTTCTCGGTATAGAAACCTGATTATCTATGTATGTATGTGGTATCCCTCGGTTTTTTTGAGATAGAGTGAGTTGAATCCATTACCGCTGTGTTTTAAAGCCATTTCATAAACCTTATTTTCTCTCTCGCCTGCTCTCCAACTAGCTACGTGATTCTACCTATCGTAGGGTAATGTGAGTATGATAAAGTGTTAGATTTTATAAATGTGATATACATACGATAAATTTATGGTGTTAGTTGTCGGCGTCATCCATATGTATATTTTGGGAGGGAAAGGAGAGGAACGGAAATGAATTTGTTCAAGCTAAGTTGGCTCCTCCGCTTACCAAACAAATCTGATGGATGATAATTAGAACAAGGCAATCAATCTCTACGTGTCTGGATATCCGAACTGGCCGGGTCTCCCCTTGTTCCAATTGGCAACTCTCACGCCAGAATAAAGAAAACCAGGTTTTCTTACCAATTTCAGAAATGCCCCAACCTCATTACACCTCCAGGAAAATCTACTTTACTGAATGTAGAAGGGGAAAACCATGAAATCCCTTGTCACGAATCTAGTCGCGAAAATGTGACACGTAAGGTCTCAAGTTACATGCTACCTCCAGAAAACGCTGTAAATTCCACGTCGTCGGAAACTTACATCCCTTTCTAGGTCAATAACACAGATAAAACACAACGATCTTGTCGACATTATGTCTGCTTCTATGGATAAGTTATGTTCTTACCCATTCAGCTAATTATCATGTGAGATTTATGTAAGGTTTACTCGAAATGTCAAATTTAGGATGAGGACTGTCTGTATTTTTAATATTTAGTTCGAGTAATTATTTTATGAGGTTACTAGTTCCCTCGTGTATTAGGTATAGGTATCTTCTATTGAATACCTATCCTCTCAGGTAAGTATAAACGGATAATTGGTTTGATTTTGGCATTTAATTTTATGAGGCTGCCTACCTCTCGAAAGAGACCTGTTGAGAAAAGTTATTCGGTTGGTAGTTTTATTTCGGAGATTACCATCTCCCCTTTTTGACTCTAGATTTGTTCTTGTGTATCCCAATTTGTAAATTAGAAAGTCAAAAAACAGAAGAAAAGTATTCATTTTTGTTCTTTCTGGTTGCATCCGATCGCTTTCTATTCTGGCGGGCCCTCCCATTCGACTGACTATACTCTGCCTCTTGTCCCGGCTGGTGGTGTTCGCTGTTTCAATTGTACGCCAGTGTTGTGATAGGTACTCTGTAGATAGGTATTTTTATACTGCGAATTTATATTGGTTGGCCTAATTTGTAATAGGTATTTAATGTTTTCGTCGGCGATTCAATACCTATCGCAGGAACAACGCCACGATTTGATTCGTAATGTTTTTAAAAGAATAACAGATCGGCAGATAGGTAAATTTTTAATATGACCCCCGGACCGAGGCATTCCCCTAAATCAAATGTTATCGGCCTACATATGAAAGGTCATTGGCCCGTCTCCTTCTCACAGCTGATAGATAATCTTGTCTGGCGCATTTCTTTAATGAAACATTATTTGGGTGGCAGGTGCTGTAAACCTGCTTCCTGTTCTTCGGTTGAATCCGTCTTTTAAAGGGTCTCCTGGAATTTAATAAATAATATAAAAAAACTCACCCTGTTAGCCATCTCCCAATCCCAGTATGAAGCTTACTTGGTTCCACCCTACCTAGCTAAATCAGTTTAGTTTAACTTCTCTCTCTCTCGGCATTCCTTCCTCCTTTTAGCGAAGTCCTTGCAATTTGTTCAGTTTTTTTGGTCTCCACCCTATGTCTATAGAATAGTAAATAATTCTGTAAATAAAATTGTATCTCCCTAAAACCTCTGTCAGGATTCGAACCATAATTTAGTTTAAACTGTTTACGAAATCACGTTTAAATTAACACAATTTGATAATATAATCGCGATCGCACAACACTTAACGCCCTTGAGGTGATTTTTCACAAAACGGCGCTCTACAAATTATCCAATTATTATTATTGTTATTATTATTATTTCTATCCTCACTGAGTCCAATCATTTTTACTTCACCGGTTCAATAATATTTCACTGTTTAATTTAATATTTAACAATAATTTTTAACACCATCTGAATTCACTAACTAAGCGTAATTTCACACATCACCACTGATTTTAATTGATTTCTCGGAGCTGTCCCCATATCCAAGTTCAAACCCCGACTGTATCTCTATCGAAGTTTAAACACTGACTGTCCGTATTTTCAAACACGCTGCAAGGTCTACAATTCCGTGGTAACGAACTCATAACTCTCTTTGAAGGGCCTGCCTGTTGTATTTTATGTTGTTAATCTAAACAAATTTTTTTTGGAGTACGTTCGTCTCGTTTATATTATGTAAGTGTTCAAACCATCACAGGTTTTATTTAAATACTGTTTGTTTCAGATCTTTTAATTTTTTTTTCAAAATGATCTATAATTCGTCTTCTTTGATTTCTTTGCCAGTTTTTTTTTGGTTTTTAAAATCATTTGCATTACTCGTTTCTTTCTTCTTAAGTGAATTATAGAGCTTAGTGTAGAGGTATTCGTGGTGCTTTTGTCTAAAAGCAGTTTTAAATTAAGGTTATATACCCTGCACAGCGCAACATAAAAAAAAATATTTTCTTCACAGCGCATACGCGACATACTATTAAAAAACGGTACTATTAGGTTTAGTACTAATAATTAAATCACGATAATAGGTTATCTAACGTTTACCAAGAAAATATTTTTTAACTATCAGAGAAAGGCTTTTACGTGATTTAGTGAATGATACAGAGACCAAAAAAATATCAAGATTTAGAAATCAAAAAATTGTTAAAGAAATGAACATAATAAATGTAGGTACAAAAGGTTGCATTGAAGCGTATATAATAATAAGAAAAGAGAAAGAAAAGAAAAAATACTGGGTTTTAAATTGCAGATTGCATAAAAAATAATAATTTGGTCTAGGTACATAATTAATGTACAAATGCGTAATATATACATAACTAACTTTACTTAACTTTAAAAATAAAGACAAACATTCCCGGGTTACGAATTACCTGCAAATCTTAGAAAATCTCCTGCTACCATCATTCATCAATTTATTAGCGGAAATTGTTGCTCGTGTCGTGATGGAGGATTTATCCAGACGAGAAATTGAACTCACGACGTCTGGGTGGGAACCAGACACCATGACACACTGACCGGTCTAATATTGTAATATATCCTCCATGACGCTAGAACACAGAATAATAATAATTATATATTGAAGCCATAATTTTTTTTCCCATTATACATTTTCAACCCGCGCAAGATTCTAGACTTAGAGACCTGACTTCTTGTCATCAATCATCATGAAAAAAAACCATCCAATTTAATATATAATGTTACACGTTATGCTCTTTGCTAATTAATGTGGCCGATGCTTTTAATGTGCCTCTATTGAGGTATAAAGCTGTACTATTTAAACAATACATCAGTGCATATTTAAACCAAGCCACTGCATAAATATTTTTAGGCAAACCCTTTTTAAACTATTGTTTATCCACTTATATTGAAAGAGATTATCTTATGTGTGCCTAACAAGTATACTCGCGGGATATCCCGTGCACTTTTTTATACTCCGAAAGCGGACTTCTGCCTTTCATATATAATCAATAGAGCGACTTAACTGCTTAACTATTCTGCATTGACCATCGAGATTTTTTAAAGTCACTTACAGACATATGGTGTATGTCGAAAAGTAGTAAAACTGCCCTCACGACCTTTTATACTTACAACTTAGTTGTACCTCAAATTTATAATCTTCTCCGTAATATAATGGTACATAACCGTTTTATGGAATCACGAACATGAATAAATAAAGTTTTTGTTTGTTTTTCTGTTATTTTGTGCTAATGTACATATAATTTTCCTTTGTTTTGTTTACTTCCAAATAAATAATTGCCGTTAATTCTAAATAAATATTTTTATGTTAGATGTGACTTCAATACCTATGTATGTTGCATACACACATACGTAAATACATCTCCTTCCTCTTGTTCTATTAGGATCGTGATCCCATCCTCCTCTTGCTCTCTCCCTGGGCTACTTCAACGTACTCGGACAGGCCTGTTATGGACGGAGGACGGAGACCCAACTATATCTGTGATAGCCCATTTGTCGTCTTCTCTCTGGAAGAGCACCCAGAGTTTTCAATATATCTTAACAATATCATACACATTTATACATACAACGCAAGTGAACTCTATACTCGCGATATACTATTTCTCTAAATAAGCAATATAGCCAGTCCAAAGAAGGCCTAAAATCAACACTGTTATACAAAACAGGCTATAATTTCTTAGGAAGTGATTTCAATACACCTGGCACAAGGTACAAGGCATAGAGCATTTATTCGTTCAATTTGGTGGGGGTCAGAGAGGTCTGCGAGCCAGTCTAGGGCCAACCGTTGCTCTGTGGACCTTATCAATCCCACCGGGGAATTAATGGAGCGGGCATTCGTTGACAACATGTTCGGTGGTCTGCACCTTGAGATGGGAACTTCCCACTTATGTGAGAGGTAATCGAAGGAGACTTTCTCCTTCCATCCAGAAGGTTTTTAGGGACTTCAAGTGGCATGCAGGGGTCATAAAATAATATAGCACCCTTTAGGTAATGTTTTGCGAAAACAGCGCTATATAAATTAGCCAAATATTATTATTACTGCTCATTCTTGTATCCTTTCTTATTTCAGATCAAATGCTTGTCGATAAATGTTTTTCTGGCAACACTTTCACAAAAAAATATTGTTGCTTGTATCATTAGCCATACAGGTACATCTCTATATGTACATACACTAAAAGAGAGCAAACTTAATTTTTCTGAATGAACATAATTGTGTGGGTGTATTACACAAAAAATGATATCATTAACCATTTTGTTCTCTACAGTTATATGATGATACTTTTTTAATATCATTAGAATACACATAAAACATGCAGGAGTTTATTTGTTCGTCCGCAATGTGACCATGAACTCAGCAAACAGAATTGTAAACATAAAACATGCAAGAGTTTATTTGTTCGTCCGTAATGTGACCATGAACTCAGCAAACAGAATTTTTGATTTCCCTCGTAGGTACATACATGGCAAAAATAATCGAAATTCAAATGGTTTTATGGTAAGTAACTTGTTTAATTAAGAACAATTAATTAAACAAGTTATTTAATTAAACAATTTAAAAACAAATGTTATAATTTTGCTCTTACTACGAAGAATTACTGAAGCGTTTCCGACGTAAACTAAAATTTCTAATAAATTTTAAAATGTTTTAAGAAATGAATATGTACTTGTATAACTTTAAAGTTAACCTACTCGAGTAAGTTTTATTGTATTTGCGGAAGTTGTAAGAAAAATGAGAAAGCAGAATAGTATTTCTCGGCAAGCCAGAAAAAAATCAAATGCATTGTTTTACAATATTGGAGCGGAAAGTAATTTCAAGCCATTGTTTTATCAGAAAAAAATACCTTCATAATATGTCTGTAACAATTTGGGATCGTACGTGGTCCGCGTTCGTGCGATTCATTCAAATTGATTGGATAATAAATTGATAAAGTTGTCGAAATCCGCCTCTCTCATAAGGTAGGCGACACATTGCGCTATAAGCATCATGGTTTGGTCTATTTTAGCATATCGCTCGCCATACACTACCAATGGGAATGTATGGAGAGCAATATGCTGAAATAGGCTAAGCCACGAAAATATAGCGCGCTTATAATCATATCTATCACATTAATAATACGCAAAAAAAATTAAAATAGCACTTTGTTTCAACTTAATTACTTAAACAACTGATATGTCGGCGGAGATGTTTGTTCCATTTTTTTCTCAATCAAAGTTTAGTTTGAAAGTTTTATTAAAATAACCAAAACCAACAACCAAAAAACCTATTTCGTTACCCCCGACTTAAAAAGTTGTTTCCATTAGTTATTAAGTTAAAGTCAGGTTTAATTTTTTTTTAATTGCGTGCTTGAGCGGAAAATTTGGCAACATTACCATTGAATGTGTATGTTTCTCTTATCTCCGTCTCCAGGTCAAATCCATCTTAAATATGGCTTCCATTGTCGAGAAGGGAGGAACACTGGACTGAAAATTCTAATGTGGGTGGTTTATTGGTTAGATTCTGAAGTGCAGCCTTGTTTACACGAGTAATGGTGGAGACATGCCAGTCTTCCTCGAGAACAGGCATACTTGATATATAGCTCCTTAGCTACTCTCCTAGCTGCTGCATGTATGCCGCTACAATGTGGTTTTATTTCAATACGTGCCACTGATTTTTGTTTGTGTCTTTAATGTTAGTAAAAAATATAATGTTATCATCTTTAGGTTCCCGCAAGCGATGTAAAATTGTTTAAGAAACAGTTTTTTCCAATGTAATATGCGAGGAAATATTTATAATTTAAATATTTAGTAAAACAGTTTAAGTACTCACAATTAAAAATAATTCACAACATTAAGAATAACACTCTTTATTACAGAAATCATAAATTAATAAATGTGATAAATTCCAGTATGAAATCAATTTTTATATTTTTTTACTTAAGTTTATGGTAGTAGTAATAAGGCCTTCCCTGTTCTTCTTACGACACACTTTCTAAGATGCTTCAGTCACAACCTTTACACAACGTTCTACAGATTGTGTATGACAGGGTAATCTGTCAAATTTGATGAAAATATGTAACGGGATAATCAAGTACCCCGTTATTTTTAATATTTGGTGTGGTCGCCTTATATCTAACGACACTGATGAACAGGTGTTTCGAATTTGCTGACAGAATGAGATGGGATGTAGTGAGACGTACGGAGGAAGAAGCTCCGCGGGTTGGCGATCAACGCGAATACGCGAGATTTTACATCAGTAGTAGTGCTAACTTATGGATAAACCGGTATCGAACCTGGTTAAATATTGGCTAAGCTCAGTAGAAAGGTAAAGCAGATGACTCGTGTACAATCAGGGGTGGGCAGTTCTTTGATCATCAGCTCGTCCATCGGTCAGGAGGTTGGAAAAGGCCATCACAATAATAACACATGAGTAAAAGGCACAAGGTATATTATCATCTTCTAAAGAAACACAGGCATAAATTGGATCTCTACTCTCTACACTCTGTGACGACCGGATGAAACGAGGATTTTACAAGTAGTTACAAGAATTGAACACAAGAAAGGGGATAGGTTGAAAGCTTACGATTCGCCTTGAGATGTGGTATGGTACATCATGTTGACCAGGTCTTCCCGCGCTCAGAGGCAACGGGACTGTTGAGGTTATGATATGCACTCGGGATTTTACACGGAAACGGGACTCCATTGAGTTTAGTTCGAGCCGAGATAATAAACATGATTGGCAATTGATAGCGAAATGCATCTAGTTAGGAAACTGGCACGAGATCGCGTCCGTTTCTATTATTACTTAATTCCGCGCGCTCGAACATTGCGAGCGTTTGTGGTTCGCTCTGCAAGAGACACACTGTTGCAATCACCGAGGTCCGCTCTCGACTGGCGGGGCGGCCGGTGCCGGCCCGTGTTGAGCTGAGAACGCTCTGGGTGGTCTGTGCCGATCACGCGGCGGCTAGCTGCGTTTGTCACGTACGCCACGACCTTCTGGCATGGAATAGGGTGACCAGGTCCCATTTAATCTAGGGCAACCATTCTTTTAATTTATAGGGAGACTGTATTACGTAACACATTCCCCCTCCGCCAGTAAAAGGCGACGTGGTAATGAAGCTTTAGGCGCTAAAAATCCTCTTCACCTTGTCGTGAGGGAAGTAGAGAGAGAAGAAAAACAGTGTTGATTTACAAAAAAACAAAGAAAAAATACATGGTTATGCAATGGTGAAAAGACAACATACCAGGTTATGCAGTGATGACAAGAACAACATCCAAGTTTATGCAGTGATGAAAAGACAAACATACAAGTTTATGCAGTGATGAAAAAAACAACATACAAGTTTATGCAGTGATGAAAAAAAACAAAAAGGACTCTAAAATTTCATTGGTCTGTAAGCTAAGTTTGAAGAGCGTAGTGTTTTCGTAGAGTACCAAGTAGACGTAATTTCACTGAAGTTATAAAGTTACATTTTCACTGTAACTTGACCCATTTGAGATTGCACTCAAGTATCACTAGGGCCATAGAAATTGAACTGTGCTTCTTGGTTGTGGTTGAGAGATGGTGATGCGGAGGGCCAGAAGTATCCGGGTTTTGTTGTTGTACCAGCGTGAATTCCATTATGCTGATGTGGTGGAGCAGTGGTTGTCAAGGTGAAATGAAGTTGGTATTAACATGGAGTAATACCAATAAGTTGATTGATGGTTGATGCGTGTAATGGCTATTATGTTGAGTTTGCGCATCGGCAAGTGGTTGGTTTGTACAAATGGCAAGTGGTTGATTTGTACGACAGCCAGTAGTTGATTTGCACAAACGGCAAGTGGTTGATTGCACCACGGCAAGTGGTTGATTGCACAACGGCAAGTGGTTGATTTGCACAAACGGCAAGTGGTTGATTTGCACAAACGGCAAGTGGTTGATTTGCACAAACGGCAAGTGGTTGATTTGCACAAACGGCAGGTGGTTGATTTGCACAACGGCAGGTGGTTGATTTGCACAACGGCAAGTGGTTGATTGCAGGAACATAATTAACCTTGAGCTGGCATGCTCTGAGGTTGGTCCTATTTGAATGTGGTTTGAATGATGAGACAACTTGATTTGCAACTGCACGCACGACTCACACCTAATTTGGGTGCGGTCGGGTGTTTTTGGTACGCAGAGATTGGAGAGATGTGAGTGATGGAAGTAAAGGCGGCAAAGAAGAGAAGCTCAGCTTGCAGGTGATGAGGTGGGCTGCTGGTCTTCTTTTTAATCCAGGGACAGGTTATTATTAGAGCCAAAATTCTTGAAGTTTACCTGCCTAGTAGACCAATGATGCAAAATGTTTGGAGAGAAACAAATTGTGTTCAAGAGAAAAGACAAAAAAACGTCGTTGGTGAGAGAGGAGTGAGAGAGAGTAGAGAGAGATCCAATATGCTGACTATACCATGAGTATCCCGAGATTGGGGAGACAAAAAAACTATCACGACTGGCGTGAGGTTACCTATTTGATATACAAGGTATAGGTAGGTGGTTGTACAGTAGTAACACCAAGTTTCTGAAAGAAGTTGGCCTTCCATGGCCGGTGTTAGCGCTTGAGCGATAACAACTTACGACTTTCAAAATTACAAGAAATGTGTTGATTACCTAGGAATAGGGTGAAAAGGAGAGATTTGAAGCAAATTTCATGGATAAAGATTGTCTTATAGACAGACGATACGCTATGTGCGTAGGGTACACCTTCCAGATTCATGAAATTAACCTCAAGGATAATGAGGGATGAAAAAAAAAAATGGCGATGAGCGAGAAGGTCTGCTGGTGATGGAGCTGATTCTCCGTTCGATCTCTTTCAGAGAACGAAATGTGGTCAACCAGCAGATTTCCTAACTTTTACAAATGTACAAGAGTTTGATGGAGGGGAGAAGGATGGAGGATTGAGTAGCGAAAATTGATAGTGACTGAGCTAATTCCCAATTCGATCTCTATGTGAGGACGAAATATATCAACCAGCAAATTTCCTAACTCTTTACACAAATATACATGAATTTGATGAAAAGGTGACAGGAGAATACACAGTAATAACAATCTAATCTTTCACGTGTATTTGGTGAAAGATTAGGGGTCGTATTTAATCTTCTACAGTTTGTGAGAACATGACAGACCCTTGCTCAAGTTTCACAAACCTGGGAGTTTTTCTTATTCGTCTCCCAGACAACGAGTTAGGTGGTTTTGTGTCACTGTCTCAATTAACTCCCACGACACGATACCTCATAACCAACAGTGAAGCTGATGGCTAGTCCATGGTCAATGGATAGTGGATGGTTCTTGGGTCCGCTGACAAGAAGTCCACAGGTATCAGTTAGCGTAAAAAATTGCTGAATGCACAGCTTCATGTTTGTTTGAAGAGAACAAAAAAATTCTCACTACAGTGAAGGACATTTCCCTCAGTGTCATGAGTTATACAAAAAGGGTCCCAATTAAGGGTGACAAGTCAGGGTATAATGATCTACGTCCGGTAGAACAAGTACATAGTGTCAACTTATTTAAAGAAAACAACAACAAGATATTGTATCGTTCGCACGAATCATGGTAAGTATTATAACGTCTTCACGTCTCATGTAGAAATTGAACGAATTACGAAAGAACCCTAGTATTGAAAGAAAAGGTACAACATAGATATTTATAACCATTTAATGGAACAAATTATCTCTTTGGCCACAGTGTATGTAAGCCAGTAAAAAAAGTAATTATAACGAACTTCTCGTATCATGGTAGATATTATAACATTCTCATGTATAGTGTTAGATTTTATAACGATCCCTCGTCTCATGGTGGATATTGTAACATTCTCATGTATCATGAAAATAACATATCAACGTTCAATAATGAAAAAAAAGTACCATTTCAATACCGGAAAAAGATACATACACAATGTCAAAAACAATCCAGTAGTGGCTATTGGTATTATCAAAAAATGACGACGGCATAACCTTTGGTTGGGTTTATGCGTTAAGTTGGCAATAATACAAGACATATGCCAACAAGGATGTCTTAAACAAGACACACATATAGCAAAAGAGACCTATTTGGTTTTACTAACTCTTTGCTTACAAAATGTTGTGATGGCATAACCTTTGGTTGGGTTTATGCTTTAAGTTGGCAATAATACAAAACATATGCCTATAAGGATGTCTTAAACAAGACACACATATAGCAAAAGAGACCTAATCGGTTTTACTTACTCTTTGCTTACAAAGAAGGTTTGTAGTGGTTTATTTAAGACCTTTTAGGGTTTTACTTACTTAAAATGACCAAACAAAAACAAGGAAACACACTTGGTGTTGCCAAAATTGCCACAAACATGAATGTTGTGAACTTTATGATACAAATTTGATACAGAAGGCACCTAGAGACACAGGATGACTTAATATGAGTGACCTGGCTCGGTGTATTTGACAAGGCAAATAAATGCTTATTTAAGTCAAAATATAGTACATAATATAACAAATTGGGGTCAGGAAGTTGAGATCTTAAGATTTTACAAACTCAATGTGACCGAAAGGTGTTATGTATGTAACATTGTTATTGATGAGGAGGACAAATCGGCGTTTGTTCTCCTTTACAATAACCTTTTTCAGAATTGACGTGTCAATATCAAATTCTGAAAAAACAACAAATTAGAGCAAATGGGAATGTTGAGCGCCATTCAATTTTTTTTAGAAAAAACTGAAAAAACTTTAAAACAAAGTAATTGTAACTTTTTATTTGTTACACCTATGTAAACTTGAATCAAATGACGATACCAAACTGGAATTTACACACGCATTATGATTACAAGTTACAGGGGTAGAATATTCACCTCAATTGGGTGTATGTTGCAAAAGGGTCATTGTTTTATGTACGATGGAACCCATTGGAACAAATGTGAAGAACAAATGTGAAAGAACAATGTAAAGAACAATGTAAAGAACAATGTGAAAGAACAAGAGAGAAAAAAAAAATTTACAAAACAATGTTGTACGTGACTTTTGTGGTATTTATGACAAAAAAATAGTTATGTATTTAGTGTCGTAAGTGTCAGAATGGTGACGACTAACAAATGATGTCCAGGGTCATGACTCCGGGAGCATAAATTGTTCGGGAAGTAGAAAAAGTCTCTTGACTGGAATGATCAGTTCCAGAGAAGATACGTACAAAATATGAGTACAATTATAACATTACACGGTGAGGTGTGACAAAGAAACAAAAATAACAAAGGGTTTATACAAAAGAGCAAAATAGTACAAGTATGGGTGAGAAATGATTTAAAACCACAGTTGACACTTCTGTGTTTTAGAAAAAAAAGGTTACCTTGCAGAGGTCGAAAAAAGCGAGTTTTTATATGAAACTAACGCGTTAAGACATGCTGTTTGTCTGCACGAGGGCCAAATCTCGTGGGACAAAGGTAGAGCCAAAAGTTTGTTAGTTATGTGAGTGTGACCTAGTGAAGGTGGTGTCTATTGTGTCCACACTTCCTAGTTTGACAATATCTTTTACGTGATAGTTGCCGATGTGTTTACCAGAGGCATCCGATAGGGTGTATACTACATCGGAGATTTTTCTCAGGACTTTTGCTTTAATAAAGCGAGGAGCTAGTTTTGCAGAGAAATACAGAGCACCTTGTGAGAGTGTGTTGTTGCGTCTCCAAACTATGTCGTTTTCCTTAAAGGTAACATGTTTCCTGCGTAAATTGTATCTGTTTGCACTCTTTTTGTGAGCAAGTATCAACGCATCTGTGACTTCGCTATAGATAGCGGAAAGTTCTTCAAGACGGTGAGCATAGTTCTCTGATGGGTTATCAGTAGAAGGAGGAAAAGATGATGGGAGGCTAACGTCCCAATGCAAGGAGCCATGGACAATTTGTTCCATACCATGTTTGAGGAAGAAAGGGGTGTACCCAGTAGTGAGGTTCACTGTATTGTTTAGTGCAGCTTGAATTTTTTCTAGATTTTTGCACCATGTTCGTTGATCTTTGTCAACCAGGATTGCCAGAGCTGTGTTGATGGTCTGGTTGTAACGCTCTACCGTATTATTTTGAGGCGTGTAAAGGGTATTATAGAAAATATCTTTTATGCCATATTTGGCCAGAAATTCCTTGAATTCCAGAGCTATGAATTGTTTTCCACTGTCGCAAATGATGGTGCGAGGAGTGCCGTAGGGGATAAAAATGTTTTTTTCTAACAAGTTTATGATTGCAGAGGCTGTGGCTCTTTTTAATGGGAAGATCCAACAGAACTTGGTGAATATATCCACTATGCTAAGTATATGCATGTTTCCGGCGTAGCTTCTGGGAAAAGGGCCGATGAAATCCATAGAGAATGATTGTAATGGCCTGTCTGCTCGTTTGGGGTTATTCATGAGATCAGATGGGGGTGCAGTACTATGTTTGTATGCTTTGCAAATGTCGCACTTAGAGATGTAGTTGCGAACTTGTTTAAACAGGCCTGGCCAGTAATACCTTAAGGCTATCTTCTTATAGGTTTTGAAAGTTCCTGGGTGTATGGATCCGGGGGCGCTGTGATTGTCGATGATAATTTTTTGTGTGTCCTCCGAGGGAATGACTAACTTCCAAGCATAGTCCTCGAGTATAGACAGTGGTGGTTTGCAGTTACGATATAACCGACCTTCTTTTATAATAAAGTTGGGAAATTTTTGCGGGTTGTTCCTGCATTCCTCGTAGGTTTTTAAATACCAAGTGTCTTTGGTGGTAGGAGTTGGTGTTGCTTCTTCGGAGGTCAGAGTGGCGAGTTCTATTCTTGAGAGGGCGTCTGGGACAATATTGTCTGCGCCTTTACGATGTATGACATCAAAGGTGTATTGTGATAGGCGAGACGACCAGCGGGCCAATCTACCAGATGGGTTGCTTAATGATACCAACCATTTTAGGCTACTGTGATCGGTGATGACTGAGAACTTACTGCCTTCGATATAGCCGCGGAAATGGTGGATAGAATCCATGACTGCGAGTAGTTCCTTTTCAGTTATCCCATAGTTTTTTTCTTGTTTGTTTAGACTACGAGAGAAGTATGCCACTGGGTGTTCGCCGTCGGGGAATTCTTGTGTTAGGACTCCGCCGATTCCAACATTGGAGGCGTCTGTATGCAGGGTGAAAGGCAGATTGAAATCTGGACAGTTTAGTACCGGTGCAGATTGCAGTGCTGTTTTTAGAGAGGTGAAAGCCTTTTCAGTTTCGGCAGACCAAGCGAAGTTACTGACACCTTTACGGGTACCGGTAATTTTATTAAGGGGGGCCGTTATTGTGGAGAAATCCCTTATGAATCTTCTGTAGTATCCGGCGAGACCAAGGAAACCTTTAACTTCTTTAGCATTCTTTGGCCTGGGAAAGTTTGTCATAGCTTCGACTTTGGCAGGGTCGGTCCTTAGACCTTTTTCGTCTATTACAAAGCCGAGGTAGCGTAAGCGTGATTTGCAAAATTCGGATTTCTTTAGGTTGATTGTTAATCCGGCAAACTTGAGTTGTTGGAATACTCTTTCTAGGGTGGCGATGTGTTTTTCAAACGTGTCGCTGATGATTATTAGGTCGTCCAGGTAGCAGAACAAATTATTGTCGGATTTGGGGCCGAACAGTCTGTTCATCAGTCTTTGTAGCTCAGCAGGGCTGTTTTTTAAACCGAAAGGGAGTCTCTTAAAGTGGAACATTCCTCTGCCGGGCACTACAAATGCTGTTTTTTCACATGAAACTTCATCCAAAGGTATCTGCCAGAATGCTTTGGACAGATCTATTGAAGAGATGAATTTTGCGTTGCGTAGTTTATCCAGGATTGCGTGTACAAGCGGAAGTGGGTACGCGTCAGCCTCAGTGCAGGCATTAAGTCTTCTACTGTCGAGGCAGAATCGGGCGGAACCGTCTTTTTTGGATACCAAGAGTGTGGGGTTGGTCCAGGGGCTTCTGCTGGGAACCAAGATGCCCATATTTAACATATCATCGAGTTCCTTCTCCAACAGTTTTAGTTTCTGGGGAGCCAAATTGTAGTATCTTTGTTTGATAGGTGGTCCATTTGTCTTGATGTGATGTTTGACTAAATTTGTCAAACCAAGTCCACACTTTTCGAACGAGATTGATTCAAATTTCTTGATCATGCCTTCCAGTTGTTCGGCCTGTGGTGGGTGAAGGTTCTCGTACGGAATTATTGTACGGATTTCGTTGATTGAGGTGGTGGGTGTGGTGTTGTTGCATGGGATGAAAACCTGAGGTGCAATGTTGAATGCTTTCCAAAAATCGACTCCAAGAATAAATTTCTGGGTGATGGTTGGTACAATTAGAAAATTTATTGGAATTGATTTACTTCCACACTTGACAGGTAGGACAATTGCTCCTGTGACTTTTTGAGTGTTGTTGTCTGCAGTGGTGACGAAAGCGGGGTGTTTGTTGATTGTGAATCCATTGTTGACAAAGGGGATGTGGGCGTTACCGCCAAGGCAGCTAACTGAAGCTCCACTATCCAGTAGTCCAGAGAAGACGACGTCATTAACAGAAAATTGCGCGTATGGGCGACCATCTTTAGCTTGAGTGCAGCTCACTGTAGAAAGTTGTAAGGCCTCTTTGAAATATGCAATGTGTTTCAACCACTCGGTCCATTCAGTAGGCCTAGATATTGAATGAACTTCCGAGGGGTTGAATCTTAGTTTTTTGGAGTTCTCTTGGACCAATTTGGCGGAGGTTTAGAGAAATCTGTAGGTGGTCTTGCAATTAAGTTGTTAGAAGGATGTATTCTTTCAAGATTATTTCTTGATCTCTTGAAGATTTCTCTCAAGTTGTCATGTTGAGGAGAATGGTCACGGGGGCGCTTTTGGTGACCTCTGTTATCTTGAGTATACGAAAGTTTTGCTTTTTTGTAGCAAGATGATTGTGAGTGTCCGGTTCTTTTGCAAAAGGTGCAAAACTTCTTCTCGTTAAACTCTGGTTTAATTTGATTGGATGACCGAGAGGCGAGGCTTGGTAGAAGGGGCTCGTTAGAAGTCTTGGTGTTTCTTCTTTTATCTTGATAGTTTTCCAATAGAAGACAGACATCTTTGAGTTGTTCTACTGAGGATATTTTTTGAGAGGTTATTATGTTCTCATATCTTGCTAGGAGGCCATCAGTCAAGATAGGGACTAGCTCTGTTTCAGGGACTGGAGTTGTCAGTTTGATGTTTAGAAGATCTGCTCTCTGGGCGTATTGTGCTACTGTTTCGTTGGAGAATTGTTTGATGGAAAACAGAGTAGACTTAATCCTATGCTGTGTTTCTTTTGGTGCGAAACTTTTCAGGAGAGCAGCTTTGAGTTCGGGCCAGGAGCTTACTTTTTTCTTGTGGATTCTATGCCAGGAGAGTAGCTCCTGCGAGATGAGATCTATGAAGTTACGGTGTAGTATCTCAGTAGGAATGTTGCGTATCGCGGCTGTTTCTTCAATTCGGTCGATGAAATCTTCTACGTTAGTATTGCCGTTGTACTTAATTTTCCATCCAGTTAGGTCGAAGGGTTTTGTGGTTTCCTTGACGGGTGTAATTGGTGGTTTAATTTCTGAGCAAGTAGGTATGCTTGTGTCAGAGATTGTTATACTGCCGGGTTGAAATTCCAGTCTCCTAATATATTTCCTGTTGTAATATGTTGCGTACTTGATCAGGACGTTTTTGGTTTTGTTGAAAGGAGAAATATTCCTGTCTTTCAATTCCTTTTCTAAACTTTGCGTACTTTGAGAGCAGATGTTGGCTATTATGCCTAAGGTGTTGTTTTGAGAATTCATTTTGTGGCTATTTGAGTTAGACATTGTGAGAAGAAAAGAATTGTCCAGAGTATTGTGGCTGAGTTTTTTTTTTCAAAAAAAGATGAGCTTGTGATGATGGGTGAAGAATTTTGTGAAATTTTTCAAAGTCCCAATATGGAAAAAAAAATGGCCAGCGGTTTCCTTGTGTTTTTGATGGAAAAGTTTCTGAGATGTGCGTTTTTGAAAAAAATTTCCGAAAAAACCAAATTTCCGAAAAAATTAAAATTTCCGAAAAATTTTCAAAGTCCTTGATTTTTGAAAAAAAAATGGCCAGGGATTACCCTGGGATTTTGATGGAAAAGTCCCTGAGATGTGCGTTTTGAAAAAAAAATTTCCAAAAAAAACAAATTTCCGAAAAATAAAAATTTCCGAAAAATTTTCAAAGTCCTTGATTTTTGAAAAAAATGGCCAGGGATTACCCTGGGATTTTGATGGAAAAGTCCCCGAGATTGTGCGTTTTTGAAAAATTTCCGAAAAAATTTCAAAGTCCTTGGTATCGAAGAAAAAATTTTGAAAAAATTTCTTCCGAAAAAAACAAAAATTCAAAGTGCAGATTTCGAGAGAGCATTGTTTGTTTTTTCAACAATTATTGGAGGGTTTGTTTGTGATTCGTGACCAATTGTCTGAATTTAAGCAGAACCAGTGTTTGGTTATTTACACGCTAGTTCCTTACATCCCGTCAAAGCTGCTCCAATTAGCGAATAGTGACAGATGGGGAATTCACGTCAACGCGAATCTCAATTATATGTAAAGGGTGAGTCGGCTTTCAAGACTTTTCTTTCAAAAAGGATACTCTACCCACCTTTATTACATATAAAGCGAAATTGTCAGATGGCTGAGAGGCTTTAGTTTCCTTGGTTGTGTATTTTGCAGAACGAGCTGGCTTATGGTTCCACGAACAAGAAATTTATTTTGTATCATGTACAAGATTTGAAACTGTTGAATTGTATTTTATTGTAGCTCATTCTCTCTAATAGTTGCACTTGGAAAGTAAACCATTGTGGTTTTGGATCACTATGTGATGTTTGAGATGTCCGAAAAGAAGTGAATGTTGGTTGCGCACCTTGTGATAGAATACCGGTAATTAAATTTTGTCGAGTGACGATTCGTAGAACTTGTAATTTAACACAGAATAGTTTTAATGTGACACGGTTGTTTTAGATTTGACGCGATGGTTTGTAGAACAGCTATGATTTATTGGAAGAAAAACATAGTTTTACAATGGTTAATACAAAACAAGACATGAAACACAGTGAAAGGGTACAAAATTATTTCCAATTTGACCTCCCGATGGACTACTAATAACCAAAGAAAAATCCACGTTGAAGGGGCCAGTGCTAACATATGCTAACTTGTGCTAACATATGGGTAGAAAGGCACAAGGTATATTAATCATCTTCTAAAGAAACACAGGCATAAATTGGATCTCTACTCTCTACACTCTGTGACGACCGGATGAAACGAGGATTTTACAAGTAGTTACAAGAATTGAACACAAGAAAGGGGATAGGTTGAAAGCTTACGATTCGCCTTGAGATGTGGTATGGTACATCATGTTGACCAGGTCTTCCCGCGCTCAGAGGCAACGGGACTGTTGAGGTTATGATATGCACTCGGGATTTTACACGGAAACGGGACTCCATTGAGTTTAGTTCGAGCCGAGATAATAAACATGATTGGCAATTGATAGCGAAATGCATCTAGTTAGGAAACTGGCACGAGATCGCGTCCGTTTCTATTATTACGTAATTCCGCGCGCTCGAACATTGCGAGCGTTTGTGGTTCGCTCTGCGAGAGACACACTGTTGCAATCACCGAGGTCCGCTCTCGACTGGCGGGGCGGCCGGTGCCGGCCCGTGTTGAGCTGAGAACGCTCTGGGTGGTCCGTGCCGATCACGCGGCGGATAGCTGCGTTTGTCACGTACGCCACGACCTTCTGGCATGGAATAGGGTGACCAGGTCCCATTTAATCTAGGGCAACCATTCTTTTAATTTATAGGGAGACTGTATTACGTAACAGTATTTATACTTAGTATTCCTTTATATTTTCCTTTAAAATTGGTTTACTATAATGATAAATTTTGTTTCATCCTTATTGTATGGAACTTGCGTCCATTGAATAATCTCGTAATGTTATGAAATATTAGAATCATTGTTTGATTACCTACAATTTTTATTTTAACATTAAATCATTATGACAAGATCCTTTTTTTTGTGTTAGGTAATTCACCCTAAAAATAGTGCTATGTGCCGTTAAAGTTAAAGGAGATGGTTATAATTTTATGGAAAATCTATACGGGAATAGGAAATCTCAAATATTGAAGTAATTCAAGTCTATGAACTTGTTTAGAACTGAGAAAATGCGAGAACTATTGAGAGAAAGTAAATAAGGAATACTAAGGGGAGATTGGTGGGTGATTTTTATAAGTAAACGATAAATGCCTTTGAAAGATGAATAATTTTTACAATTAAAGAAAACATGATCAAGAGTCTCATTTTCTATGCCGCACTGGCAGAGTGGACTATCTAGGACCCGGATTTTAAACAAATGGGATGCAATGGAGCAATGACCAATTCTCATTCTCGAGATACAGGATATAAATCTTTTGGATTTTTTCTTGCCGTGGAACCAAGGTTTACTTGGAATATGATTTTGTATTCCAGCATAAAAAGCACCAGTTCGGGTTTTCGTATTAGTCCAATTTTCTTCCCAGGAGCGAATCATGTTGGATTTATGAATTGGGATGACGTCAGAGATAGGAATTCTAAAATGTAAAGGATTAGAGCCAGAAATTGTTCCAAGTTTAGCTAGAGAATCGGCTTTCTCGTTACCCTCAATTCCTAAATGGCCAGGGACCCAAACCAATATTGTCTCGAAATTTAATTCATTTAAAGATTTAAGGGTGTTTCTGATATTATAAATAATATAGTCTTCTGGTTTATGGATATTTGAGGAAATTTTCAACACTGCGCTTAGTGAGTCAGTGCACAGTAAGGCTCGTCGAATATTGAAAAGCTGGATTTGACTCAAAGCTTGTTCAATTGCGAAGCATTCTGCAGGAAATATAAAAAATTTCTTTAGCCAATTTATAAGACAAATCTAAATCGAATTCGGGAATGTGTACCGCAGCTCCACAATCTTTGTTATCAGACTTAGAACCATCTGTGTAAATGAGTGAAAATTCTGGAAACTTAGAAGATGTAATGTTTTTAAATTTTTCCTCAAAATTTTTATTAGAAGAGGTTAAAATATCAGTTCGGAAGTCTGAAGTTATAACGTTGGGGATATAATTGATAGAATCAAATGGGATGGTGAAAATAGGAAGGATAGGATCTTTTTGTAGATTTTGGAGGGAAGAAGACAGAGATTTGAATGAATGAAAACTTTTTAGAAGGAGAGGAAGTCGATTTTTATCTGTCGATCTTTTTTCGTTATTTAAGTTATTGAACAAATAATCAAGGCTTTGTTCTAAAGGGTGACGCGATATAGAAAAAGATTTAAAAATATATTTATCAGCCAGGAATTGTCTCCTCAAAATTAAGGGGGGATCAACACATTCTACCCGGAGAAAATTAATTGGAGAAGATTTCATCGCTCCAATAATTATTCTGAGCGCTTTGGACTGAATTCTTTCAAGTTTTTTGTCCAAATATTTAGGAAGAGGATCGAAAAGAAATGTTCCATAATCCAAATGGCTTTGCACTAGAGCACCATACATTAATTTAAGAGTAGTAGGATGAGATCCCCACCACACTCTGGAAACAGCTCGCATAATATTTAGCCCCTTTTCACACTTAGCCGAAATGTTCTGAATATGCGGGAGCCAGGAAAGTTTATGATCTACAAGTAGTCCAAGAAATTTAATTTGCTTAACGATTTGAAGAGGGACATTATCAAAGCAGACAGAAAAGGGGGGTATTTTTCTTTTGCGCGTAAAAGCCACTACTTTGGTTTTAGACGTAGCTAAAATCATCCCATTTATCAACAACCAAACTTTAATATTATGTAAAGCCAAATTCAATTCCTTCGCAGCGCGCGATAGATTTTTGTTTGATAAATATATAAGGAAATCATCAGCAAAATAAAGTCGCTTGATAAATGAAGGAATTACACTGTCTAAATCACTTATATATATATATATATTAAATAATAATGGACTGATTACGGACCCCTGAGGTAACCCTTTCCATAGTTTGCGATTTATCGTTTTCGAGGAAAAGTGAATAATAATGGATCTGTCTGTTAGTGAATTACTAATAAATTGAACTAGTTTTAAGGGAATTTTTATTTTAATTAATTTTTCTTTCTCAATGTTAATTAATACATCGTCGTAAGCTGATGAAAGATCAAAAAATGTGGCCAGAGTGCAAGAATTAAGGGACTGAGATATACGGATGTCTGTTGTTAACACACTTAAATTATCTATGGTTGATTTCTTTTTCCGGAAGCCATATTGATTAGGAGAGATAATTCTGTGATTTTCAACAAACCATTCCAATCTGTTCTTTATCAAGTGTTCTGCTACTTTCATTAAACATGACGAAAGATCAATAGGACGATAGGATGAGATTTCAGATGGATTTTTGCCTGGTTTCAAAATCGGAAGGATTTTTTGAACTTTCCCGACTTCCGGAATAAATCCTGTTTCGAACATGTAATTAATTAGGGATACAAAATATTCAACCGACATGTCTGAGAATGCTTTAATGAAACTATATAAGATTCCATCAGGGCCAGGAGAAGAGTCTGGAAGGGAATTGATTACTCGATTTAATTCACTTACTGAGAAAGGAGAGTCCAGCCAGCTAGAGTGAGATGGATAAGAAATAAAGGAAGGCATTTCCTCACATCTGGCAACTGACGGAGGAGCTATCTTATCAGCAAAACCTATAATAATTTCTTCTGGAATATGTTTGGAACGCTGGGGAGTATATGACGAACCGAGTTTTTTTTAAATTGGACCATACGGATGACTGGGGAGATTCAGGAGACAAGCGTTCACAGAATTTTCGCCATCCAGACCGCTTTTTGTTTTTCAAAACGCGTTTCGCTTCTACCTGGGCGCGTTTCACAGAAAGGTAATTTTCAAAAGACATACATTTACGGAAAATGGAAATTGTTTCTCTTCTGGATTTAACGACACTAGTGCATTCTTCAGGTGGAATGTTTTATCTTAATGTTAACATTACGTTTTTTAAGTGTTTTTTCTGCAGCTTTTATTATCATGTTAGGAAATAATTCACATTGTAAACTAGTGTTGACAAGGGAAGACTTAGATGCTTGAACAATGGAGTCTAA